>JABXJD010000121.1:0-617500 GCA_013375575.1 Percina caprodes | reverse complement strand
GGTATCAGGTCACTGCATGAACTCTAGTACTTCCCAATACCAGCATTTTAGGCAGTATTGGAGGCGATACCGATACTGGAACATCTCAAGTTTCAAGCAATATCAGGTAAACTGGTGTTTTGTCCGTACCATTGCCTGCATTATAAATGACTTGATATTTATTTGAAAATTTTTTGGCACTTGTTCTGAGGGAGTACATCTAATCAATTAAATTGCAAATACATTTCAATTATTCATCCACTACCAATTTGCTTCAGAAAGTCTGTGTCTTTGTGTGTTGTTTCAAACCCAAGATGCGGTACTGTGTTGAAGACTGTGACTACAGAGGTGAGAAAAGCAAGTAAAGAAAAACGAAAAGCTTTTCTCTGAGCAGAATTGTTTACAGCTGGGTTACTATTGGACTCCAGATCGATTCCAACTGGTCGGTGGACTGACATTAAGTAGACCAGTGAAGCAGCTAGTTAGACACTGGAGCTTAGCCTGAGATCATTATAGAACACCAGCTGGCTGCACCAGCCACATACTGGTACTGTGTTCTCTTTATGCTCATGAAGACAAACAGAATGTTTTTTTTGCCCTATGATCTTTATTTATTTTTGTAATGTATATCAACGTCTGAGGTTGCTTTTAGAAGTTAGCGTTATCTAACTTAAACCAAAAACAGAGAAAAGGAGTCAAATTGATTCATTAGACACGACTGATTGATCAAAAACAAGTTTGTCAAACCAGTTACAGTCTACACCAAATTTCAGCCCACCTACCCAAGGCAATTGTGCTCTGGAAGCAGTCGGGAGCCTCTCTGGCCTGATTTGCATGCTGGTTTTACATCTGTTCGCCAAATCTTCATAAAATAACAGTCTTTAATAAATCAATCAATGACAGGCAGCTGTATTTTCAATTTGAGAGGTTTAAAGTTTCCTTTTGCACCCAAAACATTAAACTTTTTCGCTTTGCGGTATGCTCATAATTTGTAGCTACAACAAAGTATTCCCATCTATCTATTACTTTATTTTCAATGCACAAGTAACGATCTAAAATGCAGAGCCAGTGACACAGATGGCAGAACTAAAATGAAAACCTTTTACCTGGAAACAAGCACTTGATTGAGCTCTTGTTCAAAAAACACCATTCACCTTTCAGAGTGCACCTGTAAGAGCACCGGCTGTTACATTTTATTCTCCTCACATGCCTCATGCATGCTGTGCAGTTCGATCGCTTGGTGACTGTAAAATCTAGGCGGGTCTTTGACTTGAGGTGTTACAGTCTGGAGATGTTGGTGTGGGAAGGTGCCGCTGAGCACTCAGAGATCATTCTGTGCCAACAGTAGCCTGACAACATCCTGTAGGCACAGCTGTAGGCCCTCCTATAAAGGTCACCCTGGCCTGACCACCCACCCCATCAACCTCCATCACTGGACCCTGTGCCCATAAACTGACTTGTAAGGATGCCCTTTTTTGTTTTAAGTCAACCTATATAGTAGGGTTGGGCGGTAATATGGTATGCCATGGGGTCTTAAAAATAGCAACAGTATCAGTTTCAATACAGTCATTACAAAATGCAATGCACTTATATAGGAAACAAGGATTAAGTATTAAATATAATTTATTTAATGCCTAAAAATGCTTGTGTGGTTGCCATCAGAGAGAGAGAGAGAGAGAGAGAGAGAGAGAGAGAGAGAGAGAGAGAGAGAGAGAGAGAGAGAGAGAGAGAGAGAGAGAGAGAGAGAGAGAGAGAGAGAGAGAGAGAGAGAGAGAGAGAGAGAGAGAGAGAGAGAGAGAGAGAGAGAGAGAGAGAGAGAGAGAGAGAGGTCTCGAAGAAGAAGAAGAAGAACACGATTTCTGCAGTTTGGCAGCATTTCGGGTTCCGAGTGGCTTTTTCTGCTATTACTACAAGAGGGACCATAGCTTTGGTCTCCCTCTGCACAATTTTCTTGAGTAGACAAATTACTGTTATACACTAAGCTATTTCTATTACTCTCTCAGCTGCACATACAGTGTCCAGTGGAGACAACCTCATCCCCTGAGCTGTGTCAAAAACCATTCTGGGATCTAAATGGAGTTAGAAGTACCTGTGGCTGATGCTGATGGCATGTCAAGGAAAAAAGAGGTCAAAGGAAAAGTAAATTACAACGCTAAATAACTACCGTAGAGCAGTGACTAGATGGATAGATGGCTAGATAGATAAAAAAGAATAGAAATAAAAAAATAATTTGTATAAGGCTCTTTGGTGAGGCTTTTCAATGCTGCAAAAACCTCTGATGAGGGCTGTCGTATTGTCCCATGAGAGATTTGTTTTCACAATCTGTTTAATGCACCGGGCAATATACACGGACAAATACATCAACAGATAGCATAAAACAGGTATATAGACACATGGAAACACCCACATTTACAACAACGACACCGGATCTATACAAAGTCAGCGAGCTAGTATGTCCAGCAGTGGTATGGCAAAAGTACCAAAACTTCTGCCAAAGCGAGTCCTTCTACACCTCAGAGTCCTGTATATGTGGGCAGATGGCAGCAGTGTAAAGTGTAGATATCGAGGGTGACAGTGCTGAGGGTAAGGTGTGTGATTGTTCCATCGCTCAGGTCTGAGAAGTTGGGTTTAGGTGAGCTGATCATTTTGGCGATATGTGCGGTCTTAGTAAAGTTAGTATTTGTTAGAAAAGTTGGTGAGCATGTTGTAGAAACAAAGGGAACAGTACAGGGTTGGGTTAGACATGGGCTGGTATGAGATTTTGACATTATGATAACCTTCAGCAAAAACATCACCGTTTCACTGTATTGTGGTATTGCAATTACAGCTTTAAAATTTTATTTTCTAAATGTCTGGGGGGGGAGACAGTGTTTTTCATTTTTAAACACACAGCACACTGGCAGGGAGAGGGATAGTGCACTTTCTGTCCTTGAAAAAAACAGTCATGCCATAGGAATGGTATGACAAAAAATGTGGTTTTAAAACCGTGACTTTTTCATTTTACGGTATACCTTAAAATCGGTAACCGGCCCATTCCACAGCAGGTGGGGCATCAAAAAGGGCTCTGACTTTACGGATGACGTGTCATTTCTGCTGATATCATTTATAGTTATCGGTGAAATGTTGATGAAAACTGAGATTAATGTCTAAAATGTGACCAAGGTATTTGAATTTGTTGACCAGTTCTGCTGTCTTTTTATAGAAGGAGACAGGAAACAGTCCAGTGTTTTCAGTGCGTTAAAGACCAGTTCTTCTTTTGTCTGTTCAGATGGAGGTAGTGTGAAATGAGAGATGGAGTGTTGATAGGCTGTAATGGAGTTGTTGACCCAATATGCCAGTGTCATCTGAATATTGTGGTGAGGGGTGAGGGGCTGATGCAGTTGTTTGTTTACAGGGTGTAGAGAAAGGGACTGAGAACACAGCCTTGAGGGGCTCCGGTGTTGTTTATGATGGTTGGTGAAGTGACAGCTCCAATTCTTACAGCCTTAACCTTGTTTGCTATTGTTTGTGATGGCTGCTTCCAACTGTAGCTACAGTTAGCTAATCCACAACCTAATGTAAGCTTATATCGAGTCTAGTCAGCAGAGACACTAACAAAAGTGGTCGCCATGGCAATGCACATCCATGAATCTGGTGGACAGAGATTCTGAAAGGGGAGTTGTATTTGATTAGCAGTTGAGTTCAAATACTAACAATCTTTACATAGCATCGCTTACTGCACCTTTAATCACTAGTTATGTTACACCCATCTTAAATGTCATTGTTTATAAGGGCATACCAAATTTATTATTTAAATGAGAATTTGGATTTATTGTTCTATTTAATTTGTACTCTTGAGCAAAGAAAAATTGTCTATTTTGAAAAGGTTTTTTTTTTTTCATTTTGTAAAATATTAAGTTATATAAAAACGTATTGCGCATTTTTTGTTGATGTATTTCTTCTAATGCTCGTTTAACTTTGTATGTTCAAGTTGAGAAAAACACATTTAAAATGTTTAGTATTTTGTGCATTTTCCTTGCTTATCAAGCAAGTAGACTCATGATTCCATTGTATCGCAATCACAGTGTTAGAATCCCAAGATGACTTTTTCTCCAAATCGGGCAGCCCTACAGGACTGTGAGAATCTACTCCTTTCTTCTAATAGTACATTTGCTTGTCTGTTGTACAGATCTGAGAGTAAGTGGAGTGGCTCCATTGTTATATCATCATCGCTCACTGCTGAACATTTGGTACACTGAGAAAATGATGCTTCTATTGATAACAGCAGTGGGTGCATTATTTTCCCTCATTAAGAGTGCTGCCTTCAGGCTAAGGATTATTACTGCCATTACACCTGCGTGAGATTCATTTGCGTGTTAAAGGTCAAACAAACATCCTTTTGGCACAGAAGTCAACTTCTCATTTGTTATAAAGTGAAGAAAAAAAATAGAAAATTACATTTTGGTTTTATCATTTCTAGCCTTTATATATCACATTATATAACTGGATGTGGGTGGATTTTTAATTTACCCCATTGTGCAGTCTATTAATCATGGATACAATGCATATTCGATTTAAAATTACATATCACAGTTATAGGTCCTATATGCAATATCCCCTTCTCATTTCCTTGATATTGATTTCACAGTGATTTCTATCATAAGGGCGATAATGTGTTTGGCCATTAGCATAATTTCTTAAAAAATAAATTTTTCAAAGCTACATGCCCATCTAAATGCATGTGCTCCCTGCATGTGCTGGTGTTTCATGTAAAGGCGCAGTAGTAGTCGAGCTAATTTAACCAGCTGGAGAGAAAGAACCAGCATGAGGAAAGGACATAAGGTTAAGCAGATAATGTGTCTGCAATACCAAGCTGGCGTCCGTTGCTTCTTCGCTGCTGTTTTGTTTGCTTTAAGTTTTCTAACGGACCTTTTCATTCCCAGTTTCCGCGCTCTGCGGTGCTGTCGGTGCTGTCTGTGCTGGTCACTGTTTGAGGCGAGGCTAAGATCACCGTGGCCAAGGGCACGTCCGCCCGCCTGTGACTCCACTGTCAGCACTAATGCATTCAGGGCAGAGCTACATGCTTTTTCAGGTGTGTCTGCAGGCTGCAGCATCAGCAGATTGTAATCAAATCCAATCTGGTATTAAAAGACGATCTTGACACTTGACTCCATCTAAAGAAAACAGGAAAAGTTAATATGTGTAATGGGATTGTAGATGGGTCCTTGGTGATCTTCCCGCATTTGGTCACCTTATAAAACAAAAAATGGACTGCGCACTAAATTCAACCTTTTTAAATGGAGTCTATAATGGTCCTTTGATCGGCCCTACAGTGCAGTAAGCATCCTCTGTGTAAAGTGTTGATGCATGACATCCTTTGTTGGTTGGGTGTGAATGAATACAACAACACAGAACATAAAAACTCCTCCATTATGTATGGAGCAATAGAAATGCTTCAGTCGACTATAGGCACGAGAGGCTTCGCCCTTGATTTGGCAACCTGTTTTCACACATATTCCAGCTGCCACATCGACTTCTCACTTAAAAAGCAATTTGAGAAAGCTCAGTCATGCAGGCATATGTGAAACTGGCCTTAAATCTCAGTCACTGTTCAGCAAGGAAGTGTTAAGCATCCATCTACCCTTTCATTCATGTACTCATTCAGATGCACAGTGTCACCTTAAAGGGAGAAACTGAATTCAGAAGAAAATCAATATGATAAACTGCTACTTGTTTTGGCCCTAAATTGTTTCAGTTTGGAAATCAATACAGTAGCCAGAGCCATTCATCACCGTTTGAGAGAAGTGGGCGCCCCACGGGAAAATATTAGGTCCTCCATGTGGAGCAGGAAAAAAAAAAGAAAATTCAATGGGTGTTAGTGTGAGCTGGGTGAAAAGGGAGGTCAGCTGATGGCAGACAGGGACAGAAATAAAGAATAAAGACAAAGAGAATAAATACTGGGCATCAAGGAGAAGAAAACAGCGTGGGAAGAGGAGAACTGTAAAATGCTTCTCTTTCTCTCTTTCTCTCGCTCTCTCTCTCTCTCTCTCTCTCTCTCTCTCTCTCTCTCAGAAGGATGGATGACGTGCAGGGGTTTATCAGACTCTGACAGACACAATAAAAAATAACCTTCCCAGTGTGGGGCCTGCTCATATTAATACGGTGCAGCAGGCGACGTCTGAGCCAGGTCATTAGGGACCGCTGACAGCGCCATTAGGACAATGGGCAGATTATTGCAGTTACATATGACAAACTGCCGATGTGGACTCTGCCATGTTCCTCAGCTGACCTTTGGTAAGCATCATCATGACTCTGTAAATCAGGATGGAAGGCAAAACAAAACAATGGGATACTGTGAGTGGTTATTATGACAACGGTGCGCCATTGTCTTTTATTGCCTTCGCCTGTAATGGCTTATTGCTGTTCTCTACAGATGTGGAGGATAATTTACTGTCAGAATCTACTTAAAATGTTGTTGGTGTATTTTTGCTTAATAAATGACATTGTGAATCAAGTTTCAAATTGGCATTTTAAAACCTATAAAACTGCTTCTGTCTCAATCTAAAATGATCGTATTGTAACTTCACGTATTGTAGGCTTCATCCTCGAGAGCTGTTGCTATTAGGTTAAACCCAATATTTCTTAGGCTACGCATAACTCATAGAATCTGGCGTTACAGGTTGTGGATGGTGTAAAATGAGATTTCACTGACCTTTTGTTATGGTGTTTTTTACAGAAACATTTGACAACTAATACCCAATGGTATTACATAGACTGCAAAAATGTTTTGTGTGCTGTTTTTGCCTATCTACTTCTAGTTTAGCAGTATATCATTATGCATCTGTTTTGCATAGATGTAAAAAAAAAACAACATTCTGCATTAACAAACTGTTTAATTTCAAGAAAGTGCACTGAATTGCCAGGAAACAAGACATTTTATTCTTTGGAGAAGCAATATTCATGCTCTGATAAACTCAAGTTAATTAGATGCTGTGGTGTTTACAGTGTCACAGTGTTGACTAACACCTTCAGAGGTCAAAATTCAATACTGCATTTGACATAAATTACAATAAATTGCAGTAGAAAGCATGACAAATGGATATTAAATGTTCCCCTCTTGGCATGAATTGGCACAGAAACGTAGAAAAAATGCAAGCAGTTTGCTGTGTAACCACCTTGGTTATGAATGGGAGTTTTAGATGAAGACATGTCCTATCAGGGAACCTGTTATAGTGTAAAAACTAATCCAACCTCTAGTCTGCCAGGCCAGGTGAAATGTGAACAATACAAGTATTAGTCATTAAATACACCACAGATTTTGTGCACAGAGCGTAACAGGTGAACCGATAGACTGAGGGGAGGGAAATTACTTGGGAACTGAAGTGTTTTTTAATATATCATTTTGAAAATGACATGTGCAACAGGACAGCCTATCATGAAATTAGCTTAGAGTTCTAGTATGGTATTGGTTTCAAAACATAATTTTAGTGCTCAAGTATGTTTGTCTGGGTAACATCATCAGTGTTTTTCATTACAAATAGCTCCAGACACTGATATAGAGTAAAGGGACACATATGGCAAAAAGAAAAGATTACTTGACTTAAAAGACTAAAACAGGCCCGTAGGTACGATTGAGGACAAAGCTGTCCCATCTTCCATAAGATTTCTGGACGTATGGGGGCTTAACATTGACAAGACTTTCCATTATATAACATGTTTTGTTGGCTGATTCTAAAGTTTTTTAGACTAAATTTGACTGTTGAGACTGAAAGAGTTTACAACCATGCTAGTGGCTGTCCGGGCCAGGGGCTGAACACTTTGTATGAAGATGGGTGTGGTCCGAGTTAGGGAAATTATGGAGGTACGAAGAAGGAAAGGGGCCATCTACGTGACTTCATGCCCCTGGCCCGATTTGGCATCGCGGCTGTTGTGATCCTATAGCTAGTAGTCCTAAACTAACGGACACATTATGAATATATTTGTGCTCATCATCATATCTACATTGTATGTACTGGTGTTATATGTATGTGTTATATATGTATGGTGCCCATATTACAAAAAAGACTAAAACTAACACTAAAACTAATAAAAATTAACTAAAACTAAGCATTTTGAAAATAAAAAATAAAACGAACTAAAAATGTAAACTAATGAAAAAATACAAAATTATAATAACCTTGGTATACAGTTCCCTCTGCTTTGTTCTCAATGATCAGTGTTTGCTCTCTCCATCACGTTTGCGGTTGCACTCCAAGCTTTCTTGTTTGCGCTTCCAAACTCTTTGTTTGCAATAGAGCTCAACAGTCCCTCCCACAGAGTGTTCTGGAAGTAAAAATACACGTTAATGATATGAATAGTTCCTTTGCTTGATAATGAAAATATGTACACAGTCTTGTACCTTTTGACCTTTTTTGGATGTTCTGTTTTTTCACTCGAAATTATCTGTTGTATGGTTATGAGTCACGACGTAGCTGGTTATCCTAAGGCATGTTCTAAAACTCTTTATATACAGATTTTTTGTGTCGGCGGGTCTTACAGGGTTGCGTCCCCATTGGCTAATGAATTTTTGGAGTTTGTTTAAGTGAAAGCTCAGTGCCTGCCGGCCTGCCCCGACGTTTCAGTGCAGCTAACGTTAGAGACTCTGGAGGACAAAAAAAACACTGTACACAGCAGATTCCTACAAGATTAATAAAGTCCAAGTATTGATCATATATATTGTCTGTGATATACGTTGCAAGCATGGTTAAGAGAAGTTTGTTGTTTTGTTGTTACGTTACTAGTAAAGCTGTGTAAGTTAGCATTTCATGTTAGCTAACTGCTAACGTTATCTAGCTATAACATGCTAGCCAAGCCACGTAAAGTTAGCTTACTGTATGTTACTGAGCTAATTTGCCATGGGAATCACGTAGGCTTAGTGAGGCCTTGCTTAATGGAGCTGTATTAATTATTGTCTTCTGATAAGGACATAATGTCAAACAAATGAAAGTCCATAAATTTAGAAATACACAAATGTTTTGTTTGCAAATTTTAGGTTTTACCTTTTGAGGTGAGACAATTTTTTTTTGCTTGAGTTAGAAATTTTTGTTTGATACTTAATCCCATAGATATTGAAGGTGTTGGGTTTGGGTAAAGCTCTGATAGTGCATTACAAAATGCTCCAAAGGGAAGAACCGTCTTGTCTTTCTGTCCTATAGTGTCATTGTGTCTGATTCTCTCTGATTCAGGCATTCAGCAATTTGTTACGTACATCTGTCACTGCCACTTTGTCTGGCAGGTGAAATGGTGGCAAAAATAAAGCACCGAGGCGGAGTGTTCACCCTTTTATAAAGTACTGATCACAGACTTCATTGTATCACTTTGGAGTGAGAGCAAACATGATTTCTAATCACCCTCTCTACAGTTTCTCTTTGCAATGAGTGCTGAAAAAAAATATTTTGTTTAGATGTGGTTTCAAATATTCAAAAGCACATAACTGCTTTCTTGGACTTAGGCTGAATCTCATTTCTTTATCTTACCCCTTACCCCTTCCCCTCGTTTTCGCGCGTTCTCGCAGGATCTAGTGGTGTCCCATTACCTATGTCGACCGAGGCGTAGGGGTAAGATAAAGGGGTGTATACCCCTTGAAAGCAAGTGAGGACGCAAGCTCACTTGTAAACACACAAGCAACAATGGCTGCCGAATCGACCAGAGAGACCCAGAAATGTAAGTATTTTCGGCTTAAATAATTGATTTAAAAGTTACAACAGACTTGTTTTGTGGTCTATACAGTCCTGTACATATGTACTTGCGACAACGTTCTTAATTGAAACTTAAAAAAATCGCTAGCTTGCGCTAACGCTAACCGCTAACGCTAACCGCTAACCGCTAACGCTAACGTTGATTTGAACAGTCCCGCATTTCTCTGCCTTGAATGGACTGTTTACATCGCATAGACTGTATATATTAATATTAACAGTCTATGATACATCGCTACGTGCTTTACATTTACCGTCCTGTATCACACAGCGACGCCGGCCCTGTGTGATACTGGCCAACAGGCATCATGTTTGTTTGTGGTCTTGTGTCTTTTTTTTTTTTTTTTTTATACATTTGAAGCCTTTTTATGTGTGTGACATGTAAGTTATGGTTATAAAGTTGATAATGGTTCTGTAATATAAATTTTTGTTAACAAAATGTTTTTCTGAACATCAATGACATTCAAAAGGGGGATAACTGAAACAGATATACTACACACCATGTGTTTGGATACACAAATGTATTGCAAACAGATTTGAGTACTACTGCACCACCAAAGTGAACATGAAATAACTATAAAATATATAAATGTATAAATGCATATGACACTGTTGTCAAAACCCACACAATCAACAGAGACGCCATCTTGGAAGTTTGTGATCAATTCTGCATGGTGATGTCACCAAGTGGTGTCCCATTTCATAGGGGTATGTTTGCCCCTTAGACTTCTCTTTATTAATCCTTTTGGGATGACTCCCGCAAGGAAATTGAATGACAATTATTCAACATACATCAATCATAAAAAGTCAGATATTTTATGATGACATGTTTTTGTAATCCAGGGCTGCTCTATGAAATATTGAAAGCAGGGGTATGTTGGTGTTGACTTTGATCACTGCTGGCCTTGCCTACATGTCTTTTGCAGCTCTCTTCCCCTGTCAGGCTAGATCAAAGCACAAAGCAACATGTGTTTCAGGCCAGACTTTCCCCCAGAACTCACTCTGCCTTGTTCTGCTTATCTGCAACAATGTTGCGTGCTGCATGGACTTTATTAATTTATTTATTTGCCCGCCTCATGCTGTGCATCACTCTAAAGAGAACCCACTGCGCTCATGTTGACAATGGGACACAAGCTCAGATTGTGACACCAGTCAATGTACTGTTGGGTTTTAAAAAGAGAAAACAATGTACTTTTGGTCTAGTTACAAAACAATGGACACTGCAGCTGGGCAAAAAGGGATTATATCAATAATAACTGCCCCACACCAGATTTAATCAGCATTTGGCTGGCACACACCATTTCAAGTTTCTGAAGAATGATTAAGTCATGACTGTCAATTTGCATATTAGAGGAGACTCATTGTCCCCACAGGAAAGGTAATTGCGATCCCAGCCTTTGGGAGCTGCCCCTGCTGGGCCAGACTTGGAACAAAGAATTTGCATTTAGGTAGTTTGACAATAGGTGACACCATCTTGGTAGGAACCTGTGGGCAGGTGTGGCCTCAAGACACATGGATTGAGAAATAACACCTTTCTTTTGAAGAGATTTGACCAATAAGATGAGTTTTCACTCGAGGAACCACCCTCAACCCTAGGGAACAAATTTTTGTAATTTAGAAATATTGATCTCACGTGACTCCATCTGGGAGAAGTATGGCTCAAGTCTGCTGTCAGCTGCAGTGTTATGTTTTGTGTCTTATTGTCTTTGTCATATAATTTTCATCATGCTGTTTCATTAAACCTTTTGTTAATTCTTCATAGGTCTTCAAACCTCGTTCTTCAGAGATTCAGCCGCCTTCTTCAGAGTTAGTTTTTTCTAACAGTACCAACAGAGACGAGGGATTCCACACAGGCAAATTAATTTATGCATTGTAAGACAGGCTGTGGTGGCACATATTGAACAAACATAGATGCAATAAAATGTAGGACAAAGTAAACACAGTGGTATATAACAATTATTAAAGTACTATACATGAGTTGTCCATCTTCGTCAGCTTATCTAGTATCGGGTCACGGGGGCAGCAGCTCCAATAGGGGACCCCAAACTTCCCTTTTTCCGAGCCACATTAACCAACTCCGACTGGGGGATCCCGAGGCGTTCCCAGGCCAGGTTGGAGATATAATTTCTCCACCTAGTCCTGGGTCTTCTCCGAGGCCTCCTTCCAGCTGGACATGCCTGGAACACCTCCCTAGGGAGGCGCCCAGGAGGCATCCTTACCAGATGCCCGAACCACCTCAACTGGCTCCTTTTGACGCGAAGGAGCAGCGGCTCTACTCCCAAGTTCCTCTCAGATGACTGAGCTTCTCACCCTATCTCTAAGGGCGACGCCCGTCACCCTCCTGAGGAAACCCATTTCGGCCGCTTGGAGCCAGGATCTCGTTTTTTCGATCATGACACAGCCTTCATGATCATAGGTGAAATAGGAACGAAAACTGATGGGTAGATCCAGAGCTTTGCCTTCTGGCTCAGCTCTATTTTCGTCACAACGGTGCGATAAATTGAGTAATACCGCACCCGCTGGGCCAATTCTCCGACCAATCTCCCGCTCCATGGTCCCCTCACCCCAAAGTATTTAAACTCCTTCACTTGGGGTAAGGACTCATTCCCTACCTGAAGAAGGCACTCCATTGGTTTCCTGCTAAGGAAATTAGTTATGTGGAAGACATTTCTGTCATTTGGAATTAATGTGTGCATATATGTGTGAGCATGGCTATAGGAATGTATGTATATTAGAGTCCAGATTGGGCTGAATTTTTCTGCCCGGCCCGCGTCCGACAGAGGCGTCACCGAACCCTGCCCAAGCCCGACAGGCATTAAGAAATTTGTGTCTGAGTCCGACAGTTAAAATCTCTTTTTTTACCATGCTAATGACACATGGAGGCTACGTTTTTGTGTCCCACTTTTATTAAGCAACTGTAGGAAGGCATTCGGTTATGTCAACAGAGTGCACACGGGGCAACAAGCGCACATTAATAATCTGTTTAATTTAAAATGTTCAATGTGTTAACTTTTCCTGCTGGTTTTGTTTCCAGCCATGGTCAGAAAAACAGAGGAGACAGGACTGACGTTATAATGGTTAAAATCCCGTTTTTGGTAAGGACTGCACTCAACATTCAGAACATTAATACAGCAGTAAACAAATATTTGCTATGTAAAGATATAGTAGCGTTCTGAGCAGGGCATGAAATCACTCTGTGTGTTGTAATCCGAGCTTCTCTGTTTTTGTTTTGTTAGCTGGTCTGTCTGCACTTGCATGTGAGTGCATGTTAGTGCATGTGAGTCCCTCCCATTGACATCAGTATTTGATAACCTGGGAAGGAGAGTGACTCACCAACTCACCACTGCTCTGCACTGCACACTGGCCGGGCTTCTTTTGCAGATTGGTTCTCATAAAAAGGTTACCTGCTGATAACGCTGGGATCCGGTTCGGGGCAGTTTTACCAATAAGAAGCACTCTTATGCAGAAGCTAGGTCGCCCTTTTGAGTGTGAGCTAACCATGGCTACCGGCATGGCTCTAGTAAAGGCAATGCCGGCCCGTCTGTCTGTCTGTTGATTATATCAAAGCTTTTCAGGGTGCTCAAACAAAATATTTTACACATTATAAATATTTGGGAATCAAATCATGTTCCTTTTCTTCTAATTGTTAGACTATTGTTCATTATCCTTCATTTCCGTGCTTGATTATGGTGATATCAACAAGGCTTTGTGTTTAGTCATTGTGGGGAAAATGGTTTTCTTCAAAGCAACTTAGGGGAAAGTTTAAGGGGTACAATCAAATCATGCGGCAAAGATGTGTAATGGCCAGAGTCTCAACCAAGTGGCTCAGCATGTCCGGAGTCTGGGAAGTGATTGAGAGGAACAAGGGTCCCGGGAGACAGAGCTCTAAGTAAGAGCGATTCTCTCTGTTCTCTCAAAGTATGGACCACTATCCCAGTGACCTTCTGCTAGCATGTGGATGAAATTGGATGATTTCTTGCAGGGGCTGAAGAGGAGTGACAGGTGGCTGTGCTCCCAAGCCTGAAGGAGAGTCGGTCTACTCAGTCCGGTCCCTGACTCATGCCATCCACTCGTGTGCGTTGTGCCTCCGCTGTGATCAGGAAACATCTCACAGCATGATCACTTATTAATGGCTAGAGATGAAGAGCAATATTTCAATCTCACTGGACATCAGAGATGTTTCAAAATATGCATTAGACTGCTCTAATTTGCAGGTCTGATTTAATAAAAATGCAGTCAATTGTGCCATGTTAACTCAAGATAGTTCTTTATTTAAATATAAGTGACACTGATGCTGCACTTCCAGGCTTTATGGTTATTTATGTGTTTATTCCTTGGTAATTACAGAGCATGTCTGTGAAACTTCTTACATTTGATCAGTTTTACGTGCTTAACTTTTGAATGCAAAGTCTTCCACAGTGAAGTCGAGCAGTTCTTTCGCTAGAAAACCAAAGAACTGAGACTCTAATCTGGGATGACATGCTGATATAAAGCTTGGAGCTGCTTCATTGACCATGAGTGGGAGACTGACTTTGTGTACTCATACAATGTTTGCCCGAAGTTTCACATCCAAGTGAGTTTTATATTGATATTGCTATCAACTTCCAAAGCAGAAAATGTGCGCCGTTCCCAGGAAACTAAATCTGAAAACTGTCGTGGACATATTTTTTTTTTTATCATTTGTTATTCATTTCTACGGAGCTGTGCATCACTGAAATATCACACTTGTATATATGCATGCACACGGGTTTGGATTAAGCCAAACACATAAACATGTACACAGCTTCAGCAGTGACTCATTTCTTTCCAGCCAGCCAGAGCAGCAGTCTCACTCTCCACCCAGGTTGCTGTGGATTCTCCAGACCTCTGGGAGACTGAGCCACCTAGGAGGATAAAACACACCCCATGCAAAATGTTTCATCATTATCATCCTACCAGGTCATCCGAGGCCTCTCCTTCTGTTGTGTGCTAATACTGTACAAATGAGTCCTTGAGCACTGTATTTCTTCAAAAGAACATGGATGAGAAGAACAATGGATTCACCTCTTTCCTTTGTCATCTTTGTTCTTAATTTACTCAGCATTGTGGGTGCAAACCAGCTAACATTGGTAACTATACACAGACAAAATAAAGAACGAAAAAAGTGAAAATAATTAATGAATAAAAACCCTCAGGGAGGGCTTTTAAATCTACATAATATCAAACCGTAGCGCTTTCTTTTTTAATAACAAGGCGTGTTGGGTTCTGTGATGTATTTCTTGCATGCCTAATTACTGAGATTGGAATTATCCGTCGTCCTTTGCAATTTAATAAATAAATCCCAAGGGAGCTCATTTAAAGCAGGAAATAGGCCATATTTCTATGTGGAGAAACCACCATGTGAACGAAGTTCCATAGGGGAAATATGTAACCAAATCAGTCATGTAATGGAGGAAATCAAAGCACCACGCAACCTTGTTTACTCAGAGGATGGTCGCTTGCAATTTTTGGTCTGACAGGGAGATAACCAGGCAACAACTCTCCCGCTTGATTTAAAAAGACATCACAGCAGTTGTTTACAAAGCTTAAAGAGGAGATTAGGACTAATAATAGTGACATAGCAAACATAGTCCTTATTAGAGATGATTGCAGGTAAAGAGTTAAGCTTGCATGTTTGGGAGGAACAATGAAGCAGTGAGAATGTGAGGGCGAGAGAGAAAAAGGAGGAGAAGGCAGAGAGAGTCCAAACAGTGCAGACCTAATAGGTCGGTTATTCTGGGTCCTTCTGAGCAGGCAATGGGCAGCCCTGCAGGTACTGCTCTCCCCAGGCTGAGACCACTCCAGACAGACTGCAGTAATTTACATTGACAAAGCTGTCAGAGGAGAGGTGGCCTCCCGCATGGTGATGGATGCCGACCTGGGAGGGAGGAAGGAGAGAAAGAAGAGGAGCGGAGAGGATTCAGGAAATGAGCAAAGAGAAAAGGCAGCTATCAGATTTGTGGGTGAAGTAGTTGATATAATACTGAGCATGCACAGTTGTAAGACAGTGAGTAGTAAAATAAGAGGATTTTCACTTTCTACAAGAGATCAAAAGCACTTCTCTACAAGTCCAGACTTCTATCCCTGTGTTTCTCCAAAGGCTATCAATGAAAACTCCCTGGCATTTACACCCTTACAGCAAAATGCAATATGAGACGCAGCAGGTCATATCAATGTATGCCTTTCAGATGGGGGTTAGCGGAATAACAAAATGAAGTAACCAAACAGTGGGAGAGGAAGAAGGTGGATAACTTCTCACCCTCCCTGCTTTTCCATTCTGACTTCCTGTGGAAAGATGTGCTGACGCTGCATCTCCCAGGGCAAGTGTCGTGTGTGTGTGTGCCAGGGGCCCCCGGTGAGCAGCTCCCCGCTCCTGTCACCTCTACTAACACCGGCCCTCGTCAGCAGGGGCCGGCGCCAGCGCCACAGCCTCCCACTCCTCCTGTCACCTATCCTCGCACAGGCCAAGGTGACTTTGTTCCCCCCTGATGGAAAAATGACAGCTGCTGCAGCTACAACGTCCGAAAAAGTCAGAGAGCAACTAGTTGGCTTCTCTCTGTCCTTTCCTCTTATTCTTTATTCCTCACTTGCCCTCCCTTCCTCTCGCTGTGATTCTGTAGCTATTTCGCCATCACCCTGACATTATGTCTGTGCATTGTCTTTCTATTTTTATTCAGTATTCTGGTTTGCTGTGTTGAGCGCTCCCCTGAGAAAAAAATCAGTAAAGGGAGACATTTGTATTTTATATATTTAATTTAATTGTATTTTTTTTTTAACGACAGCACCCCCTGCAATAACTGCATTAACCAGTTAAATAGCTGTTGGTTCTCTGTCTACATAGATAGAGAACGCCTTTGAAACAAATTTCAAACCATATCGAGCTCAACAGTCCCGTCCACAGCGGGTTCCAGAAGTAAAAATACAATGCAATTTTTCCATTGAAAATTGAAGTATAAGCCATAAAACTTAAAACCAGCTACGACATGACTAAGCAATTATATGCTCATATCGATGCCAAAAGTTCATGCGGCACCAACCTTATTTTGAGATAAATGTCTTTTATTTGCGATGTCTTAGATGAGTACTTCATTACCCACAATCATGAACAATCCCGCAATCCCACAGTGATGCCTCTGATTGGTGGAACTCATGCTGGTGAGGAGGGGGAGCTGTCGGTACCCGATCTGTGCGCATGATTTACTGTTTTACGAGGATTTACGACACTGCACGAATCACCTTCTGTTCCACGCTTCTGCCATTAGCCTTCCCCGGGAAGCTAACGTTAGTTTATCTGACAGCTAATTTGGCTAACAGCTATCAGACAGTTTGATTTAGTCAACTAAACAATGGGAAAAGCTATTTGAGGGTTTTTAAAAGTTATTACATGCTGTCTCAGCTAGCGGTTAGCCGAATTAGCTGTTAGCTAAACAAATGTTAGCTTCCTTTATTCAGTGGTGCGTGGTGGTTTATGGGATGAGTAGTTAATTCAATAATGAAAATATGTACACAGTTGTACCTCTGACTTTTTGGGGATTTTCTGTTAGTTTTTTTTACTCAAAATGATATGTTGTATGTTTATGAGTCACGTGGTAGTTGGTTAGCCTAAAGCATGTTTTAAAACTCTTTATATGCTTATTTTTCCAGTCGTCAATGAGAGAAATGAATGGGAAATTTACTTCCGGAACCCAAGGTCTCTCGGAGGAAGGGCAGGATTGTTGAGCTCTATTTGCATAAAGCAATAAATGTCAACTTTCTAAACATTCCAATAAATTGTTTGTTCAAACAGCAATTATGACTAATATTTACGTTTTTAGTGGCGGCACCCTCTAGTGGCTTCCCATAGTTATTAGGGGAAAAAGCAGGAAGTAAGGGGACAAAGTATAAGAGCAATAAATTCTACTTGGGGTGGCAGGTTGGGGTGGCGGATGGGTCAAACAAACAGGACTTTCACCCAGTAAGCCGTGGGGGGGGGTTTCTCGTTTCTCATTTGAATATACAAGTGCAAATTAAAAAAAAAGAAAAAAAAAAGAAAACTGTTTCACATTGTCAACGTGTTTAACACTGTATCCTTGGAACCCTCTCTGGAAGTTTCTTTTTTTTTTTTATTGTCTATTGTCCTTGCTGGTTTTCTTTCTTTCAATAATAAAAATCAACAATAAATTTGACTGCAGAAGTGGATGCTAATTGTACTTTCTGCTGGGCTTTTTCCAACTGTTATTTTTCAACTTCTCCACTGCTTTTCATTCGGTTTAAAGCAATTTAAAATATTTTGTCGCAGCTAAGATTTCTGTGCTGTCACAGTCACTAGTTGGGTTAATGCAGACCAATACTGATATCATTCAATAGATGTCAGCTCTGGGACCCTGGGATTTATAGTCTGGCATATTTTTTACCTTCTTGCAAAGAATGGCAATTACAGACCGTTAGATGCATTCATTTCTACTAACAGTGATTTGCATTATTCCACATATTTAAAATCTCCAGCATTTGCTAGAGGGGATATCCTGAAGCATTGAGGTCTGAATTATCTCACTAGACATGTTCGTTATGAATTAGGCATGGCTTGGGAATCTGTGGAGTAAATCGTGAGATTTTTTGTATGTTTAGGGGTATGGTGTTGAAAATGATTAATTTGAATTACAGATGGCTCTTGGAGCATTGTGGCATGACTGAAGTGAGAGTAATTGGCGAAATGTAGATGACACACAATGCTGCACGCATTAGTGCTGCAACACATCCTGAAATGGGAGCTGCTTATTTCATTTTTGAATGCTCTTACTCTTCTTGTTTTTATAACAGACTGATTTGTCTGTTCTTCTCCTGTTGCACTGTAGATTGCGTCCCAAGCTTTTCAGCAGCTCGCGTGAAAAATGTCTGCTGTCAACACAGTGTGTCTTCCGGACAATGGTAGCTGAAATCCTGTTTTGAGCCTCTTTTTTTTTAATGGATAGCAGGGACTAAAACCTGATGAAATGGAACAGTTGTGTTGAGTGTGTGCAGACACACACACACACACACACACACACACACACAAAGGGAGGATAGAAAGAAAGAGACTGGTGAGAGACAGAAGAGATTTCTGTGTTTTCCATTCCCTTGAGCACTGGAAGGATGTTGTGCTGGGGACTCATGCTGTGATAAAAGGGGAGAGACGAGATATCAAACTATGCTGTCCACCTGCTGTCTTCTCTTACGTTCATCATTAGACGAACCTGTCATAGAGGCCTTGCTACGGTCAATTATCACCATCATCCATTTCCAGCATGAGACACTGTACGGTCAGTGGCCATCTGCTGCAACATTGCTGGAATTATGGGTCACGTGAGTGGATGCTATCTTACAGCAATGAAAGTTGCCTCGGTCATAGCTTGCGGCAAACTTTGAAGCTTTACATTTTATAATTAGCAAAGGATTGAATGCAGCTGGGCTTCTTTGAATATCATTTAGCGTAGGCTGGCACTTGTGAGACATTTATGTAAAATTGAACTCACATGTAAGTCCAATCTGTTCTTTTCAGTTCTGTCAGAGTTTCTGGAGAATTCATTACGACATGACACTTTCTCTCTTTCTCACACACACACGCACTTGCACACCATGTACTGCTGTGTGAGAGATATCGCTAACAGCTTCATGTTGACTCATTTAGCATCTGGCGCGGCTCTTCACTAGACTCCGTGCATGTATAGCCAGTACTGCAAGTTGTCTATATTTTCCCCTAATTTTCAGCGCTCTGTCCCAGCACTCACTGAAAGTACTGGAGACTTTTATTTATGGACAGCAATTCGGACTTGCAGATGTTATTTAGCAGATACCATTTTCTCAATTTCTAAGATTTCTTTTTGGTCAGAACTATATCATTTTTTCTCCACGGGCAATACTGTAACAGTGCTGATTGATAACCATTATGCTGGACTGTGTCATCATATTTGAATGGGTACACAGTATTTTCAATCCTAGAGGTGTACACATTTGAGCCACCAGCTGTGAGAGAGATGGTGCAACCTTACTTCTGTTTTTAAATATGTTGTGACTGCAATGACAAAATGGAAAGGATACTTTCTTAAAATAATACTTTGCAATTAGTTGTGTTTCTTATGATGGCAAAACTTTCTCCAAGGACTTCATCTCATTTAAAATGGGTGTTTCTATACTATAACCTTAAAAAAAAGTAATTAGGTTTGGATAACAAAGAGTTTTTCCTCCTAATGATGTAACAGTTGTTCAGGCACTGCTATTCTATGATTTTGAAACTGTAAATTAGAGCATATGGCCTTCAAAGATTAAACACCAGTCCATCTGCCTTGAGTTGTTCATTTTCGCTGTAACATAATGGGTATTCTTAGGTTGCTCTTCATTGTGGCGTTATAATTTATAATGTTCAATATTCCTGAGGACTGATAAGTGCATTTCCTCCCTTTCTGTGGGTTTAAAGCCCAGAGCTGGAAATCAAGCATTCCTTTGTTCACTGTTCATTTGGAAGGCAGACTTTGCTGGCTTGTCCCTCTAAGCAGCGATATTGTGAAAGCAGCTCATGGCAAGCATCCTCAGAAAAAGATATTCTACTCCGCTTAGCAGATTCATGAATACTGAACGGCATTGTCAAGATCAAACAGAGTGAACGTGGTGTTCCAGCGTACATGCTGGAGAGTGGTTGACACTTTTGACACCTACAGTTGTGTCATTATTACTATGCGGTGATGGTCGGGCTAAATGTTTATTGAAATGAAAATCTGCCATGAGCTATTTACTGTAGTTAGACATTCTTGTAATAGTTATGTTCACGTTGACATTTTGATATGAAAGAAAACTTCTTTATTTATTCTGTCGTCAATTAAAGTGTGTTACTATTATAAGAGTCAGGACAATTATTCTGCCTGTGTAATATGTATGTAGTGTATTCTGGGCCTGACTCTTAAGTCACTCTGTCTTGGTTTCTTCTGAGTTTTGAATAAGATAACAGATAACAGCAGATAAAACATTATTCCATAGTTTGTTACTCCCTTATACTGTGCTGGATTCAGTAGTCAAAGCCTCCTTTAGAGGGAGCACTGTGGCTGTCATATTTATTTCTCCTCTATAAAATTGGGCTGTGTGAAGGAACCAGCAACAAGAGATGTTAGGGTCCTTGCACCTGTCTGGTGCACAGTCTCGGCTTGCATATAGCCGCCGCCCCTCCTTGTCCTTCATCTTTGTTTAGCATCCTTCGGTCTGTTTTGGGTAAATGAGGTTTGTGACCCTGGCTTTCTGCATCGCCAATCTCTCACATCGTTTCCTCATGGTCGAGGCTGGCACTCAGATGGAGAAAGCACTCTCGGCAGACGGTTTAGTAATTACACACTGGAAACCAATCAGCCCGAACCCTGCTTCTTAATTAGCAGAGCAAAACAATAGTGCATGGATTGGAGGACCCTGGAGGTCACACACTCCCCTCAGGTGTCCCACCGAGGTGCACTTTAAAGAGCCTCAATCCTCTTTTGGTCAATCTTGATCACAGATGTATCTCAGCAGGTAAAAAGAGCGGCCATGTATACCAGATCAAGAAGGTACATCCCATTAAATGTGGCAGAGACACACTTTCAAGGTGCAGCTGCCTGATAGCTAGAATGGATGAGCATTTAGGCTTCTCCTGGTGGATGCAAGCAGAAGAGAAGAGCATAGAGGTCACCTAATCCATTCTAATCAAGGCTACAGCAGCAACACACATGACATTCATTAGTAAACAAGAGAAAGAGCTGCTGCACGATAAACAACTTGGCTATAATTAGCATGTAGAGGATCTTGTGGTGGACAAAGCCTGTGATAGGGATCAGGAAAACCAAACCTTGGCTGTGTTTAATTCTTAAAATCAAAACTCTTCACATCAGAATATACCGACTATTAATCCATACAGTTTAATGAATGCTTAGACTATAAATGGACTCTCTGCATTTCTCTTGCACATTTGATATTTACAAGGATATTCATAATGTCTCGTAATGGACTATGTATGCTTGCAATAATTCATCCTGTAACACTACCCAGCATAAATTACTACCATGAGATGACTGCTTCCAATTTCCTGCATGGAAAGATCTTAGATGTCCACATTCTCTTCATAAAGATTCATAATATGACAGTAAAAGCATTTCAGATAAAGAAAACCAGTAATATGTAGATTATAAATACAGGAGTGTGTGTGTAGAGGATCTAGAGCTGCTGCTGTCTGACTTTTTCTTCTCTTTGCTATTAACCGTTAGGTAGAGCAGGCTGGTAATAGTTTTTTCATGTCTATTAATGCCTCTCTCCAGAGCCAGCAGTTACATGCTGTGTCATTAAAGGTCAGAGCAAATTGGATCCTTAAATGAAGACTGTGGAAAAAGCAGGAGTTCTTAATGGCTCGCGTAAGGATGCCAATAAATGCTCTGATTATTATTAATGATTTTTCTCAGTATTGATTCAGTCTTGTTGTCAAGGTTTTGGGTGATCTTCCCTCGTCAAACTATACTTGTGAAGTACTCTGCAGCAGCCAAGGTATATTTGTTTTTTCATTTTGTATTCATATGTATATATCTACCATGACTACACATACTGCTGGCCATTAACTGTAAATAAATAATGGGCGTAGCAACAGTGACATCACCTATTGTTTTGTGGACTGCTGTTTTTAAGGCATGGGTTTGACATTTGGCCGTCGCCATTGTTTGTTTTGTTTTTAAACCGTATGTGATCATATTTCATCAAACGGGCAGAGCTGGGGAGGATGACACGACTAAGCCAATGTGCTAAATGCTAAAGAAGGACACTTGCAGATTTTTCACCAAAAGAAGTGAGTCATCTGGTGAAAACACATGGAGAGGGTCAAACGTGAGGAAAACACCCGAACCACCCAAAAACAAGTTCACAGCTACTGTATATTAATGGACATAAGGCCTTGGATAGCATTGCAAAGCCTGATTGACAGGTTGGTTTGTTTAGCCATGCCCTGAAAGTAGCAATTGAGACCATCAACTTATTATGAAAATGTTTACAGAGGTAATTAATCAAATGAGAAGTATGGTCGTTTCCCCATAGACTTCTGTACAATCTGACTTTTATTGCCTGGAAGCTACCTCTAGTATTTTTTTTATTTTATTTATTTATTTTTGCAGTCTATGGTGCTGGCCAGTATTGTTTTTCTTGACTTAGCAAGAAAGCTATGGAAAAACTAGGGTGAGCTATATGGAAAGTTATTAAAAAAAAATTTATATAATTTAATATCTACACTTTGAGAATCTTCCTAAACTCCTGGAGGACAGTAAATACTTTCCACTTTTTAATATTAACCACATGCACACACTGATCAATGATCTGATCTACAACATGTAAATTTAAGTATGAATGTGGATTTTCAGCATAAAGAAAATGCGTTATTAGCTGACACACGTGTGTGGAGCTGACTAATTAGGGACACAAATTATTGTGGATTATTATTGCATTCATAATAAATATTTTTTGTTTGACCCTGTGCCATAGTGTCTGCAACACCCTTGCCCTAATACCTAGAAATATAATATGAAACTCATTTCACCAATGTTAACTCAGAGACAAAGTATAGATCATTTAAGCAAGTATCATCTTATTTAAACATTAATATATTAATGGGATACTTATTTTCACAATAGCCATTATTGCTAAGATTTATAGCAAACATGACAAAAAATGAATCTAATCCAAACACTCTTTATTTTATTTTAGAGTTAAAAGACACTTAATGCCAGGCCAACTTTAGCTAATTAGGTTTTTTAAACGTTCTGTAATGATGCTGACTAAAGTGTTGAAGGAAACAACTGTTGGTAGAGATGACATTAATATAACAACCACTAATATAAAATATTGTGTTTCTCATATTGATCCAATTAGCTAGTTAGCTGTGAAGGGAAAATGTACGCCTTCAAAGAAGAGAAAGGTTGTTGTTGTTCTCTGCATGTGACTAAAATGCTCTTTTTTATTTATCATTAATACAATTAGAGATAACAAAAAGTAAATGACCATCTCATAGTGTGTACCAAAAAAGTGAGACTACCCAGCAGCAAAAAATAAATAAATAAATAACACCCTTTTCTGACCCTCTGTCGCCCTCTAATAATTTTCACACAATCCCTTAGCACTGTTAACCGATGCTCCCTCAAAGCAGAGAAAACCAAGTGGTCGTCAGTTCATTTGAATGTAACGTGACTGCAAAACAAAGGCTATCCACTAAAAAGCTCAAAACGGATTAGTTCAAGGGGCTCTTTTTGCCTTTTACCCAGCTGGTTAGCTGTCATCACCTCACTAAATGCCCGAGAGTCCAGTACTTGGTAATACTAACGGCACCTTTGAGAACAACAAGATAGAAGCACTCCATCTATTCTCCGCAATATTGACTGCCAAGTTGATATTTCAGTTTCTGTGACATTTGGCTGACTGAACCGAGGTGTCGGGGACAGCCGTCACCAAGAGAGAAGATGGAGTGGTTGAGGTGGCAGAAAGAAGAGATGGAAGGAGCAGAAACAGAGGTGGATGAGTGTTGAAAGAGACACGGAGTGAGAACTAACAGACAGTGAGTGAGCAGGAGGGATTGAGGCAAAGGAGAAAAGGAAGGCAAAATCAAAAGAATATCCACCCTTATGACAGCGGTCCGCAGTTTTCCAAATGTCTCTTTTCAAGCGGCACCAGAGTGTGCATATTAACGGTAATGGTGTGTCTTTGTCCAGGCTCCTGCTAGGCCATTCACATCCTGCACACTCTGCAGGCGAACTCCATCACGCTAACACACACCCAACCAAGCCCTGAAGTCTCACCAGCACTACAAATAGACATCTCCTTATTTTTGAACCAAAGGATTTTTTGTTCTTTCCAGGGAGTGGGCTGCAGAAAATTTGCCATGATTTTTGAATGGGAAGTGAAAAGAATAACGATTTTGGGTATGCCTGCACAATTAATCATTATACAACCATGATCTCGATTTAACCTGTTCATGATTTAATTTTTAAATAAATTCAATTTAAAAACTTTTATGACTTTGGTTCTCATTTAATTTTACAAGCCAAATGCGTCACCCACGCTACTACTTTCTTCTGTGAGATTTAAACAGACTGTATAAAATTAGGTTTTAAAGTGCTCCCAAGCGCTGCAATGCTCCCCCTTCTCTTCATTGAGGCCTCTATGTTTACAGGCTTGTGGTGATGCCCAATGTGCTATAGGTGCCAAAAAAATCTGTTTGGTTAAATTTATTGGTAAATGTCCTTAGTTTTCATCTTTGTCAACGTCTTTCATAGAGCAAATAACGTTATATCTATCCGAACATGACATTTCCCGTAGACGTGTATAGTTTCCAACTGGGAACCCAGAATTCCGATATTCCATGTAAAATTGAACACAACCAACAGATAAAAGAAAGTGCCTTGCAGTGTAAGGTGGTAAGATATGTGGACAGTTTATTACAGGGAAACATCCCATGAATTTGAAAGTAGCCTACATTTGAGAAACAAACACAAGGAGGCTAACCTAGCTTACCTTAACGAGTTAAAGGAGCACGCCAAACCCCGTTTCCCCTAAACAGAAGCTAACCCCGCTAACGTTACGGGCATGGATGTATGGATACGTAGGGCAAGCAGCATGACGGAGACAACAGCAGGACAGAGAACACTACAGGCTACCCGGTAGCTGGTTAGTAAATACACAGGAACACCAAAAGCGGGAGGGAACGTGGGTTAATATGTGGATGAATACTGGGATGTCTACACAACTGTGAGTCGATTGACTTCAAGATGTTTGCCACTTTACTCGAACCAATGTTCATAACAGCTGTTGAACACCTCAAACACATTCTGTACTTCCTGCGGCGTCTTGTGTTGACTGTTTACATATCTGTGCTCATCATCATATGTACATTTGTACTGGTGTTACTGTTAAATACATTGTGAATACATATTTCTTAAATTGTATGTTTTTGTTGAGTTATTATTACACAATACTTTTTATGACCTTTTTGAATCCTAGACAATTCACCCATATTAACAAAAAATACTAAACCTATTAAAAATTGAACTAAGCAAACCCACTTTAAAAACTAATTAAAATTTATTGAACTGAATTTGAAAACAAAAAGTCAAAACGAAATAAAAATAAAAACTAATGAAAAATGCCAAACTATAATAACCTTGGTTTGGTACTGCCAATTTGTTTTGTCATGGTAAAAGAAACCGTGGCAGAGAATAGTGATATAAATTATAAGCAAAAAAATCGAGATTCATATTTTTCCCCTAATCGTGCAGGCCTAATTTTGAGGCAGAGAGAGAGAGAGAATGGCTGTGGAATACTGACCACATATCAGGCAAAGCTTGATTGATCCATCAAAGGGAAAGGTTGCAAGACTGCCTCGGCTGGTGTCATGTGTGATCGCCTGTAAGTGCAAACGCATTCATTGGATAAACTGTCCAGATGTAGTGTCCCTTGCTTGCCTACATTTAGTTATGCGATGATAACCTTGAAATGTAGCTCGCTGAGAGCTCAGTCTCTGGATACAATGTTGTAGAAACGTAAGCACACAAAACCTCGCATCAGATAAACAAGCAGTCACACATTCCCAGGTGAAAAGATAATGAAATCGCTATGTAAGATAAATGTTTGAATCTGTGTTGTAGTGTGCCAGTCAGACGCATGAGTGTTCCTGTAATGTATGCTTGAGGGATGTGTGAGTACACTTTGTGTGTATTGAAGGATTTATATGATTAGTAAGAGTAGAATGTGATTAATCCCAGCCTGGGCTATTTCCTTAGCAGAGAAACATCACAAGCAATGTAAGCACACAATACAAAGCAGAAACAGGCTGGTAACGGATCAGTTTGTACTGTAAACTGTACTAGGATAAACCAATTTCTGAAAGAGGTGAAACTGTCCACTGTAATCTGATTTGTTTCAAAATATGCTGAAATGTAAAAACGAATTGTTACATTGTGCAGGACATGTTATGACTCAAGATTATATCCAGTAAATGAGGTTGTCTACATAATGGTTCCCAGTTGGCTGTCACAGCCGGTTGGTTGGCACCACCATGACGTCAGCTTTTATGGTTCTGTTGGATAGACTCCTATTACATTTGGTAAAGATGTTCCCAATGGATGAATACCATTATTATTTTTTATCTAGTCCCATCATCAGGTTGGTCTTTTACATAGTTCAATACTTTGGTTTCTGACCAAATACCGGCAAAACTAATGACACCATCATCAGCCTTTGCTGTACTTTGTTAGTACTGCCAAATCCCTCAATGTATTTTATTTCATTTTGGCATGTAATTTGGTGAATTGCAGAAAGGCCTTTACCTACCTCCCTACCTACCTCTTATGGCCCACACCCACAGTACTGTACAGCCCTTAGCTGCAGAAAAGAAAGCGAGAGAGAGACAAAAATAATTTGTCAAATCTGCCAAGCCAAACTTAGAATGATGTGCACATACCCCCAGATTTACAACATATGGTTCATCAATAAATATGACAATATTAAACAAGTAATTTGAGCTTTTGAGCAGCCTTCAAAAGGACCTGAAAAGATTCTATTCAGCTCTTTGTGCCTGGGCACTCCAAGATTCAAATTACAAGACCTCATAAAATGACCTCTTCCACTGAAATAGGCTGAGTACATGGAGGCTTTCATCTCCTAATCAGAATTATTTTTTGTTGTTAATCCTGTAGACAAAACTCTCTTCTCATCTAAAAAATAGGTTTACGAGTGTTTCATCATTTAGAAGTAAAGATTTTTGGAAGACAGAATGGCAGCAACTTGAGCCCAGAAGGAGAATACTTTAGAGCAATGTGTGCATGTAAGTCCCAACAAAAGATTTTGAGTAGTTCTTAGCTGGCATATGTTCCTTGGTAAGTGAAAAATCTTTGAATTAACTTTTATTAAAAATGTCTGTGAAAAGCTTTTTTTTTTAAACTGTCTATACAACCGGTGTGCCACAAATAAGGAAGGTATTGTTCCTAAATATGGGTGAGGCTAAAGTCACTTCATGTCCCATTGACCTGCTCTGCCAACTTGTTTGCAGAATATCAACTGAATGTGCAATAACTGGTCCAAGGTTAGTCAGACAAATGTTTTGAAACCAGGAAAGGCGAGCCATGGTGCGGCCGCCTCCTTATTAAACTGTTTTAGCAAAGGCCTGCAGCAAGGAAAGATAATATATTTCATGTTTAGGAAAAGGGAGACCTCCTGTCTGTATGCTGTTTTGCAGTGTAAAGATACAAATTCTTGGTTTGGTTTGTCACACCATATGATTTTAGAAATTTTTGCCTGTAATCTTTCCCAAACACCAGCTGTGGGTGGTAGATAAATCATACTAGGAAAATCCACTTTTGGCAGGATGGTATAATGATATATTATGTTGTATTTTTTTGTTACAATTTTAGACTTGGACTCAAAGTCAATGGCCTTAATATATCACATGATACAATAGTTTATAAAGAAGCTGTTATGGTTTCAGCTTTTTTATCCTGTTTTCTTTTCCTTCTCCTCTGGTCTTGTGTTTGTAGCTTCTGTTTCCTGTTTTATTTTGAAGTCTGGTTTTAGTCTTGTCCTGTCTTTAGTTTTACTTCCTGTGTCGTCCCGTGCTTGTGATTACCTGATGTTTTCTACCTGCTTCCCTGACCTCTTTTCACTTGCCTCTCGTTATCTCGTTACCTTGTGTATTTAGTGTCTGTGCTTCCCTCCTCTCTTGTCAGATCGTTTTGGTTCATCTGTCTGTATGTATTTGTCCTGTCAGCCTTTCGGTCGGTGTTCATGACCTTCCCTGTGAGTCTTTCCCGGTCGCTGTATCTCCCGTATCCAGTTTTTGCTTTTCTCTAGTGGTCTTTTTGGGTTGTGGGATTTTTGGATTTTTTTGACTTTGTATCTTTGAGTCTCTTGTTGAACTCTGCTTTTTTGTTAAATAAATCATTGTTTCCTTGCTCCCGCCTGCCTCCCTCCTCTCTGCTTTTGGGTCCTCATTCCTGCCCGAGTGTAACAGAAGCTAAAACATTCTCAAAAAATAGTCTTTTACCTAAAACCTGTTTTTAAAAGAAAAAAGGCAGGCCTTGCAAATCCAGACCATAAATATTTAATTGTATGCATTGGAGAGACTTTGTCTCAACTACTCAAAAACAATATGAACGCTGCACAAGGGTGAGTTCTTAGAGAGAGTGCATGGAAATTCTGCCTTTTTGGCCAAGTGGTGGTCAAGACACTGACAATATTGAATGACTGAAAAAGGCCTCACTCCTTGACAAACTTTTTTTTTTTTTTTTAAGACATCCGGATGTCAGAAGTTAAGTTCACTTTTATTTTGTGTGTTTCTGTGCCAGTTTTAAGAGTATTTGCTCCTATACAGAGGTATTAAGGCTTATGTACATTTTGGGTGTACTTAAACATGATCGACAGGTGTCTCATCCAATCACACGTTCCATTGTTTCATTCATTTTATGTTATTCAGCCTCTCTGACATTTTTGCACGTGGCTTGTCTAAATTAGTGGTTCTGTCTTGCCGTAGAGACTAAACTCTATGGACCAAAGATCCAAATCAATAAACTATAAGCTGTGTAGAGCTGCAGTATTAGTGACTAGTTGTACGTCAAACTGCAACATAAATAAAACATACTGTTCCATAATGCCTGTTTCATACTCCTTACAAGAGCTATATGGGTCTTTAAAGAGTGTAAAGTCTTATATTTTATAGTGAGAATGGTCAAAGAGTTGGGATGGATTAATCCAATTTTGAGATTCTCTGCGAAGGCAGTTATTTAAGACTACACACATCACATTAATTAGATCTGTTAATTAGACTTGTTTTTGTATGTACGAGGCAATATACTACATACATGATGTGCCTTGGTTTTCCTCCACAGATGAGGATAAACTCGAGTTTACAACCCGTTCTCATACCCAACTCGTCAAATACTGATCCTTGGACAGAGGCTCTCAGCGGCAGATATCAACGCAAAGCTCACCCTTTAGCATCTGTATGGAAGGCACCAGGCATAGCAGTACATGACTGTGGTACTGTAAAATGACTTAGTACTTAGTGACTTACGAGTGACAGTAGTAGCGAGTAGTATGAAAGACCGAAAATGTACATAAGGAGGTAGGTTGGGGTGTCCCGATCTTGTCCCACCTGTACATTTTGCTACCCTACCCACAATCTTTCACTAAACCGAACTGTCCCGATCTTGTGCCGCATGTCAGTTAAAGGTACAGTACATCCCGACCCAGAGCGTCAAATGATGCCAAGTAGTCAGCTATATATTTCAATTGAGCTGCACTCTAGAAATTCACAATTTTATATTCCATGCTAGCCAACAAGGGACTGACTAAAGGATGGACAAATGCCAAGTGCCTCTTTAATTGTTTAGTTGATATAGAAATAGATCTGCCGAGACATTCACTCATCTTGCAGTAATTTCACGGGGGAGCACATTACATTATTCACTTTGTTTGTTGTACACGTTTAAAAAATCATGTATGTTTTGGTTTTGGCATGATCTCGCTCGCTCTCTATTTATCCATGCAATCCACACACAAACAAGTATTTCGGCATTTATAATACATGCATGCTAGAGAGAGACCGATAGAGTGTGGGAAGATGAAACTGAAAGTTAATTTGGTCCTTGTTTCATGTAATTACTCAATAAATTTTAAACAGAAAGATTTTAATTTAAAGATTTAATTTGTTTATTAATCCCCAGTGGGGAAATTACAATTTACGCTCTGCATACAGAGGCCTGTGTTAGTAAATCACACACAGGCCTGAAATACACACACATGCTTAGGACCTATACATGCACTAATGGAGAGATGTCAGAGTGAGTGGGCTACCAGTTGAACCAGCGCCCTGAGCGGTTGGGGGTACGGTGCCTTGCTCAAGAGCACCTGGCAGTGCCCAGAAGGTGAAGTGGCACCGCCACTTTAGCCACCAATCCACACTCCGTATTTTTTGGTCCATATGGGGACTTGAACCAGTGACCCTCCGGTTCCCAACCCAACTCTCTACGGACTGAGCTACTGCCACCCCCAAACAGACTCTTGGGAACACTTAGCTAGAGCACATTTGACAGATACACTGGTAAGATTGACTTAATCTGCAAGGCTTCAGTAAGATTTTTGTCCTGGTGGCAAGGACAATTTCCCAGTCTCACATTTGTTTATTTACTGACAAATCCAAGTGCATGTGACAGTATTGGTAAGCTGCTATAAATTCAAACTTATTTAATTATGACTTACATTTATTGAATAGCCTATCAAGAAATAATGTTTTATCATCTCCATCATAATCTATATTTGGCAGTCCTCTTCAGAACAGTTTTTTTCCTCTGTTTTCAGTTTTGTTTCTCACTTATATAAATTGTGGGACATTTTATATCCTTTTATTAAATAGCTGGTGCCAGGATAAACATTCTTACTACATTTCCCAACCTTTGGGATTTTTTCCTATGCTACTCTATGTAGGGCTGTGTTTGTGTGAAAGCGTGTGCTCTGTTCAAAGATCTTCGGATGTCAATTAATGGATCCATTGCTTCCAACAAAAAATTCTGCCTTTTAAAATTCCCGGGTTTCCATCCTGACTGCAGTTTTTACTGCTTCCAAACCCTTTCTGTAAGTATCTGTGTAATTTTAGTAGATGGAGTATTCCACATTTTGTAAATAGCATTGATGCTGCTGGGGTGTTTTCTCCTGTTTTGCTATATCCAAGGGAGTTTTTGTTTGTTTCTCCTCGGGTTAGTCATCACTTTGTGAGGAGAAAGATTAATTTATTTGTTTTAGCCTTGGATTATATTGCTTCACTTTCATAATTTTACCTTGTTGTAGTAAATTATTGCACTTTAGTTGCAATTCAGTCTTCAGACTTTAGTTTAGGGACCGGGGACGGACTGACCTTTTAGCTATTATGTTGCATTCCTACCCCACTAGACAGGGATGTAACAAACATGTATCAACTTTGTTTCTAAAAATCGAACATTATAACTTACATGAAATCAATGAGTAATTAAATGGTAGCTAACATCACTCTTTGTAAAGGTGCTCATAGTTAGTGGCTGGATGCTAGAAAACTATACTTTTTATGATAGACAGAGGGTGTCATAACAACCATAACCTCTTACTTTAATGCAGGATAAAGCCGAGTTAAGGCACAAAAACAACACTGTGAAACAATGCAGTCCCCTCATTTATTTGAATTAGGCCTCTGTGTTGACACAGCAAGAGTGCTGATGCAGTGGGCTCCAACAAAAGTATGCAGGGTTGTCCAGCAAAACAAAAGTTAACCTGACTCAACTTTTGCTATAAAAAAAAAAGAAATGTCATCTGGATGTTGTCTGAATGTACAAACACACATTCTTGGTAGATTACTTTGTATATGGTTTACCTAGCCATTGTGAAAACGGAGGGTACAGAGGAGGAGTTTCCAGAGTCACGAAAATCCTGTCTCATATTATCAGAAACTCCTGTGCTGTGTTTTGGCGTCCAATAAGCCTTTAAACTTATGGATGTGTTACTCAGACTTATGGATCGTATTTCACTGTCTCATTGTTACTTAACACACAGTAACTCACTTTTCAGCAGTCCATCCGCATGCTCATTATTTTATGTTCAATTCAATCATTATAGCCCAGTATAGGTAAATATTATATGTTGTACACCCTCCTTAAGGCTGCCAATCTTTGCCAGAAGTAGTGTAATAAAACATATTTTGCCTAAACCTTAAATGTTTGGAACACGTTGAATATATGGAGGAACAACAGACAAGTGGATTTTGATTCAGGAGTTGTTTTGCAAAGTTTCTTCAGAAAGTTTCATTCTTTTGTCAACTGTGAAAACTGTCAAATATTAGTCCACATTATAACTAACATCAGTTCAGGGCTTGAAAATTGCTTTGCTGAAGCATCTTACTGGCCAGTTAGCTGACCTCATGTCAAGTTACAACTTATTTGTGTACAGGTTTGCAGTTACATCCAGAAGTAAATTTACTGATTACTCTGATTTACTGACTACTGCATTGATTGTTAAAGTATTTATATCAAAAGTGTAGTAAACACAGCCAATCTGTGTGTAGTGCGTTGGCTGTGGTGCTCACACTGCTCCTGGATGTGAGTATATTTCAGGAGTTTGTCTCTCCGTCAGCTCTTCTTACACACTGCCATGGCAGAGGGGTCCTCTGTGACCCTCTTTGTCATCACCTGACACCTGAGTCCAGTTGCTCCGTGTCTGTCTGTTGGTCCAGCAGGTACGCTGCGACGGATTAGCATGATCAAGGTCAGTCTGAGTGTGTTGACCTGAGTGAGTCGCAGCAAAGGTGAGTGGATGCACCTGCTGGCCCCCTGCAGATTGATTTAATTAAGGATATGGGTGCACATTAGTTCCTGTGGAATTATAAAGCCCAAAGGGAACACCAGCAGGAGAGGGAGAAGAGAAGAGAGGAGAAGCCACATGTAATCAAATGGGGAGTGCAGGGGAATTGATGAATGAGCTTTTAATCTGCATAGCAATAGCTTGGTTACAAAAATGAGCTGTGGTCTTTGAGGCCCGAGTCTTATGTATGTGTGAGATCCTTGTGCAACACACACCCACACTTTATTAGAATATGTTTGTCCTTCCAACACTGACCTTATTTCCGGCCTTAATTAAATGTTCCCTTAATGACTTCCCTGTCCAAGCATAGCTTTGCTGACTTGTTATGCATACATGAGACCGCATCTGTGCCCCCGTATTCAATTTTAGAGTGTACATGGGCGTGTGTATGTGGGCGGTAGAATGTAGTGCATTGTGTATATTTACAGCATGATGATATTTTGGTGTATGTGACCAATGTGCTTGGCAATATCTGTGTAGTGTGTGTTGGTTTAGTGCGTGAAAGTCCCAGCCTCTCACTAGCTTGTACTACATCCTTATTTCATTAACCTGCATGCCTGTAATTGCATTGCAGATGAGTTAAGGCTGCTGAAGTCACTGTGGAGACTTTTTATATGAACCACCAAAACCATCTGATTAAAAGGAGGTGTGCAAACCTGGGAATACAGGGTAGAGGGAGACTACTTAATGAGATTTTTAACCCACTAATTCAATAGTCAAAAGTAAACAGTAAGTAGCTTGGGAGAGAGAAAAGCGCTGGGGGCCAAGCCGGCTAGCATGGGAACATGCACACAATCACTCTTACATTAGCTATTATTCCGCACAACCAAACCAGTTGAGGATTAGAGCACACATTTCATTTTTTTCCCTCACAGGCCCCCATTTTCCCTCCCACCTTGCTTTAATCCATCAACCTGAACACTAATCCTTTTGAACATTCAAAGCAAGAGCCAGGAAGGCTGCAACATGATCAATTACAGACTTTCAGCTGCTGTCTTGGTCTACAACGCCATGCAAACATTGGTACAAACACACATTCATTTTGTTGATGATGCTTTTCTCATTTTTCCTGCTCTCTCTTTTCAATTCATGCCAACCTCTTTCTTAGCATCAAGAGTTAGAATACCTTTGTATGAAAGACTTTCTCCTGCTGAGTTGGCCAGTGGCAAAACAAAAAACTCTACAGACTTACCTAAAGTTTACATCGGTGTTGAGGACATGGAGTCTAATCATTTTAACTTGCTTTATCCATAAGTAATAAGGACTTGCAATGTGTTTGACAGGGTTTCTGTATAAAAGGTTCTAATACATTGATTTGTCACTACTTGCTTTGCTCCCTAACAAACGCCCTGACTCTTTGCACATTCTCTCATTATATATCTGCTGGAGGCTGGGGTACAGGGATGGATACAGAGGGTTCAGGGCTTCGGAGTTAATTCCTCTGCTGTGATACCACAGCCAGACTTTTTTTCTTGCATTGTTTCTTTGTGGCCTACATAATGGCCAGTGTTCTGTTGAAACGGATCCTGAGGGGGGACTCTAATAACCCAGATAGATAGTGCTGTTACATTTCTATCTCAAGGCACTCTGTCTTTGCCTGCCAGCGCCCAGGTGCCTTACTCATAGCATTCAGAGTGCTTCCTATGCCATGTAAATAGTATCTATCACCTGGAGAACAGGTTGAAGCGTGGAGTGGAGGGGAGGCGGCTGAGGGGGGAGAGAGCCAGACGTTTGTCAGATTGCACATAAATATTGTACAAACATGTTTTGTTAACTGATGTTATTATTCATGTTTTGCATTTTGCAATGGGAAAATGTTTGGTGTGGGTGATTGGGTGGGGGCTTTGTCTGAGATCAAATGTCACACTCATTGTGAAACATCATCTTGATAAAAAATGGTTTGGTGTTGTCAATGGGTGTACTCATGCGGGTGAAATGGACCATGAAATGCATTAGTTCTCTATCACTCTCCACACTGGCCGGCCATTAAATCTTTTATTTTATCGAGAAGGAAAACAGCTTACTAGATACTTCCAATATCTGCTGCCACAATGTTCAGGCATCTTGTCCAAACACAAACAAAAATGTAATAAATAATAAAGGTAAAAAAAAAAGAAAAAGATTTGATTCTGTTTTTCAGCTTATCTTCCTACCTGTTTGACATCCAAGGTGTGTGTTGTGGTGGTTTAATGGGAAGTTCTGAGCATTTCTACAGTGCTGCTTCGGTTATTAATGCATGCGGTGGCAGGGAAGGAATATTTTATTGTATACATTTATTTTAGAATATTTTTTCAGTAGTCTGAGGGATGGGATCAGTGTTCTAAGGTTAGGGTCATTTTCTGCTATCAGTCCTACTGCTTGATTTAGTATGATGGTCTGCATGTCTGATTAAGCTACGTGTTAAACTGTGTGGATGTTTGCTGATTTTGAACTCCTAATTAAACAAATATTTAACCATACAGCTGCGTGTAAGTTAATAAGACTCGACAAGGTATCTTTGTTTCAGTGAAAGATATTCTTCACTTTACCAATGCACAGGTGCACACAAGCCAGATATTCAAGGATCTCTCAAGTATTTTTCATGTGACCAGATTTTAGTTAGATTTTCCAGGGGGGGGAAAACAAGTTTTGATAGATGAGGCTACCACAAACAGCAACAGATAATTTATATAAATTATTCACAACTCTAGATCTGAAATGTATTCTCTGATCGTTCCTGTCATGTTGTTTGACAGCTTTGAAGGGGACAAGAGAAGTTCCAGTATGATGAGCTGTTACTTTTTCTAGTCCAATCCGATGTTAACCTCCCATTAAAGAAATGTAGCTATACCTCAGCTATGACTATACGGCCAGAAATGAGATGGGTTTGAGCTGCAGCCTGTTGCGGGCAGGTCTCTGATGTACAATTATGTCAAGACCAGAGGGCCTCTGCTGCTTTGGCAGATGATAGAAGGTGACCTGATTAACCTGCAAATTGACATTAAGCATCACGAGTCTGCCTTGGCATGCCACCTAATACTATCAAGGGGTTAAATAAGCACATAATACATGCAAATGAATGTAGAACCTGTGTAAAAGGATGTTGACCAAGAGGACAAATAGCTCCTCACAACAGAAACTACAGATACTGATGGTTGCATCAAAATCTTTAAGTGAGATTGAAAATGAAAGCAGATCATTTATCTAACTCCAGGTAGACCCTAGATGACAAAATGTGTTTGATTTAGTAAATACATTTAAGCAGGCTTTCGAGGCATCCCATAGCCATTACAGAACAGATGAAGGTTTCTTTTCTGTTACTTTGGTGTGAGCAATAGTTTTAAATGATGAAACTCTGGGGGCTTTGTCTAGCCTGGCATGACGAATGACTCTGCCGTGAAAATAGGGCATTGTCCCCCACTATCATTTATTATGAGTGTTGGCCAGGTTTGATGGAGGGAGCCAGGCAGTTGGGAGCGTAGATCATTCATCTAGAATGAGGTGCTGTACCGGGTGGAGATCTGCTGTTTCTCGCCAACAGCATAGGAGCTCCTGCAAAACCTGGTCTCAAGACAACTCAGACAAGTTACATACACAGTGGCATACATTGGGGCAGACTGTTAGGAAACAGGAGTCATGTTAGCGTGGAGAAAAATAAGTCAGGTTCTCTCCAGTGAAATCAGATATTGAATTCCCAAAGCAAAGTTCACAAAGGGCTGAATATGTATTATATTTAGCGTTTTACTGTTGAGAAATGTGTCTGCCAGTGTAGCATAATGTCACACCTCCACAGAACAGACATCCCAAAGCTTCTGCCACAAACTGTTGATTTTTGAATAGACGCTTGTGTGCTGTTAGCTTCAAATTGTGTGCAAATCTGTGAGCTTGGATTTATAGTTAGGTACACTGATCTGCCACAGGGATATGTTAGCTGACTGATTGAGTGAAATAGGGCAAGGTACTCTGTCTCGGATGTCACTCGAGGGTACATTCTGCTAATGCATCCAGCTGTCTATCTCTTAACATATCTCAGAGGGAGAACGGTACTCTGTTAGATCAATTGCACTGTAACTATCATCAATCAGATTTTCCACAGCTGACACTGGCCACATATTTACAAATATTAACAAATAGTCTTTGTCAGTTCTCTTTTAAGTTTCTCACCCGCATAAGCAAGCAAAAACAACCACAAGGTGCTTTTATAACTCATGCCAGTATTGAAGTGCACAGCAAGGGAAAAGAAGAAGAAAAAAAATCGGAATCTATTTTTTTTAGGTTCAGACGTTATGCCATCTGCAGAGCACCTTAATATTTTATTAGGCTGCATGTTTAATGCTCAAATCTCGAAATCTGAGCGTTTCTGTCAGTAAAACAATAACCTAGCCATTTGTGATTACATGGAGCCACTCTGCTGCATGAACAATGCTAAAACTTTTGAAAAACCTTTTTAGATAACCTGCTGAGGGAGCTCACAATCCCTGGCAACTACAGTAACTTCATAAAGCTCCTTGAATCTGGTTCCAACAAATAACCGGTAATGATGGATCGACTAAGCAAGGCAGCCAATTAAGTATAATTAACGCAATCAAAGTGCTCACAGAAAATAGCTATAATGATAACTGTGTGAGTTCTGCAAATTTACATGACATTACAGTCTACGATGTTGCTCGTGTGAAGGCACAGATATTTGTGTGTGCGCAAGTGTGTGAGTGGTGGGCACTTAGGGCACCCAAACACCTTTTTTTTAATGCATCCCTTTTTATGCACAGACTATCTATTGCCTTTCATTTGCATGCATCTCCCAGCCAGACGAGCTTGTTTACTTTAATTCAGCAACGGTGCAGTAAGCACTTTGTTTCTGGATAGTGGTGATGGATAGCCGCAGTGACGGACATTTATTAGCATGGCTTTTAGATAGGCCCGTGAGTGCTGCTCTTGACAGAAAACATCCTTGTCAATAGGAGAGATGCTGCCCTCTTTGTGCCAACATGTCTGCATTGCAGTCAAATATCTCCCTGACCTTAAAGCCTGCGCCGAGTAGTGACAGTCTGGCTCACGCACGACAAGACAAAAACAAAATGCTCATTTCATCGATCAGGCTGTCATCAACAGAGAAAAACTTATTCATTATTTAAACCAGGTGTTGGCAGAACTGAGATTGGAACAATGCTGTCAAAAAGAATATTGTTTTGATGTGAAAAACGTTTTAAAATCTATTTTTAATAAAAATGATTTGTTATTTGGTATTTTTCTACTTTACTATTGTTTTTAATGTCCCGCTTTTCCCATGATGATATTGAAATGAAAGAATATTATTATATTATAATATTTTCAGCCTATATATGTCTGTTGAACATAGTTCCGTTAATTAATATTTGATGTTAAACTGTACAGAAAAAAGAGCCAAGCCTGCACTATTTAAATCGAGCTGCTTCAGCTCAATCTCTTCTTATCTATAAAATTATTACCCCCAAATTTAATCTGCTTTCATCAGTTGAGCACTGTAGAATTTGGGTGATAACCCTGTGCGCAATCCATTAAGATTTTGTGAGAATAACAAATGGTGATAAGACCATTTTCATTGTTGGATTGTCTCAAAGTTTTGTTCTTGTGCAAAAGGCAGCTTCAGTTGATTTTTCTGAACAAATAAAGTGGGTGAGTGAGATATTAAACAGTGGCTTTCAGCTCAAAGAAAAACATTTATTCATCAGTTGATTCTATCCATAGCCTTGTCCTTGCAAAAAAAAGTAAATGAAACGTTCTTTTACACAATCTCTCTCTGTGTTCCTTGAATCTAAGGCAGAAAAAGTCCCATGCAAGTGTTAATGCCTTTGAGAAGCTACTCTCTGCCAGATAATAGCTTTATTTCATGCCTGGCCTGGAACAGCACTCTGATTAGATGTACCATGGGTCACACAATATGCATTTCATAGCTGTGAGTGGTTGGGTGACTGGCATGTATATCTGTTCATAAAAAGCCCATCTAGTCCTTAGCTGTCGGCGTCCAATGTTTCATGTAACATTGATATTCACCCATTTCTTTAAGCTGAAAACATTTGATCATCCAATAGATTCAAAAGACTGATACATTTAATTTGTATGGTAATGAGAATTTAAAGAACATAATAATCTAATTTAATTCTGCCGTACCTCTAATATTCCTGGTAATATATATTGACAATGCTGGGCCAAATCAATCTAAAATTAGGTAAACATTTCTTCTGAGCATCAAAATCTTTTTGGACCACCAGTGTCACTCATGGACTAATTAGCCTTCCTCTAGACCATCTTCAGGGTTTGGCGCACAGGAGCTCAGAGGAGAAGCAGCCAGGAACAGCCGGGCAAACTGCCGCTGGGCATGTGGGGAAGCACAGGCTGAAAGCACATTGTTAAAAAGTCATTATTTCCTCATATAAACCCAAAGTATAAAAAGTATGAGGTGATCCCAAATTGAGGAGGGTGTATTGTGCATGAAACACATAAGACTTAATTCTAAAATCAGCCTTGTAGTCAATTTGCAACAAAGTGAGATGTGCCAATATTAAGTGAAGTAGCAGGGACTTTGAAAAAAAGAAACCTGTGCAGCATTAAAGGTCAAAGTGCAATTGAAATTAATTTACCTTGACAAAAAGTAATTTAGACATTAGGTTGATAAATGAGTGCGGACTGATTAAGGTAATTAAGTAGATATGGTAATTTTCAGTTATCTTTGGGTTGGTTTAAGGAATCAATGATTCCCTTGAGCAATGCAGCAGTCTGTGACTGCCAATCTAGATGTCCAGAGACCTTGTGTTACCAATAAGCTGCACTGGCATTAAAATAGAAATGTTCGCATTAAATAACACATACCTTAGGATTTTGCAACCTCGAGTATTGGCCGAGGATTTCAGCAGACTGCTAACAACACCATTAAAGAAGAAGGGTTATCCTCCAAGCCTCGTTCACCACATTATTAAGGTGCTTCAAAAAATAGGTTGTAACCATATTTTTCTTCTTTCACATAACATTTTTAAGGGACCAATCAAACAATGCAGGATAATGATCATCCCAGGTTGACAGGGCATCTCTCTTCACACATTGTGTATTCACTCCCAGATCTTATTTCTCAAATTTAGTGGTATTTAAATGACTGAACCTGAACTAGTAGTATTACATAATATTAACCCTGAGAAAATATTTAGGGTTTATTGCCGATTAAGCTGCTTTGATGTGTGTTGTATGTATTTTACTCAATAATATCTGCTATATTATAAGCTTAAACATTAATAAAACAACAGTAAAACTAGCTGGGAGAAAGGCTAATAACACACGGAGCCAGCCTACAGGGCTGCTTCAGGAGCAGTGGGAGTCTATTATAAAGCCTCTGCAGAGCTCTAACAGGTTACACTGCCAGCCATATGTCAGGTGCTGCTGAATCAAAAATTTGGTCTGGATACTCTAATAACATTACCATGGTGTTTCTATGTATGCAGCACCATGGCAATGGTATGCTCAGCTGCCATGGAAGCGTGTCAGGAAGCTGCATGACTGACATTTCAGCATCATGCACAAAAGCCAGTACCAAAGTCGCAATGGCCAGTAGCCTAATAAAGAATATATAACACAAGCTTGAACACAGAGCCACTGAAATCCAAAACTCCCAATGTATTGGATTTTCTATCTGCTGTGGATCAGTCACTACCCCATCATTTTGAAACTCCATCCTTCCTGCCTGCTCAGAATGTTTGAGGACTGTGATTGATTGAATTTGATGGAGTGTGTGCTAAATGCAACCTGCATGCAAGGTGCATAACCACTTGGATTCTTTGAGCGAAGAGATCCAAGGACAGTTAACTTCACAATCATTGATAAAAGCAAGGAAAAAAATACAAACAATGCGTCACTTTTATCCCTCAATAGATTTCTGTCTCTTCTGGTGTAATCCAATCTGCATGGATGGTCCTGAACTCGTCTTTCATCTCACTCAAATATACATGAGAGACTTTTAAAGAGCAGCATGAGAAAATAATAATCAAACGTGACTGGCTGGTCATATAGTGAAACCTTGTTCTATAAATAGGCCTATATATTTATTATGTTATTTGATCTGGCTTTATGCTATCAGCTTTTAGAATCAACAGTTCACCACTTAGCTCTTGGCCACAATCTCAGTGTCCTCTTCAACCTCCACAAGACTTTGTCTCATCATGCATGACATTTATTCATCTGCTCAGAGGCAAAATGGCAAAAAAGGAAACTGGTAATTGTGTTAAATATTTTTTATGATGTGGGAGAGGAAGGGAGTTAAAGTAATTCTAGCCTGAGGTTATAATTTTGCAAGGAAATGGAAGCTGTGAGTGTTCATAAACATTTCCACTCAGATTCACGTCCACAAATAACTGCCACATTCTATAAGAAATATAATAAGTCTTATTTACCGTGTCATGTATATTACCAGACAGATGCTTAGAAATCCACAGCAAATTAATTTGTAAATAAGAGGTATTGTTATCATATTGTATATACAGGTACTGCACATAATGTGATGCACATTTGAAATGGAAATTATAAGTAGCTTAACTTTTTTATTATTATTTTAAGCCATGCTAGGGTTGTAATGGCAATGTCGGTCACTCAGTCCACCACTTTGGTCTAGAGGGTCACAACAATTATTACATGGTTTGGCATGAAATTCTGCACAAATATTCATGGTTGCCAGAGGATGGATTCTACTGACTAGTAAATGGTGGTCCGCACGCAGTTTGCAGAAGCGGACAGGGGTCCCGACACGGAAGCTACCCCACAGCTACAGATTTTTGACCGGCTGACGTGAGTCATCCAGCAGAGTTTTGCCGGCGGATAAACCGGGATCTCTGGGCACTGGAACTGTTCACCTGCATGTACGGCAGTATACTAAGCTGAAATAGTAAACTTTCCCTCAAGTGTCCAGCTAAGGCTAGCTTTGGTTGACAAAAACAGTTTAGTCAACCAAAATGTTGTAATCAACTTTGATTAAGTGAAAACACAAAGGGTCTAAATTAAAGAGCAAAACACGGACAACACCCCAAAACAAGTTGACAGCTATGTTATTGTACACAGTGCCATTGATAAGCATTGCAAAGCCTCTATCATGATTGACAGGTTGGTGTGTAGCCCTGCCATGAAGCATCCCATGCTTTGTCTATTTTAAAATAAATGGGACCATATTTTACAAATGGAACATCATGCTGTATTGAAGAAGACTGGAAAGTATTGATTGAGACCATGAATTTAAAATGAAAATCACGTAAGAAGTTTTCTTGTTTGCCTTTTATACAATCAACCTTCTTTTTGGAGCCAGTGGCTTCACCCCGTTCTGGAGATTAGATAGAATGCACTTCTGCGTTGGCTTTACTTTTTAGGCCCAGAAGTTACCACTTGGTCAAATGTTTATCCTGTGAAAAATATTATTTCATGTTTGTCTAGGGGTGTGACAAGACCCTCAGCTCATGAGTGAGACACGTTATTGGGTTCACGAGAACGAGACAAGATTTTAACACTAGTTTAATGAAAACTTCAATTAAGAAATATGACTGGAATAATAGTCTTACATACTCAGACAACCAAGGTTACAACGTAACCAAATGTTTCATTGCAGCAGTAAAAAAGGAAGTAGGCTGCCCTTGTATTGATTTATGACCATTGTAAGATTAGGGGAGAACATTTCCCTTTGTTTAATATCATTAAAAGTAAAGTTAGGTTTTGCTTTCTGCTTTCAACACATTTGAAAAAAGACAGAGAAAGAGAGTGATCTGCATAAGTCAGACAAGTGGGACAAGATCTCATCACACCTCTATGTTTGTCCCAATACTACCTTTTAAGCACATGTTTTGTTTTTCACCTAATGAAGCTTAGCGTAATTTCAGCCAGGAAGACTATCTAATGTTACTCACTTATTCACATTCAGCTCACTCTCCCTCTCCCCTCATCAGCTGATTAGGAGTGTTTACTCTTTTAGTTAAACCAACCAAATGTAGCTACAATCTCTATCAGCCAATCACAATATTTAATTATTTTATTGTGCACACATCAATAAATAATTCTCCCCTTTATATTGAGATTTCTCCTGATTGTAAAAAAACAAACAAATAAAAAATGATTTAAATAGCAGATCCTATGGTACTTTAAAAGTGTTTTAAGTGTTTTTTGTTTTAAGTGCCCATATTATGAAAAAAACAGTTTTTCTGGGATTTTGGGTGTTATTTTGTCTCTGGTGCTTCCACACACATTCAAACTTGGGAAAAAAACCTCCATGCTGTTATAAGTGAGATTTCTGAATGTATCCTGCCTTCAGTCTCTGGGTGAGCTGGTCAAAATCGGCAGGGCTTTCTACGTCATTGGCCGGAACATTTGGTGTGTGCTAACCACTTTAGCTACTACCACATCAGCTAGTTGTTCCTCCAACGTCAGTCAGTACAAGGCAGGATTAAGCGGGAGACTTATTCTAAACCAGAGCGCACTTCCAACTTTGCGTGGAATACCTGCAGAAAAGGGACATTTAAGTTAGTTCTATATAATTTATTTCGTAGATTAGGGTAAACTCGTGTGTGTTGTAGCAGTGTTTGGCCATTGAGAATGAGGTGGCAAACCTCTAGCATGCTACAACGCACACAAGTTCACCCTAATCTACAATAAAACTACCTACATGTCTCTCGTCTGGTCCCTGGTTTAGAAGAAGCCTCCCGGGTAATCCTTGTACTGACCAAAGTTGGAAAAACAGCTAGCTGATGTATCAGCTAAAGCAGCGCTAGCTTCTAGCTAGTAGTCCCCACCTAGCTACTGCACATGTGCGACTCCCAACAAAGATGGGATAGAAGAGTGATGCCTCACTCTGTAGCTAAAACAGAGACCTGGACACACAGGGTGAAAAGAGGAGCTGTATCAATGTGCAATACAACAAAAATAAAACATTTTTTGAAAATGAAAGCATGTAAACCTATTTTGGTACAACCTCAAAATACAATTATGAACCTGAAAATGAGCATACTTTGGGCGCTTTAACCTTTTTGACTGCATGAGAAACATTACGTAAGGAAAAGCACAGACTTCAAAAAACACTCACTACATCCCCTCAAACAATCCTTTTCATGTGTTGCCTACTAACGCACATGTAGTTAATTACTGATGTAGATTATTTTCCACTTCTGATCATTTGCTGCTAATAACTATGTTATTAAACAGTTTCTTTTCACCACTTCACATCAGGCTTTGAAGCAGTATCTTATTAATCTTATTTGGTATTTGAAATGAACAGATCGATGCAGCTGCCCTCATTGAGAGATACTGTATCTCAACATGTTCAAGAGCATCCTTATCTCACAGTGCCTCTTAGGCAAACAAAAAAAAACCTCAGTTAGAATCGAAGTTTGAGTGTTAACATGTACACCTACACAGGTCTCAAACTTTAACGCTTTCAAATCCTGAAAGAGAAGTGAAATTATCACAGTGCCCAGGGTGCACAGGCAGACAGCACAGGGAACAAATGCATGGCTCTCCTGTGCTGTGTGCAGATAACCGAGCAGGCCCACAGTATCTGCAATACACAGCACTCTGATAAGATCTCAGTGTGATTACCTTCTATCAGTCACCGATGATCAGCTGTTTGGACCAAGCAGACAAAACACATATCATAATCATTTCTGAAGCCGCTGCCTCTTCACAACTGTTTACATTTAGCGGAACAACTAGCTGCTTTATGGGCGATGAAATAACTGCTGTTGCATCAGTTATGTTGACTTGCTAGGCTAGCAAAGACAGGTTTTTAATACAGCCCTTATTCAGCTGAGTAAATAAATTTACACATGAATTCCTGTAAAGAAATGCTGAATGGTGAAAATAACTATTCTGTATAGCATGAGGGGGTTCCCTTGAAAAGGTGCAGTTGCAGCTTTCTTTCAATCAATAGTAATGTGAAAGGGGTAATCGAACATTGATCAAAACAAGGACATTGTTAAACAGAAATGAACACACCCATGCACTGCTTTTTGTGAAGGAATCTTATCCAGAAGCACATTATCATTTGACCCAATTGGAGTGCTTTTCTGACCTACTTACATATTGGGTTGATCCTTTTTGCACTTGTTAAGTGTGTACAATGGCATACTCCTTTCATGCAAGTGCAAGTATCAGTTGTACAAGACTCTCTGCTGACCTATATAATATTGATTTGAGAAGGCTGTCTGCATTCTGCCTCGTCTCCAAGTTGATAAAAACTAATTTTGCAATGAGCTCACAGAATAAACCTGACGATCAGAGATGCATTGTGGAAAATAATGAATATGCGTTAGAGTCTTAATATTTAGACTCTTAATAGACAGGCATTTGTTATTTTCAGTATGGCATCACTGCTGCTGATCTGACCGCCCTCCACCCCCCACCCTGTTTTGAATTTGCAATTCCTGATGGTATAAACAGTGATATGTCAGATTAAAACTTCCCTGTTCATTCAAAGGCCATAAGGTCGTTTCACATCAGCAGGTAATGGAGTTGACAGGGTTCATCTGAGCTGTGTTCTTACAGCCTGAGGGGCCCTGAGTGAGTCGGCCTCATCTCCAACCAGCAGCCAAAAACATCCTTACAGCTCGGTGGTTTGGAGATAAGTAGGACAACCGCTGGGTGAAATTCAATTGTTTATGCACAGGAAAGACAATGTGAATGTTGGCATGCTGTTTTCTGGTGCCAAAAGTTTAGCATGTGCAGTATACTAATACCAAGTCTGCTGCTGATGTCTGTGGGACAGCTAATGTGACAAAAGTATGTGATTCATAAAGAAAAGTTATGGCACTGTAATTATGGCAAAAAATGGCAATGTAAAGCACTCTTAACCTGTTAGAATAAGATGCAACGTGAAAAGAAATGTGTGCAAACAGCATTAGGAATTAATAAGATGAGTCTTCCTCTATAAAAAATCTTTCAAATCTTTAAAAATAAATTTAAAAAAAGATTTAAGCAGACTGCCTGCACTTTCAAGTGAATGGGGCACAGTGGGGAGTGGGCATTCAGGGTTCAAATTAGAACCTGATGAGAGATTATAATGATGCTGCTCCATGGTTCAGTCCACATCCAGAGGGGCCACATATCCAATTAAAACAGTCTATCACTCTCTCTCTCTCTCTCTGTCTGTCTCTCTCTCTCTCTCTCTCTCTCTCTCTCTCTCTCTCTCTCTTGTTCAGTAAGGTAATCACTAAAACTGAAAACCCTGCATGTAAATTCAATTCAAGATAATACCCCTGGAGAAACGATGCACAACAGCCCAGCAAATGTCATCTGTGCTCTATAATTGTCATTTTACTAGATGTAATCCATCAAAACTGTGTGTTTGATATCACAAATACCACCTTCAACTTCACACTATGCCGCATGGCCATTCAGGACAGGATGGTGTTTAATCAGAGGTAATTCCATTTTTTTTGTTGCGCTCCATTAACTCAACTCAAACAGCGATTGTAATTTGATACTAATTGCTACTGCGTCCGCCATTACTAAAAGCGTATATGTAATTCACAACATGAAAGGTTGCAGAATCAAAATAAGGCTCGATCTACGACTGACAGGCGGGAAAGGGCAGCCGAGCCAAGCTGATTGGTGGTACTATAAGAATGAGAGCTACTCTTTATTTCCTGACCTTTTACCGCTTGCTTTCACACCCTCTCCTCTGTCAGTATCACTGATCAGCTGCACAGCTGTGTACAGGCTAGGTCTCGCAGCCAATCCAAATGATCTCAACACACAATCTGTCTATAATATTCCAACCCTATGCCCTGCCTTTTCATCTTCACTCCAAGATAATGCATTGGATGTGGCAGAGAAGATGAGCAGTGGGCACTTCCTTTCATGAATATATACTGTAGCTTTTACTGCATGTGCTGCAAAGGGAAAGTTTTGCACTTGCAGTATTTTGTTGGCTTATTCTCATGGCCAGCTATGTCACAATGTCACAGAATCTATGTTTCAGTATTCATCTAAGTGTGGTGAGTCACCTTTCATATTGTCTTATTTATGTGATTTTTGAATGAGTAATTAGTTTCAGTTATTATTTATGAGCCACGTTCACGTTTTTTTGCCCTTACATTCATCATTCTATTTCTCAGACTCACTCTGTCCAAACAGCATCTCTGTTTAATTGAATGACCTGAAATAACCATTCTCACTGGGTTAAGATCAGTTTAACCCATGTTTTACACACTATAATTATCCTCGACATGGTTTTGTTTGATGATTAGTCTGCAGGACTGCACCAAAATTTGAAATGAAATTGCAATGCCTTCAAGTTGGATGAAACTATCTCCAACCAGATTTACTTCTGAGGTGGAATAAAAACCTGAAAACCTAAAAAAGAAACCTTTTTTCTCGATCTGAAAATGGCACAAAACCACCTGCTGAAAGTCAATTAACATAACCCTGACATAGAGCAAGACAACACACAGATACAAACAGCAAATTTAAATTTAGGGAACCTGCAGGCATTCAGATAAAGCTTGTGTCAGAAGCTGCACAATTTACCTGCAAATAGAAAAAGTACGGATAAAGACATCCATGCGAGGCTTTTTTTTACTTTAGGTAAGGGAGAAGCCAATATTTATTCAGAGTAATTTGAAATCTGACTTCTAGCGAAAAAACTTTGGTAGAACATTCCTCCAAAACTTTTTGGATACGCAATATTTTGTGTGGTGGAAAAAAAATAGATATAGAAGCATCTACTGATGACAAATTCACTCACTATATAACATCACAACACACATAAAATATTCAGTGTATGAATGCCAAATATTATATTAATGTCTGATGATAAATAAGCTCTTAGTTTCCTATCAATATTTCAACGTTGCAGTTTGAGCGAACCACTATTTCTCTGATATAACACCTGTAATGGCTGCCGTGACAGGGTTCATGCAGTGAAAGAGACAGGGCCCTTCGACTGTATCACACTTAAATGGCTAGCTGGAAAGCAGAATAGACTACCTTTTAAGTCTTGATTGCAGCCGTACGGCCCTCGCTGTGTTTTCATTGTGTGCACCCACTGTTAAAAGACCAAAGTGCTTGTAAATGAGAGCCATTGTGTCATTGGGAGGTCATTTTGGCTCCAGTGGAAATGGATTTCAGCGTCAGTCCTTATTCGAGTGTGGGCACCCAACAGGCTCTTGTTTGGTCCCAGAAATTAGCAGAAGATTCATCTGACAAGGAAATTGACCTGTGTTAATTAAGAGAAACATGTCAGTCCCAATTTACACTTTCAAGCAACCTCTTTGAGCCAAACTTGTCTTCTAAGGTATTCATAACCCTGATCTGTTGAGAGCACTTCTTCGAGGACTTGCCAGATGATCTAACCACATTGGCTAATTGATTCGTACTATGTAGGAGGGAAGGAAAACTATATCTATGATCAAATGTCAAATAAAATCAGCCTTTAATTTAGTCTGGCAATGTACTCAGCGCTTCTGTGTCTATTTATTCTCTTTCAAATGTGTGAAAAGATTATTTGGATTTAAAAACCTTTCGTCACAAAAGCAAAACATTTAACACTAAACAAACTAACAAATTAAGCTATGCATTTGCATTTAAAGGCTCACTGTGTATATACCAATAGTATAGTAGTATCTGAGCCGTGATGGTCCTCTGGCTGGTTTTCTGTTGATATAAAAAGTAGCCACTCTTTGCAGTGACTGTTAACAGACCTTTTTACTTAAATAAGGCACATTCTAGAAAGGTCACAAAATCATAGGAGCATGGCTTTGCAGGGCTGACTTTCTTCTTACAATATCCACTTTGACAAGTGTTGCTGTCCCATGGGTAACACTTCATGGCATGATAAAGTAACTAAACAGATTTGCCGTGTGCCTGCCTGTCTTGTCCAGCGAACTGTGTGAAAAGCCTGTATGTGACATGTGCTCCCTGTTGGGGCCAAGAGGGAAGGTTTTGGATTCACCATGAATTTATGTTCACGCAGATGATCAGTGTCAGGAACAGAGCCGGGATCCTATAGCTGCTGCTTCTGCTGCTGTTTTTTGTTGTTGTAGAAAGCAGATGTTTGCTGGTTGTTGCTCCTCTCTGTTCCATTTGGAAATGTTAATCTTGAAGAGATTATGAGCTAGGTTGTTAATGTCAGAATTACAGTCAGACACACGGCACACGTCAGCTTGAACCTGCAGACTGACTGAACCTGATAAATCAGTGATGCTGCTGTAGTGTGAAATCCTTAAAATTCCTCTTCTAGGCATTTTCTATATCATTAATTGAAGAGAAGTTGAGTCTGACCTCTTGCATTAGTAAAACCGAAAACTGAAAAATGCATGATGCAAAAGTTTAGAGAAAACGTGGACTTATGTGGACCACTGCTGATGATAAACTAACACATTGTGTATCACTGTGGCTAATTTAACATAATTTGTTACGGTGACCGACCAGGGCAAACACTACAATGGACTAAAATAATTCCTTTAGGAGTCTATAGGTGAAATGTGCTGCAGCTTCAGAAAAAAGAAAAAATATATACGAAAAATCCAAAACGTATAACAATGGAAACATGCTGCTAATGAAAACACGGAAAGCCAAAAAAACATTAACAACAAACAGCTGCAAATACAGAAACAGTCCAACGGTAGAAAAAAGAAAGCGAGTTTCTCTCTTTTTAACTTCAGTGGTGTCTTCCCTGCTTCTATCAGCCTACTGCATTAATGGGGGTTGACTTAATAGCTCCTAGAGCCATTGAGCTGTGTAACATTGTGATCAAATATACAGTATAAATAGGGAATGTTTAACTAATATATACATATATGCCTATATATACACAGATACATAAAGATAGAAAACGAGAAATACAAATGTGTTAGAACTGTGTAAACAGTACAACATTTTTGATGTATTGCTTGGTATCTGTTCTGTATCTGTGTACAGTGTGTCTCTGTACAGAGATCAGTACAGAGCAGATGGTCAGTGCAGGAATACTCAGATGATTGGCAACTCTCTCTCTGTCTCTTGGTGTTCCACGTAGAGGCCTTTCATTGTGTTGACTGGATATTCATAGTTTTTCAAGTGCTTGTGTTCTTTACTTTACGTTATTTCTGTATTTGCAGCACATTTCTCCCAATGAAGTGTTTTGGGCCATTGTAGCGCGTTTGCCCTGGCCGACCGCTGTAGTTAATACCAAAGTATATACCGATAATTAATAAAGCTTAAAAGACTATAGAAATATGTATCCTGAACACATGAATTGGTGCAAAAGACAATGGAGTGATTCCAGTTTAAAGCTGGTTTGCTTTTGTCTACCCCATTTGGCAGTGAGAGCAATTACACAAACACTGTTGATGTGCCTGAACATAAGCAGTGGGATTCATAACGTCGTCCCACTGTGGTCTCTACCCCCCCTCCTGCCTGTCATGGTATTGATTAATACAGGTAAAATTACATAAAGTGTAACCAGTCAAAGAGCATAAATAAGCAGCTATGCTGTAAAGAACTGTGGGTGAGTGATCAATTATACTGATCATGTGACGACGTTGAGGAGTTAATAAACTACTCGTTCTGAGTACGAATGATCTGGCATCTGCCAGTGCGGTCACCACAAATACCAAACACCACAACTCCAGTATACTAAGAAATCCAGAGAGCTTTCCCAGGCACTGATGGGCTTAATCAGCATTGTGTGAACTTGTTTGGCAAGGTCTTGAATGTAACAGATGTTCATTTATATGTAAAAGTTCTGCACTCTAGCTTTAATATTAAATAACAGAATTTAAAATCCACCTCAGGGCACCACCTTTCGAAAAGGGTAAAATTACAGCAAATTAATTTAGGCTCCATTCTGAAGATTGCTACTACTCTTGACAAAGTTTCAATCACACAACACCATATAGTCAAGTTCTTTGTGAAAGAACTATTACTAGGAAAACTACTAACAGACCATACACACAGACACACACATACAACTAACAACTATTAAACAGACAAACAACATGGTGCATTAGACTTCATCTCAATGTTAAATTAATAGAGGCCGTGGATATATAGAGGAATATCCCTCGATGGAGTCTAGACACTGGTGGAGGTGATGAAGGGATAAAGGAAGCCTGAAGATCTGGATGTGATGTGAAGCAGTGCTAATGATGGAGAAACCCTGGGTGCTGGGATTGATGAGAACTGGAGGGAAATTGGGTGAAGAGGGGTTGTGTCAATTTTGCCTGAAATGACAACTCACAGCCGCTACAAGTAGAACAGATTTCAAGTTTGAATGCCACAACACCATAGCTCACATAGAGCGGGCAAAATCTGCTTGGTTTACCGGAAAGAGTAAATGCCCACATTCAGCTGATGACAGTGCAGCTGATTAGGTTGGGAGAGAGAAATGTGAGCATAGTAGTCTTCCTGAATGAACTTGTGCCAAGCTTAATTTAAATTGCATTAAAAAGTCTGTTTGTTCTTGTCCTTTGTTCTCACAGTGCTGTGTGTGACTAAGCAGGCCTCTTCCTGGAATGTAGGGGGTAAGACCCGTCCATCCGTGTCCTTCAACCTTTGCAGGCTGTTTCCTGCGCCAGAGATCAGAGTTCTCTTGTGAGGATGTAAAGTTTAAGTCACCAATTTTTGCTCCAACATGCAACTAATTCCTGTTGTTTATATCCACATGGGTTGTGCTTTACATTTCTATTACCATTGTACAGTAATGTTGCTACCAAGAGTGTACATTTTGTTCCAGAAGTGCAGTTTCATTCTATAATTGTATGTTAATTACTGCATTAATAATCCACTAGTCTATAGCAACAACGTTCCACTTCCAAGATTGCTCCAGTGCTGCAATGGCGTGATCACTTCCCGCTGCCTCAGGATAGCAATACGCCAAGAATTCGCCTGAACACACCTCCCTGTTAGACCAGCACACCCATGGGCACAAAGATGGGTGCAGGTGCGTTGGCTATTTAAACGACGTGTTCACTGGACGGGAAATTGACAACTGCGTCGGTCTTAAACTAGCAAAGACACTTGCGTGTCTGGTGCAAGATAGGGCCCAAAGTGTGTGTGTTAGTTAAATTAAAACTCAGATAAGCTAAACTACTCAATTAATGGGAAATAGTATACATGAAGAAATTAATTATCGTCTTTAAAATACAACCATCTACAAGCAAACGAATTGGCGAATTTCCGACAGTTTTATGGACAACCTTCGACTCCTTCCTGAGATTGCCAGAAGACCCGAGGCTATGCACTCTGCCCGGCTGGGCGGAAGTGCTCGCAGGCGGCGTTGAGATCGTAAACAAAGGCGGGGGAAGTGCGGAGGACTAACAGCTAAGCTAAAGCTAACACCACACCAGCTCTCTTTACCCAGCATTTTCCTTGCCAATGTACGGTCGCTGTTGAACAAAATGGAGGAGATCCGACTCAACATTACATACAGCAAGAGACTTTTGAACTGTAATGTTCTAATCTTCACGGAAACATGGTTAAACAGCGGAAAACCGGACAATGCGGGACGCCACACATTCCGGGAGGATAGAACACTAGATGGCTCCGGTAAGACCAGAAGTGGTGGATTGTGCATTTACATTAACAAAGCTTGGTGCACAAACTCTGCTATTGTTGGGAGACATTGTTCAGCTAACTTTGAGTTTCTCAAGGTTAAATGTAGACCGTTCTATCTACCACAGGAGTTCACTGCCACAATTATCACTGCAGCATATATTCCCCCGGATGCTGATGCCAAGTCTTCTATGAAAGAACTTCACGCAGCCATCAGTAAACAACAGACCGTTCACCCGGAAGCTGCATTTATTGTTGCGGGTGATTTTAATCATTCAAACTTAAAGTCAGTGCTACCAAAATTTCACCAGCATGTTTCTTGTCACACCAGAGGAAACAAAACTTTAGACCATGTTTACACAAACATGGCTGGAGCTTACGTTGCTACACCCCTCCCCCACCTGGGACAGTCAGATCACCTTTCTTTGTTCCTCACCCCCAAATATGCACCTCTCATCAATCGCGTGAAGCCATCAGTGAAGACCATCAAAGTGTGGCCTGCAGGAGCAGATTTATCACTTCAGGAAAGGTTTCTACACACAGACTGGAGTATGTTTGCTTCTCAAGCCATAAGTGGCTCTCACACGGACATTGGCTGCTACACCTCCTCTGTACTGGATTATATCAACACCACCATTGACAATGTTACAACCCAGAAGCAGATCACCACATACCCAAATCAGAAGCCATGGATGAACAGGAAAGTGCACGCAATACTGCCTTCAGATCAGGAGATGCACATCCAGAGCAAATCTGAAAAGGGGCATCAAAGAGGCCAAGCACTGCTACAAGCTTAAGATAGAGGGACACTTTTCCAACTCTGACCCTCGACGCATGTGGCAAGGCATTCAGGCCATCAGTGACTATAAACCCACTCACTCCACCCCCGCAGCCACTGATGTCAACTTCCTGAACAAGCTGAATGACTTTTATGCTCACTTTGAAAAAGACAACAGAGAAACTGCCACCAAGCTCAAATCCTCAGCCAACCACCCGCCAATCACACTCTCCTGCAAAGCACTGAGCAGGATTAGCACGCCCAAGGCTGCTGGACCAGATAACATCCCTGGACGCGTACTTAGGGCATTGCGGAGCAGCTCGATGGGGTTTTTACGCAGCTGTACCAACATGCTTTAAATGCACTTCCATTGTGCCAGTGCCAAAACACTCCAGCCCGAAGTGCCTTAACGACTACCGCCCTGTAGCACTCACACCCATTGTAATGAAGTGCTTTTAGCGGCTGGTCCTGGCACACCTAAAAGATTCGCTACCATCTACATTGGACTCACACCAGTTTGCCTACCTTAGCAATAGGAGCACAGAGGATGCAGTTTCCATGGCACTGCACTCTGTGCTCACACATATGGACAATAAGAACACTTATGCAAGAATGCTGTTTGTTGACTTCAGCTCAACATTCAACACTGTCATCCCGGCTACGTTAATAGCCAAACTTGGAGACCTGGGCATCAACACCTCCATGTGCAACTGGATTTTGGACTTTTTGACCAACAGACCCCAGAATGTTCAGAACTGCTCCATGTCCATCACACTCAACACTGGTGTACCACAGGGCTGTGTGCTAAGCCCGTTTCTCTACTCCCTCTTCACCTTCGACTGCAAGCCTGTGTACGAATCTAATTCCATCATCAAGTTTGCGGACAACACTACGGTGATTGGTCTCATCAGCAACAACGATGAGACTGCCTAAAGGGAGGAGATCAAGCACCTGGCCACATGGTGCACTGAAAATAACCAGCTCCTCAATACCACCAAAACGAAAGAGCTCATTGTGGACTTCAGAAAAGAGTCAAGAGGCACGCACAACATCATCCACATCAGTGGAATGGCTGTTGAGCGTGTCTCCAGTTTCAAGTTTCTGGGGATCCACATCTCGGCGGACATGACCTGGTCAGCCAACATCCTGCCTGATCAAGAAGGCTCACCAGCGCCTTTTCTTCCTTAGGACACTGAGGAAGAATCCGCTTTCCTCGACTATCCTGGTGAACTTCTATCGCTGTGCAATAGAAAACATCCGGACCAACTGTGCAACAGTGTGGTATGGGAGCTGTTCTGTGGCAGAGCGCAAGGCACTGCGGCGGGTGGTGAAAACCGCCCAGCGCATCACTGGGACTCCACTACCCGCCATCGAGCACATCCAGAGGAAACGCTGTCTGCATCGAGCTCGCAGCATCCTTAAGGACTCCTCTCACCCAGCTTACAGACTGTTTTCTCTCCTGCCCTCCGGGCAGGCGGTTCAGGTGCCTCCGGACCAGGACCAGCAGGCTAAAGAACAGTTTTTTCCCCAGAGCTGTCTCTTTATTGAAGTCTAACCCTCACTGATCCCACTCCCCTCATATACTGATAGACTCTCCTCTCCCTCCTCACACCTGCCTCCATTTTGTTATCTGCAATACTATAATGTTTACTAGCACTGCTGACTGTTACTATAGCAACAACTGTTTGTATCTGCATCTTGAACTACTTACTTTGACTGATATTTCAATTTGCACTGCTGTTTATTTACAGTACCAATTGTTTACATATACATCTGCAATATCGTACTTTAACTGTAATATGCAATTACTTCCCACTGCACTTTAATTTGGATAGTTTCTGCCCAAACTTTATTTGTACTACCTTTTAAATCCATTGTTATACTGCTCATTTTAGCCTAACTTATTATATATATCTATCTGTAAAAAATTAGTTCATAGTAACAGCCATCTGTATATATATTCATAGTACATATTCACCTGTAAATCTTGTTCACAATACTTATCTATATATATATTATATTCATAGGATAATCTAGCTGTAAAATTCTGTTTATAATAGTATTCATTTCTACATTTATTCAGTACATATCCATCCTGCACTTATGAAACCATTGTATATCCTGCACTTACCGCTATTGGCGTTAGCCTGCTTCTGGTTAGACCTAAACTGCATTTTGTTGCCTTGTACATGTACATGTACATGTGTAATGACAATAAAGTTTAATCTAATCTAATCCAAGCAGCGCAAAGAAACGATGCCAGTGAGACTAAAGTTTAACGTCCAGTTTCCGGCGGAGATATTATTGTTGTTGCACCAAAGAGAGAAGGAGAAGAAATAAATAAGTGTACAGTGAAAGTTTCAATTTGTCCATGAAAAAATGCTGCAGCTCCTCAAGTCCATCATTTGAGGAAGGGCTGCCATCTCTGTCCAGTCTGTTTAACAAAGTAAAAATAATTACAGAGTAACACTTGAACGTGTTGTAGGTAGGACTGGGAAGATCCTGGAAAATTTGAATATCAACAATTTCTCAGTCCCTCCCCCCATTCCGCTAAAGCCTAAAACGGTCTCGTAAGCCCCTCCCCCCCACAAGGTATAATGATGAATGTGTGTGCATGAGCAGTGATTGACATGCAGTTAGACACCCCCTCCCCCCTCCTGGCCATATATATATATATATATATATATATATATATATATATATATATATATAAAATTACCTGCTTCATGTTGTTCTACCTTAACATAGTGTCAGTTTCTGCAAATATAAGAAGAGAAAGTTAGTTTTCCAGAACAGCACATTTGTTGAAAATAGCATATTGTTTAGAATTCATCAATTCAAAGCAGTCTTCAAGTATTTGTCTCAAAAATATCTTTACCAAGTCATTTAATATGCTACTTCAGTACCCAACAAACCAATATTTTCTGGGACCCATACAGATGAACATTTCATATACATTATATATTCACATGATAGACACTACTACTGACTATAAAATTTGGCTACAATTATATGCATTGGTTTGGTCCTTTTCTTATTATCCCTTTTGAGCTTTTCCAATCTGGTCTTCAATACAAAAGTGACGGGGACATGCTCCCCACCACCACTGGAAATTGCCCCCATGGTTACAGCAAATTTCTTCAGCCTTTACTCTGTTTTGTCTTCTGTCTGCCATTTTCTTCTGTGTCTCTTTCAATTAACCTGACAAAATTGCCTTGTTCAAAAAATAAATCAATTTTGATTCTGATTATATATCATTATAGTTTGTCAAAAGTGTACTGCTTCATCTGTATCACGTCAAACTTAGTGTGTAGTATTGGATTTAAAGTAATTGTATTACAACCTTGATACTGGAAGGACAAACTCTGCGAAGGCTACAAAGCATAGTGTTTTAGTTGCTTATTGCACCTTTTCATTGTGTGAACATAACCTTAGTGCCTGAAAACACAAAAGCTGCTCATGTAGACACTTTCAGGGTTGAAACTTGGATCATACCTCAAGGGTAATGCTACCTGATGTTAATGTTATCCAGGTGTGGATGCGCTGTGTGAAAAGGAAGGTGACTGAAGTGGTGGAAGAGCAGCAGCAGCAACTGAGCAGGAGAAGTGACCTGAACTTAAACATGATGGAGCCAATCCCCTGAGGAGTAAACATTCAGTAAAAGCATGAGCAGCCCATATCTGTGGAGTAAATGGGCAGTAGAGTGGAGCATGTTCTTCCCTCACAGGGCCAAGGTACACTGCCAGGGGATCTGAACTTGTAATTCCCTTTCGCTGTTGCTTGACTCATCAGTGAGTGCACCAGCAACTTTTTTGCAAGAAAATTAGGCCATGACTCTGGTAGGGATATCCATTATCAAGATTAAAAATGTGACTGTAACATTGCAGTAATATGAGGAGGGAGAAGGTGGTTTATCTCTGGCAACCAGGCTCAGTGATATTACCAAGGAGAAAAGTGTAATTAGGCTGAAATAATGTCAGATCCTCTTAATATCACAGCCAGAGGCTATTTACTGGTAAGTCTTACGCTTATATCCAGTGCTAAATTGGCATTATAGCTTTTGTACTTTAACCTGTCCTTATTACAAATTTGCTCCACTGAAGCTGCAATAAACTTTTTATTGAGCAACTTGACTCATTATTAAACCCTTTTCTTAGGTGTATGCTGGGGAGCTGCCTTGTTGTTTTTGTTGTTACTTATTTGACACAGCATGTTTGAGTTATTGCCCTGTGTTAATTCTTCTAAAGAGTGGGAATAAAAAGCTATGCACCTTTTTGATAATTGCAATCCTCTCAGGGAAGCTGAGGGCAGCCAGCCTGTGAATGGATGAAGAAATAATGGCATAGTTGAAGAGCAGCTTGGGGGAACCAAACACATTTATTGTATGAAATTCCATGTTTTGAAAGGCAGAAATGATTCGGGGACCTTTCTTATGTATGCTTCTGTTTGACATTTTGGTAACAAGAAGAAGCAGGTATGATGTTTTGTTGAAGAATAGTAGTTCATCTGTTTCAGAGGGTTGAATACAGTCAGTGAAACCAGCAGGATGTTGCCTGTGTGTAATGATGAAACTGTCTCTCTGTTTTTTTGGAGCAGTGGAATTTCCACTTGCTTTCTACGTGACACTGACAGTACCAATCCTACCTTATCTGTCCTCTTTTCCTTTGCCTCTTCCCCCACTCACCCCCTTTTTTGTCCACACACCTTCTCCATTCATCATCCCTGTCGGCGCCACTTTCAAAACCTTGCTGCGATAAGCGTGCTGAATTAAAATGATTTCTTTTTAATTACTTTCCACATTAAGTGCAATCCGAAGCTCATGTATTATATATGTATTCCACTCCGTATGAGGATTAAACCGTTGTAGGTGTACCTTGCCTGAGGGCAAGGTACAAAAATGCATTTAAATTAATTTCAGTGGGAAAAAAGTCACTTTTTCTCACAATTTTAGAGAAAGGGGGGGAAGAAAACAATCCTCTCCTCCATGTGAGGATGTGAAGTTCATTATTCTACAAATAATGAGTAGAAAATCACTTCGCTTTAATTAGGGTGAAGCTTGTTTTGTAGCTGTGCGTTCAAGTGTTCTAAAAGAGATATAAGCCAGTTGAGAATACTGGGATGCTTCACAGTTGCAGCAGCATATGGAAAGATTTTGCCATCTTGTTTCATATTTCATTTTATGATAAATTAGCATGCAGGTCGTTTTCTCCATTTCCTCTGAGGAAGGAGCTGACTGTGGTACTTAACAAGAATCACCTGTATAGCTTACAGTGTTAACTGCGTATCAGGCCCGTACTGTGTGCTAAATTCCTGTTGCTAAATCACATGTCCTTTATATCTTTACAGCACAGATCAACAATATATCTTTGGCTCTCAAGAGAATGCCATACAAATAGATAAGGTAAATAAAACCAATTACAGCAGGCAAGTCTTCTGTCTCCTGAGAGGTCAGTAAGCCAACCTACACACACCTGCCACTCCAGGCCCACGGTACTTCGCTGGAGCTCAAGCTGCACATCAAAGGCACACTACTTGAACTTGAAAACTTGATTTGCTCATCCTCAACCTGACAGACATTTGTGTCTTTCAAAACCTGAAAGGAAGAAAGTCAATCCACACATGGGGGCCTTGATGACCCACAATGGGATACCATGAATTTACCCTATCCTCTCTGTCATGCTCTTTTCAGAGGAAAAACACAAAAAGAACCTGATGCATATGGATTTGGGGGGGGATTTGGAACCACAGACAGCAGTAATTGAAACTGACAGCGGGTTGAGCACAATGACTCTGTGGATAACAACAATCATAACCCCCATAATTGTTACAGCAGTGCTGCATGCAGACAAAGTTCTTAGGTAAACAAAATTACCCAGCTGACACCGACCATCTTATTTCCCACTCCTCATTGATTGTCTAAGATTTCCTGGCATGGAGCCCCTGAGCCTTGGCATATGGAGGCATTAAGGTGCTAAGGGTGTTGCATGTTCCGGAGCCCCTTCATCTCCAAACCCCTCTGGCCAGCAGTTTCACTCAGGTGTTCAAGCGTGCATTTGTGTGTTGACAGATGCTTCATCTATGGTACAGTAGTTAGAGTTGGGTTCAGTCAGTAACAAAAGTTTCAAAATTAATTTCAGTACCACAACAATTTACTACATTTGCTAATTTTTTTTGAATGTTTTTTGAAAGATGCTACTTTATTATTTGGTTTGATTTCTTTCTTGTTACAAATTCATGACCTTGGAAGTACTTTGTCTGAGTGCATTTGAATTTAGATTTTGTTTAATGAGGTTTTGTAGAATAGGTGGATTTTCAGATCTTTTTATTCTGAAAACTAATTTGCAAGTCTCTGTCTGCTCTGTCCGCTATGGTATTTGTAAAGTCAGTCATTTTCTTGACAGTTTAGTCATACTTTGTTTTAATACACAAAGGTGTTCCTGAAGGGAGTTATCATTTTTGTACAAAAACAATAGTTTACCCATATGTTTATGATTTAGGCATTCAGTCACATCAACGATTGTCCCTAACTGGAACTTGAACTGATATAGAGTACTGGCACATTTTTATCACATTGCAATTCAAAATAATGTAAAAACACTCAAAAATGTTGCTTTCCTGATTTGTCAATGCTTTCTCTCCTTTTACATTCTTTGCTAAAGCTAATTTATCTCAGATTCTTACATAGTAAAGGTTTGGCCTTTTAGATAAGATCTTCATTTTTTGTTTAAAACTTAAGACTGAGCAAATAAGTGACGCAATAAATAGGCAGAACTGGATTGGTTCTGTTGTGAGCATGCTGAGCACTGATTGGGGCTTTGCAGGTGGAACAAGTTAGAGAAGAACGTTGGAGATAAAACTTTTTCTTTTTTACTGTTCATAGCATGCTCTTTTTTTTTCTCAAATTTTAAGGTCATTCCTAACAGTCTAAATAGGCCTACACACAATGTTTTTCTAACATGAATTGCATCTTTAATATGGAAAGTCATCTGGTTGGTCAGTAATTATAGTTGTTGCATCTCATTTTATTCAAAGCAAATGCGGCTCCCTTTTAAAACAGGAGACATTTTACACCAAATGAATTCATTTGAAGAATGGACTGTAAAGGAGTCAGCCATGCCTGCCTACCATTATGTCAAATATACACACAGCCCTTATAAGAAGAAAACTATCTTTCTTTTCCATATTTCACTTTCAATTAATTTCTCGTTTTAATGAAGTCAAAACCTAATTGCATGTGAGTCAGAGCAAACATCTGTCCTCATCATTTTCAATAAGTGGAAGCTGTCAAGCATGTAATAAAAAAATCATGTGCTGTCAGTCATATTCCATTATAGTCAATGCAGCTCAATTTTTGTCAATATGTTTCCATGTGTGAGCAGACAGAAAAACTTCCTGATTTCTCTTTCTTGTATCAACAGCTGCAATGCCCTTGTCGCAATGGCACGAAAAAAAAATAAAAAAAATGTATTTTTTACTGCTGAGGTTTTATCTCTGTTTTGGATTTCTTTTTATTCAATCATATAACCACTCTACCATTTCAGGTTTTCTAAAGATATGAAAATCCACAAAAAACTGTTACATATTACTCTGACTAGCGACAGTGTTCGGCAGGAAACCGAGTTAGCAGCCTCACAGCTTGGTGCTGATAGATGAAAGAGGTGGTGTAGTGTTATTATGGCTGGAGTGTACTCAAAGGAATGCAATAGATGGCCACTCTTGGGTCAACTATGTTCACTCTGCCCCGGGGAGAAATCTCCAGCTGAAGTATCACCTGCTTTGATATTGGGATGGTTGTAGAGTGCCTCCTGCAACACACACACACACACACACACACGCATATGTGCATGTGTGTACATTATTCTGCTTGTTAGAATCAGGCACCTACATTAAAACATTCAGCCAATCAGAGTGTCACAGATTTAATCTGCATAATAACTGCAGTGCATCATGCAGCTGGAGTAAAATTCTGAAGACGTAGTAGTTAAATTTCCTGAGTCAGTGAAGTTGACTGCAGGCCAAAAATCAAGCCAATAAGTAATCCCAAGTTCTTCTAGTTTCTTACTTCTGTGCTTGGTGACAGACATCCAGCTCCCAAACAGCCCCCCCACACCGCTTCTTTTCTGGTTCTCATTAGCCAGAGCTGGGGTGTAGACAAATGGTGAGAAATGAAATGGATATGCTTTAAAGTCTCTGTAATCGGTTCATGCGATGCCATGAACACAGCTAATTAAGGTCAGGGGAGTTCTCATCACAGACAGTTGTACGGTTGTGTATGTTTTTATCAAGGGCATTTATTATGCAGCTCCGACGAGGTCTTTGCTGCCGTGCTTCACCAGAGTGAGAAAAAGGGTTTCGCCCCTTGCATGCCCAGAATAATTATCTTCTACCTACAGTGTTACCAATTTTCTCTATATGTTGCTTAGGCTTTCCTTGACTGCTAAACAGCCATAATGCATGAATAAATATCTTGTTGACTATATTTTCTCCAATAAGTTGAGTTCTAAGCAAATTAGGACAAGGCTGCACATTATACTGAACAGCAGCCATTGTCCCCAGATAGCCTGTGAGCTCAACTGTAATGTGTGTGTGTGTTCAGAAAAAGACATTGGCTGTTATTAGTTTAAAAAAATGGCCCAGTGGTCATTTAGGAACGCGCTCCCTTAAAATGCCTAATAGTTCAGGTGACTAACAGCCAAAACTCGCAATTATTAGACCGTACATCCATAATTTCTGATTGCCTTAATGAGACTTTAAGACCTAGGAGATTACTGCAGAGGCATTTTAAATTTGGACTCATCTCAGCGTCCATCATTTAGTAAATGTTCCAAAAGTTCACAGTGAAAACAGGAGAGGTTAATATCATTGCTGTAGATGCGGCAGTTATTTACTTGCCTTTAATTATTTAAAATGGGTTTAAAATAACACTTACTGACAGCACAATTACTATATTGAACTGTACCTATTAAATGTTGCAGTTTATAGTATAGTAGTGGTGCTTCCAAGTAAGAAGCAGCAAGTAAATAACTTGCTTGCACATGAACCAAAATAATGTTATATTCAATCCAAAGGTAATATTGGTACACACTTGGTTAACTGTGGTGAAATTCAATCACACATATTTTTGTAAAGTAAACTTTGTAGATACAATATACGCAGGGTGGGACTGACAATCTGCACGCAATGGAATAGTCCAGAACGGCTGTCCAACCGACGGCCGTTGGCACAGAAAAAGTCTAATAAATGGATATTACGATCACTTATATGCTGCGTGTAAAAAAATAAATAAATAAATAAACAGAGGAAGAAGAGTAGATAGGGCGAAATCAAATCACTGGGTTTACCCATTCTATAGGCCTACATCATTAGACATGACAATGGCTAGAAAACGTAAGGAGAAAGGTGGATGGGAAAAATTCCTTGCTGTATTAAGAGAAAGATTCAAAGAAAAGTGGGGCCAAGTCCCACGAAATGCAAAAAGTTCACAGAGGGACATGATGAGGGACAGACAGCAGAATTAATTTCACATCAACAAGAGGTACTGGTAAGTGCCAGAAGCAGGCTGCCTTCATCCCTTAGCGAATTGCATAGTCAGCTATCAACATGGGTGTGCATCATAATTATGAAAATGATCGTGCCATTTAGTGCAGTCAAACTTAACGTGTTTAATAATTTCTAAGTTAATTTGAAACATTAAACATGTTTTCACTTGGTTGTATATGAGGGGTTGTAGTGAGCTCACTTTTGATGAAGACTATGGTATTGAATTAAAAGGGAAAACATCAGGCATGCATTGGTACCACTCTAAACTAACAGATAGGGAAGCCGGCTACATTTTTTATCAAATTTAACCAAAAGTTTAACCAAAAAATCCTAGCTTGCACTTTCTTCTCTTTTTCCTTGTCTTTCATATTTGCATTTACTATTGTGGAACTGGCAAAGACCTGGGGGTTGTTAGTGAAGGCTTCACAGACACAATTGATAGGGCCTAGTCATTTAGAATTAAGAGTCGCTTAAGGAGCTGAAAATCTCAGGAACACCTGGAAACATTCATGTTAACGGCCACAGAAAAAGACATCCTCATGTCCCTTGACAATGACCTCATAATAGACAGAGTTGCTGAGAATAGTTCCCTACTCAAAAAACTTTTACTTCCCCAACATTAAATTTGCTTACATTTACATTACATTTGAATAGTTATAAGTTATAGTATATACATGTAGTAACGAACACACTCAGTGTAGTTTTGATATAGGTCTAATCCCCATGTTCAGGTACAACTAGCCTACTTTATCTATGAAAGTATTGTCAGTAATACTCTGTACTGTTTTATAATTGCAAGTTTGTGTAATTTGGGGATCTGTAGCCAGTGACATTTTATTATTTGTATTTTATTTTCAATGGAGATGTAATGGCATTTGTTGTTTTTATTTGAAGGCTGAGGCTTTATTAATAAACACAACGCCAATTATTAGTTGGTTAATCATCATTGGTTTTGAGATGTTACTTGCTGTGAATACCTTGTCTGATAGGCTACAGTATTGTGGCAAAGTATCAGGAGATCCTGGCTATTGTCTGTCATTCACGGCTTGGGGCGTATGGCCGGATGATGGGCCTATTTGGGAGAAAGTCCAGGGTTGTTTTTTTAGCCCCAGCCCGTCCCTGAATATAAGGTAGATCTCTGGAACTGGGATTAGGACACAGGACACAAGTAAAATAAAAAACTCTGCTACCGTGTGTTTATTTAAATATAGGTACACCTATATGTAGGCCTAAGACAATGCATTATAAGCCTATATATTACTATAAGGAGTATACATATGTCAAGGATGTATAAAGTAAATAAGCTTCAACTGGAGTCAGATTTAATACGGCAACACTGTTGACCGCATCAGTAATCTCTTTCTATTCCGCATTCTTCCTACAGCCTAATACCAGTTTTTAGGCTGCCAAATAGGACACACATTACTGCAAATTAAACTGAGATGTCAGGGTTTCAATCTCCACCTCTGAAAAGAGTGACTTCTTAGCCAGATTACGTCTGGCCATGTCGTGAATAGTAGGGGCGAGGCCTCAAAACCGAGAATATATTGGGGAGTAATATTTAAATTACGATCGTTTCCAGCCTCTGCTTTTATCAATGTACGACCATTCTTACGCTCCGATTGGTGTGATACGAACGTTTCATGAATCCCACGTGAAGCCTGTCAGAGGATTTCTGCGCTCATATCTGCGCTGGTTTCTACTTCAGGCTGATAAATGAGGGCCAATGTGCACGGTTGGAGCCTTTACATCTATTCGAGCAGTAAGGTGTGAGTTAATCATTTAAATGGGAATTTTTGTAGCCCTTTAATGTTTAAGGAGGTAGCAGCAAGCACATAAGTATGTTCATTTGCTTTCATGGTGAGAGTTAGATAAGAAGATCAATAGAACTCTGTAAGGTAAATAGCTGGAGCCAGCAGCCGGTTAGCTATACATAGGAGTGGATAGGGTAGAAGAGGTGCTGGTAAGCGGATTTGGATTTCCATTCTTTATGCTAAGCTAAGCTAACCCGCTGTATACTGTAACTTTATATTCCCTGTACAGACATGGGATTGGTATGGACCTATAAACTATTGCTTCTTCATCTTAACTTCGCTAATTGCTTTTGGAATACATTATACTCAATCAGTTATATTGTGTGAGATTCTGAGGGACCTAAGAACAAAATATGAATAAAATAGAATGTAAAAAGGGTAGATGTAGTAAGCAAATGCTTCAACCTACACCTTTTCCGTCTGTATTAGTTAAAAACAAGTTAAGATGTCACTGTATGAATTCAGGTGACACTTGATGTTAAACTAAACTAAACTTGTATTTACTTGTATTGACATAAGAATACGATGGTAGCTGAAACATCTGCACCTTAATGAGAGGAGGCTACTGATCAGGATGAAGCCTTTGTTTTTCAAATAAGCAGGCCTTAGTTATATAAAGGTTCATTATATTAAGACACAACACATTACAATACATCATACAGCTACCATCCAGATTTGGTCTAAAACGTCACTTCTGTAACTACACTTTAACACTGATTATCACAGATACAGTTTTTTTGCTATCTTGTAGCTTTCAAACTCCTGGTGATAAGTATCAGAGTGATTTATTTTCATGTTCACAATCAAGAATTGCTATGCTGTCTAATCTCACGCTCTAAGAAGAAAAGATAGATGAAGATCTGGGAGATTTTCACTTCCAGACAGTTTTCAAATCAACCATTAATATCTCCGTCTTCGGTAATCCTTATTATGTCATTCACTTCTGATTTTTAACGCTATACTGAGCTCAGAGGAAGATTGTGCTTAGCGGAGTTATAATAAGGTAAGTGCAGTCTGCACTTACAAATCAAGTGGTATGGTAGCCCATGTACGGTACATTCACATACCAGGAAGTAGCTCAGTGATTTTCTAACTGAACCAACACATGAATTAAATATTTTGCTTAGCAATGCTCTTGGTTGCAACAACACTCTGCTACCAATGCACTTTAAACCCTCCCTTTTTGTTTTTAAGGTGAAGTTCTTAAAGTCAGCACTCACTCTGAGCACCTAGAAAGAACATTTGTTCTTGAAAGGGATTTGAGTTAATGTGACAAGAATCCGTTGATGCAAAGTTATTGTTTTAAAGATAATTTTTTTGCATTTTAGGCCGTTATTCGATAGGACGGCTTAGACGTGAAGGGGGAGAGAGAGGGGGAACGACATGCAGCAAAGGGCGGCGGGTCGGAATTGAATCTGCAGCCGCTGCGACAAGGACTGAGCCTCTGTACATGGGGCCCACGCTCTACCAGGTGAGCTAACCAGGTGCTGCGCATTGTTTTAAAAAATAAAGCTGTCATTAGCTAACATCGCAGTCAGGTACTTTAAAATAGAATAGAAAGTAGTAAAATAGAAGACTAGTATATTACTCAATATCTTTGTTTTAGCATTTCTTCTTCTGTCTTACATGTATTACAATCAGTATTTACTCACCAGTGGTGGTAAGTAACATCTGTAAGTACATTTACTCAAATTCTATAGTTAAGTACAATTTTACACACATCCTTGTCAATGAAAGGTTGCCCCCTCTGGATATATACCCATTAAACCTGTCCCATTGTTCTACATATATATGTTTTCCAGCTCAGTCTTCCCAGCATCTTTTCACATGCAACATATTCTATCATTTCTTCCGTCCACATTTTCAGTGTACGAGCTTGAGGCTCTGTCCAACATCTTAGAATCAATCGGGAACAAGTTATCAAGCCAATTGTTAATACTCTAATGCATATGTATTAGTATTTATTATAGGAAAGCCTGCTTAAAGTACTTATAACCAGTAAGATAAATGTTTTCACTGTCTCTATATTACTGCTACTATGTATGAATACTATCTATAATGTAAAACTAAAAAAAAAAAAATTATAATAAATGTCTAAGCAATAATCAAAGTGTCAACTCTTCTGGAATAACATGCTGATCATTAGTGAAACACTTCCACCCGAAATTCATGTTTTCAAATGTGCCTAATAATGTTCCCAATAGTTGACAAATATTTGTTTAATATCATCCCATTGTCCATGTTTAAAATATATTAGGATATGATGGGATTAATTTGAGTCCCGTTTGTGACTTGTGCTCTAACAGATCCTACTGTGCTTTGAAGCCTTGGTGTGTAATCAGTTCATGAAAATGCTAAGGCACCCTGCAGTTCAAGATTAAATGGATGGGGTGGCCGCCCACAGATAATGCCAAAATAAACTCTATTCTAACAGCACATATAGAAAATGGCCAAGAGTAACGGACCAGGAGAGTAAACAAAAGATAAGAAATATCTACAGTCGGGGTGTAAAGTAACACTGGTGCATCAATATGTGGTTGTTGCCAACAGCATTGATTTGAAAAGATGGTGGACCAATTACATTCAATCAATTGCAAATTAAGCAAATTCGAGGTGTTTGTTTTCATTGAAATACCTGTATCGACCGCTGTAAAAAGTCAAAGTTTTCATCCAAAAGATATCGTCTTCCGTTGGTGAAAACAAAGACTGACAACAGATGAGGCGACTGGAATGTTTTCTGGACATTATGGCTAATGTTTTGTTTTTCAGCGACTCGTAAAACTTGTAAAACAGTTGTTTCACAATAAATAATCATACATGTATGTAGTCCGTTATAGAGCGTGGACTACATCATAACAGTCTAAATTCTAGAGACCTTGGAGCAATAGTTTTAGATGCAGCATGTGTGCGAGTCAGATCACAAGGTTACAGGAATCATGTGAACAAGAGTTACAGATCAAATTCAATTATAACAAAAAGGAACTGTCTTGATTATTTGAAAAGGGTGTGAATTTTAAATATTGTAACAAACGTGTTGGTTGTCTTTACCAATTCATGTCTACTGCCCCAGATTACAATGCTATTACTATTTCAAAGTAATGACTACAGAACAGAATGGATTTGTTTTAATGATCCCCATATGTAAAAGACCTTTTTACATCTTGCATCACATCTCTGTTTTTTCTGCACCCCTCATGCTTAACAGTAGTAATAATCATGAGATGTCCCACAATGAGGAAAAATCTGGGCATGTTTTGGAACTCCACTGTCAGTATTGAAAGGTATCTTACCAGGGGGTCTTTCTAATTAAACTGGTGCCCAAACCGAGGCTGTGGGAGATGGTGCATCTGCTATGCAAAGTGGCCAGAAATCCTCCAGCTGCCCATCTGTAAAACTTTTCATCTGGCCTCCATCGAAAGAGGAGGTTTGGGAAAATGCTTTTATTTTTCATAATCCCCCCGCTCTCTCCTACCTTATCCATATTTCATGAAGAGCTCTGGAGGTATGAAATTGTCTGAAACTAATCCACTACTGGATATTTAGTCCCAGATTAAAATCACTCGCTTCACTGCCTCATAATTCTGCTCCTATTGATTGCCTGGGTCCAAATATAAGTCAAGGATGTACAGAACACTTTTTCCCGGGATTTCCTGAAATTGTATCAGCATGGCTTCTTTGCAATGAATTCATGCAAACGGTGCCATGCAGAGCGGGTATTTGTCAGGCTTTTGCCCTAGATCAGCACTGCACCTGGTTTGTTTAGGTTCATGTCTATATCACCAAGACATTCTAAATTTGTTGTTACCCCTGATGTCACAAAATCCACATCTGCACACAAAAGCATATTCAGACAGACCTGAAAACAGCTCCCTATGATCAAGATAGACAGCTAGAGATATGTGCTTACTGTCTTTACCATTGTGTAAAGATGGCAAGGGGATCATGTGATTATAGTTATATGGTAGTAACACTGAAGGCAGATCTATTCATTGTTGTCAGAGGTAAAAGTGCAGGTGTTTTCCCGCTAGGCTGTGAAACGGGCCCATCTGTCAGCAATGCGAAATGGAGGGCCTCAGATCAAACACCAATCATAAAAATCACATACAAACATACATATGCTGACAATACTGTATACACAATATAGTTTAAAATGTCTCATCTCAACTGGCGTGATGTACAGTATATCATTCCAGAAGTATCACACAATCCAGACCATCAGCAGATTCACTACAATTGTATTCATTGGACAGCCCTTTATGCACTTTCTGCCCACTAAAAGCTCAAAGTACATATCTTCATATGAGCTGGGATTGCTCTGCCATTGGTCAGTTCTAGAACAATATTGCATACAAAATATCTGCCCTGATTAATGATACTGTACCTGTTACTGTCAATGTTTTGATAATGGATTTGTCAGCCCTTCAGCTTTCTTAAGCTCAGAAACGTGCTGTATTTGCTGTACTTACAGCGGCCAAGAGAATGATTGCAAACTGTTGGAAACCACCTCTTGACTTGTCTATTCATACATGAACCCTTTCCTTTTTGAATGTTGTATATATGGAACTCTCCACGGCTCGCATACATGGAGCTCCAGAAAAGTCTTTGGACACTTGGCTCAGCATTGCTGAATCCTTGAAATCCATGCTGTCAACTTGTGCTATAGTATTGTATTGTATTGTATAGTTGCTATACTTGTGCTTCTTGCTTCTGGCAGTGCGTGTGTTTGGTCCCTTATGCCGTATGTTGGTTTCTCTGTTAATGCCTTTAGTCAGTCCCTCCAGGATTTTGCAATGTCGCAATCACGCCAATTCATGTGACTTCAAGCAATCACCGTGACTTTAGCTGAATCCCATTTCTCCATCTTACCCCTACCCCTCACCCCTTACCCCTAGCCCTAGCCCTTGAAACCAAGTGGTAAGGGCTAGGGGTGAAGATATACCCTATGAAATGGGACACCACTTAGTTACATCACCATACAATATTGATCACAGACTTCCAAGATGCTGTCTGCAAGTGTGTCTGTGTCAATTGCATGGGTTTTGACAACAGTGTCATATGCATTTATGTATTTATATATTTTATAGTTATTTTATCTTCACTTTGGTGGTGCAGAGGCAGATGTTCTTATCTGTGCAGTACTCAGGTCTGTTTTCAACACAATTTCAGTTATCACCATTTTGAATGTCATTGATGTTCAGAAAAACATTTTGTTAACAAAAATTATTGCCCAATAAATTAAACAGGCAAAAACATTACATAAAGTATATAATACAGAACCATTATCAACTATTACAACCATAACTTACATGTCACACACATAAAAAGGCACTCAAATGTGCAAAACTAAAAAAGACACACAAGACCACGAACAAATAAGCTGCAGCTGTTCTGATATTCCAGATCATATTCCTGTTGGCCAGTGACCTTTTTCTCACATTTCCTTCATCAGTGTCCCGTGTCATAACCAACAACATGTTATAAGTGCATTAACAGTAATTAATTACAAATGATTACAATACTACAGTACCAATGTAATAATGAATGGCTACAAGATGAACACATGATTTAAGAAACTTCTGCCCGTTTACAGCCCGAAACTGGATCAGCTGCTGTGTGTCCTCCTGCGTTCCTGTGTGATAGAGGACGGTATATGTAAAGCATGTAGTGATGTCTCCAAGGCAAGTAATGTTGTGCACTGATATCAAATGAAATTTTCTGCTAATGGTTAAAACTGTAGACATGTATACAGTCCATTTAAGACAGAGAAAAGCGGGACTGCAAATTTGACCAATAACCGGAGTTTCCCGCAACTTAAACCAATCCAGGCAGTCCCACGTGCCAGACTTTATATTTGTATGTGACCAAGCGAGAGTGCGAACGGGTTGACGTCACACGTACGTGACCATATTCATTTCCTTGTTTACCAAGACATGTGTGACTTGAACATCTCCCATTTACCAACAAAATGTACAGCAAAAGACATTTCAGACCGTCCTGTCAACCTGTATGCATTTTAACATCAATGTACGCTGTAATGATTTTTCACTGTGAAGTGGTGTGGTTTCTCTTTCATCCTGTCGGCTCTCTGCAGCGGGCGGGCTGCTGAGTTCCCCCTGTGACTGACGTGCACACACAAACACACAGGATGGAGGATGGATGCAGGAAAAACCGCAGAGACAAACAGGATGACCTAAATTGAAGACAGCTACGCTCGTTATTGTAAGTGCAATGATAGGTTAAAGTCCAATAAGTTTTTATTAAACCATATAAATGTGTGTCCCAGGCCAAGATTGTAAAATAACTAATAATGTAAAGATCAACCAGCCACTGACAGACATGTTAAAATTTGATTCATTCAATAAATATATTATTTTTTGTCTTAAATCCACCAGCCATTTTCATATTATCCCAACATTTGCAGCATCCTGAGCCTTATTGGTAAGGTTACTAGGAAAACTCAACCTAGAGTAGTTTATTCCCCCCAAAACAAGTTTCCTTTTCATTTTTTAAGAGCTACAGTATACAAAAAAAATCGCAACTTTTTTTCTCCTGCAATTTCATTGCAACAAACATGCAAAAAACATTGCAACTTTTATTGCAATCCTTTACAAAAGAAATCTCGAAAAAAATTTGTGTCTGTTTCTGTGTGTCTTGATTGTGATTGTTTTTGCTGTTGTGTTTTTGGTGTGTCTCCCTACTTCCCGTCTTTCCTCTCTGTGTTTTGTTGTAGAAACATTTGTTCGCAAAGAAAGATTGTCGAAAAGGTGCTCTGTGCCGTCTTTGGTATTTCTGTAAACTGTCATCTAGACCAATGTTTTACACTTTTGTTGTTGTTTTCCATGTATGCTGCGTGTCACTGTCATCCGGTCCAGTTGTCACATCAGGCGGTTAATTCAACATAAGCTGACAGTAGTGCTACAGCCTGAGTTCGAGACAAAGACAATGCAGACGAGATAAGTGTAATATAAGATAATATAAGATAAGTGTTTTTTTTTTGTGGTCAAATGTTTTTTATTGTTTTATTTTATTCTACAAATTAAGAAAAATCATAAATAAACCACAGGCAAAACAATGGAACATAAGAACGTGTCCCAGGGCCAAAACATACAGTGAGGAAAGACGGGAGGGGGGGAACATAAAAAATAAAAAAAATGCAACAGAAAAAGTGATGTCCGAAGCTTACAAATAATACATGAAGAAAACAGATATTAACAAACACATACATAAACAGACACACACACAGACATACACAAGACGGGACCAATGATACACGCAAATGGAAGCAAACAGAAATAAAGACTGTAACACAAATTCACCGCATGGATTTCAAAGACTCAGCAACGCTGAACCAAGTGTCCAAAATCTTTCCTGAGGCTCCATTAATGCGTTCATAATTCATTAATAGTTCCATGTTTATAACATCCAAATAAGAAAGGATCTATGTAAGAACAGATAAGTCATGAGGTGGTTTCCAACAGGTTGCAATCATCCTCTCAGCAGCTGTAAGTCCAACAAATACAGCACATTTTTTAGCTTTAGAGAGCTGGAAGGCTGACAGGTCATTCAGAACCAAAATATTGACAGTACCGGGTAGAGTGACATTAATCAAGGCAGACATTTTGGATACAATACTGTTTCAGAACTGACCACCAGGAGAACACTCCCAGAACATGTGAAGATATACCTTAATTTTTAGTGGGCAGAAAGTGCACAAAGGGCTGTTAATTATTTTCATATGGTGCATTTTCACGGGAACAAGATATGTCCTATGAATGAAATTGTAGTGAATCTGCTGATGGTCTGAGTTGCGAGACACTTCTGGGATGTAAGCCCATACATCATGCCAGTCAAAATCGATGTCAAGTCTGGGCAATCTCGTGCCCAGATCCTCTCGATAGGAAGGGCAGTATGGCCAGATATCACTAAGAAGCCAGGGAACACCTTATGCCTTGAGTGTCAACCTTAACTGAAGGTAAAAGAAAAATGAGAAACGTGGTAGATTGAATACATTTTGTAAGTCAGAAAAGGGAAACAACCCAACCTCGCCAAAAAGGTTTTTTAGAACTCCCCGATGAACTCCCCTTTGTTCCCATTGTGGGGCTGTTATCTGCCTCCCACCAATCAGTAGTGCTGTATTATTGTATAATGGGGAAAAGTGTCCCAGTTACAAGCTACATGGCTGTTTGTTTTCAGACAATCTCCAAATCTTGATAAGATAATGTGGCCGAAGCGTAGCTGGCACTGTTTGTTAGAAATGTTGGCAAAAAGAACATCATGAACTGACCAAGGCTCTGTCATAGTACGCCAACAAACAGATGTATCTGGATTAAACCAGGTAAGGAGGGGTCTTAACTCAAAGGACCAGAAATAATGTTTAAACTTGGTTAAGCAGTCAATAGCTAAAGCACTCTGTAGGATCCTTATCCTTTTTAATATGAGGTAAGTGTTGTTCAGAAATAAATACAAAATGACAGAAGTCAATGGCAAGCTATTTTTAATAGATATTGATGTAGATATAGATGATGTCTGTATTTTTCTTCTTGTTAAGAAATTAACCAAACCAACAGAAGTATTAGCTCATCTTTTTATACTTTCTGACTTTCCTGCCTGTGGCACTCAGCCCCAAGCCTGAAAAACAGCTCATAAATATATGGTAGCAGCAGGGCACTGTACTTTTTAGTAAACATTGGGACAATAATTGAGATGTATGGCACAAAAGAAGTAGCTATCACCATTTGGATACACAAACAGTACATTTTAATTGGAGCAATTCATCATTGCTTTGGGCCTTTTAATGATTTGTTGATAAGAATGTACAATAGTGTCAGTCTTATGCTGTAAATAACATTGTTATTTGAAACAAAAAACCTGTCAGCAATGATTGGGCTACAATTATGTTGGATTAGCAAATTACAGTAGCTAACTGCTTAATATCTTACCGACACCTGAATATGATACGATAAAGCTTTCAGTTGACCATAGTTCAGACACATGAAGTTAAGAAAGTAAAAAAAAATTACAAAGGAAAAAGTGGGTCAATTTAATATCAAAACTATATGTAAACAGCTTTCCAACAGCTTGAAATTTTATTTTATTTTATTGTGCATTGGTGATAATTAAGATTCACAGTAAAATATCTCTTGTTATGGTGTGAAAGTGGCTGGAATGCGATGCACCCAGGTGTAAATGATATGAAAACTAGAGGTATTATTCAGGTACTATTCAAGTCATGGTCTATACTCCCCATTAATTCTGCCGTTACTGACACATCATTGAGAAACATCTCACCTGAATTCTTTCATGGTGTTTGAGCAAAGCTGCCTGAAGAAACAACAGGAGGTCCTTCTCAAGGCAAGCTGCAGGGGTGGGGGCCACTTTAGATTTGTGTTGGTGCTGTTTTCCTGCAGGGTGCTCTCCAACACACAATCTATAATACTCAATTGTCACAAAGCTAAAGATGGAGATGTGTTGACACATCCCTGCCAGAAAATCACAGCCCAACTATTCAGTGCCACACAGGCATGGCAGGTGAGAAACTGAATAAAACTCTGAAACTCTGCAGGAGAACGAGAGGGTAAGGGAGCAATAAGTACCAGTCTGTCACTAAGTCACTGTTTGTTCATCAAAATCTTTTCTAAAGGATGTGAAAAAAAGATATTCACAACACGTTTGCAGCAGAGCCAGAGTTGAACTAAGTGTGACTTATAAAAAAAAAAACTAAACCCATATGTTCTGTGATTCAGTCAGTAAACCAATAAACCAGCATGCAATACATAAAATATTAGAATTGCTGGATAACACTAATTGCTGGATAACACTTTGTGAAGCAACAACTGTGTTTTGGCTAGGGTGACCAAACGTCCTGTTTTTCACAGACATGTCCACTTTTTACGCACTGTCTGGGGCGTCCGGGCGTTTGCTTAGACGGGGAGCTCAGACGGGGAGCTCATACAGGGAGCAGATCAGACAGGGAGCACATACAGGGAGCAGATCAGACAGGGAGCAGATCAGACAGCGGAGCAGCATTGCACACAAAATGGCAAGATTAAATGCAGCTTCACAGTTGAACTGCAAAAAAACTTTCCATGTACCGTCCCGGTCGGGACAAGTAGGAGGCGGAGTGCACCGTGTGCAAAGCTAGCATATATGTTTCGGTGTCTAATAAAGGTGCTGGAGATCTCAAAGCTCACATGGACACTGAAAAACCTTATCTTATTACATTGAAAAGGTTTTAAGCTGGATTTTGAAGCTGAACCAGAATAGGTCATATTTAGAACATTATTTCACATTTATTTATTTGAAAAGAGAGCAATTATTTTGTTACAGATTTTATTTAATTACATAAGGTTATTTTTGTACCATTGATGCATAATAAAGCATGTTCATTAACCACTGAGAAGCCTGTCTGAATTTGTGTCTCCAAGCCGGGCTGAGTGTCATCTTTTTTGGATATCAAAATATGGTCCACCTAGTTTAGGCTGCTACTTATGACTAACCCTAACCCATTTTAAGCCAATCCCAGATGTTTTACTAACCCTAGTTTAGTATTTTTTTCATATGGTGCATTTTCACGGGAACAAGATATGTCCTATGAATGAAATTGTAGTGAATCTGCTGATGGTCTGAGTTGCGAGACACTTCTGGGATGTAAGCCCATACATCATGCCAGTCAAAATCGATGTCAAGTCTGGGCAATCTCGTGCCCAGATCCTCTCGATAGGAAGGGCAGTATGGCCAGATATCACTAAGAAGCCAGGGAACACCTTATGCCTTGAGTGTCAACCTTAACTGAAGGTAAAAGAAAAATGAGAAACGTGGTAGATTGAATACATTTTGTAAGTCAGAAAAGGGAAACAACCCAACCTCGCCAAAAAGGTTTTTTAGAACTCCCCGATGAACTCCCCTTTGTTCCCATTGTGGGGCTGTTATCTGCCTCCCACCAATCAGTAGTGCTGTATTATTGTATAATGGGGAAAAGTGTCCCAGTTACAAGCTACATGGCTGTTTGTTTTCAGACAATCTCCTAACCCATTTTAAGCCAATCCCAGATGTTTTACTAACCCTAGTTTAGTATTTTTGTTGCCTTAACTAGTTCAGTTTCACAATGTTTACCATGTGTTTAATACTGCGGCCTCTACGATAAATAGGAACGTCACATGATTAAACCGCCACTGTGGGGAAGTAAATAGAACGGTCTTATGTGTTGTTTGGGAGTCTTTGGAAATCAACCTATAATATCGTTAAGGTAGGATGATGTGTTGGACAATTCTGTAACAACCAGCAGCTTATCTTTGTCGGGAAAAAAAAAAAGGAAAAAGTCAAGCATTTCCATGTTCACTTGATTAATTATGGAAATAACTATTTGTTTTTCCTGACTCTTTGGTGCAATAATCTGGCTGCAGATTGATTTTCAACAAGTGCTAGCTAGAGTATCATGTCTGGTAGAGAACAAGACCCCTTGTCTCCAAAGATTATTCCATCTATGAAGAGTCTGGCAAGTAAACAAGGGAACAGGTGGTTGGCTGCAAAAGAGGCAAAGGAATAATAACACATCCACAGTATATGGATCCGTGTCTTGTTTGTTGTTCTGAGCTCCTCAAGTCTCTGTTTGTGAGCATGGGCCTAATGACAGTGTTTAGTCATCTCCTCAATTTCAAAACCATCCTCCATCCATTCAATGTGCTTCAAAATGAAATAATAATAACAATAGGCAAAGATAATACATGACTCAAACATATGAGATAAGAAGGTATTATTATTATTAAAAATGGGGCAGAGCCAAGGTTACTGCAAGTTACTACTTCTACCAGTCTTCATGCTAAGCTAACAAGCTGCTGTCTCCAGTTCCATATTTAACACATTAGAGTGATATCAATCTTCTCATCCAACTCTCAGTAAAATAGCAAATGATAGCAAAGTTAACAAGTAGCTGGTGAACATAATGGAGCATTTAGCGGCTAAAGAACCAGATATTTCCCTGTTAATTGCGGGTGGACACTAAACCCCAGAGAGTGAATATTGTGCTTACACTTGGAGCATGACTTTGAATGCATGCTCATGTTGCTCCTAATCTGCTGGATGTGTAAATAGGCAACTGCTTGCTAACAAGTTCACAATATCAACTTAAATAATGATAAAAATGTCAGTTTTGCCATCACAACTTGTTTCCTCTGCTCCCACGTGTCCAAATAAATCAGTTAATGCAAATTTAAAATCTTATGATTATACCATAAATCTCATACGGTGTGGAGATTTTAAGCCCACAGTGTATTGATGTCCTCAGTAATATTCACCATACTTCACACTGCACCTCAGCCACAAGACAAGCCAACAAGGATCTATTTACTGTGGATACTTATTCTTGAGTGCCACTGCTGTAATGATGATACTTAAGCCACAAAACAACTGTAAATCAAGACAGAAACATAACTTGCATCTAATATTGGGTCAGGTTTGTGGGTCAACCATTTATATAACGCACAGCAAAAGGCATCAGAGCCAAAACCCATCTTGTTTGCCGGCAAGCCACTTCACTTTGTGTTCATTCATTGCAAATATAAAGCATAGCAAACCCGATTAGCCTAAGAAGCGTTGCAGAGTGCCTTTCTTGGCTGTGCTGGTAAAGTCATCAAGTAATGGCCATGCCCGGCTGTAAAAACCCAAATGTTCTAGAGGCAAATAGTTTGCTCTATGTTCTTGTGGATTCCCTGAAGAGGAATGTTTTTAATAAGCTCCCCGGTGATGACTTCCAGTCTTAAGGCCCTACATGGATCATGGATTTTTCTTTTGAGGCCAATCATTTTACCTTCATATTGGAAATTCCCCAGACGACCGTGACTCTTTCTGAACCTATACTTTGCTGAAAACAATACACTTCCCCTGCCACTAAATTTCAGGGAGGGGAAACTCATCTGAATTTCAAAAACTGCCTCTTGTGAGAACAGAATTCCCAGGTGTGCTGAGCTTTCCCTGGAATTCAGATTTATCAGGTTCTACTCCGAATACAACTTGTATCAAAGAGGGGGCGGGGATCATTCGCCAAATAGTGAGAAGATGAGACAATTCCATGGAGTTATAAAATGCCAAAATGAACACAAAATGAAAGAAGAGACTCAAAACAAGGTAAAAATAAAATGTAGCTCAGAAAGATCTCTTTAGCATTTAAAGGAGACATAAGAGCCCCACCCTGAATGTTTTTAGACATATTTTTATTCATTAAATACTTTACAATAAAACTGTGAAAACAATTCATTGACTCTGTCTCATTTTCTCTTATCTTTGCACATGTCAGCCTAAATTGACAGCCACAATAAACACAGATACATACACATGTCAGTTAACTAGACAGCACCTTTTAGCTGCTGTCTTTGCTGATTCACTTATCTTTCGAATTCCTTTGATAGAAATGTCTGTGGATGCAAAAAAGAATGCATGCCGAGGGAAATGTACCATGACAGGACTTATAGGGAGTTAAGTTGAAGGTACTTTCAAAGGTCATCTTCTTATGACTTATTTTGCCTCAGGGTTGTGTGGGTTTGAGTTTTTGAAAGGATATTTCTGGTTATTTTCCAAGTGGATCTACTGTTCCTATTTTTTTGCCAAGTGTCAGCATAGTCAGCATAAGGGTATATTGAGTTTGTAGGCAGGAAACATGCAGCACGTTTCAAGCATTTTCATGTTCTGTACAGCAACATAAACAAGGACATGTTTGAGAACAGTAATAGTAATTTTAGTGAGTTATTGAGCAGAAAGGACACGTTTTCAGTGCTGTATGTTGGTGTTTGTGCTGGCGATGTACGTTGGAGAGCAGCTCTGCCAGCAAACTGAAAGAATGTAAAGCTCAGCAGTTTGCCAATTACTACATGTTAAGCACAATTCATTTTTTATGATGGTGAAAATTAGGAGGAAAAAAGCCAAGGATGGCAACAATCAGATTAATGGTGTAGTTTTCTTGTTTACTAACTGGCCCAGATGAAATCAGAGATGGACTGGAAATGTAAATTGGCTATATGCTTTAGACTCACCCACCCTTTAAATCTTTAAATCAATCTTAATGAGTTAATGGTATTACTATTTTTGTCCGTACAGTACTATTTTTATAGCAAGAACCTTTCACACAGTGAAATTATGACCAATAGTTGTTTCCATTATGATTGCATTGGACCTGCAGCTCACTCACCTGGGCCAGTTGTCAGACACAAGTTTCTGTTTGTCTACTGGTGTGTCAGTCCACGTTGGCCAGACGGTGGAATGCAGATATCACAGAATGTTCTGGAATCCTCCAAAACATCCAGATGGCCAGTCTAACTCTGGATGACATCATCTCAGGCTTAAATATTTCAAGTGCTGTTGCAGTGTATGTAATAGAGGCCTTACAGTTGAATGTTTATTCAACCATATGGCATCCAAAGTCAGTGTTTTTAACTGATTTTAACTCTTATCTTGGGGCTTACTAGGCCAACTCTAGAGCACTCTAAGCTTGTGAAAAAAGTGTAAATTCTTAGCCTTCAGTTTAACGAAGCCCTGGTTTAACTCTGTGCTTATTGGAGACAAAGTTGAGGTTCGCCCAGGACTAGGGGGTGCCAGAGTCTGCAGCCTCAGACCCAGAGATCAATCTAAAAGACACATGAGCTTTCTGAGGTTCTATGGATTTTTTTTTTAGCTGTCTCTCATACAGTACTTAAACTAGAAGTTAGAAAATACTGTGGGCCAAATCTGGCCCTCTGCCAATATTATTGATGTCTGAAATTTTTCCTTTTCAGCTTACATAAAAACAGATTTCATAACTCTATGCTATACAACATAAATAGACCCAAGCAGAGTCTTAATTTATCATCTGGTTTTGGTACCAAACCTTCATTGTTGAGAGCTTGAGCTGCATTCCTTCCCAGACTGTGGACAGCTCCTGGTGCTGAAATCCAGTCTTATAAACCTACCAGATGAGTACCATCTAAATAATATAACAGCTTTATTAAATACATACATACCAAATCTCTACATGTCAAACACAGTTTTAACTCTACAACATTATTCAACAGACAGTAGATAGAACTAGAGAGGATTTACTTTTATGCTTATTGTCAAATAAAAGTAGTTTTTCTTTAAAACTCCTGTTTTCATGATCTACTTTTCAGTTTTCAGAGGCTCAATGAAGTCTTATTTATAATGCCGGCTCTGTAGCCAAGCTTAGCATTAGACCTGGTGAATCGATCACAGAGATCACGTCTGATCGCTCCAAATCTGTCAGAACGTTCTTGTGATAGCTGTATATCTTAGCTGAGTAGCTGCAGTACCCAGGACTGCAGAGAAGCTTAAATATCAAGAACATTTCGAAAATAAAAATCAGTAATTTTTTAAATAATACTACCGCTATACTCTCCACTACCGCTGTAAATCTGTTAGTTCCACAATGTCATTGTCACTTAGCAAATGAAACTATCATATAAAGGAGATCAAATTCAAATTTATTGTCTTAGAATAATAACAGTATTATTTATTTTAGGACTTGCTACTAAATTGGGTTTGTTTGGAAGATAAAAAGATACAAGCAATAGAAGCCCTTTTGTTAATTGCTGAAACAAAAATTGCTAACTCGATGTTTGCACATGGTTTGTATTTTACACAATAAATAATAAATAATAATAAACAATAAAGCTAATATGTAGTTTAGTTTAGATAAATAAAAGTATACTGCAGGTCTTGAACAGCAGCTAGACACATGCAATAAGTCATTCTCAGACTCTTTTAGTCAGTGCAGTAATATTTCATAGTAATATTAGCTGCTGAGTGATGTATGACAGGTGCTAAAACAGAACTATCCTATTGTACACACTGTGTGACACTGTTATTCCTGGCTGCTTCAGGGTTAACAGGGTTAATGTAGGACATGGTGGCTTGAGTCCTGAAGGGAAAATTAGTTTTCCTGGTGAAGTATACTGCAAAACGCCCCAAAAAAGACCCAACAATACTGCTCTGATCAGCTTTTGCAACATGATTTCCAGTACCAAGTTTAACATCTTAGTGTAATCAAATTATTTTTCTGTAAAGTTGTCACACTGGTGATGCGTAAAACAAATCATTTAATGTGAGGCATAATGTTGTGAATACTAAAAAGCAGTTTACCTCTGGGATTTTTCAGAGAGGTGTGCATAACAACAATGGATGTCTGTCTGAATTGATGGCAAACCTGGCAAAAAAGCAAACCTGTTTGTCATAATCGCACCACGGTCTGATAAATAGATATCCAGTTATAGTGTGTGTGTGTGTGTGTGTGTGTGTGTGTGTGTGTGTGTGTGTGTGTGTGTGTGTGTGTGTGTGTGTGTGTGTGTGTGTGTGTGTGTTTGTGTTTCTGTCTGTGAGCTCACATGGCTCATAAGAAATCCTCCACAGGGATAGGTTCCAGCAGATTGGGCTGCCGTTAGGGGAGTGCCGCCACATTCAAGAATTTAGTTCTGAGCCTCGATTTCCTCTCTGGGCTTGTGATGGTGTTTGTTTTTCCTAAACATTGTTTACTTTCTGATGTGTGTGTGCACATTCATGTTTATATTAGTTTTTTTTACAGATCTGACACTAAAACTGGGTGCCTGGCAGAAATAAAAAGGAAATCCCTGATGGCTCCATTCCGTGAAAAATAGTTTATCCTCACAGTGGCTAACTGACAAGGTTGGGTCAGGTTTTTTTTTTTTCTTTCAGGTAATGTTTTCAATGACCAGTGCCTAATATAAATAGCATGAATACTAAGACCAATACAGCTACATAATTTACTACATACAGTACAGTAATTAATGCAATTTAACATAATGCTCTTCCATAGCATGTAATGTTGGCCAATCAGATAAAGCCAATTAGACCGAGGTGAAAAGGCTATTTGAGGTTATTTATGTAAGTAATGCCAAGCTCTGTTTATTCACTTTTTCAAATATTTGTTTTTCAAAGACTAGCCTCCCTCCCTGCACTTAATGTGACTTTCTTCTTTGGCCTCATCAGCAAATATGAAAAAAAGGCCCGCTGGGTATGAAGTAGGTCAAACTGTTAGTAGTTAATTTGGGCTTGGCTCAGACGGGCTTGAAACAGCACTTATTTTTCTGTTCACTTAACTCCCTCTTTCTCTGGGTAATAGATGATGCTGTCCTAAAGTCCTTAATCTTATAACTTTGCAATATTCCAAACTTATATATTTTTTCGAAACCATAATTTCATGCTCTTGGGTAATGTTAAGAGCAATTATTTGTACTGTGCGGTATGATAAAAACACTTTAAACTCTAGATATAAAATGGCGTGTCAGAAACTGAGGGCTCACAATGTTGTCACTGCCATAACACGTGCATTGTTGATGTTTCCAACCGGTTCTGCTGTGTGTGCTGTGGGGCACATGTCACTCACTTGTCATGGCATTTCAGACTAGATAATCACTTCTACCACCAGGATACTTCAATCACATCTTCCTCTCTGACGTCATTCTCCGTGTGAAATTAAATAGTTCTTTTTTTAAGCATTTAACCACACACTCTTGCAGCTGACCTCTCTGCCCCCTACATTTATACCACAATGACTTGCTACAGGACTTTGCACTCCATATGGCAGGCTGACATGGCAAAAGAAGGATAGTTGCAAATTTTTTGTGCCATGATATACTTTTTAAAAACATTTTAATGATTTCCATTTGGTGCTCCAGCAGAAATTACTACAATTTTCAACCACGATCAAATTAAGCAACATGCCCCTCAAAATGTCATTTAGTTAAAAGTTGAAGGTGTTAATTGATGCCGATACCCAACATTCTGCATATAACTGTAACTTTAACATATTTAATAAGTTATGATATCTTCAGCCCAAGTTTAGTTGGATGTGGCTGCACATTTTGGACCCAAGAGGCCGATTGTGAATAGTTTGTTGTAAATTTGCACATGGCATGACACAGTTAAGAGTGCCTTCTGCCTGACTTCTGACGAAATTGGTTGATTGGGAGTTTTTTATTTCGTTATAACTTACACATTTAACTCCAATGCTATTCACTTGGATTTTATAATTAACTCTAATTAAAATGTGTTACATGATATATAGTTGTAAGTAAAGGCAAATACATTTCACAGTTTGACTTCAGTGAAAACATTACTTGCTTCCTATAACAATTTTAATTGGACATTCATACATATCATCGTCTGCATATTTATTCACACAACAGTCTGAAAATTCATAAACTAACATAGTGTTTTGAAGCGCTGTGCACTGCAGACAGAATTTAGCTCTTGATGAATAAAAAGAGACAACATTACAATAATCTTAATAATTTATTTTCTCAAATCATTTTTTTTAATAAAATATGAAAAGTAGAATCACTGTAAATGATAAAACTTCTAAGTCACACAAGCAACAGCTTTTGAGGTGATAGATTACCTCACTCAAAAGTGATTCATAAATCAAAAAGCTAGAACTTGAGGCTATGTGAATAAAAAGTGAAAATGTTGTATTTCAAGCCTGAAATGAGACCAAATAGACCATTTCTCACAGTCACTTTGGGTTTTCTACCTTTCAGTGGTTGGTTTCCCAAATATGGCTGTTATGTGTTAAATTAGATGTTTAATCAAGCCTCACTGGTCAATTTTTATACTAATTATGTAACCAGAAGCCTGAATAACCAATAACCCTGCACTGTTAGATTTTGCTGTAATTTCTACAGTTACTTACCACAAAATGCCCAGTAAAATACCATAATTTTCTTTTGTGGTTAATTACTGTAATAAACATTGCATTATGGGTATTAAAATTTCATTTACAGTGATTTACTGTATATTTTGAATTTACGGTACACTGTTAGACTCTACTGTATTTCTACAGTTACTTACCACAAAATGCCCAGTAAAATACTATAATTTTCTTTTCCAGTTCATTACTGTAATATGCATTGCATTATGGGTAGTAACATTTAATTTACAGTGATTTACTGTATTTTTAATTTGCGGTAGTCTGCTGTAAAACAACCGCAGTAGTGCTACTGTAGTTGAATAAGACAGACTTAAATAAAATATTTAGTTCATGTTATAGAAGCATAGAAATGAAATGGAAAAATAAAATATCTCTATAAATTAAATTATTTGATTTTATAGAGATATTTTACATTTTATTTATTATGCTTTTAGCAGTGAAGGTAATTTAAAAATGTGACATACTTTTCAGCAGTGTAAATAACTTATTGAGAGTTGTAGAGACAAACAAGAAACGGGTTACGGATATAAATGCTTGACCACCATATTTGACCTCTGACTTCAAAAGAATAGAGGGTACATACTTCAAAGGTGTTGAAAGAAGTAGCGGCTCGAAACATCAAAGGAGTACCGCTTTGGTCCGCGCGCAACAGAGTCCGCTCACACACACTACTCAGAGAGAGCTGGAGAAGCCTTAAGGTAAGCTCAATCTTTGCTAATTCTGTGACATTAAAATCTCTGATATGCCTTCCCAAGAAGCAACGTTAGGTTACCGACCTGTGTCATAGCTAGACTAGAGCAAGCTGTTAACTAGCTTCCCCCCCGAAGGAAAAAACGTAGTCTCGCTCCAACCCAACATTTTCCCCGTGGTGAGGATGAGCTAGCTTTAATTACGACGTTCGGTAAGCTAACACAACTCGTTCTACATGCGTTGTTCGGCACATCTTTTTTACTTGTCAGACCATTGCCTGAAATACAATGTAACCCAAATTCTGGAAGTTTAAGGTCGGTTGCTGCTAGCTTATGAGCTTGCTGTTGCCGCATTTTGGCTAACATTACCTCCGGTTAATGCTAACGTTATATTCCCTATTCTGTTGATTGGTTTGTTTGTTAGTGTTTTAGAATGATTAAGCACAACTTATTACAGCTATATTATAGGCCTAGTATAGGCTACGCGGTTATATTAGTGGAGGTAAAGTTATCATTAAACCGTTACCTTTACATTTGCCCATCTAGTTAACATTTAGGCTATGTCTTTTAAAAAAAACACACAAAAAAAAACATTCTAGCTTATATGTCGGGTGACAGGAAAAGCGTCTTTAAGTAATGTTGTTGTGTAATGTGGTGGATGGAAAGGAAAAAAAAGAATCGTTGTAGTTTCTTTAGCTAAAAAAGACGTGTGGTAAATTTAATTCAATGTTAACCACATTAAGCTCTAGTTTTGGTGGAAAATTCATTGTCTCCAGCATTTATGGAGAGCAGTTTTTTGCCTTGGCTTCAGGGTTTGGCCACTTAAAACCATCGTGATGTCCAGCAAAGATTTGCTTCAGTGCCTTACTTTTCAGTAGTATTATTGCTTTCGGTAATGTGATATTTTATTGAATTAATCCTTTTTTGTGTGTGAGACCTAAGCTAAAGAGTGTGTAACTCAAAGAATATGGTGTTAGGAGTTGAGTCTATAGCTACCATGGTTTATGGGGGAAAAGAAAAGTAAAATTTAAAATGTATTTTCCTAGCCCCTTGAACTTAAATTTGACGCTTGTTAAACAAATTATTTAAGGCCTCTTTATAATGGCATAGTGATTAACTTTTAATACATCACATAACATTCTGTGTTATTCTAACAATATAAGAGTTACCTACATTATACTGGTTACCTGCATACTAATGCATGCATTTTTTTATCTTGTTGTAATTGTGTTTATAACCCCATGCATGCACTTTAAAATATAAATTTTCATCATTTCAAATGTAGAACAACTGAGAGAGATGGGAGGAAGAAGAAAGCTGGAAGAAGGTCTGACCCCATGACATACAGGAGCACATGATCCCTTTCAACAATCTATCATCATACAACAAAAAGTATGTCCAGGATGTTTTGCAGCCTGTGTACTCCAGAATTAGGATTAGGTGTGTGTGAATAAAGGGCTGTATTTAAAGATGACTGCTCTTGATTATGAAAATTTTAAACCTGTTTTTCTTTTAAGATTCTTAAGGATCAACCCAGATGAGGGCACCAAGTGCACTGCTACAGTGGGTACAAGCCACAAGACGGGAAGAGTTGTCCAAAGAAAGGTGATGAGCATCAGCTCCAGAGTCACCACCTTCCTCCAACGGCTCACCGTATTGGAGTGGAAGACATCAAACTAGGTAAGCATTTTCTTGTGTGATGTAAAATAGTTAACACTAGAAAAATGATTACTCAGTACGATGAAGAAGTGCAGCTACGTACCCTGCCTGCTACAACATTGACACAACTAAATCATCTTGTATTTACCACTTGTGTAAGCAGAGGTCACAGTTATTCAGCAAAAGCTACAAAGTGTTGTTTTAATTTTAGCTAAAGGTCAAGAACAACAATCTTTGAAGTTGGTCCAGTACTGAGCGAGAACACTGTGACCTGCAGCTTTCAAACCGGGCTCTGATGTAATCATATAGGGAAAATGTGTGTTGTCAATTTCGTCCACTAAAAGTTCTGTTTTTGCCACTGATGGTGTCAAATTATTATTTTAAGTTTCTGACAACATTTGGAAAGGATCCCAACAGAGATTGGCCTTTTACTTAAAGAGGAAGATCCTTAGTTAGATCAATTTTGTGAAACGGCTCCAAAATCATCATCACCAAACCCATCGACAGACAGCAAAAGAAAGTAGAAAGAACCTTTGAATTATCTGTGGACTTCACTACTGGTGACTTATTTTGTATACTGTCATATTCTGTTTTTGCAAAAGTTGTAAGTCTGTTAACAGTTTAGATGAGATAAACTCATGACCATTTCTCTGCTTCTCATACCTGCCTCTCTGTCCACCTTCCAGAAGATGTGGATCAGCAAGCAAGAGTACCATGGGTCTGGCCTTCACAAATCCTTCTAAGCAGACTGTTCCTCCTTCCCTCCCCAACCAAAGCCCAACAACTTCAGCTTTGTGGTAACAACCACACCACATTTTGTATACATTTGAAAATACAGGTTATTTAGTTTTCTGGGGGATTTAAAATGTTCAATTCGTTTTGAGAGTCAATTCCAATGGTAACTACATTGTTCAGACATGTATTCGCCTCTGAATGTTGCCCAGTGTTTGGCACATATTTAGACATTGTTTTAGCATCGCTTGAATGTCAATTTTCTGTTGTTTTGCACTTTCAGAGTTAAAAAAATATCTTGTTCCTGATATTTGTACCTGAAAATAAAAATGTATTACTTTTGTACATGGGCTAAAGTCAATTATTTGGAATTTATTCAATTCAATTGAATTTATGTAAAATATTTAAAATTGTTTGTACAGCCAATGCCAAATAGTGTAATATATTGTGAACCACAATTACAAAAAACTATAATACAGCAAGACAATTACAGTATCATTTAGCAAATTGTAATTACAATATGATTACTGTAAGGGTATTATACAGTAAAACTAAGGTACAGTAAGGGTATTTTTACTACTGTAAAACTAAGGTACAGTAAGGGTATTTTTACTACTGTAAAACTAAGTTACAGTAAGGGTATTTTACTACTGTAAAACTAAGTTACAGTAAGGGTATTCTACTACTGTAAAACTAAGTTACAGTAAGGGTATTATACTACTGTAAAACTAAGTTACAGTAAGAGTATTATACTGTAAAAACCATTTACAGTTAGGATACTGTAATCGGGTAATTACAGTAACTTACTGGCAACGTGTTGCCAGTAAGTTACTGTAATTGGGTAGTTACAGTAACTTACTGGCAACGTGTTGCCAGTAAGTTACTGTAATCGCGTAGTTACAGTAACTTACTGGCAACACGTTGCCAGTAAATTACCGCAAAAATACAATAAAAAGTCTAACAGTGTGTTTTTAAGCCACTACCCTAAAATTAAACCAAACCCTTTTTTGTCCTGTAACTATATAATTATACAAAAGGAAAACAACACTAATCAGTATGTGGTAATCAAATAATACACATAAAATACACAAAGTTTTGTTTTTACACAATATGCAGACAAACTATTGTACCACTGTTTTCAGTGTCACATACTGTATATAATTGGTGATATGCAGCCCGCACAATAACGATTGAGTCAGCCCTCAGATTTGTCAGTTACGTTAAAGTCTGAACGGTGTTGATGTGATTTATGGGAACCCAAGTTAATGCAGACAACAGGAATTCCACACAGATGGGCTGTAACTTAGACACTAAGTGGCATATATTGGTTTTAATAGACTGAGAACTGTCACTAATGGTTGAATCCTTTGATTCAGAGCCTTTTACTGCTCTGGGGCTCAGGTGTTGCATTGCTCACAGTCATCATTACTGGGAATGAATTTAACCTTTTTCTTTTTTTTTACTGTAACATCTCAAGGATGATGTGTAATAAACTAAAAAAACAAATCTGAAAAACAGCCATATAATCTATGTAATATCTATATAATCGGAAGTATTTTCTTATGCTTATTTTCTACATCGAAACACCCTGCATGCACAGGCACTGGCCAAAAGACCGTGCTCTGCGGCTGCCAACTATGGGTTAAATGCAGATGACAAATTTCATGTGAATGACAATAAAGGCACATTTAACCTGTTTTTTTTTATCCATGATGATACCATGGCTACTATAAAAAAGGAAGCAGCCTTGACTTTAACCAGTGAGTTGACTTGTATTATATTTGTGACAGAAAAAGTAACTGACATGTAAGTAGTGTGTTGTTGCCACGGTTACCTGCAGTTTGATATTAGTTGCATACTGATTTAGAGAAGTGGTTAGGCCATTGACCAATCAGTTGTCATAGTAAAAGGTTTTTTTTCCTATTTTGCCAATGTCGCTGACATATTTGAAAGAGGAAAAACTAATAGAAACACTAATATTAGGCTTATAGGTTTTATTTATTGTTTGCAAATTGACAATAAGGCATTAATAAGAGTGGGTTGCCAATTTGTGAGAAATAATAATTAATAGTATAGTAGTAAGAGGATATGAACATTTTAACATTTTTTCATGCTGTGCCCTGTAATGCCATGCAGTGTCCTGCTATGCTATGGACTACTACAAACTACTATTTCTAGTCACTGTTTCATCATCTTTAATGTGACTGTTATTGCCACTATTCATTACACCCCCAACCGGCACCATCAGACTCCACCTACCAAGAGCCTGGGTCTGTCCAAGGTTTCTTTCTACTGTCGCACTGCTGAAAGGGTCTGTAACACACTCTGACATGCTTGTAAGCAGATAAAAGTGTTATGTGTTAAGTGTTAGTAATGTGTGTATGACTTGACCTTCACTGTGGACAACCATAAGTGGAGGCTGCTGAATAAAACAGATGGTGAATGGCAATATAGTAAAACACAATTATAATAATATAAAGTATGTCTTCATGGGAGACATTTTTGCCAAATACGGAACATTTGTAAAAACATTTTTTATAGTTGCTTACAACTACCCTATTAAGCGTTTGTTACACGTTTTTATAACATAATTCAATTTGCTGACAAACTACCAGATAGTTTTCTGTATCATCCATATGATTCTTGGAGCTATGCAGCCTGCACATTAAAAACTGAATCGATTAAAGCTTTAGTGCGTAACTTTTTGATATTAATGAGCATCCGTTAACATTCAAGCCATTGCCAAATGAGTTGCTACAATGCTATATAAGCTCCACACACACCTCTCACTGTATTTCTCAGTATGGCTATGTTCTAAGATACAAGATAATTAATTACCTCTTCTGAAGATTTCATCATGTTTTTTTAATCCTCCGTGTCCTCCTTGGCTACTAGCAACTACGTGGAGGAGGTGAGGGGGTGGTGAGAGATCACGGAAGACCTGTATCATGTGGATACTGCAACTATTTTGTTGTTATTACCAAGAATTCCTTATGGGTGCGGCAGAAACTATGCACTAGTTCTAAGTCTGAACAGGTATTAATGTGATTTATGAGATTAAAAAACACACACAGGCTTTTCAAGCTTGATTTCCCATTTAATTTGTATTTGAAAAATAATCCATGCAATGTAAGTATTTGCTGTATTTTATATGTAATGCAGTATATGTTAAAATTATACAATGTATAATATATGACAGATGTCACTGACATATGGTTTGGAGTACATGGACACAAAGTCAGAGTGCTGAGGCAAGATGGTGCTGTGTCATATAGCAAAATGTTTATTTTTGTTTTTTATTTTTTTTCCTTTTAAAGATCATTTTCTGGGCATCCAAGGCCCCCATTTATACAGGACAGTTGAAGACATGAAAGAGGAGAAAGAGGGGAACGACAAGCAGCAAAGGCCACAGGGTGGAGTCAAACCCGTGGCTGCTGTAAACCATTACACATGGGCGCCCGCTCCACCAGGTGAGCCACCCATGTACCCAAAACACCAAGTTTTAGAATGGAATCTTTACTGTAGGGCTGTTTTTTTGTTGTTGCACTGTGTCACACTGCACAGTGATTTCTATTTTCTTCTTGCTTTGTCTGTGTGCATATTTACACTCACAGCAGCAGTCAGACACCTTTTCTTTCTTATTGTTAATTAGCTTCACATTGTGGCTGGATTTGTTTGATCGTGTAGACCTTAAACACACTCACAAAAAGCCTTTGTCTAGCCTTTGTTTGCTCATACTCAGTATAAAAAAGCAGTGTATCTTTTGGCCTGATAGGTCATCCAGTCTCATAAATTTCCCAGTCTTTCTCCATGAGGGAGAAAAATGAACTCCATCAGGAAGCTGGATACAATTTCTCTGACACATACAACCTTGGTCCAGTAAGAATATATCTGTATCCTGCTGACATGTGATCTTCTGAATCTATTCAGGACAGCTTGTCTCACTGAACTCTAAACAAGTCCTTTCAATCATCATCATTTATTAATTTCAACCCTGTTTGTGGGCTACAGATGATACCCCACAAGCTCAATAGCTGGCAGACATTTAACAATATGTCACAGAGGCATTCTCAGACAACCCACACCTAAGGCTTTGACTAATCCAACGCTTCAGGTGGTGACAATGTGAAAAGCTTGACGCGTCGAGCAAACCTGATCACTTGGTATTGTTACCATGACAGCACTTAATCAACATATAACGCGGGCGAGCTTTGCAGTATTGTCATTACCGTTCCTGGCTGGAGTGTGTAACTAAACCGGCGAAGGCATACGTTGTTTCTTTTAAAGCTAAATCTGTCTTTGTTTGTGATGATGGTACAGTGCCGCCGAAGCACTTTCTGCTGATAGAGAGGTTCAGAAGATAAATGATGAAAGGGATTTTCTGAGAACCGCTGTTATGGCTCTTTGAACTATTTTTACTGGCTTATTTTTCCTGATTGCTAGGAGGTCCAACTGTTCTAAGACAACCTCTCGCTTCACATGCTTACAAAAATGTGAGGCTTGTTTACTGGAGATGAAGATTTAGTATGGTGTGGTAATTGAAAGGCTCAATTAGTTTTCCCACAGTTCTTTGCTGTAAACCATATTTACTCTAAAGCTCTATTCTGAAACTAATTTTTTTTTTGTGTGATTAAATTCTTTATTTTTTGGATATATTCAAACAAACAATACACTGAGACAATGGAATGTGTGTGAATGGTTCCAGTTTAATGAATAAATTGGCTTTAATTGTAACAAAGACTAAAGAGGCAGCATGGGAAATGACCTGTTCAGTTGTTTGCCTACCTTTGGAATACACACAGAGTCAATTTATTATGTGTTGAGTGAGAACTTAATTTATATTTCAATTTAACAATAATACAATTACTGAAGGCATCTATACACTGATTGCAGATGAAGTTTGTTCTGACTTAATTTAAATGCGGTCCCCCTGTTTCTGTTGCCTTAATTTCTACCTTGTGGTTATAATGTTTCATTATATATTTTTTGTAACAATTTCAGAACAATTAGAGTGAACAACACAAATGCAACATAAATCAAATGGATTCTTCAGAGCCTGGAGCAAATGTGTTTGGCCATGACATGATAACTTGTTTAAACAATCTTCCCTATTTGTATGTTCTTATACTACATAATATTCTTTTGTATTTTTTGGGCTACTTTTCATATAGTGCTGGACAATTAGAAAGTAACAAGATAAATATGAGAAGGCTTATTCATCAGAGTGCATTTCTGACACAGTAACTTTGCCTACACGTCCCACAGATCCCACTGCTGTATGTGGAACCATAGGAACATAATTGCACAAGTTTCTTAAAATACTTTTTTTTACGACATTTCAATATAAATCCCAATATGTAGTTAGTATTTAGGTAGTAACACAGCCCATTTAATAAACTAAAAATGTGCTATGCATAAAGAAATATTAATGTATATTGCAAAAATTGACAAAAACTGTCAGATATATAAAATCCAATAAGGTCCTTTTAAAAATGTAAAACATAAAATTGTCATCATCACTCACAGATATAAAGTATAATAACCCATTGTACATAACCTTGTTTGGGGGGGTTTTGAGACCATAAATAGAAGTAATTCTAAAAGTTTGAAACATGATATCAGTTTGAACTCATATTTATAAGCAATGCTCATAAAATTAGGAGTCAATAATGTTATTAATCAAAATTCAAATTCAAATTATATTTGTCACATACACAATCATGCACAGTACAATGTGCAGTGAAATTCATTGTGTACCTGTTCTGGCTAAACTAAATAAAAACAATATGTTTTTTCTGTGTTCTGTAAAACAAAACAAAAAAAGCATCTTGATTTTTTTCATTTGCAGTCCAAATTGAATTTTGTTATTTACACCAGCTTGTCCAAATGTACAGTACATACTGCTGGAGGCGTTGTAACAGAGAACAAATATTGTCCCTCATCCAACTAAAGAACATGCTTTTTAAAATGGCTTAATCGGTAGAGCAGCCATCTATTACAATGGCATACAGAGGACTCGCACCAGGAGAGCCGCGCCCCAAAAGAAGGCTCAAGTATTCCTTTAATGAATGAGGCCTGCAACATCAATGCCTGTCGACCTGGACCATGCGGTTAAGCACTTCTAGTTGGGTCAGCGTTTCCAATTACAATTAATATTTGGATACTATGTATTCAGTTTAAGAGTTGTGAGTGCTGTATTCAGTTTGGCTCGGAGAAAGTCATTATCTCAGCTAGAAAGCCGCCAACGTAAATATTAAGTGGGATGTGAGGCCATTTCCAACTGTCGAATTTATGTGATCTGTGCTAGTTCACCTTCTGTGATACTATTCAGAATAATTGAATTCATGTTTCTATTCACATCTGGGAGCTGAGGTTACAAGCTGTATAAATATCTTCTTCAAAATATAACCTTATGAAAGAAGTGAAGTACTGTGTGTGTGTGTGTGTGTGTGTGTGTGTGTGTGTGTGTGTGTGTGTCTCTCTACTATCTTGCATCAAATTCAAGGCTGTATTTTCTTGAATACAGGACTCATGAGTGCAGCACTCGGGAGGAATCTGTGGTTGTTTTTATGAAATACATCATCTGTACAAAGGTAATAGCACCTGTAAAATATAAATAATCACATTGAGAACATCCTACAATCCGGCTTTTTTTTATTACACCACAGAGACGTCATGAAAACTTGGTTTGTGGGAAAATAGGAAATGGATATCAAATGACTTGAAATATGACTTCAAATTATTACAAAGAACTAAGTAAAAGATCAACTTTTTTTACACTGAGACAAACCTAATGTTCATTTACAGTTTATATGTGCCTCAGTTATAAAGTCATTTTCTCAAGTGAAATATTTTATGAACAGATATCACATGAATGTTCCAATAATACGTAATTCATCTTATTACAGACAATACTTAGTCCATAGACACTTTTTTCTTTAGTTGAAAACACACATTTGTATTTTCTCTGTGGTTTTTCTCTTAACCTGTGAGGTTATTTGCTGTAAATGTCACCTGGGACGCTGAGTGACAATATAATGACAACCTTTTTTGAGGCACAGCAATTTCCCAGAATTGAATGAGCAGGATGTGTGCAGAGTGAACAATATGTGCACTCGCCTCCCGATTGGTCTCTGTCAATACTGTTCTGACATCTCTCCAAGAATGTGTTCAGACAAACAGACGCCGAGAGGAAGAATAGAGATTCAAACGCATACAGTACATGCGTTGTCCAACAGCCCCCTGTTTATTTTTGAAACTCCCTTTAGATAAATGCAGTCAGTGGCATTAATGCATCACATTAAGGCAATGTCAAAATATGAACTGGGTTTCCAAGAAATGCATTTCTGCTGGAAAATAGTGTAATTTCGGCATAACTCTAGCAGAGAGCTTGCTCATACAGTACCTGCAAGTTCAGAAAACATTAGTTAATTAAAGTGTCATTGAATTGGGTGGGTTGTGTGACAGAAAAATCCATTAACTCCATTAACATACAGTTACTGTATCTATTTGCATGGCAAATGTCCAAGAGAGTATTGAGTTGCGATATGACAAATACATGTCTTATTTATTCTTGTTATATGACACTTTTATTTATGTAAAGCGGATAGTTTGAGTCACTGAAGGTCATTACTTTTGGATTTGATGAAAAGTTATATATTTTTCTGTTTTCACCGGTTTATGTTATTTTTAGAAGTATAATATATCATGTCTTGTTTAAAAGCCATTCTCCCCAGACATCTTGGAGGGATGTACATGTGCTAGTGAAGGAAGGTATTTTTTTTGTTTTGTTTTTTATACATCTCTGGATCTCTGGTGTTAATTAAATGGTTCATTGGATTTGAAAATGAATCTAAAAAGAGACACTCTCAATTTTTTTTTTAAATGTGTAAAATGTTACAAAATGATTACTGGTGCGAAAGCGGAACACATTAGCAGATATCTCTGACGTTATTAGCAAACTTAAGATGTTTCTGTAAAACTGCAACAAACAGTAAGTGCAAATACTGAATGTAACCTCCATGTATATATTTTTACCATCATGCACATTACCATTACAGTAGTTAAAACTATTGTATAGTTCAATAATGGCCAGTGCCAGAAGACGTTTTTATATCCTTTACTTTACAAGTAAAAGTTCTGCATTGGAAATGTTACTTACATAAATAATGATTATCAGATAAATGCATTAAAGTATACAAAGGCAGAAGAGCCTCTTTCAATGTTGTATATATTCTATATCACCGATGCATTAACTAGCCTGCTTTATTTACAGTTGGGTAGTTTATGTAAAGCAATATACCATAATTGTAATCAAACTTAAATGATTAGTTGATGAACTATATATTGATTATTTTTATTAATTATTATTATTATTATTTTTCAACCATTCTCTGGTGGCAGCATCGCCGCTGTTATGATCAAAGTAAACTGATTTTCATTGGACTGTTGATCAGACAAGAGAATACTGTTGAAGACGATACTGAAATTGACATTTTTCACTATTTTCCGACACTTCAAATATCTAACAATACTTAAAAAAAAATAAAAATAACCGACAAATTGATTGACTATAAAAACAAAAAATCAGTTAAAGCCCTAATAAATAAAATCTAAATATATAAAGTAACAAGCAACCATGACTGTAATTTTGTGTGGTAAAAAGTTCAGTATTTGCAGTAAAATAATAGTATAGTATAAGATGAAAGTACCTCAAAATTGTACTTACAGTAAATGTACGTTGTTGTTTTCCATCAGTGGTAATGACAGCTAGTACATCTTGCTTTGTTTTGGATGGGTGACTAGAAATGAGCAAAAAGGAAATTAGGAATATATAACAATAAATAAAATATTATGGATGAAATGTTTAGGTGTTTAGCCCAGAATCGATATGCAGCATTTTGAACTATTTGTATTTCCTTCTTTCTTTTTCCGATTGATCTTTAGTAATACATTTCAGGTGACATTTCCCCAAGGTTGATACATGGCATTTTGAAATGAAGCTCCTCAAATGTTAAGTGTGGATAGCGTACAGTATGTGTTACTCATACCACATGTTGTCAGAGCCATCTGTAGATGAGGTTCTCCTATCACAGTCTCGGAGCAGCACTGGGAAGGACTGACACAAAAGCAGTGAGTCATAAAACATTCAACATCATTCAAAGTCTACTCTCCCATGCACGCTTAGACAATGTGACATTCAAAACAACAAGAGAATGTCGGTCCAGGAAGCATATTTCAGGAAACCTTTTTTTTTTTTTTTAAATAATAAAAATCTAGAGGAGGAAATTCAACTTGTGGGAAAAAATGTTTTGGCTTGACACTTTTCACAGTCACTCATTGTCTAGTGAAGAGTTATATGAAGATGCATATTCACGTGTCCAAGTAAGATCCAATAACGTCATACCATTCTTTGTCAGGCATGCATAATTTTGAGTTAATAGGATACTATTTAGGGATAATAAGATAAGGGAAAAAGAATGAAAATTTTGTTTTTATACTATCTGCACTATCTGAGAAAATCACATCTCATTTAGTTGTGATTAGATACCATAGTACCAAATTTGTCTTTCTTTGAGCTTTCTTGACATTTACATTCAAAATGCTAAACAAAATGTACTCCTTGTGCAAATGCATCGCTTCATAATTAAAGTCTGCATGGAAATGTGTCATTCATGGAGTTCATTTCCCTTCTCTATTTCATTGTTTTATGAGGTCTTTAAAATGTAAGTGCTACTTTTTCATCCTCCTCACCTATTAGAGAACACAGCTGTGAGGCAATTCTGTGAGAAGAACAAAAATCCGGTTACCATGTGTTTAAGCGCCAAGCAGTGGCTTTGATGAATTACGAGTCAGTTAGTCCATTTTGTTGACAGAATGCAAATTTATTTATGACCCTGAAACTGTGAGAAAATGAAATCATCACATATTTCCAAACACTCATGCAGTGTTTTAGATTAGGGGAATCTATTTGGGATGGAAACATTCTATGAATAAATTGTTTGAATTCCCTTTCGAAACAACTCTTAGAGCACTAGACTCAAACATTGCCTGGGCTGCTTCCAACAGTCAAGCTCTTGAACTCCCAAAGAATGTGAAGAACACGCAGGAAAGAAAATCTTAATTTGAGGGCACAACAGGACACAATGTCTTCCTCCAAGTCAAGAGCGTTTGTACTTTGAATCAAAAACACTAATTCAACTTTAATTTTTAGAGTGTCTGCTTTTGATTTATAGTCATGGTATAAAATGCAGCCCATTTCATATGATTTGGTGGTTATCCCATTTTACATTTTCATCAAATCACTTTCTCAGGCCATATCTGTAAAATTGAGAAATCATCAGAGCTGAAGTAGTGGGATATTGGAAGTTCAGCTTCATCAGCAGTCTGTGCTGCTGAAATGAGAGATGTAGTATGGCTCCTTCATCCTCACCCACCTTCCCCTTCACTTTCTTCCTCTCTGTTTTTTAAACTCTCCATCTCCCACACTCTCATTTGGTTTAGCTCCTCACTCAACTGCACAAGATGTGGTGAGATCACACTACAGCTATTTTATCTCCACATGTGTGAAATAATTTAATTACACTAAGTCACAGCTATGCAAAGCATAACCAGATCATAACATTTATATTAGTATAATAAGAGCTGTAGCTACGGATGGATACAATGATCTGGAGTAAAAGCCTATGTGTATTACTAATAGTAGTAGTAATGATGATTGCTTTTATATTACTTATAATGTGCTGAATTAGGCATACTATACATGTATGTGTGTGTGTGTGTGTGTGTGTGTAAATATATTTACATGTGAATCCTGGATTCACCATAGCTACTGTATGTTAAAGCACATGCATATTTAAATAAATAAATATATGGGAAGTGGGTCCCCTATCCATCATAATCTAGATCCTACTAGAGAGTGAAGGACCCATTAGAGATGGTATGATATTAAAGTAATATCTACTCTTTTAACATTACTGGGATTGGTTTAGCTCCCAATTAATTTCCCCAACCCCATATCAATACTATTTAATTAAATTGATACACTATTGATGTTCGTACAGTGCTTTTGCATTGTAATTAATGGGTAAAATGCTGTGGCATGCAAATCTGAACCTCAATTTCATTCTCATTGGACTGCATCCTCATAAGTGGTTTGCTATGTAATATGCAATCCGCTGATGGCTTATTAAGATCTTTACAGTCATTTAATCTTAGACTGTGGTCAATTATATCTCTCTGGAGTAGCATTGCAGTTTAATTTGATATAAACAAAACAATAGGCTGCGAAGCTGTGGTCATGATGGAAGTTGATACACCCTCTCTCTGTCTCTCCACAAGTCTGTGCTGGAATGCAGACAGTCAGAGCCTGCACTGCATCCTCCTCCAGGGACCTGCTATGTTGTTTGTAAACAATAAATAATATTAATTTCATGGTGGACATTTTCATTGGATCGATGCTTATCGACCGGGCGAATCAGTTGTCTTTATTGGTGGCAAATTGTTCCGTTTATGCAAAGTAAACCCACACACTGGAACAATCTGTAACATACAAATTGGCCTCATGTTTTCATAATACTTATCGGTCACTGAGTCCGGTCTCTTTGGATCATAGCTGCCATGATTAATTCAAGATGATACAAGAGAATTAGTGGTTCTGTCTTGGTATGGGAATTGATTGTAGAAGAACAAGCTGCTCAAGTCTCAGGATATTGTAACTCAAGCCAATGACGGAGAGAAAATTAATTACAACACCACAGATCGATGAACAACTGAATGTGTCAACTCCCCAAAGAGTCGTGATTGTTCATTGTAGTTTGATTGAGGGAGCAGAGGGGGTCAGGATGCTGGACCCATGAGGAATCAGTGGAAGAAAAGGTTGTGGAAGAGGTTGCGCCCTGCTTTGACTCAGCAAACACATCACAGCGAGAAAACACACTCTAATAATTCCTTTAAAAACAGATGGAGCTTAACTCCCTCCCTGTAAGAAGATAATATAACTGTGTGCATTGTAACATACATATTCTCAAATCCTAATTTCAAATGCATGTAGCTTGGGCACATACTGTGACGGGAAGAGACGAACTCCAGCTTACACCGCCTGATAGGACACAAAGCAGATTAGCAGAATGAGAGAGATCATTGCGAGCATCCTCACAAGTGACCGAGGCTGAGTCATTCTGTTGCATTTAGCTGCTGTGTGTCTGCCTTCCTTACCACTTCACATTCACAATGGCCATCAAGATTTGATCGTAAACTATATGGCTGTGGGGTTTTGTGTTTCTGCATGTATGCGTCTACGCTTTGTCCTGTCATCCTGACTGCGACTTTGACCTTTAGCAAGAGATGCTGGATGGAGAGAAGGCTTAATGAGTTTGTATAATAGCTGAGCTCTATCTGAGCAATCATCCATCTACATGAGCCCCATAATTAGCTGGTAAGACAGTGGTCCAGCTCTGTGCTTCCACTTATTATTCTGCTGACTATTATGTGGGAATGGAGAAATGGATAAACAAAGACACAGAACCCCCATTGGAAGTTATTAATAATCTGCTGTCGATTCTGGTAGCGTTGTCAAAAGGCATGGCTGAACAGTCTGAAAGGCACTCCACTAACACCCCCTAGAAAATAAGAAAAAATCTATCTGGAACATAAGTCACATCCTGGTCTGAGTTTGCTGACAGGTGTACACTCTCATGGGAGCGCTAATCCTCCTGCTTCTTCATCTGTGTTTGTCCGTCACTGATGTACTGCAGCAAACACACACACACACGCACGCACACACACACACACACACACACACACACAAAACCTCAAGACAAAACAGAGGCATATGCAACTGAAACTCAATGACATGCAGATGTGATCTGTGTGAATTTGTATGCAAAGCACCAATCTGATTCCTATACAGGGATGGTCATGTCATATCCATCATTTTCATGTAAGGCAGAAGATATGAAAAGCACACTTGCGAGGATGCAGATGAAATAATTTCCATTCTGTCGTGTATTGCCAATGTGCGGTTAGTTATGCTTATTCAAGATATGTAAATGGGAGCTTAAGGGGGAAAAAAGCATAAAACTGCAGGGCGCGCTCAGGACGCTCCATTCCCAGCGAGCACGCAGGATCCGCTCCTGGTTTTGCTGCTCCGCTCATCGCAGCTACACCTTCCCTCACTCTCAACAGTCCAGCATTGCTGTGCGAGCAGTTGTTCTCCCTCTGATACCAATTCTTACAATTTTTTGCATTTGGATGAAGGTATTCTTTTGCGTGAAGGTTGCAAAGTGACAAGAAGCAACAGAAACTGCCTCCCTCCTCGGCTCAGTGAGAGAGGGAGAGTTGTGAACGGATAGCTGCTTTGGAGAAATACAGCCTAGTAAAAACCAGCGGCGGCGAGCAGGCAGCAGTTTATTTACCACACCTGTGATGCGTTGTTCTGAGCAACGGAGACGCGCGGCTGGGCTACTGATGGCCACGATACGGCAGGAGGATATGTGTTGAGGAAAAAGACTTGGGCGTTGTGAACAAACCGTTAAGTGATACAGAGGACACTCTCCGGACCTTAAAAAGCCCAGTGTGCCAGTGTTTCTTCTCTGCTCGCTGCCTTTTGAAACTTGGGTGATAAAAAAAACACGAAGATGCCCTCACTTCTGGGCCCCTTTGTCCGCTGTAGGTTCAGCGCTACACTCCGTATTGTGCTCTGGCTCGGCTTCGCAGTCTTCTCCTGCACTGGTGAGTTTCCGCAAATCATTTACGCTTTTGCTTATTAGGCTGTTAAACATTTGTCACGGTGGAAAAAACCGCAGTAAGTATAGCTTACGTACAAAAAAAGGCTGCACGCGACAAGTTGTTCGCTTGCGGGTTTTTTTTGCCGAAACGTAGCCGCGCGTGACAGGAGCACGTTGTTCGCAGTCGTTATTGTTCCATAATTTGCTAGCACTAACACTCAGCAATTAGCCTCACCTTCAAGGTTACATATGAGAGAGTGTTCCACACACACGTGTCAACCAAGGTTAAAACTTGAGGCAAATGTCAACTAACGTTATTCACCTTTCAATATGTTGCTAATATGTTTATTTTAAGCAGCGCTGTAGCATATAGCATGTTTTCTTCCCCCACTGTCGTGACTGTAAGGGAAGTTAGAGCTACACCTGCTTGGAAGGAGCCAACCTGCACTATAAGATGTTTTACAGACGGGCCCGTGAACAATAAAATGCGGTGCTCCGCTAGAGCTCTTTTTCATACTGTCACATAAACAACCTGCACTATTTTTTTTGCGAGTCTAAAGCTCCAATAGCACCACGCTTAATCATTTTGTTATTAAATCTTAGAGCTCTGTGGTTATAGAGCGGACTATGCAAACCGTATATTCAGAGCCTGTGTTCATCCATCCAACCGGCTGCTCTGCTGGCTGCAAACGGGATCATTCAACTCCACGTTTCTCTCCAGCCAGGACTCGTTCCTGCTGCATTTGCAGTATGGTGACAGCTTTACGGAGTTGCTAGACGACCTACTCGCACTGACGAGTTACATTTTATGATGTAGCCTCTTGGCCAGACACAACCGATTGCATGCAAATGTGCTTTGATGAACAAAACAATCACTAACGGTGGGATGAGCTGTACTCTGGAGATGAGTTTCCCTCAGCAGCTACGAATAAGCCATTTAGAGAGTATATAATGAAGTTTGAGTTCCTTTCTGCTCTATCAGGGTTTTCATTTAAAAAATCAAAAATATATTTATCGACAGTGCTCCTCCAAATGACAGTTTTTAATTATGTATGACAACCCACCATAACAGAGTGCTGGCCGTTGACCCTTAAAACTAGCAGGTCACTAAATAGTGCACAGTCAAGCCAGTCAAATCAATAATTTGATTATTGCAATCAGTTGCCCATAATGCACCATTTCACTCTTCATCCATTTAGCTATCTTTTTAAAACACTTTATTCCACTCATTCTCCCTGATGCTAAATGTCATCCTCCCAATGCCACACAGCTGGAAGCAGCTGGTGAGAATCTAAAACACGAGCATTTCACACATCATTTGCCTCGCGCTTGTTTCCAAACTGTTAACCTTGCTTTGGACAGAAGGCAAACATGTTAAAGTTGGTGTAATTGTGTCTCTTGCTTCAGGACACTGAGATGATGAATTAAGAGGGCTTTTTTCTCTTGCATTAATTAGTGTATAATTATGAATATATTAGTATTAAATAAACAGTCATGCTCTAGGGACCTCATACATCAAGCTAAGTAAGTGGCAGTGCAGTGGTATTTACAAGTCATTTTATGATGCATGTTGAAACTGATATATTTAGATTGGGTTGCTGGGTTATATGGATGGCGTAGTGGTTCAGTTTGCTCACAGGAAGAAGTTATTCGGTGCCTTGGTTCTGTGCAGAGATTGCGCGTTCTTCCCGTCTTCATACGGGTTTCCTTCCACAGTCCCAAGACAGCTTCATGTCAAGACTTCAAATGTCCATGTGCTTGATACTGTTCGTCTGTTTCTTTGTTCACTCTGTGATAGACTGGAGCTGTGTCCAGGGTGTTTCCTTGCCTTTCACTCAATGCATGCTGGGATAAGGCTCCCACCCCTTCTGTGACCCTGAATAGCAATGAGCCAGTTCATAAAATAGATGAATAAGGATAGAGGTCATATTTTTTTATTGTCTTCCGTTTCAGATTTCTAGGCAGACCCTTCTCCCGATTTTAGTGTGTCACTCTCGATCATATATTAGGTCAGTACAAGTCCTTCTGAGCTCCCATCACAGCTCACAGGCTACTTTTATAGGACAGCGTGAGTTCCAGAAATGGATCGGAAAGTAATTTGGTAGCCAATTCTTTCCACATCAGGGCTGGGACAGTCTCAGCTGAGATCAGTCGAGCTATCCTCCGCAGAGAGGCAAGGCGCTGACACAGCATTTTTCTGTATCAAAAGACAACTTGTCTTTTTTTGCAAAGAAATATAACTCCGTAGCCTACAAAGGTAGGCCTGTCAATCTAGATTTGAGCAAGCTGAGCACTTTTTCTTTCACTGTGTTGTGATCTGACGGGCCGGACAGAGTGGGTAGGGATGCTATCTTTCTAATTTGAATCAACCCTGAGTTGTCTTTCTGGCAGCCAGTTTTGTCTCTCCTCATTGACTCACTAAAGAATGCTATAAGAGAGCGAAAGCTGGAATTAACATAATTTATTGGGGGAAATTGCCTTCTGGTCAAAGGAATTTAAAACCACTTTGTTTCTGTCCCATAGCTAATGCATAGCAAATGATCGCCATGTATTTGCAGGGATATGGTCTTTTACAGGAAAGTGATAATTTACTAACAGAGTTTTTGTTCCCTCTAGTCATGGGTGATGAATTCAAATGACTCAGACAACAGATGACTCGTGCACTGTGGGGGATTTAAAATTTGTTATTTTCTCAACTGCTTATACTTACCCAGTAAATTAGCATGATGTAAAATGCAGAATGTATCATGCAAGGAGGCGATTACGCTTTTGTAAGGCTGCTTACGGAATTTGAATTGGACAATATGACAGTGAACAATATAAAGTTGGAATTGCTTTTTTGCAGGACAGAGCTGATCATATGTATCACTTTTTTAATTAACTTTTCATCACATTAATATGTCTGTAAGAATGAATACAGATGATCTGAATAGTTTTCCTGTCCCAAGTCTTGCAAAATAGAATTTCTTCAGTTTGAGTTACTTAATGGCGGCAGAGATGATTGTTTAGCATAAATTAATACAAGGTTACCCGTGCATGTCAACACAGGTAAGCTTTAAACAAACGTTGCCTTATCTTTCAGAAGGCTATGTCCCTATACTTATCATCTGCAAATGGCAGTCTTGAGGAGTAAAGGAAGGACACAGGCGTTGCCGAGGACACACGGAGGATGAACCTTGCAGAGGGGGGGGGTTGGTGTTATTTTCTGCAGCCTGTGCAGAGGCCCTGTGAAGGCACTACATCTCTGTCAAACTCTGCCCTTTTGTTTCAATTACCACATTTTTATGATTCAGGTCTATGTGAGAGTGCTTAGGGGTTGAAGTTGGGCTGTTTCCCTCCTAAAAATGCGGTGCACTATCAGTGCTTTTCTATCTCTGTATCATCAAATTGACCTTTCACCTCTGATACGGGATGAGATTACACTATGTTTCAATGGGAACCTGGGCTATACAGTCATTCATGGTAGGCCACAGTGTCGGACATAGGATCAGCAGTTGGGAGATTGTCCTCAATCTCAACTGTGGTGTTTCTCTCGCTGCTAGCCATCCTGTGCCAGCACTCGTATAGCCTCATATATCCAAGGGCTACCAATGAGAAGTCGGGATCAGCTTGTTGAGCTGAGAACTGAGTCTTTTCTCTGGAGGGTCTAATCGAATGTTCTTTTTCCTGGGTCATTCTCTCTCTCTCTCTCTCGTGCCATGTTGATTCACCCTAGCAAAGAACATGGGACATGCCAAGGTTAATGTCATGGAAGTCAATCACAGTAGAATAGATACTATTGCTGCCAAAAGGCACTTTGCTGTAGTTTCCTTACCCAGAATCTTTTGGCCATGATTTTGATGACTCTTGGTAACCAGTAAATGGCAATGTTGGTCAGTTTGGTGTGTGCTAGCTTTAGATGCAGTAATTATGTGAAAACCCTGTTGCGTTGCATGTTTTTTTCAGCTTAACGTTGTTGAGACAGAGCAGCTAACATTGGTAGTGAGAGCAACAAGTTGCAGAATGCCGAGTTGTCAATGCACCTCTCTCACACTTCTCAAACACTGTGCTGAAACACGTGTCTTTCGGTTTAATTAAAGGCATTTATTTTTAAGGAGTCTGTTATTCCACAGTATTGAAGAAGAAACAACACATATCCAAATCCCAAAATTGAAAACCTAATAACTACCCAACAAACAATATTTGGGTCCAGCCCTACTCTGTAAACTATCATAATAATACATTTAAGTGGAGGCTACTGTAATAGTTGACATGCCAGTGTTTTACCCCTTTTAATAAGCATTTATATTAAAACTTTAAGTTACTGTACGTACTTCAAATTATGATATAATTATAAATTTTAGACCATACTGCCCAGCCCTAGTTTTTAGTATACTTGATGTGCTGTTTGGCTGCTCACTTTGTACAGTGAGAATAGTGGTGTCTTAGAAGATGTTCCCAGAATGCTTCCTGTTCTTAGTGATCAATACTCTTCTCCAAATGGTTAATTGGCCATCAGTCACTGTCAGAGAAAGCGCTTAGAAACCCAGAGGTGTCTTGGTGCAGCTCATAATAAGAGAGTGTCCAGTCCTCTGGGTCCTCTTCTGGCCTTTCCTTCAGGCCAGGTGGTGACTGGGGAAAGCGCATCTGAATGCAATATGGCTCGCCATAGATTAATAGTTCCTTAGTAGGGCCACCAGGGAGCGATGTGAAAGCCACTTCCACTTCATCATACAATGGACTGGATGGAAAGTCTGCAGAGAATGTGGTGGGAAAGGAACTTTGAAACAGTGTGAAGTAAATGTGACAAGAACTGACATGTTGTGGATGTTATGTTTTAACGTCATTGTGTAAAATCTTTTTTTTTTTTTTTTTTATTTAAGGTAACATTTTTGTGTAATAAGGAGAAATTCTCATTTGAATTATAGCGGCTTGTAGTCTTAAGTTACAAGATAAGCAGACTTTTGTCTGCTACTTCAACCTTGAAGAGAAAACAAACCTCCAACCAAATGTATGGCTCATTGTTATGCTTCCCCCTCTTTAGCATGGCATGTAAAATACATAATTAGAAATCACCTACGGCTACCCAGACAGGCCTGCTGGCGCTTGATTGGCAAGGGTATCTGAGGAAGGTCTGCCTTAGTCTGAGCCAGAATTTGTCATCTTAAAGTGATTTTGTTGACAAGACAGGAGGCACAGTGACCTTTCCTAATTATGTGTATGTGTCCAGGCGCTGATGCCTTAGGCAAGCAATACAACTTTGTCAACAGAGCCCTAAATCTCACAGCACATTCAAGTCGTGTGTGTGTGTGTGTGTGTGTGTGTGTGTGTGTGTGTGTGTGTGTGTGTGTGTGTGTGTGTGTGTGTGTGTGTGTGTGTGTGTGTGTGTGTGTGTGTGTGTGTGTGTGTGTGTGTGTGTGTGTGTGTGTGTGTGTGTGTGTGTGTGTGTGTGTGTGTGTGTGTGTGTGTGTGTGTGTGTGTGTGTGTGTGTGTTGTGTGATATACTGGGTTTAGCAACAAGCTAGTTAAAGATTCAGTATTGATACAATATAACTGTCATCTCTGTCACCTTTTGCTCATAGATGTGTCAAGAAAGCTAACTGAAAGAGCAGGTCAGATCTTCTTTTTCCTGCCTTCTTCTTCCACTCGTACCCTAAAATCATCACCAAAAGTAATTCTGATGTTAGGCTATGCAAGTTGATTCCCGCAAAACATTAACCATTTATCATGCACCCTAAATGTGTGGCAGCGAGCTAGAACAGCGTCTCTGATCTATGTAGGTCCCTCTGTTATTGTTTTTCCCAAACAAACCATTTCCCGATGTGAAATGAAATGAGGTCTGAACATTACAGATTTAAAGCTTAAAGCTAAGCAGCAGATTTTCTTGGCAAGGCCATCAGGAACACCAGTCTCACGGAAAACACATTCAAGTCCTTACTCCAATAGAATTAATCATGACAACACACAGCCATTATTGAGGCTAGATGCTCCCTTTTTTTTACAGCACGTCTTGCACTTGATTATGGCTTCCATGGATTTCAATGTCCACTAACTGCATTCATGTTGAATCAAAGTGTGTTTTCATGCCTGCAGTTTCTTGTCACCAGTGCTTGAATTCTCAAAAGATGAGTTACCCACTGATTTACAATCCTGTGTTTCAGGCAGAATTAATATTAACGATTTAGTGGTGATAGAGAAATAGATTCTTATTTGAAGTATTCAATTATAGTAAGAATGGCAACGTTTTCAAATTGCTGATTTCTGAACTGCAATATAACGTCATTTGGATAACACTTTAGGTTCTGAGCCTTGACAATTATGTTCATTTTGCTCTAAAGTATTTGATATGAAATGAAACATCTCCTGTACTTTTCATTTGCCAAGTATTTGATTCCCACAGTAGTATACAAAAATAGGCCAATAGCCAATCAAGATCCATTTAAAGCAGCCTTTTCCCTTGTTCCAGTTTAAGTCTTCCAGCATACAATACCCTCGTAAACATGTAAAGTTCTCTTCCTCCTTGGGTTTTTCAGTGCGCTACATTTGTAGGTATTGGGCTACTGTAAGCACTATTTACTATATCATTAGATACCCATATTGGATTTATGTAGTTAAACACTGGCAGGCAATGAGATCCAATATGTACTATCCTCTTGGAGAGAACATCTTGTCATAATCCACTTTAAAAGCTGTCAGTAACAGTGGTGAATGTTTTTTGATCAAGCCTACGGGAGTAACTTGGGAACCAACTGTTGAAATTAAAAATGTGTTATGATTTTCTGGTATATCCCCAGTTTTCCAGGGGCTACTTGTGTTTGTGATGCTGTAACTTTTTCTGATAAATCAACACTGGATTTACTAACTAAGCACACTTTAAAGATCTTACTTGTATGTAATAAAGTCTATCAACCTGGAAAATGAAAAGAAGGCTCACCACTAGTTCAGAAAGGGACATCACCATCCACTCCCACCGGTCTTTGCACAGTATACTATGCAATTATCATATCGTCATTAACTCTTTTTTATTTTTTATTTTTTATTTTTTTACACCCTTTTGAGTTTAAATGTAAACGCATCTAAGAGTATTTGAACCTTCAACTGCATTTCATTGTTCACAGCTGATTGAGATGGCTCAGCTGTTAGGCAACCAAAGTATTGGATAACTGTCAAATTATAATTATATGTTGTGTTTGGATGGGAAATGGGTCTGATCTTGTGCTAATAGCCAATAGAAAGCAAAGCATTGCATTCACTTGTTCACAGGCCAGAAAATGGCCAAAACATGTCAAAACTTTGACTCATTATTTATTTTTAATTAAGCTTTAGTCATGTATACAGTTTGTTGATGTACCTTTTCATTAGTGCAGTCTTGGGTTAAGTCTGCTGGGTGCAGTCAATTGGACGGATTTACACTGACATCAGCAAGAAAGTGGATGTGGGAGGATAGATATATTGCAGTTCTTGTCTGTGTTCAAGTCTCCTCTGTCCAAAAGACAGTATGATGTCACCATACTGTAGTGCTTCCACTCTGGCCTAGCAGATGCTTCTTTAGCTTAATTGGACACTGAATAATGTGTATTTGCTGGTATGGCATATAGACTAGAAAGTGCTTTTACAGATTGATTGTAATTTTCCTGTTGCTTCTTGTTGGAGTTGGCACTATTCAACTCATTCAGTAAAAACAACAAAGCTCTGTTCAATTTGTTCATTTAATTAATTTGCCTAACATGCAGTTGGGGCGGGCAGACATCTGGTGACCAATAAACAAGAATATAAGGAGTTGATTTGTTCGATTTGGGTGTCCAGTTTCAAGCAGTGATTGAATGTACTCTCACTGAGCTCAGTTCATGCAATATTGTTAACGGCTCCTCTAATTACTTTATTCATCCTTTATTTCTGAGTCACTGAAGTACATTTTTAGTCCCAATTCAGAATACCTCATCACTCATAAGCTAAAGACACTACAGGGAAGGATTCATCTCAATTATTCCGGATTTGACAACCTAAAGTCAATTGGGATGAACAAGGTATGACTTGGTGAAAATTATTTGTTAGATTCAAGGGCTCGTGGGTTTGGTTTTAAATACTAAGGGTTATCACCTAACCAGAGTTTTAAACAATACAATACAGTATAAAATCGATACTCGATACCTCTTTCGACAACACAGCAAAAAAACTCAGTGCTAGTACAGAAAGTCACTGAACAACATATTTGTAAAAGGATAATGATTGATTGATTCTTTTGCTTCGGTACTTGCGATACTATCCAATGTAGCATTAACTGAGATTCTATCATTACGTGTTGTGGAAGTATTGATACTTTTTACAACCTTAATGCAATACCCTGATTAAGTCTGAGTGAACTGATGTTAGCGCAATATCAAACAGTTGTGATATTTGAAGCATGTCTGTGCATCTGCACAATACCAGTCCAGTGGGGATCACAGAATCCTCCCAAAGGTGGTCACAACTGTCGCAAAGTGTCAATTTTACTTGATTTTATGGTGGTGTTTTTAATCCTACCTCCATGCTGAGCAGCATTCTAAGTCGCTCTGCATAAGAGAGTCTGCCAAATGTTGTATATGTAACTGTGATGACAATAGCCAATGGAGTTTACAGTGAGGTGGAACACACTGGGTCTAGTTATTTTCTCCACTACAGCTGTGTTTTCATCAGTGTCAAGATATGAAATCTGTGCTCTTGCTGTTGGTGACATGTCAAGTGTCAGCAAGATACAGTATTTTCCCCATTTTCTTACATGCAACTACACCAGACTCTGTCCTTTTGGAAAATGAGGACATTTATAACTGACAGTTAGGAGTTTGGATTTCAGGGTTTCGATTTTCAAGGTCCTTTATTGTGTCCTCAGTTGCACTGTAATCAAACAGGGACATATCAGCCTTGTTCTTTATATTTGGAAACCACATGCTAAAAAAATCCCCTCATCTTTACTGGAGTATTTCCACTAGAATTTCAACAGCTGGTGTTTCTTGAGGTATGACAAATTGTGTAAGTATCACCCTTTTTAGAATTAATGTAACTATTAATTCTAATTATGTTCATTAATTATGTTTTGTGTCCATTATTGTCATTGATAGATGTATCCTATTTTTGCTTCTTATATGACCCTTGGACTATCAGCTTGGCTCTCGCAGAGATTGGTGGTGGCATGCTCCTCTGGTCCAGCCTTCGGGACACCAGGGGGCTTCGCTGGGCCAGACTGATGTGGTGAGGCATGCGGAGGGAGGGAGCACCAGGTCCCCTTAATCTCTACCAGACATGACAACTTTATAAAGGTGCAATAATCCACAATGAATTGCTCTCTCTGGAGGGTTTGGGGGCATCTTTTTCAGTTGGAAGCAATGTCCGACTTGGATTGTGCTGCACCCTCCTGAGGGTGATCCCTGTTTCTTTCTATAAGAATCTGAAAGAGGGAAACTTGTAAATAAATAAATAAATAACGTAAGAGGAAATGGTAAAAGAGAGAGGAGAAGTAGGCGAAGTAAAGTGAAAAATGTTTTTTCTTTTCTCTGTTATTTGTTTGATTCAGTGCTGCCCCATTTGGGGATCACCCCCTCCCTTCCCACTTGTAACTGTAGCAGGACCTCATTTAAGGTGCTTCTCACATCCCTTGATAGCTCCTCAATCCTTGAGTGAACTGGAAGTTGTTCTGTCCCTCCTCTGTGAAGGCCGTCTCAAAGCTCCTATGAAAATCCCTCCAATTCAAAAACAATAAAGGTAATATAAAACGCCATCATGTTGAGTCGATTCTGAACCAATCAGCTGTTAGATGTGCTAAGGGCCAGGCGTTTCCCAACAAGCCCTGGGTCTTGCAGTCGGTGAAAAGTAACTGCGCTGCCTACATTTCAACCCTGCGGCCGCCTTGACCTCATGAGGTTATTGTTGCCCACGTGTGCATGACGTCGGATCAAGTCGGACAGTCTTACGGGCGGCGATCACCGGTGATTGATTCTGTGCAAGACCTGACTCATCTCAAACAAGCCTAATGTGACGCTTCAGATGAAAGGACGTCTCATTCCTCTTAGACCCATTTCCTCGTTTCCTCTTTCCTCCCGTGATTTCTTCGTGATTCTCCCATGCTTCCTCTGTGGGACGGATAAACTGTACTCCATGTCGTTCACTGTTTACATATACATATTGAAAATACAAAGTTTTGTGCCTTTGATACCCTGAATGTATGTATAACACATACTTATAATCTATTAGTGGAATATCTCTATAATAAAGTGGATCGGCTTGCTTTGTGCAAATGTTTTTATTTTTTTTTTATTGAACACAACATTGGCATATAGCCTGTAGTGTCCAATTTCACACAACATTCTCACTTGGAGCAAATAATCTCTCAAACAATGTAACACTGTCCATCAATAAAAGGGTGAGAAAAATACTTGGGGGGGATTCACATCAGCTATGTGATTGGCCATCAAGTGGTATTTCAGACTGGACTTGCTGCGATGATAGCTCAGTTCACAACGACAAATCCCACAGACCACTTTGGTCTTGTCAGTGTAACCATTTGGCCTTTCTATTCAGAATCTTATTGACATGCATTTTGGCGTTTCGCGCTCGCCATCCACTCAAAACGTAACGTTACTACTACTGTTTTTGCTCATAAGTTTCCAGGGTCAGACTTCAGATCATGTCCCTGAATCAACCCCCCTTAATGTGAGATGAATCAACCCCCTTAATGTGAGATGGACGTGCCACTGCAACGTTACTACTCTTTTGGCTCATAAGTTTCCAGGATCAGACTTCAGACCATGTCCCTGAATCAACCCCCCTTAATGTGAGATGGAAGTGTCACTGTGAGCATTGTGAGATTAGACAGTCCATACATTTAAATCATATTTCTGGATTTTAAATTACCTCAATGAGAACTTGGACAGATTGGTTTTAGGCTGAATCATCACAAAGTCAAATGCAATTTGGCTTATTTTCTAATTTCTTGGTCTACAACATACACTGCATATGGCTTTGCTCTGCCATTTCCACTAAAGTAATGATTAAAAAATAACTTAGCTGGCTGTGTCAGATTGTTTTTGAAAATGCCAGTGTTAAACTTTTTCCCCTTTTTTGTCTTTAGTTTTGTCTTCTTTTTTTTCCAGCAGAAATATTGTACTGTGAAATCTTAAGCTTTTACACAGAAGAAAGATCATTTGCTACACACAAAGTATTTCATCTTGGGGCACTCTGCTACAAAAATCCCTGTTGAAAGCGTGGATTTGTCCCACTCCTGTTCAAAGGATCAAGACAAAATTGTGAAACAAACCAGTCCCATGTACAAAAAAAAAAGGACTTCCTTACTTGGATAACATTTCTAAAATCTCACAAAGGTGCTTTTCTCTTGCCTCAACAGCCTTCAGCTTTCCTTTTATCAAGCTTTTCTTTCCTTTCAGATTCCATTATATTAATAAACGGCATACCTTAGCTCTCCTCACTCATTAAATGGGGCTGACAGGCTGACAGTAGATCATTTGGAATAACAATTTTTGGCTGCTGGAAATGTCAGCCCTAGCCCTGTAAATACATGACTCAGACTTCAAATAGTAAAACACATTTCCCAGCATTGAGCTTAGTAGCACTCTTTGGTCTAGATTCATGTGTGGACCTTTTTTCCCATCATAAACTCAAACATTATCTGTGCCCATCCTCTGTTACAGCCAGGCTGCCATTTTGTGTTAAGCCAGCACTGATGCACAGAACCTCCACAGCCTGGGAGAAATTGCCAATGCCTAAAGCAAACAGTAGGGCCTGAGGTCCCACAAGAATGAAGCAGCCAAGTAAACCCATTAACTGCCTATAGAGTGGTTTGTGGTCTTGTCTCCACATGACGATATCCACAAATGAACCACAAGCTGATTTACTCAGTTTGTTTGGCTGTTAAATAACCACAGAAAAGTCAGCCCTTCACTCATTCTGTATCTACTGGTAGAGGAAATTAAATATGTTCACATTATTAAACATTTGTGGAAGTAGTTGTAAAAAAAGAATGCAGTTATAGCTAATTTATAATGTAGAAAATGTGTAGTATGTTATACAGTGATGCTGGTAAATCACAGCACATTGTAAGCATTTCACTTGGAAGATCTAATTTTAAGAGTCTGCAGCATTTCATTTTGGGGCACTGAGGCACAGGGCCGTAGCACAAAATTCTGGGCCCTGTAGAAAGGCATTTGCTCTGGGCCCCTCCAAGCATCCACAGCTATTAATTCTACCATCATTTTGGACCCTCCTCACATGAGGGCCCTGGGTATTAAGTCCCCTTTTTCCCCAGAGTCCAACGCCCCTGCTGAGGCATGATACTTTCATACTCTGAATTCTTCTATCCTCTTACAACATAGGATGCCCAACTGTACACATTATTTGAATGGCCAGAAGGTTTTTGATTTATGCTGAGTTATCAGCTCCAAACAGGCCATGTAGCTTCTCTCTTATCATCCTACCCAGCCGCTTGCAGAATTTCTGCATGTTTTTGAGCTCAGCCCCAAAATGTGATGACAATAGTCACAAACGGAACACAAAGACAAAAACTGTCACTTGCAGCAAAATGAGAGCCTCCCCCCTCTCGCCTAATTTTTGTGTCGGACTCTCCTTTAGTATGTTTGACAAGACGGGCTGGCAGCCTTACGCAATGGCACAACTCTGGCTGTCGTGGGTGCTGCCCACCCCAACCCCTGTCACACAATTGGCTTCCTGCTTCTCATATAGCTAGAACAAAGGTGAACTCTGGGAGTCAAGGCTATGTTCAGTCAGAGCGGAGGGGTGTGTTTGACACTCTGATGACTCTAGGGCACTTTCTTGACCAGAGGAGTCGTTTGCTGTCACTAAACATCACTGTCTCCCTCCCCACTAATGGCATCTCCAGATTGTGCTATGAGGAACAAAGGCTGGTTGTATGAGATACTGAGGAAAAAATAGAGCGACCCCATTTGGTCTGCAGGCTGTGGTTTGTGACAGTGGCTGCAGACCTATAGAAGTGTCATGACAGATATGAACCAAGGAACAATTATAGGGTGATGTGCTTGAAGCTAAGCTGGCGGTTCCTTCAACAAAAAGAAGAAAAATAAGTGTTGAATGAATAGCCCAGGGAACACATACACACACGCACACACACACACACACACACACACACAGACTTTATAGTCACATGCACGTGACTGTACATTTTCAAAGTGTGAGGCAGTTAAAACTATTAAAATTAGGCAACAATAAGGGGGAAATCAAATGTTAGTGTTATTATTCCCCCCCTTTTTCTGTTTTGTTTTATTGATAAGGTTAAATTCAAAAGGTGAGTGTGTTAAAGCAAAACACTATGCAGAATAACTAAATGAAATGTTATGAAGAATGATTTGTGATTTTCCTGTGGCTATGGATATAAATAAATTCAACTGACTGAGCTGAATATTTTCCCTGATAATCACTCGCTTCTGAATTAATTTTTATTATATGCAAATTTGTATTTTCCTGCCTTTTAATCAATTTAAAAATGGCATTTCTTTTTGTATTGAAGCCAACCGTAAAATATGAGTTAAACAGCAGGAGTGTATTTACTTGGTCTTCATTCAATCTTAGTTGCTGTCGCAGAGTCACTGGGAGGCAAACAAAATGTGTTTAACAAGAGATTTTTTTCTGGTGTGGGCACTAAACACTTTAAGACAGTGATGAATCATAGCAGCATTAAGTACAATTTTAAACAGTTGCTAATTATGAATCCATAAATCTTTTTTGTTATTCCTCATTTACTTTTTAGTTTGAGTGGGAATGTTATTTTTCCACATTGTTAATTTAAGACTCAGGGAATATTGTGTGCAAAGTCAGAATGTTGAATGTGCCATGTTCCTGCACAGCATTGCAGGAGTACAACACTTGGCATTAGCGTCGTCACACTAAATCTCCATGACACTTGGAGTCAAAACACAAGCCTGGGAATGCAAGCCCTCCCACTGTCAAGAAGTAGTTCTCTTTTTTTTTTCTTTTTTTTTTTTGGCCATAGCTGCTAATGATTCTGACAGAATTAAAAGTTATTTGATCATTGAAGTATATTTCATCAAAAAGCAGTTATTTAAAACTAAGACTTGACCTGTTTTTTTTTCTCTCCAAAGCCAGAGTAGTATTATCCATTCGCCCTCCCTATTTCCTAGGTCACAGCATGCATGCCGGTCCATGTGTCTAAGTTTCTCTACAGAAGCTGCACAGAGTCCCACAGGTTCAGCTGTAATACCCTGGTTAATTCCCCGTTCATGTCGGGTTATTGCCGTAAAAGCTCCTGTGTCAGTTTATCCTCAATTCTGGCTTATTCTTTCATTTTCACTGATGACTTTATTACTCTGTGTTACCATGACTGCATGTATACAGGGCTTGACATTAGCACCCGCCAAATGTGGCTAGATTTTGGCAGTGGTGGGTAACACGGTCACTCTCACTAGCCACCTTGGCGGGTGGCATGCCTTTTATATTGTAACAGTGGTGGCTGGAGTAGCCTACTGTGCTTCCACCTGAGACAGAAAGACAGCTGTGACCCAGTGTGCAGCGGCAGCTCACTAGTACGGTGGCCCGTAGGGCACACAAGACCAGTAAGCCGCTGCGAGTCCTTTAAAATATCCCCAGAACTCGTTCAGCGTACCCACGTGATATGGCAAGCCGAGGCAATAGTTGCATCTGAACAGGTCATAGACTGTATTAGGTATAAGTTTGTAGAAGAGCTACAGACCGAGAGCGCGCAGCAGGACAATTTAGCAGGACATTTGGTTGGTGCGCTCCGCCTCCCGTCACCGAGGGTGTGTGCCGGCACCTTAGTGATACTTCAGTGCTCCAAATCACTTTCAATTACTTTCAACTAATCTTCTGCACCACCTAGCTTATTCAGAAGACGCTACTCTTTTATGTATGTTTCTTATTCAGTTGCAGTTTTTCATATAAAAAGAATCTTTATACTAGGGCTGGGCAATATATCGAGGTTGAATTGATATTGCGATATGAGACTAGATATTGGCTTAGATTTTGGATATTTTATTATCGTAATAAGGTGAGTGATGTCTTTACCTGGTTTTACAGGCTGTATTACAGTAAATCAATGTCATTTTCTGAACTTACCAGACTGTTCTAGCTGTTTATTTACCTTTACTCCACTTAAGTCATTAAATCATTTGTGGAGAATATTTATCAAAACTCTCATTGTGTAAATAACATTTTGTTAAAGCACCAATAGTCAACAATACAGTATCATTGCAATGTCGACATATTTGACTTTCTCTACAGCTAATATTTGATAACTGCAGTGTTATAGTTTATGTAGTCTTTATGTTGGTGTTTACAGTGCTCATTTGAATTTAAAAGGGTTATAAATCTGGTTCTTCAAGTTAACTGTAGCAAACCGTAGTCAACTGTATTCACGTAAAACATAATTTTCCACAAAATGGCGGCTAGTGAAGTGGGTAGTAGCTTTTGGAAAACCACTAGCCACAGTAGCAGGCAACTAACAAAGTTAATTTCATCCTTAATTTACAGTAAGGATACAAGTGTCCATTAATTGTTCCATCATGGCTTTACGTTGAGTAAAGATGCAAATGCTTCCACCATAAAAAACATTTGAAGTCCTCTCTGTATTTCTTAGTTCAAAGTGGTGTTCATGATGTTTATAGAAACAGAATTGTTCACACCGTCCCACCCACACACCCACACATTTTGTTGTTCACCATGAACAGTTGGTAGCGCAGCGGTAGAAATTGAGGTTTCTGAGTTTAAAATTTTCACCCCAGTTGGCAGAGTCTGTCAGTTTGTGGATTTTAATAGCAACTGATGCTCAGTTAACCGTCTCATTTATAATTTCCACAGTATGAGTACTGAAATTTAATTTTATAGAAAGTTGTTCACCCTGAAGACATTTAGGATGTTTGAACATTAGAAAGTAATTGGTTAAAAATAATACGTAATCAGTTATACAATTTATACAATGTGTCTACTTAATTATTACTAGACATGGAGCAGTGGTGTCATAATTGTATAGCTTTAAAGTCTTCAATCTTTATTAGTGATTATTGAAACATAAAGTGGCCTTTGCAACAGTACAGCGGTTACTGTAACCTCACAACCGCCCCCGCTATATAAATGCCACCCGATGATAACAGAAAGTAGCAGGCATCACTGATATGACTTCATTAATAAACCCTTGACCCCTGAGAAGCTGGGTTGATCTATTTCCTCCAAGTCCCTTTACTTCACCAGAGAATGGCAATCCCAAACACAGACTGTGGCTGTGCTATCTCCCTATCTTTAATTTAGAAATGCAGGACTGCACATGGGTAAGATGGTTATCCACTCTCGCTGTCTGTCTTGTCACTTCATGCATGTTAGCTCTGCAAAAGCCTCCTTTGGGACCACATAACTGGTTGTATTGCAGTACTTTTAAAATAGTTTCTTTGTCTGTTCTTTCCCTAATGACCATGTGATAGTGGCAATGATGTCCTTTCTAAAGATTTCCATCGTGATGCTTCTGAGGCATCTGAGACCAAATGTCGGAGGCTGACTAACCAAGAGAACAGTTCTAGTGTTAAAAAGAGTTCAGCGCACTGACATGGGCAGTGCTGTTTTGAAATGAGCTTTTCATGCTTTTTTTCCTCAGAGAGCTGCATGTTTGCATTGCGGCAAAGGGGTGAGCTCACAGGGGCAGCCAGGAGCAGCTCCCCTGCAGCTGCTTCTTGATCAAGGACACTTCTGCAGGGTGTTGGTATATCAAAGCAGAGATGGTCTCTAACAACGAGGCCTCCCCTGCCTCCAAAGTGACTTTATGTAGGTGGATTAAGGGGGGCGGTGCTCTTCATTCTGGGTGACGGTTAACATTAACTTGAACAGACCAAAGTGCACTTGGTTACAGCAAAAATGCATTTCAACACATATTTGACATCCGCTGGAAATCCCTTTTTTAATGGAATAGCACACACTGCACGTCTTACTGTATCTTTATCAAGCCTCAAATTACAGCATTTCTTTCTTAACTCGAGTCAATTATATGCTATATCATAAGCTTGATTGGCCAATTTGTTCATTAAACCCAATACTCCATTTAGCCTTTTTCTCAATGCTGATTATATATCTAAAAACATGTTGATGTTTATGGTTCGGAAAGGCTCCATCTGTAACTAAAATTGATACAAGGTCTGCCTGTCATGATGGAGCATTGACGACGATGTCTCCAGGGGTTTCATCTTTGCTCTTTACATTTGCCTTCCAAACAATTGAAAGGCAGAGAAAACTGCAATTTGTCTAAAAGGAAGCAACTCCCAATCGATAGGATTTTCATTACCGTTATGTTTTCATACTGCAGAAGAGGCAGGCTGCGGAGCTCTGATGAATGATACATTAACGTTCCCATCCCCTCTCCCTCCTGTGACAGTCCTTGGCTCCTGAGTCCTGTCACTGCGATGATGCGGGAGCGCCGGGATGAGTTTGTGTGCCGGGACTTGATTCTCCTGAATGCCACGTCCCCAGTCAACAGCTGTCAGTTTTGTCATTGTAGATTTCAGGCAGTGTCATAGCTTTTTTTTTTTGGGGGGGGAATACCAGAAGCCATGATCTTTCTGAGAGCTGCATTTATTAAATTATCCCTCACTCTGTCGTCCCACTTTGAGAGGTGGAGTTAAGCAGCTTACCTGTGGCCCTGACAAATGTGTGTCTAGTGCATAGTCCAGCAAGGAATCGAGTTTCCATTATGACAATATAATTCAATATTCATTATGCTCTATGTAAGCTACAGGTACGAGATGGTAGGTGTGGGAAAAATAATTGATTCTTAAATTAATCGCAATTCTCTCTAGAACGATTCGATGTTCGTTTCTGATAACTTAATAATCGATTTTAAGTTGTGTTTTTTTGTTGTTGTTTTTAAATGTGTTTTTGACTTAAATGTTACTGTCTCCAGACATGTACAAGTCAGAAAACAGAGTGAGAGAGGATGGGGTAATAGACGAGGCAAGAGTGCAGAAAAAAAACACACAAAAATGGCCGAAAGTAAACAAATATACACATACTCATTGGATATGTACACATGATCTAATTACATTACATTACATCTGACCAGTGACCACCTCATATTTCATGTTCTAAGAAGCCAATTATCCACCTTTAAACATGACTGAGCCTCTGACATAGAAGATTACTATAAGAGAAGGTGACTTAAGCTTTGTCTAGCTGCTTTGTCTAGGAAGTGATTAGCAAACTGAGTAACAAACTCGGATTTATATGTATATTTTTAAAATCATGCATGGAAATGTACATTAAATTGTTGCATCGATAATCTGTTTAGAATTGAATTGTTGGTCGCTGAATCAAAATTGAATCGTGAGGTGCCAAGAGATTCCCACCCCTACTAGATGGCCAGAAGTTTTTGTACTTTTTGTCTGAAGCTGTTTTATACTGAGTTTTAGCCCCTTGGTTCCAATTAAGAGAATTGTATGCTACAGCGTGCTGTGATACTTTAGACCGGTGATCCCCAATCTTATTATCTAAGTGAGACCCTTGAAAGCAATATGTACTTTACATGATCTCTGACTTCTTGTCCTCGGTTTTGAGTTTCAGTACAACTAGGGCTTCAAAATTCCGGGGCTATTTGAGGTGGAAACATTTCATGGGAATTAAAGAAGAGTAAACAGTTCTTCGCTCAGACTTTATTTACCATGTCATGCAGATAGAAATGAATATATATATATATATATATATATATATATATATATATATATACATACATACATACATACATACATACATACAGGTAAAAGCCAGTAAATTAGAATATTTTGAAAAACTTGATTTATTTCAGTAATTGCATTCAAAAGGTGTAACTTGTACATTATATTTATTCATTGCACACAGACTGATGCATTCAAATGTTTATTTCATTTAATTTTGATGATTTGAAGTGGCAACAAATGAAAATCCAAAATTCCGTGTGTCACAAAATTAGAATATTGTGTAAGGGTTAAATTTTGAAGACACCTGGTGCCACAAAGTAATCAGCTGATTAACTCAAAACACCTGCAAAGGGCTTTAAATGGTCTCTCAGTCCAGTTCTGAAGCCTACACAAACATGGGGAAGACTTCAGATTTGACAGCTGTCCAAAAGGCGACCATCGACACATTGCACAAGGAGGGAAAGACACAAAAGGTTATTGCTGAAGAGGCTGGCTGTTCTCAGAGCTCTGTGTCCAAACACATTAATAGAGAGGCAAAGGGAAGGAAAAACTGTGGTCAGAAAAAGTGTACAAGCGATAGGGATCACCGCGCCTAGTCAAGATCGTGAAAAAAGATTCACAAGGAGTGGACAGCTGCTGGAGTCAGTGCTTCAAGATCCACCACCAAGAGACGCTTGAAAGACATGGGTTTCAACTGCCGCATACCTCGTGTCAAGCCACTGTTGACCAAGAAACAGCGCGAAAAGCGTCTCACCTGGGCTAAGGAAAAAGAGCTGGACTGCTGCTGAGTGGTCCAAAGTCATGTTTTCTGACGAAAGCAAATTTTGCATTTCCTTTGGAAATCGAGGTCCCAGAGTCTGGAGGAAGACAGGAGAGGCACAGGATCCACGTTGCCTGAAGTCTAGTGTAAAGTTTCCACCATCAGTGATGGTTTGGGGTGCCATGTCATCTGCTGGTGTCGGTCCACTCTGTTTCCTGAGATCCAGGGTCAACGCAGCCGTCTACCAGCAAGTTTTAGAGCACTTCATGCTTCCTGCTGCTGACCTGCTCTATGGAGATGGAGATTTCAGGTTCCAACAGGACTTGGCGCCTGCACACAGCGCAAAATCTACCCGTGCCTGATTTACGGACCATGGTATTTCTGTTCTAAATTGGCCAGCCAACTCCTGACCTTAGCCCCATAGAAAATCTGTGGGGTATTGTGAAAAGGAAGATGCAGAATGCCAGACCCAAAAACGCAGAAGAGTTGAAGGCCACTATCAGAGCAACCTGGGCTCTCATAACACCTGAGCAGTGCCAGAAACTCATCGACTCCATGCCACGCCGCATTAATGCAGTAATTGAGGCAAAAGGAGCTCCAACCAAGTATTGAGTATTGTACATGCTCATATTTTTCATTTTCATACTTTTCAGTTGGCCAACATTTCTAAAAACTCCCTTTTTTGTATTAGCCTTAAGTAATATTCTAATTTTGTGACACACGGAATTTTGGATTTTCATTTGTTGCCACTTCAAATCATCAAAATTAAATGAAATAAACATTTGAATGCATCAGTCTGTGTGCAATGAATAAATATAATGTACAAGTTACACCTTTTGAATGCAATTACTGAAATAAATCAAGTTTTTCAAAATATTCTAATTTACTGGCTTTTACCTGTACATACATACATACACACACACACACACAACATTAACAAAAATGTGTGGGGGGTGGCTTTGCTTCATGACAAAGCCTGCATGCACAAAACGAAGTCTCTAGTGAGGTTTCAAAATATTCAATATTTTGTAATCTGTTCAATATGTTCCAATACCAGGGTGACAGGCCCTGGTATGCCCAAATTTATTCTTGTTGGGTCCCCACTCATCCCCTACAGTCATTTGCTAACTACTACATCATCACATTAACATCAACATGTACTGTCTCTGCCACAGCAGGCAGCTTTTTTTTAAATGAGACACTAGAGAGGATACTGTGGTAACTTGCACACCACACAAGAAATGCTGATCAGCACCCATGAAGGTGTAGGTGTAAACCGCGACAGCCCTGTCTCCAAATCCAATAAACCTTGTTGTGATACAGCTGTGACAGGTCAGCCACATAATGCAACACAAAGGGCAAAACAAACCAGGCTTACTCACACAGGGTTCTCATTATGCCCTTGGTAATCACAAAACAAACGTCCACAGGCCTAACAGGTGCAATCGTTTCACTCTCATGGCATATAGTCATTTACATTAGCATGATTTATCATGTGTGGTGTGGCAGCCTAATATATTGATTAGTGTTTGGTCTGTGTGTTACGTATGCACATCTCACAACAAGGGGAAATTGAACTTACTGTCACATCTCAGTTTATGGACCACCACACTGGTTTTCAGTGCTAGCAAGCAGCTGTGAAAAATTGTCCAGATTAGAGAATTCACTGTTTCCTCCTCCTGCTCTTACTGCTTTGCATCTGTGCACCACTTGTGTTTTAGGTTTAATTGTAATGTATTATTTTTCTGCAGCTGTATGTGTTTAATTATCCAGCCAGTGATTAATGGTCAAGTTTTGAACCTGCACTTTTCTGACTTCTGCGCATATAAACTGAAGTGGGCTAATTAGGTTGTATTTTTACACAAAACCGACACAATTGACCACTGAAGTGTTTATAACACATGTATTTATATTATATAAGTGCTGGGGATATAAGAAGCAGATCTATTCATAATTGGAACCAGTTTTATTATATCCCAGTTTGCAACACAGTAATACAGCAGATACCTTATTTATTGATATTGATTGATTTCAGTGTTGATCGATCCAACACCAAAGATTCTATTGTACCTTAAAATAATGTTTCCAAAATCGGTTTAGTGGTTCATTAACTCCTTGGTATGAGACATAAGAATAATGGTAATCCCCCGACCAGCTAGCAACCATTCACTATCATTACAGCCCCGGGGACACATCCAAAGTCAGCCCCCAGCCAGCTAGCAACCATTCCGGTCAGCACTTAACTCCGGTGCTAAGGACGCTAAGGGTAATTTACTGAACCGTCTGGAAACAAACCCAGGCACCTGAGTCAGAAGAGCGTCCACTTGTCACGTTAGCTACACCTCCGTTAGCGTTACCAGTGTCCCTTCTTTTGCTTTTAGCCGTCTACAAATTTATCAGACAAAACAGGAATAAGGCACCAAAAGGACTAGTAATTTAAAGATGTGGTAGCATTGGATCTGGACGTGAAGGATAACTGGAGTTAGAAGGGTTGTCAGAAGGGTTCGTGGAGCTGAGAGTCAGGATTTTGGTTTTATTTTCCATATTGTTACAGCCCTAGTATATAGTTTTCAATGTGCCAAGAACCAGGGGTCAGGAAGATGTTAAATCAAATTGATAAAATCTCAATGATGGTAAACTCCAACAACAAGCTAAATAGGGAAACAATAAAGTGGCAATTATTTTGGGGAAATATATCTGTATTCAATCTCAACCAGACAAATTTAAATGCAGGAAGTGTCGTCGCTTTTGGTGTAATTTGGGCTAGCATTGTTGCTTCTGTTAGCTGTAATTTCTCACTTGAGTTCTTGAGTCATGTTAGCTAGAGCAATCAGTCATCAACCTGTCATGTTGTAATAGGGTGTGGGAAAGCGAGGATCACGCGTCCCATACAAATTTACTATCCCCAAAAGAGTACTTGTATTGTTTTTATGCTGTTTTTGTTTTTTATGCTGAAAATGGATTCATTATTAATTTAAATAATTGGGAGTTGCAGCCCTAATCATGGCAACAGCTATGTTTTGCATACATAATGAAATGATTGTTGTAGGGCAGTGAGGCCTTCTCTTTGCTTGGATGTAGTAAAACTACGCAGTTTCCAGTAGTTAAACATCTACTCTGCTGACAGGAGTGGAAAGTAACAGAAATAGGGAAATTCCTATATAATTCATTTTTTTGCATTATACTGTACTTCCTTCGAGGCAATCAGTTACCCCTTACATCTCATATTTTCCATGTCAGTTTCTCAACCAGCTGTCATCTTCAATGATTGATCAAAAAGAAGGAAGTGAGCTTAGAAAGTGTTGTGATCCACCATTGTCTTCTGATTGGTATCCTGCTCTGATGGGTTGTAGTCCATAAGTGATAGACAGTTCTGTTACAGCAATCTTTTATTTCTCCCTTCATCTAAAGACAGGTGAAGCAGTAAGCTGATGGAAACACACTTTTTTCATTACGGTCTCATGGTGCAGTTTCCCGATCTCGACTCATTGCTGGTAGGACATAAACCTAACTTCAACAAGATCAGAGTTGTTTTGTTCACAAGCTCTCACAGTTATTGCCCTTTTCTTGACATTCTTTGTCCAATAAAGTAGTTTGATGAATCCTAAACTTTTAAAATTTGTTTCTCACCATTAACTTCCATATGGCACTGTAGCTGAAAGTGTTTCGAACAACTACAAACACACTCAGTGTTCCTGATTAATTCTGAAAGCAACAATTGCCTGCTGTGGAAGAGATTATGCTAAAGTATAGTATGTTAACATCTAATCTGTGATGATTTATGATTCGTGTTTATTATTATTTATTATCATGGTGGGGCTAGAGTAAAAATGTCGTTTTGTCCTGATATGCCTAACTTCTGCATTTCCTTTTTATTACCATCATCACTTATTTATTTACCTTTTTACTGTGGGGATTCGTGTTGTCCTCACCAGAGGTAAATGGCAATAAGAGGCATTACCACATCCACAAGGATCCGGAGCATAACTCATTTCAGAGGGATTACAGAGTTTATTTTGCTTTTGCACAATGATCTTATCACAGGCCCTGTGACAGTTTTTTCTTTTGACCTTATTTGAATTCTGAGATAAGCATCCCTCCGGCAAAATTGGACCAAATTATTCTTTTATCTTGTGTGTTTTAAAGCAATGCTTTGTCACCATGCCTGTCTACTGAATGCAGGCTTGTACAATGTGGATATGCTCAGCCGCAGGCTTGTCCGATTTGCCCAAATTCCTTTTAGTGGCTGTAAATGCTAATTCAGGTCACACAAATGAACTGATCTCAGTCTGAATGTTTTTTTTTGTTTGTTTTTTTTTAAATGTTTTATCACATCTAACAGAGAAACACCAACAAATCTGTTTTGGTTGAATGGGATTCCAACACATACAATGTGAAAACAAACTAGGATTTGTTGAGAAGTGTGTAAAAGCTTGGTACACTCTGGAATGATATTATCTCATTTATCCAAATCTGTAAGGAATTAGTTTTTCCTTTGCAGCATAAAATATTCACAAGCTTGAAATGTATTGAAATTATGAGCTGACGCTCAGTAAAAGGGACTTATAGTACATATCATTTAAATTCTCTTAGATGCACAAATAGGGAATTGCAAAGCAATTATGTACATAATCAGAATATGTTTTGACATTGTCATGTCTCATTATCAGAGTTGTTATCAGTTTAATTCAGATTAGATTAGTTACTCTTAATGCAAGACTTCTAAATAGTGTCACATTTAAAATGTCTAACCTGCGGAAGCCTTGAGAAGAAGAAAAATTTGCGGGCCAAAATCTCCTGCGTACGAGATACTATCGCCTGCTTAGGAGATTCAGAAAAAAACAAACCAGCCTCTCCTCTATAGCAATGGTACATCCACCTGGCTCATTAGTATGCACGTCAATGACATAATGGAACCTTGAAGAGGATGTCTTCATTCTTTCTAACCTTCACTCTTTTGATGTCAGAAATATGATTTATGTAGCGACCATAACTCAGGAAAATGTCCAGAGCCTATATGTGACAGTCGTTGGCTGTTGTTTCCGAACCATGGACAGCGCTCTTTGTTGTGCGAAGGGGCCTGGGGGGGTGGGGGGTGGGAGAGCTCTAGAGAATGTAATTAATAATTTCCTCATTAAAGATGAATTATTTCACCTACCCACAACCCATCACCTAATAACCACAATGTTATTTCTTTATGACCCGACTCAATTGCGCGTGTGTCTTGGTTGTGGCTGTGTGTGTACCGTGGGGCTCGAATGTTTGGGCACGCCAGGTAAAAATTTGTATTAATGTGCATAAAGAAGCCAAGAAAAGATGGAAAAATCTCCAAAAAGGCATCAAATGATAGATTAGACAGTCATATAATATGTCACAAAAACTTTTGATTTTATTTCCATCATTTACACTTTCAAAATAACAATCCATGACAGTGTCATGGATTGTTCTCAATCATCGTCTGGAAAGACCAGGTGATGTCAATCTTAAGGTTTTAAATGCCCAGACTCATCTGATCTTGCCCCAACAACCAGTACCATGGGTTCTTCTAAGCAGTTGTCTTGAAAACTGAAAGAGAGGATGGCTTCTACAAATGGATAATGATCCTAAACACACCTCAAAACCCACGGTGGATTACATCAAGAGGCGTAAAGTGAAGGTTTTACCATTCACAATCTCCTGACCTCAACATAATTGAATATCTATGGATAGACCTTAAAAGAGCAGTGTGTGTGTGATTGACAGCCGAGAAATCTCAAAGAACTGGAAGACTTTTGGAAGGAAGAATGGGCGAAGATACCTCAAACAAGAATTGAAAGACTCTTGACTGACTACAAGAAGTGTTTCCAAGCTGTGATACTAGCCAAAGGGTAGGGGGATTAACTCTGCAGGGTGCCCAAACTTTTGCAGACGCCATTTTTTGTTTGTTTTTATTTTGAAAGCTTAAATGATGGAAATAAAATCTAAATCTAAAATAAAAGTTTTTTTGACATATTATAAGAATGTCTAATCTGTCATTTGATGCCTTTTGGAGATTTTTCCATCTTTTCTTGGCTTCTTTATGCATATTAAAACAAATTTTTACCTGGGGTGCCCAAACGTTCAAGCTCCACTGTATTTGGCCTTCTGCTTGACTGTTCTCCAAATATAAGCTACTATATGACAACTGCAATGATAATTGTGGTAACTCTGCCTGTTGGCTGGTATTTGAAATGCATCCGGTGGGCTAATCCTGGTTTTATGGTGGTGATGTATCGGTAACGTTAGTGGGGAAAAAAAAACATGAATCCATTTGTAGTTCTTGCTCACTCACTGAGTGTGAATCCTGGGTGTAGGGCGCGAGTATAAAAAAAATAGAATCCTGTCGGTGCCTTTGCATAGAGCCTTTTTGTTTTACAGTGGGCATTTGTAGTTAACTGAGAAGGTGAAACCTTTTTATTTTTTGCTGCATTTGGCTGAACGTCTTGGGTTACGTATGTAACCCTTGTTCCCCGAGATAGGGGAACAAGACACTGCGTCGGTTACGACACTATGGGAACGCCTTTTAGGCATAGTGTCGTAACCGACGCAGTTTGAGTTACGACATGTAACTCTTGTTCCCCAAGATAGGGGAACGAGACACTGCGTCGGTTCCGACACTATGCCTAAAGGCGTTCCCATAGTGTCGTAACCGACGCAGTTCGAGTTCCCCTCAAAGGGGAACTTGAATGCCTTTGTATCTTGCACTAAGCACTTTATTTGGCTTTCTCACTCTCAAAACAAGTCTAATAAGCCTAAAAGTGGATCTTGTACTAACGAGATAGCTAACATCCCGTATATAGAAGATATACAAAATTGCCCGCAAACTGTAATAATCAATGTTTAAAAATGTTAATTATTAAATTGAAAAGAGAATTGATCTTAAGTATTATTAAAATACAGGCAAGTTCAAAATTAAGCGTCTCCATGAAAATGAAAGCTTAGATTATTAGATTTATTTTTCTCTGGCAGATATTTTGAAAAAAAGTTGAATATGAAATCATTCCATTGGCAACAGGCCTGCAACGCTGATGTGAGATGAGCGCGAGGCAGGCCGCCACCTTGTGACCAGCACTTTCTGAGTTATCTGGTGCGGAGGCATGGAATGAGCAGATAAAACAATTCTAAAGGGGAAATGATTCTGTTCGTAATCAGATTTATTTACGCAGCCTACTGAGGAAGATTGATGTCTTATCTGTGGCTGCAGATTTCAATTCTCTATGCTACGCTGCAGATAAACAGTCTGCTGTCTCCAGAGCTTTTTTAATTGTGTGTGTGTGTGTGTGTGTGTGTGTGTGTGTGTGTGTGTGTGTGTTGGGGGCTTTTAGCATGTTTTGTCTATCTGCATGTTTTTGACAACCAAGACAGTGATGTTTCAGAATAAAGTCACTGTCTCCCCAGCCTTTTCCATGACTATTTTTCATGGCTGTTAAATGCCAGACGTATGCTCTTACATCTTTGTGACTAGCAATTGAACAGTGGTGCTCAAGCAGAGATCAAACTGCCGCTGTTGCTCCTGTCTAGCTCGGAGTCATGTTTTCTCCTTTTCTCGTGAGTTTTGAAGGGAGTAAGTCCCCATTTTGACTGTCTTGTATGTCGAAATCCATGTTGTATTTTTCTTACAGTGTGCAGCATACCTTTATTCAGCATCCTGAGCACATGTGCCTCTTTGAAACAAAATGTTAGTGTTTCCTCTATACAGTGACTAAGTGATCTGCTAATATGGTTTGTCAGTGAACAACAGTGGAACACAGTATATCTGTTCACTAAGGGATGAGGAACTCATTACTTGTATATAGGCCTATTATTCATGTGCCAGATTATGTTAATGACTTAGTGTGCCAGGGATATAGACTATCTTAATGTTTTTCTATCATCTAGTTATGTGGTATATTGATACTCAAGTTCAGGATAGTTTCCATGGTAGCCGCTATACTATATTTGATGACAGTGGCTGCAGTCTGTATATTGGGATTTTCTATGTTGTATTGGGAATTAGGAGAGGAAAGCTCTCCACATCTTAAAATAGGCCAGTCAAGGAAGGTGTGAAAGCAGAAACTTGGCATTACCTGCACAGACTGTTACTCAGAAGCTAACCAATTGTACAAGCACCACTTTTTTTCTCTCACTCAAAAATCATGATGGACTGGCAATAAAAGATTGTGTTCTTTGTTATTAAGTTGAATTATTATTCCTGAAGAATAAACTACCACAAAGCAGAAAGCAAGATCTGAGAAAGATTGCACCTCCCCTTTCCCACTTAGACAGCTCGTCTTATTATCTCCTGAAACGGCAAGGTTACAGTACCTACAGGTGCAGAGGAAGGTGAGTGTGTTAGCTTTTTATCTTTAAACCAGTCAACCATAACAGAGAAGCACAGCCACTGAAGTATCATCAGACTCTGCAAGGAATAAACATTCTCTTATGTACAAGTTCTGCATTTCAGCTAAGCTACTTGGTTGCGGAAATGGGAGAACGTTGAAATATATTAAGTGTGTTTAATGGACCTGGAGAAACACTAGGAAAAAACAACCTTGGTTACCTCTGGCATTAATAAAAAATTGATGAGAAGGATTTAGGCCGATCTCCTGCAGAGCCTTGAGAAGACATTGCTTTGTCAGTCAGCACACGTTTAGCATAAATCTCTCACTTCTCCTTTTTCTGCAGCCACCTTGAATCTCCCAGCATTCACTCCTTCCTGCTGTTGTACTAAGGTTGGATTGTCACCATTTTGTCTTTATAGGTTTTAGGTTCTTTCACTTATTACATCTTTATCTATTTTAAGGAATCATATTGTTGTAGATGGTATCTAGATTACTATAGGGAAGATGATCTAAATTTTCATTTATCCTCGTTTTGACTTTTTATTTTCTTAATTCATTGCAGTCTGTAATATTTGCCTTTTATGTTGATTTTTATAACAGAGAAATATGTAATTATATAAGCCATTATGTTGTCATTTAGTTTGATACCTTTCAGATATCTAAAAAGCCCTGTGAGACAACTGCTTTTCTCTACTTGGTGTATGTGATTATCTATTTACAGTCATATAGATTTGTTTTTTTACATCCTTAATAATTACTGTTATATGAATGCTTACTGTTTTGTCTGGCCACTTATTATAAATGTTGTGTCAGAAATTGGACTTATTGATTGCGCCCCATTTGCATTAATATAAAGGCGGTAATAAATTGAGACATTTTCCTTTGTACAATAGTTAGGCAATCTGCCTGGTAATACAGGGGGGATTTTTTTAGGTGAGGCAACTGTCGTCTGTCTTAATGTGATTCATGAATTTTGTGAATGGACTCTAATGAGTAGCATATTTCAATCAGCTTAAGGATCAGGAGCAGGGCCCTCTCCTCATCCTGCTGCTTTTGATGGTAATGGAAATTATCAAGCAAATGGTGTGGTACATTTCCTTTTTTTTAAGTTCACAAAGCCACTTTTTCAACTATCAAAGATGGCTTTTTCAGTGTAATTACCTTTTGAGTGACCTCCATAATTAAGAGCTGGAGGAAGGCCTTTACATGTGCTGCTGGTTGTCATAGCCATAATTTAATTTTTGCAATATAACATTCCATTTCTTGTTTATATCTACACTTGCGTTTAACTATATTCCTTGTCAGAAATTCAACCATGAGAAAAAGGGCAAGCTATATATGTAACATAATTAGATGTCCTAGTTAATTTAATCTTGGCAAGAGATGATCAACATTAACAACATACATCACAAATGTAGAGCAATTCCACCAGAGAATATGGCAATTAAATCATTTGAAGAGCACCGCATGCACTGTGAAAATGTATTGATTTATGATGCATCTTGTGTCTCCTCTGGTTTTGCAAGAACTTGAAAAAGACAAATTAGAGCAGGGGTGCTAATATGTAATAGGAAACCATGTAGTCACACTAATTAGTTCACTGTGCTGCTTATACATTCATTCTGAACTTAATGTAGACAGCACTTTTACCCCTCAGTCATAAATGTCTCGTCCTACTCACTTCATCACCACTTGTATTATCTAGAGCACAAAATGGCTGCTGTCTGAGGCTTTGTTTGCCCGCTGCATGTGCTGTATGTAATTGCGCTCACATGTAGTGAATCCAGCCTTGTAAATCAGAGACCCTTCCATAGTTATGAATATGCTCTAGCTCGGCCTCTGTGAACCAACGTTTACCCAGGTCTTTTGGACCATCATGCCCCTGTCTCACAAAGACAAACCGGGGATCAGGACCCTCAGCGGGGTTGCTCTGAGCTGCTGGAACTGGTTCAACGGTTTGAGCTTAAAGCTATCACTAGGACAAGGTATGCTCTATGCACCACTTACACCCACTAATCCCAGTGTTTAGCTAAAATGTTTTATCATCAGGCAGGCTGATATTAATGGGAGGAAACCTAGTTATTCAAACAGGAACAGACGTGAAGCCTCATTCAGTTTCAGGGTTTTAAGGCTATCACCTCTCCACTGGCTCAACCGCAATTCTACTTTTTATTTTAAGTATGCATGTATAATTGCTAACACCATCATAACATTTACCATAATGCTTTTTATTTCATTAGACAAATTGCACTCAGTCGGAGAAAGCAAATAGCATAAAACAGAAATAAAATTAAATTGCTCAAGAATAAAGCCAAGTCTTTCAATTAACCTCCTTAATCAAGGCAGTAACATTGGAGTTGAAAGAAATGCATGTCAAGAGCAAATCATCAGGTTTAGAACAAAAATGGGTGGCTTCTCTATTAACAGAATGGAGCCTTTTCTTTGTATTACTATTCATTCTGAGCATCGAGCAAGTATCTGTAAGAGGCAGCCATGATTAATTTACATCCGTTAGAGCTGGAAAGAACCTACATACACCAAGAGCCTTTCTTTTGTACTGAGGAATAGTTTCCTAATGCACATAGGTCAACCACATAAAAGAAAATATCATAAATCAAAATTGGGAACATATATCTTCTATTCCGACTCTCGGGTAAATGCCGTGCATCATAATCTTCTCATAGCCACACTTTTGCCTGAGGGATGTTGCCTCCAGAAGTCATATCACCCTGTTTGTAGAATTCACTTCAGGATTTACGACCCCTGATAACCGTCCACTTTCCTGGTTTGCAAGGATCAACATTTACTGTATATACACGGGTGGGCACAATGGCATGAAAAACAAGTACATATACACAATAGGTTTTGCCTCATAAGAAAATAAAGGTGTGGTATAGGGTTGCAGTTACTGACCATTTTCGTTATTGATTCATCTGATTATTTTCTTAATTAATCATTATTCAAATTTTCTATAATAGTTGATAAAATGTCAAAACAAATACTTACATATGGTTGTTACAATTTCCTAAAGCCCAACTCAACCCAAGCCCAACCCAAGAAATTCAGTCTACCATCACATAAGACACAAAAAAGTAGCAATTCCTGACAATTGAAAAGCTGGAATTAGGGAATGTATTTTTCACAACAGAAATAGATAATTATCTTGTTTATTCATTGCTTAAAAATAGTGAAAAAGGGTCTATCTTTGCTAGTTTTAATTTTCTGATTGCATTTGAAAACAGAAATATATTCAATTTGCTTTACGTTTTGCATTTGTACTTGAAAATTTACTTTAATGATTAATCGATTTTCAAATAGTTGCCAATTATTTGACTGTCGAGCCACTAATTGACTGACTGACTAATTGGTTCTAGTCTGTAGTCTACTGCTATTCTAAATGCTGGTGTGATCCTCAACATCCATCTCCAGATGTCCATGTTGACCTGGACTGACCCTGGTGACTGATGACTGAAAGACTAATCGATGTCCTTAGATTTTGTTAAGACGGACGATATACAGCAGGCAGGTGAATATTCATGCCTTCCTGCTGTCTACTGGTATGTGGAACCTTTGAATTCCCAAGAGAAAGATCAAGGCAGTTCTTCAAAAGGTTAAACTTGGTTGCACAGCTCCAACCTTCCAAGCATGGTATCAAACGGTGCATGAAGATAATAAATTGAGTTTGGCCCAGAAGGGAAAAGCAAGTGGCGCCTTTTGTACTTTAAAAAAAAGTAAAAGTAATTTCTATAATTCACAAGTTAAAATTTCGTAGGTTAAAGAGAGTGAAATACTTTTTTGTGCAAGTTTTATTGAAGAGCAGTCAGAAAAGACAAAACCATTGTCAGCCCACGGAATAAAGTCTGCTCAGTCAAATAGCTGTGCAGTTGGAATAGATGAGATGGGAAATCAACACATAGAACAGGGACAATCCCTCCTGATGCTGCTCTGTGTACACATATTTATTGTGGATTTGAAGTGGAAATAGTTTCTGGCTTAATTCGCTTTGAGATGTTTTTGTCACAATGTTTTTCTGAGTTATAGTTATTCATTAAGGTGTCCATTACAAATAGTTGAATTTTGAGTGCAAGGATTGTGCGAGAAGCCTTAGAACTTACAATATTGTGTTAACCTAATTGCAAAGTAAAAGTCGCCCAATGGGAACTCTCAATTGTTTTGTTTTTTCACTGTTCCTCATCTCAGCATATCTACCACAATCTATCAAAGTATGTAAGAAAAAGAATGTATGATTTGACAAAGAAAAATACGGCAATAAGGCTCGAGTTCGAGGTTAGGTGATGGGTGGCATTTTATTTTGCAAACGAGAAAATGTTGGCTTTATCACATAAACCAATTTATGTAGTCATCAAATTGATGAATCAGTTTTGGTGCTCCAGAGACACGCATGAATCTCTATCAAGCGCATATCCCCTCTCTACAAACAATGGTGTTTAGCCTGCATGGGAAAGCTCTTCATTCTGAGGTCAACTTCAAATGTTAAAAGAAAGCGAACTTTTAAGAGGCTATTCATGAACTGTGTTCCTCCCATATGAATACCCCGCAAAGTTCTGTCACAGGCAGATTAAAGACATTGATATGTTAATACACATACAGAGGGACAAAAATAAATGCATCACATGGTATAAAGTCAGGGGTGGTGCAAATATCACTGCGAAAGAGCAAATTTGCTTTGTTTATCACATTGAGTTTCACTTGATGAGCCCAGTCTGTCCCCCTACAGATGGCTCGAGCTCTGGGCAGGTGGATTCAATCAAGCCGTCTAATGGAATGTAAATTTAAAAGGCACCAGGACCCAGGGATCATGTCCTGCATTTAGTCATGCCCTTCACATAGTTGCTAAGTGTAGGTGCACATCAGATGACACCCCAGTGACACGGAGGGGAGGGAGTTATCATCTGCATGCAGAATTGAACAATCGAGCCAGAGAAACTAGGGATATGAGATCGTAGTTGGGATTATTCAAAGCCTGTGTGAGCCGGTGTAATGAAAAGATTTTTTTTTTTTTTTTTACTACTTTAGTGTGCCTCCCTTCAAACTGTGGGTTCTTCGTTATTGTTCTTTGAGGTGATATTTAATTATCCGCTGTTTTGGCATGGAGGCCTCAAGTGATCCAGAGGTGGAAGTAAGCCAGCTCGATTTGGATCAGGCACACCAGCCCCAAGGAGGCCTTTGCCGACTTCAGCCATTATGTGCTACTGAATATTCCTGCCCACTTCAATACCCCAGGGTTGTATCTGTTTATCCTGCAGTGCTGATAGCACAGCATTGAAAGGCAAGACGGAATGGATGACTCTCTGATGTTGAAATGTCTTCACTGAAATGTCTACATTTAAGGTGGTGCATCTGTGACACAAAGCACCTAATGTGGCATGGATGGAGTGCTTAGCTGCATAGCTAAGCATACACATCAAGTGGGGTAAGAGGCGGAAGCTGAGCCTGCAAGACATTTACAAGATAAATATTACATTTGAGACAAGAACTCTGCATTCCTAAGACGTAGGTGGCACAGAATGTTTTCGTAATGGCATTTCTGTCAGAAGAGTGCCGTGGTCGTTATACATCTCCACAACCATGCTGACAGGAGTTGTCCTGTTTCTGGAAGAGGAAGATCACTGTATGAGAGATCTTTAGTTCTGACTAAATCTCAGCCCACAATGAAGTGATGGAGATACTTTGGTACCATACTTGTCTATGGATTTTATTCCACAGTTGCACCCTGCTGCAAGCTTGGGGATAGATGCTCACTTGTACAGTACATAGAGAAGCTCAGCTGTTTTTGACATTGTCTCCACATATTGTATGTGGTGTCCTTATCACTTGTTTATTCTTTATTCTTGTAAATTCATTTATAGATGAGCTGTAAATCTTAACCACAGCTCTGCGCCTATGTTTTGGGATGTGAAAATGTGATTAAAAATATATTGCTGTATGTGTGTGCCGTGTTGCAGTTGGCTTTACATTATGTCTAATTTCATATGGAAAATCACTATATTGAAATTATATCTACAGGAAACGCCAAAATGGGTATTATTCAAAGCACTGTCAGCCTACAGTGAATGCAATATCTCTTTTAGTTATTTTATTAGTTATTTTGGTATGCTTAATTCATAAATCCAACCATTTGGTCTTGGTTTAAATTTGTAATTCTCGACTATCTGAATAACTGAATTCAAACAACAAACCCAAACCAAAGAGCATTTTGAACAAATGCCTCTACACATACCACACAATCCTTTTGTGGAATTTTGTGATAACAATAATCTATAAATAGCAGTCACTGGTTGCTAAGAACAGACACCTGTAATGTGCAATGGTCCCTCTGAAATTATTCAAATAAAACCTCCTTCAAAAAAAACTTTTCCATGAAATGTATTCTTCTTCTGTGCACATAAAATTCACACATCAAGTTACCATTGATTATTCATTTATAATAATTGTCCAGAGCTTCAATAAAATAAAGTATCCATCTTTTTAGCCCTACTAGTGAGGGTTTGCTGAGGCTATTGCACCTGTTGTTAAGGCACATATTACCCGATTTGATTATGTATTCTGCTGCATTCACTTGTCTTACGCTATTTGCGATGTCAGTTTTTAAGGGAAAATGCTCCACCTCTGAAAATGAGGCGTAAACATAGCACAGATGGGAATTTAAAAAGCCACAGATTGTTGTGCAGAAAGAAACGTACATTAAATATAGACTTGAATATTATTAAAAATGGATCATTAGAAACAACATTTTTAATTTAATTATATATTATGATACATGCTAAAGATTGTAATATCATGACTGTATGTGACAGTGTCCCAGGTGGAGTTAGCCAATGTAATCATTTTGTAATCAATCAATCAATCACTATTTTATTTTCTAAACTTAGTGAGGTCATAAAAACCCCATCTCTGAAATGTGCTTTGTATCTCTACTTCATTGGCAAAGTGCGTCTGGAGGGCGCATTCACACAACTCCTTTTTCTTAGTGAATCTGGCCCTCAGTCTTTTATAAATGAGAATATTAACTTTATCTGGCCTAATATTGCTTCAACTCTATGTACTTGATACTATTGTAATTTGTTAAGTACAGTAATAATCAGTAAAAAATGAAAAAGTCCACAAGAGCTGGACTTAGTAATTGCTATTATAATGAATGATCAGTGTTTCAAAGAAGTACTCTTAGTTTCATTTCAAACCTTTATTTAACAAGTTACTGGTGTTGGTATCAAAAAAGACACTTTGACACAGAAATAAATGCTGCTTCCTTGTATTACCAACTAGTTGGAAGACAGAGTCATGCCTCTTTTATGTCCTTGTATCTGTTCTAGTACATCATAAGGTTAACAGTACAGGGTCTACAGCACCTCTATTGGTAAAAAACTGCAGTGCACCAAATTTTGAGGTCCTTCTGGACCATAGAGAATATTAGGAGCTGAGAGACTTTGTTGTTCAGAATTGTTGTTCAGACTTTGATTGCAGCTGTAATTTCTTTTCTGAACTCCTCTTCTTAAGCCCATTCATTTATTCTTAAGTGTGCTGTCACTCTCTACTATATGTCAATTAACTGAAGTTTTCTCAAACGACCCTGGCCAACATCCAGTTTTTTAGCTGTCCTGTCTGAGCTGGAACCACGCCAGCCTCCTATGCTTGTTGTCCAACCAGAACTAGGCACAGTGTCAGGTAGGCCAGTCCCAACGCACAGTCTGAGAGCCAGCAGGCTACTGACAGCCTATGCTAATGTCCATATGTTCACGATTGCACTCAGCTCTTATCTCTCCTGGCCACAGAGCTGCTATTCAGTCATGTCATCCAGTAGCCATCAAAACTTAGCAGTGCCAATTGGGGCTGTGACAACATCCTGCAGGTTATGGCAATGTATTTAGATACTCGTGTTCAGTCTTAAAACTTGAAACCATATCTTAAATCAACCAATTTAAAATATGTGATAGTACATTTACTGTGCAGTCAGGTCACTGACCTTCCTTAAAGTGGACATATTATGCTTTTCCATATTTTCTGTCATATCTACAATGTTACAATGTTGGATTTCAATGTAAAACGTGGCCAAAACGTCAAATTTGAAAGAAATCTCTATGAGCTAAAACTTTGAGATTTTCAATTATTCTGATCGCTCCAGTTTCAACAGTTTTTTTCTAATCTCGGCTAAGTATTACACAACTCTAAACTGGTCTTCTATGATTGGTAATCTACTCCAGGCAACAACTACTGAAGTGTTTTTGAAGTGTTTTTTTTTTGCATGTAGCTACATGCTACGGGATTAAACAATATCATCTTTGCTACCAGTGTGGTTTAATTCTCCCCAATTCCGGGTCACATTGCTCCTAAAACATTCCTGGTTATGGAGTATTTGGTTTAAAAGCATTATCTATGATTCTTGACTGTAGAAAGTGCTGCTATATTCCATTAGTGTCCACTGTTAACTATAGTACTGTAGCTACATGCTAACAGCAGTAAAAGCTGTCATCTTCGCTGCAAATTCTCAACAATTTCAGGTTGCTAGCGTTCATCGTGCCTAGTTTAGTAGTAGTCAAAATCTGAAGTTGGCTACTATTGAAAGTTAAAAATGTTAAAAACTTGACGTGTTAAACAAGGACCCTTTAAGCGTTTGGGCTGGTAAGTTGATGTACCCCAAAAAAAAATGATTCACTGAAATATAAACGTTTCTTTTGCCATGCAAAGTCTATAGGAAAAGTCTTTCTGGGCCAGAAGGGTGCAGTTCCAACATTGGCTGCTAAGCCCAATCCTGCTTTTCCCATTTTCCTTATTCACTGTCCCAGTCTCATCAGCTCCTCAGTCTTCACTTAAGAGGCTAATTTTAGAAAAGTTAATTGCATTCATAGTAGTGTGTGTAAAATATATTCTGAAGCTAATGAGGTTTATGAAAAGGTGGTGTGTAGTTGACAGTTTATTCACTGTGCCATGAAAAACAAGGATAGCTAAAGTGTGAATATCTTGTCCCACAGCTGCCTTATCCACTTTGATTGTCATTTACAGCTGATGGTGCATGTTTTTTACATTACAGTATGTTAAGGTAGTATTGCAGGAATTGTTTATTTCATCAGCTTCCTACATGTGCTTTGATGTCTGCTTTGCTTCTGTTCAACGGCCAGGCTAATAGAGTTGTATTGGAGCTGGATGGATTGCTCTTTGGCAGATTGCTGAGCTATTATGATTTGATAAATTTGAATGTTTCATGTTCCAAGTTATTCTTTGCACAGCTTTGATACAGATGCAATTTATGATTTGCCAGTTTTTGGTGCAGTGGTTTTGGAGAGCCTACAATTGTGGATGTGCTTTGAAATGCAGAAAAGTGTGTTTTATGATGAATTGTCTGTAATTACTCATAAAAGCTACTCAGTTACAATAATGCTTGTAAATAGGATTTGTTTTTTTCTACTTCTGTTTGTGGGTGTGAATGCACAAGCAGGATCACATTTAAAGCCTGCCACAGGTTGGGTATAGCTGAATAGCCCTCAAGGGGACACATTTAAGTTGTAGAAAGAGCCACATTCCTTGTCTCGCATCTGGATTCTCTGTACATATTACTCCCAGTGGCCTAATCAAACTAGGCTTGCACATTCAGACCAAAATTCTCTCATGTTTCTGGGCTAAATACCAGAACCATGCACCGATACTACAGCATTCTGTTATTTTTTTCCTCTAGAGCAAGTTTATTCCTTCTATACTTCACACTCGGTTGTAAAGTGCTGTCCATAAAGATCACAAACACACCCACTCAGTGCCCATCCTCAGGTGATAAATGGCTATCATTGATCTCCATCGCAGTGCAACTCAGTGCCCATTGGAGCTGATCCCTCACTGTTATTCTTACAGCAGCAGCCATATGGTTAGCACTTAGTGCCACAACCAGGGGAGATAGGGAATATGATGCTGGGGGTAAGAGAAGGGATTGGCAAGGTTTCAGGTGCCATGAGAGCAGGAAATCCACAAAGTTTCAAAACTGACTTAATGGACTTCCTCTGGTTGGCTGTGTAAGGATGGATGCCACACCACATGAGGGCTTTGGCTCGATCAGAAGCCTTTCAACATTGGAACTCAGGTCTGCACTAACATTAGCAGGGTTATGTTATTATCTGTGCCTCTGAGTAATTCTGCTGTACACTGCTATTATTTAGTGTTCCTTTGGCTCTCTTTTATCCCATCCTTGCCCCTAGCCCTGTAACAAGCAAACAATAATAAAAGCCTTAAAGTACTGTATAAACACAAAACACTTAAAAATGAATCACACTTATTTGCACTTAAGCTTCTTAGCATACAATTATTTCTACCAAGTGTCATCTAGTATAAAAGTCATCGTCTATCTTGGCATATTGAATCTTCACTTACAGCATGTGTATTTTTATTTTTTGTTTTAAAAAGAAATCACAATGTGGTTCTTATCTTGAAACCTCAGTCAGCAGAAGATGTGTTGAAATGGTTTTCTCTTTTGCTGTTATTATGTAATCAGATAAGCTACAGTATAGAAGCATATCTTTCCATATCTTTAAATGATTCCTTTGTTTTTCCCCTGTTTAAATGAAGATAAATCTTGCCGTCTGTTGTGAATTTTTTTTTCTGAAGAATAGGAATATACACCGTTATCTTTGCATTACATTTAAGAATACCTTCTCTTAATTCCCATTCTGTACACTTCCATTATTAGACTCGGATATCTTTACAATTAAAGGCTCTCTCTTGGCATCCTGACTGTATTAAAGGTGGATTTTGACCCCCTGCAACAGCGTCGCATCCCGAAATGTGAGCTAAATCAATGATGGAGGCAGTGAGCTGTCAGTCAAAAGACAATATCACTTCTGATGCATCAGTGTGCGTCTACTCCTTCATTGGTTATCAGCATCATATTGACAAATCACATCTGAAAAGACAATACTGAATGTCAAATCAAAGCAGCTTCCTATTCACAAACCGCTTCCCGGTGCACACTCGGAGAGGGCTGCCCGTCAAGTGTTGATGTTACCACAGTAACATTTTGTCATTAATGCAGCGATTGCAGAACAATTTCTTTTTTATTCAATTTGAATGATATAAACCAACATCTAATGGGCATCTCTGGAATCTCATGGCCGCAGATGTGTGTTAAGACAATGCTCGAATGTCTGCTGCAGTAATGAGCAGAGATTCCTGGCCTCCTAATTGCTTGCTGGGCCTGTGCATGGCTCATCAGAGTGGGGCTTAATTGGCCATCACTACCCAGGCAAGCATGAGGCTAAGGCTAGCCCTGTTCCTGCCTGCTCGCTTTCACCAAGATGCTTGCAGAATAAGTAAGCAGCTCCATTTATTCTGCATTGCTGCCACTAATGAACACAGTTTAGCCCGGAGGTCTTGATCATTGCGTCTCACTTCATCTTGGTCTTAGTGTGTTTGGTGTGTTTGCAACCACAGTTGGCTGGTGTTGTTCCAGTGTTTGGTGTTTTTTTTCTTACTGTTAAGCATCAACGTAATGAAGTGCTTCCCAGTTTTGGTATTGGGGTCTGTAGTGCAAAGCTGACTCGCTGGGAGATAAGTGTTTTCAGCTGCTGGCAATCAATTTATTTGCCCTCTAATGTTGAATACGTGTGTAGAATGAATACTGAAAGACATGGAAAGATGGAAGAGGAAAAGGGAGTTGAAATGGCCGTCTAGGTGTATTCCTTTTTCTTTCTGAGAAATGATCCTTTGAAAAGGACTAGACAACTCTTCGTGGACCATTACGCTACCATGAAAAATACAATCACACATGAACAGGGAGCCTATTTCAAAAGATACCCAGTTAACGTTAAAAAGAAATGACATGATTTTTTCATTTCCACACTTGAGCAATTATGCATTATTTTTTTTTACTCTGTCCTGATAAGCCAAATATTATAGCCTGTGAAAGAGTGTGAGTTTATGATTAAAATATGGTCCATGTGTTTAGGTTTCAGTGTTGATTTTGGAGATGAAAGAGATTTCCAAACCTGTTCTTGGAAAAGTTGCCACATCCCTGAAAGAAAGAAATACGCCCACACATAATGCATTATTGATTGGTGCTTAAATCAGTTTGATAACAGCTTTGTCAAATCAGCTCTTTTAACAATCAGATTAAAGCTTTTAGTACAATCGATCGGGAGGGATTTCAAATCTACAAGATGACAGTTACAGAGGAGCACATTGCTACAGCCTGGCCACCCATGAAAAGGATCTAAGCCTGCATTTGCTGTTCACAATCACTTTTCTTCTACAGGGCTGCTATACAGAAAGACAATCTGACAGCAATTGCTGGAACAACAGGAATATAGTGAGAAATGATAACAGCCTTGTGACCTGAACCAGCAATAGCTGCTTGAGTAACAAACTCCAAAGATTTTTATTAGTACATCACACAGACATGTCAGCCTCATTTGCACACATGAGACGCTGAAAGTAACATTATTTTACTCTGTGTTCCTGCACAATAAAGGACATGCAACCGAGATCAACTTGTCAGTTCACCGCATGTCTCCCAGAACAATACCATGATATCGATTTGTGCAGCTGAATCTGAATTAATGTCATGCACTGTGACATCCAGATGAAACAAATGCCACCTGAAATGTCACGTACGGTAAATAAGAACAGTCCCACAGCGGCCAAATCATTACAAAATAAAACAAGGTTACCACCATTTACACTTTAAACGCAAGATGTTTTTCTGTTGCATCCATTATTTCAGTATGTTGGGTTAGCATGCATCTGGGATGAATTAAGTGGCTTTACGAGTCACCACATCAGTTGGCGAAATGGAGCTCGAGAATGGAGGTATTCACTGGTAATTGCTGGTATTCTTTATATTCCGTGTTGAAAGGTACTCTCTTGAGCTATAATTCTGGTTGCCAAGTCAGCGAGAGGCGACTGTGAGACTGCGCTAGCTTGTCTCTTGGGCTTCTTAATTGGCTTTGTTATTGCAGACCTGTGTAGGGTAAAGGCAACGCGAGAGAATCTGGGCTTTGGTATATAAGATGCGGAGCTTTCGACTGTGACCCTCCTCCCACGGGCAGAGTGTTCACAGCTGCTCTCTCTGGAGAAGGTGACCTGGCTTTGGATCCCTCTCTGTGCTTCTCTCAGCGGACCACCAACCCCCACCCACCCATCCTCTCCCTCCACTCTTGTTCACTCCTCTCCTCTCAGAAGTCATTTTCTACTCCATCATTGAGTTTTCTCCTGTCTCCCCCACCCCCACCTTATTTTTCACCTTCTTTTTCTCAGCACCCATTCGTTCGTTTGGTTCAGCAGGGTGCCGCTGATTCTCTTCTCTCTGCAAATTTCCACACTTTTCCGGCGTGGGATGCCAATACCTCTTCAGTGCCTCACTATGGCATTATCACCCCTCCCTCCAACACACACATACACATTAATGCTGCATATAAAACAAAATTCTCCACACCGGCTCAACCCCACACTTACTAAGCTTTTTAGAAGAAGGGAGAGAACAGGAGTGGCGTACGTGACAGTCATAACAGAAAAGCCCAGTATTATTTTGGGTCCTGCCACCAAGGCATTTGACATATTTAGTGATGTTCACTGAGCAATTCTTCAGCTGACCACTCCTTTCAAAAGCTTAAGAATAAATGACTCCCTGGCACTAGCAGCAAGCTTTCAGTGAAGCATGTATCTATGTATGCGTTTATGGTGTTTAAAAGAAGGGAAGCACAAAGTGGGTGGTTTATGTTAGGGCAACGCAGTAACGTGCAGAAGCAACCAACTCCCTATTATAAGTTGGTTCTTGACCCATTTTGTATTACAGCTTATCATTTGCAGCTATGTAGCTTCATTTCACTATAATGTGTACAACTCTGCTTCCTTGTGTATAATGCACACAGTGAATGTAGACAAGAAAAAATGTACCACATGAGATACATTTTTAATTCAACTTTGCAATGACAGGGACTTCTAAAGAGCTTTCAAGTAGACTATAGTGTACATTTGACTTGATTATGCAGCATTAGTCTATTTATTACGAGGAAACTGCTTTTGAGCTGTCACAGCTAAGGCTGTCTCCTTCCTTGTAAACACAGCTTTGGAGTCCATTTGTGGAATTAAAGTTGCAAATGAACGTTCCTAGAACAGACCAAGACAGGGGTGTTAGAAACATTTTACCATACATCAATGCTTCTTGTTGGGGGGTATTAAGTGATCTTGATGTCTTGTTTAGTTTAAGCTATCCTGCATAATATATAGTTAAACTATTCTGCGCAGATAAATGTCTTTGTTTATAAAGAATATAATTAACAAAGAATACTAAATAGATATGTAGAATGAGAATAAGAACTCCCTATTAACAGACATTGTGCTTTTCACATTTTGTGTCATGGATTAAGAGGTGCTGTTTTTCAACTTTAGACGGAGACAGGGTAGCAGACGGAGACAGGCTAGCAGCCCCCCACACACAGGCACAGAGAGTATGGCTGCAAATGGATGTCAGCATTGATATCCTGCCTCTAGTGAATACTACTGATGTGCATCAGCAGCAGTCACATCTGCAGAGTATGAATACAGCTAGATTTCGGCTGAAAGGAATGAATGTTTGGCTTTTCAGCTGTTTAGGGCTCTTGTTGCAGGCTGATAAAGAATCAGGTCCCCTTTTTACAAGGTCTTGGTTGTTAATTTTCGTGGAGTTTTGGTACAAGCTGGTATGATTTCAAAACATGAAACATTGTTAAATAGGTATCAGACAGTTAATACTGAAGCTTAAAGCTGTAGCGATTTCTTGGTTAGTTGCTCGACATTAATCTTCAATTTAAAGGAACAAAACATTTTCTGGTTTCATGCTTCTTAAATGAAAGAATTTGATGCATTTTTGTCACTTTGTCATACGTGATATGAACTAAATAGCTTTGAGATTTTGGGACGGTCGGTCATATTAAACATACTGTTTGAAGACGTCAGCTTGAGCTCTGGGAATATACACTGCATTTTCACTATTTTCTGACAATTTATTGACAAAACGATTAATCGAGAAAATAATGGGCAGATTGATTAATACTAAAATGTATCTTGGTTGCAGCCTTACTGAAGTTTTTCAAGCTTTTGGTTGTGCCTTTATTTGCTACCAAATGTAACAATCTAGGACATTTCACACATGTCAACGTATTCAGTACATCTAATTCTTAATTTTAACATCTCCTGTATGTTCTCTAACATTTAAAAAAAAATCCTTTTGTAATTAGGTTTCTCTGCTTAAGTTCCTTTTGTTCTCCATTTCTACAGTGGCTTCCTCCTGCCACACCAGTGAAACCAACCACAGAGGTAAAAGCAATCATCTGAAAAGCACTTAGCGAGGCCAGAAACTTGATCAGGTTTCAACTAGGACACATTCATTACAATTGCAGCATAAGTCTTCATTAATGAGTTGGAAAATGGCAAGCAATCAAATCTGTGCAACCTATGGAAAGAGGAGCTAAAGTAGGACTGATTAGTTGAGTGTCAGACCAGAGGAGGTTGTTGGTGCGGGGGTGTTCAGGTAGAGGAAACCACCGGTTAAAGTCCTGTAAGCTTCTGTCTTGTGTTAATCATGACCTCACATTAGCACATCGTAATTCACTTTCACAGTGTCTCCTGAACAAGAGAAGCTCCTCCATTAGACGTGCGTACAGCCGTACAACAATAGGCCTGTTGAACAGTTTTCAAAAATTCCTTTAAATGTCTGGAGCAGTGCTTCAAGCGGTCATTGACGCAATGCTCTTACCCAGAGAATAGCCTTTGTGCCCAGTCTATTGTATGAGGCCGATATTTAGAGCAGGCCAGCCTAAAAATCAATATCCACTGTCACCAGAAGAATGAAATGACTTTACTGATTATGCCAAATAGAGCAGCGCCAGATAACAATTTGAGCCCAATTGTTTGGTTAAGAAGGACGATCGATGTGATTGGTGTAGGGTTTTAGTACTTTTTAAACGGAGACATTGTGTGACATGTGGTTTAATATTTGTGTAAAGTGTTGTCATTTCTATAAGTTTTTCTTTTTTAGTAAAACAGGAATTAAGATACAATAATGTTAGACTAAAGGTGAGAAGTCTCAATACACACAACAAATTGGCTTTGTGCATATCAATTTGATGTTTGACTAAATACATTGTCAAATAATAGTGTTTCTTTGGTGGCTTACTTATCAAGTCGATAAGTGTCAAAATCCTGACCTGGAGCCTTAAAGATACATTTAGCACTGTTAACTAGATGTTGTTTAAAGTAAAGTACACATGTTGTATCCCATATAAAGAGCAATTAGTGAAATTAAGTGGTGTATTTGACACAGGCTAAAAGTGATTCAGTCTTCTTTTGTAACTGCTCTTCATTCACAGCGCTACCCTCAATCGTGAATAAACGAGGGCATTTTTTATGTGGGGTTTGGTAAACCACTCAAATGAGAAATTAGATATTCCATTTTCTTTGAGAGAATCTCCTGCATATATTTGTTATGCCAAAAGTAAATCGGGGTGTATATCAGCTTCCAGCTGTGTTGTTGTCCATATCTGTTCGGTAAAATCGCAGCAGGAGACCCCGTCAACATCATGGAACTAATTTGATTTATGACATGCTGTATGCTAATGCTTGTTTTAAAGGGGGTGTATTTCTCAAAACAAAGACACCAATGCTGGGAGAATAAATGTACTTTGCATTTTGAAAACTCAAGATGATTAAGCATTTTTACTTCTATTATGAATGTGCTACACAAACAGGGTACACATTAGTCAGCATCAAATCAGTTTGATTTTCCTAGTACTGTAGTTATGACCGTTGTAGCCTTCAGTAATCACGTCTGTAGGGAAGAGGGTTAGTATGCAGAACATGTGAAGACTGATTGTATTCTTATGCAGTGAAGCACATTAGCCAACCTTTGCCTTCCCCCTAGAAGCTATTCATATCCCTGTTTTGATTGGTTAATTCATGTCAGAGTTTAGTTTTTTCCACAAAGGCTATACAAGAGGCCATTTACTCTCAATAAAATTGAATTTTTTTCCTACACAAAGCTGTGCAGCCAGAAGGCACCACCAATGTCAGGCGCGTATGCATCATACAGATGTCTTCTTGCTTTACAGTAATACTGCTCCCATTGAAAAATGCATATACTTTTATTCTTTGCAGTTGTTTATCTTCAGATATTACTGTTCAACATGTTTTAAGTTGATCACATTTACCAAAAAAGTTAGAGGATTAGTGCACGAGCTGCATATGAACAAATATTTATCCCAGTTGTAAAATAAAGCTAAAGTGCATTCTTGCTGTTTAATAGTGTAGGTTTTTTGCATTAAATTGTTGTGGTTTCCGTGGTATTCTCCATAAATATTCTCCACCGTTTACAATCCCATCATTTCCTGTGCAGCATTTCACAGCTCCTAGTAGAAAATGAAATGGCATGGAGGTAATGTCGCATACCGTACTATGACTAAACCACATCTGGTGAAGCTGCTCCCAAGGACTGACGTGTTATCTTGTTTTCCTTTTTATCAAAACAGCTCAACATTTACATATTATACACGGCTTAAGTTGTATCGGGTTCATGTGAACTATAGTGAAGTTGTTTGCACATTTAATTTGGTGCTTTGACTTTGTAGCAGGAAAAGATTGCAACTTGAAAGCACAATTCCTCTCAGTGATCGTACCAATACAAAGGTGCTGTGTTCTGGGCTGTCGATACCGTCATGCTCAGCTGAGAGATAAGTTCCTTCATGATGGAGCTGCATGCTCTGTGCTCCACCGCTCCCTGGGCGGTGGGGCTGTTTCAGGACAGCGTCAGTGAGTAATACCGCATGCTGGCTCTCATTGCAGCCGATTACTTATCTATTGATTGAAGCCAGCGTTGTGCAGATGGATGCCTTTGGAGCTTGACAAGTGCTTTAACAACCCCGGAACCTAATGCTCCTTAATGTCACTCTGGGTCCATGTTAAATAATGTCCCATCTCTAAGTCACCCGGATTCACTCACGGCCAATCCCAGCAACGGAAAAGGAATCCATCTTGATTGGTTGTCTTCAGGCCAAAAGATCTATGGCTGCAATTACATGTAGCCTCTCCTTGCTGCAGCTGGTGAGATGTAATAAATAGCATTAAGGACTGTGAAAATCCTTTAAATACACTTTCCTCCTTCTCTTCCTGCTTGACAGTTGGAAAGAGCAATGAATTCCCAGCAATCGTTGAGAGCAGCCTGTGAGAAGCAGAACGCCGTTTCTACTGCTTATCACTTTCACTTAAGCTGCTCTGGAGATTCAGTCTCGCATGCACTCAAATGTGTACACACACCCACAGACACCCCGTAACGGGTGCCAGCCTTTTTTTTATTGTTCATATGAGGCAGGGGATAAACCACAGTGCATTGCAGCGCCCGGCTCTTTGTCCTGTTGACGGATTCTCTCACATGAAAATGTACCTCAAGACAGCTGAGTGCTTTACTTACTGATGTACTCCTGCATTTGGACATTTGAACCACATGTTTTTCTTTGCCTCCTCCTGTCAGGTTCTGGCACGGGTCCATCACAGCTCCTTAACAAGTAGCCTCGGGCCAGCCAAGTCAATCAGTTGTATAATCTCAAAATGTTAAAGGCCGACGCAGCCAGACGAATGTGTCAAGTGAGTCACGACTCATCTGAAACATCAGGCTTAATATGTTTTTATGTCAAGTTATAAAGCAGCCTGAAATGCACAGGCAGTCCTAACATTTTATTTGTTGGAGCTGGAGCAAATACTGATGGCTGTTCCCCAACAGAGCTTCTATCAAGGTTGTTTTTCAGATATCGGCTGAGTTTCAAACATAATCATCAAAGGCTGGACAACCCTGCTCCCTGAGTTTTTCAAATAAACAAATCATACCTCTTCTATTTTATAGCTCTTAAATTGACCTTTTTTCTTAAGGTGCTCTACATAGATAAATGAAAACAGACCTGGTGACAAAGCACAAGCCAAGATGGGGCCCGTTATCATCTTGGATGCTTTAGCGTCAAAGAACATTTTTATACAAAAGCATATCCACACCCACAACAAGGAGCTTTTTCTGCATTAATCTGTGTCTCCTGCTGTCAGCAGCAGCACAGCCAGACACCTTATTCTCAAGTCTGCAGCATCTGTCATTGCTAAATGTGTTGTTCTTGCTAATGTTTGTAATTTGACGTCTGACAAAGAAATGTTTTGATTAATTGGAGTCCGTGGCACAAAATTATTTTGCTATTTGGAATGCACACGCAACTTCAGACTAGGTATGCAAATTTTGCACTGGACAAACTGTCATGCTATATTGGATTGTTGGTGCTGCGTAGAAGATGCTCTTTTTGGTTCCACAGGTTAGAACTGAACTGTGGGAAAAGGCGTTTAAGTTTGCTGCTCCAGCTACATGGAGCAAGTTACAGAAATCCATGGAATTTTAATAAGCTGGTCTCATTGGTCACTTTTAAGAGGGTGTTGATTGACTTAAAGGCAGCCACATCTGGCTGTAGATGTTTTGCCTGATGTGTTTAGGATTATGTTTGACTTTGGGGATTTGCTGTGTCAGTTTTATGATTCAGTGTTTTTGTGTATTTTGTGTTTGTATGTATGTGTGGTTGAACTGCTGCCTGCCTTGGCCAAGACACTCTTGAAAAAGAGATTTTTAATCTCAGTGGGTCTCTTGGTTAAATAAAGGTAAAAAAAAAAAGAATGAAATAAATAATAATACCAGCTGTTTGTTTCCAAATGAAGATGTCAAATCTGTTGCTGTGAAACAAGACTAGAATGTACAATGTTGTGTATTTTATTGAACTGGCTTTAGCCCTTTTTATTAAATCTTCTAATTCAAGCGTTATTAATTTCCAAACAATTCTTACAAGGATTCAAAGGAAGAGGATCATTTTTAATCAAACATCAAAGCAGCTCATTTTCATAGAATAACCCTTTTGGCGTAGAACTCACAAAAGGATTTCTGTGTTAGTTCAGGATGTTATTGCTTTCTTGCCTCGTTTTTATTTTTGGCAAGATTACAATTTATTTCAAACTTTCACACACAATTTGGATCACTCGAGGGTGCTTTCTATTTGCACTTTAGCAAAGCGCAGGGACAAACTCACTCTGAGAGTGATTGGTCTACACTTAACCACAAGCTTGAAAATAGCTGGATACCGTGGCCTGTCTATAAAAGAATACAGTGATAAACGAATATCCTGCTGAACTAGACCAATTGTTATCTCCACTCTCTCATTTACCATAGATTTGCCTTGATGATTTCTGGCTGAAAATCAATGATTCACTCACTTTCAGAATAACGGCTCCTCTGAAGGTGTTGACTAGGTTCTCCCAGGGGCGATAATTTCAATCAAGAGGTGTGAATTCTCAGGCTTTTTACAATAGAATAGAACACTGTAATAAATTAGACAAATAAGTAATTTCTGTGTAGAAGATGGATTTGAATTGAATCATCTTGCGGCCTCACAACACATGCATTCTTTGACACATGCTTTACATACACAGATGTGCAAACACCATACGTGCACACATATTTGCTGACTGTCTCTGCGGGTGCAGTAGCTGGCAACGTTTTCCTATCTGCTTACATTAGTTCAGAATACCAAGAGGCTGAGGCTCTCAGCACCTGAATAAGGTGGTGTAATACTAAAGGCTATCCCTACATACTTACGGCACTTAATAATGTTGACCTTTATCAACTTTAGGTGTGCATTTGCAATAGTTTATAGCATCAGAGGGAGCAAAATGAAAGGAGGGGGAGAGCCAACCGCTAGAAACCTAGTAACCTTCAGGTGAAGGTGGGCCATGTAAAAGCTGCTGTAGGTCTGCCAAATATGTTGGATTGGTTTTCTGCATAGCTGCACTGTTTTGCTTGAGTAGAAAAGTAATTGCATTACTATTCACTAAATGTTCTAAGTTTTTGACATATCCTATCTCCTAACTTCATAGTACTGAATTTAGAACTGTCTTCATCAAAAGACACTGCCATAAGTCAAACTTCTTCTTTTGTTGGTTAGACCTCAAGCCGCTGTTTTGGTATATAAATCTGTTCATTATCATTTTTTTTCCTGACTGAACACTGTCATAAGCCTACGTGATTTATTTCTTTTTTTAAATATGCCTCAAAACAGCTTTTTATAACATGTCAGGATGACCCTGATGTCAGAAACCATTGCTATTGTTTCTGAGTTAGTTGTCTGACATGTTTGTCTAAAGGGGAAAATTATACAATTAATTTGACAGCTAAAGGATGTCATGTAATGGTGCTTTAATCCTGTAAAACTGCTAAGAAATGCTGGCAATTTAATACCATATTACCATTCAAATAAGAGAATGAATTATCCGGCAGGAATAATCTTGAATTGTAACATGTCGTGCCCATGTGTACTAGCTAAAGCCTGGACGTGTCTTGATTGGACTGATCTCCTCTCCTCTGCTGAGATGACAGAAATCTTAGAGACACAGCGAACAAGGGTTAGCAGGGCAAGTGGCTCTGAACTGTTGAATAGACTCAGGCTACATTCCCACTAATACGTTTTTGTTTAAAAAAGCATATATTTTGCTACGTTTACGCCTTGCGGCTACACTCCTTACAAGCCCTTAAAACGTAGGCATTTGGAAGCGCTCCTGACCCCGTTAAGGTTTGAAAACTCCGGGATTGCATTGTAGTCTAGACAGGCAGGACTGGAGACCTTGGGAAACAACAACACAGACACCTACGTCAGTCAGTCTCATCAGTTAGGTAGGCTTGCCTTTTGCAAATACATCCCTAGTCTTTTTTCACCATTGTTGTTCTCCAGTGTATTTTCTATATTTTCAACTTATACATCCATTCAGGACAGAGTTACGTTGGACAATCTGCTACCTGTTTACACTGGCATGTCCAGTGGTTGCAAATGGTCATGTGATATTCTTTTTCAGACATGTATGGAAAGCAATACTTCTTAATATGGAGCCTTAACACTTGTGTGGACGGATATTGTTTTTGTTTTTTTAGTGTGGATGTAGCCTTGCTTTTAGCCCTATGTCATGATATGTTATTAGCAAAATGCCCAGTTTTTACCAAATAGGTCATGCAGTCTTAACTGTGGATCTAAGCATGTAGTCTTTGGCTGTGCAGAAATCTTGTTGCAGTCCTGGGTTTTTTTTATTAATGAAGGACTTGCTGCTCCTAGCCAGGTGGAAGCGGTGCAGTAATAAATGTGGCCCAATATATCATCTGTAGCACATTACAGGGGAGCTGGGGGTGATTATTCATGCCGGCAGGGGCATGAACAGACCTTTCAGAGGGGTTCACGGGCTCAAACTTTGAAAAGGGCGTCTCCCTCATCTTTCTCAAAAGGGTAGGTAGAGTCTCCCCGTGTCTCTGATGTTGTTGGTTTAATCTCATAATGAATGCAGTGAAATCTACAATACTTTTATAGTGAGAAATATGCACATTTTCTTTGTTAGATTTTTTTTTTTTTTTTCCCCAGCTGATTATTTGATGAGTCTGGATGTTTTCACATGTATTTATCAGGGTCCTTTGTTTGTTTTCATGCTCTTACCATAATCATCATTGTATTCTTTAAACTTAATCATCAATGTCAAACACAGTAGCATGCAATTTGTGGTGTTTACGTTGCATTGTGAAGTCTGCGATTGTGCAGACCATTCTATTAAGCCTCACTGAATCTTAAATTCCAGAATTAGCTTCTCAGATGGGTGTAATCAAGACTGCAATTACCGTACTTGCACTGAATCAACTTTTTTTTCTTTTTCCTTGAGCCACATTCTTGGACTAATTTACAAAAGACACTTCTACAGTCATTTAGTCGGGGGCCAGGAAATGATGGTATTGTAAGCAGCGGGACGCGGGGTGAAGGTAGATGGGGCGTTATGTTTGGAGCAGCCTGTGTTTATTGTCTGTGGCTATCACAGACAGATGAGGCACAACAGCTGGCCCTAATGCGTGTTGGGTAGGATCAGCCCGGCCCAGTCACAGCACATCAATAGACCCATACGTTAGCTGACAGGGAGAGCACTAAACTGTGCTCGTCTAGCAGGTGTCATGGGCCCAGCCCCAGCACAGGTGATAGAAAAATAGGCAATCTGTCTTTCCACTGCAGGGGTATGGGGAGGGGGGGTTGGGTTGCCACCGGACATAAGATCTCTGATCCTTCACGAGGAGCTAAAACAAAAGGGCTGTTTTACACAATGACAAACATCCATAACCCTCCACCAGCAGCACTTCCCTCAAACCACTGCAAGGAGTAGCCAAGTGGTTGCCGTGCCGCAGTGTCAGGCCGTATGTGTCACTTATGATCAGTCCTCATGTTACAGATATATTGTACGTTGCAATGTAGATATATAACAGTTTCATTACTGTTACTACAATGCTTAGTTTCATGTCACCATTTAGGTTTGAAGCACCTAATGATGACCTTATATATGATTGCATTCAGCGACAGGCTATAATTTGATCAAAATGGAAGAAAGAGGAATTTAGTTGTAAGCTGTGTGTGTGTGTGTGTGTGTGTGTGTGTGTGTGTGTGTGTGTGTGTGTGTGTGTGTGTGTGTGTGTGTGTGTGTGTGTGTGTGTGTGTGTGTGTGTGTGTGTGTGTGTGAGAGCAAGTGTGTGTTTTATGAAAGCTCCATAATACTGGAAATTACAAGCCTCACTGACTTGTAATTTGTTCCAGAAAAAAATAAATAAATGAATCATTGCAATTTAAATTTTTATAAAAGTGACTTTAAACAGATGATTACATCCTCTGATGTGATTATTTTTCAACTACAGGATACTAATATTTTCAAAATTACTAGTTTAATAGTAATGATGATGTTAATAACACTATTATGCATATTTGTACTGTTTTAATGGCGTAATAGATCTAACACGCTTGTCATTTACCCTGGAAACCTAAATGTATGCAGCTTAGACTGGATAATAATCACTGTGCATTTATTACAAATGTACTAAATTACACAACTAAATCAGCAAAGTATTGAGTAGATGATACTGCAGTATTTTTAACGGCTTCGTCATTAAATTTGAAGAGAGGAAAAAAAAAAGGAGGAAACAATCAATCCGGCTTTTATCTGCTGAGACACGGTGACAAGTGCTTTAACAATTCAGTAATTTGTCCAGAGGATCTTAGAAATTGTGACAATGATATGACAGTGCTGTCTTTGAAACATAATTCTGCCTTAAATATCTTTATTCTGCACTTTAGTTACCACTCCTTTCCTTTTGTATTTTACCATTGTGGGGACTCATATTTAGCTATAGAACAAGTCCACATCTCTGGACTTGAACACACCATCAAGACAGATTTTAGTATGTGGTCTTTGGTCTCATAACCACATAAGGCTGATTAGATTTGTCTAAAACAAATGCTGTTAATTGTTCAACTAGGAAGATGATAGGTGAACAGCAGTCTACTTACTACTTACTTCTTAAAAGTTACATTTGTTTCAGTTCCCCCCCCTTTAATAGTTTTTTTTTTAATTTGTTTTCTTGCTTTTTATTGATATATTTTTGGTTATTCTTATTCTATCAATTGGCATTCTATGTCTATTGTCTTTTTGTTATGTTGACAGTGATGAATTGAATATCAATTTAATCTTCAGTTTTGTAGCTAAGTTGCATGCAAATAAGACCGTTTTGGAGTTGAGGCATATTTACTTACTAGCAGTGAGAGGCTAGCGGTAAAAAAAATAATTTTGTTACATAGATTGCTACAGTACAGTGGAACATATTAAAAAAAAATACTTGGCCCATATTTTGGTTTTGTCTGTTTTGGTTTCCTCAATGTCTTAAATCTTGTCTTCACTCATGCACTACTGACAGACTGGCAGTGGTCTGCCCACGTTTTCTCCAATGTGTGGGCAGGCGTTTACCTGGATGCCAAACAATGTCTTGTTTTATGCAAGGAACCGGCCCATTATTTAGACAGCGTATCTAGTGAAATAAGGCCTGTCATGCTAAATTTAGTCAGACTAACATTTCCCCTTTTCAAATTCTTAGTTGGCACTAAAACCAAATTCACCAGGTGGTTCCTTCGTACACAGCCTGTCAGAGTCATCACCTGCCTTGAATTTCAAAGCAGTTCTCAAAAAATACCTTGAGTATCTCTCCATTATCCAAATGACATTCAAATTCTCTTAGAGTGAGCCTATAGTTCGAGACTCCCATTTCCCTGGTGGTTTTACAGTCAAACCCTAATTACAGTTAGTCACAAGGGCTCTTTTTTCTATACCATGTACTCGAAAGAACAAGGTAATATAATGACTCAATTTGGAATTTAGAATAATTGGTCTCATTAATTTAGATTATGATCTTTTTTGCTGTTAAAGCACTTTACCCTATTCTTCACACTTTTATACGCTTTGGTTGACAGCCCTGATAAGACGTCTCCACCAGACTCGCAGCATAAAAATCTATTGGTATATTTTACTTGGAGCAAAGTGCCTCTTTTCAGATATTTATTGCCAGTCACCTAATGCTTTGCTATTGTTCATGCACATTATTGGGTTGGATGTGTAAGCCATTTCTGTCTTTGTAATGTACTGTAGAGCGTGGCCATGAAGGCTCCTTATGGATTTGGTAAGGAAGGGGGGAGGAAAAACCTAGGCCTGCTATTATTGCCATTGTGAGGGAACCTGGGAGAAAGCTCTGTGACAAAAGCCAACATGCTGTATTTTTCCTCAGTGTTCTTTAGCTTGTACTCTATACACAAATGACTAGTATGAAAGGCACACGCCTCAATGGGAGGATCTCAAGGACAGCTTGAAGAAGTTGTGTATTGTATGTACATCAGGCCGTAACCCCTCTGCAAATGTGAATGATTTGAAAGAACAGGCTTGGCATTTGTGTTACAGTGACTTGAAAACAATACCATTACAACCAATATGGGAGTACTGGACTGCTTATTGTCCAGAAAAAAATGTGCTTATACTGATTTTTTTTCAGATTTTATTGACTATTACAGAAAGGCACAGACTGTAGAGCAGATTAAACTGTGGGCGGAATCACCTGCATTACACTGGTATAATTGTAGTTAGTCTATTCCTAACTAAACTTTGTAAATGTTATGTTCTGATATATTTAGCACACTACGCAGTACATCATTTTCATTTTCAGCCCCCGCACAAGTTCACTATGATGAATTTTGAAAGTGATTTAAGTTTACTACAGAACTTAAAAAAAGTAATTGTCTTCAGTGAGGTCACAAGAGACAAACATATAAAAATAAGTATACCATTTTACATGTTCAACACTCACTTTAGATATATATTTTAAAATAGGATTCTTAAAAAGATCAAATAAAAATCGCAGAGGAGAAATAAAGAAGAGAAATAAAGATTAAAATATGCAATGCCTCCTGTACAATGAGAGCAACTCCCTTGTTATCAGACGGTGCATGTCTTTAGCCCTTATTTGCGGTGAGGTGTTATTAGCAGCGTAGTCCCACCTCATCACATCATCTGTCAGGAGATCACTAGTTGCTGTAACAGCCCAGGAGGAGGATCCCTGTATGCTGCTTATCTGCCTCAGACACCCGCAACCTTGTGTCCCCGTGAGAGCAGGACAGTAACTAAGCATATTACTCGATGTGGTTCGGATGTACTGAGTATTTGAGTATCTCTGTTTGAGACTTTACATTGTCATAACATGACATTTATATGACATATCATAAGAGAATTATTGCATTTTTACATTACTACAAGGGCACTAACCGCTCACTTTGCAGATTAAGATTTTACATATAACAAATATAAAAAGGACATAAAAAGTGATGCATTGCTATCGTTTAAACTACCCAGTAGTATATGAAGCAGTTAACCAGAGCACCACCTGGACCAGATACAACATTAAAGTGCTTTTTCACCAGCCATTTGGATGGTGGAAGTTTGAATCCTGCATACCAGCCCCAAATACTCTCACTTAACTCAGTGGTAAGTAAGAGAGTATGATAATGTACTAACTGATTCAAAAAGGCTGCCTGGCTCCTGATGGCAAGATGGCTAAAGATAGAGGGTGGAGCATGGCTGTCATCAAGATGTCTTGTATAGTAAACAAGTGATAGGTCTGTAAGTTAAACTGAAGCTGTGTTTTGTACACAGTATGCAGCCTATCTTAGTGGAATGTGGATAAATCAGAAAGTTATAGTACTATATTTGCTAGCACCTTAGCTTGCTAAAACATTACTAACATTAGCTTACTAACAGCTAACTTGTCCTCTCCGGTAGACACAGGGTGCTAAAATAATCGTCTGACATGCTTAAATCTCTAGCTTAAAAGCTAGTTATCGGCACTTTGTGGTTATTTTTGCTGCCCGTAGGGACGGGACTTAAATGCGCTCTGTGTCTAAGATTGGATGGAAGTGGACCATAGTGGGATGTGATTGGCCAGTGTTCCGATGAGTGATAAACCAGTTGGCCAATCATGTGATCTCTTTGCTCTTTGTGGGCCAGTGAGTCAAAGACAAAGGATGTGAATAGCCATTGTTCATACGAAAGGCACACAAGTGGGCCAATGATGTTATCTCTCTTCTCTTTATGGGCTAATCAAACAAAAAAAAAAAAAAAAAAGAATTGTTCGACCGGAGTTTAGCCGCAGCCCATTCTGCCCACACAAATAGACCTAACGGGAAATCTCCCAGTGGCCTAAGGTAGCATGACATAGTTGGTACCAATGGATTCCTTAGGTCTTCTAGTTTCATATAATACACCTACAAACATTAATATTATAGATTGTAAGAATTGATTTTGGAACTTTCAAATAAAAAATATTTTTTTTTTTTTTTTCAAACCAGCCCTATTTTAAAGGATACATGCAGTGATATTTTACAATTTTCTTATTGTCAACCAATCCCAACAACAATTATTTTATCCTATAATAAGTATTGACTTTTTATCCAAAGCCATATACTGTAGCTTACTCTGTGCCAAGGAGCTCCAAAATAATTTAAAAGAATCAATGACCCTGGGTCACATGTTCCCTCATTATCATGTAGTTTATTTAGAGTCAATCCCACATACTCTGTCCTGGGGCAATAAATACTGTCCAGAGTGTCAAATGTGTATTAATCCATAGTTGAAAATAGTCCCAACAAATACTCTATGTAATCCTGTTCAAATAATTTTACCCAAAAACTACAGTGTCCTTTTCAGTAAACCACGTGCCACAGAGAGAAAGGGAAAGTCAGAAAATATTGAGACATTGCTGGTTTAAGTGTTTTGTAGGAATTGTAAACTATAACCAAATTCTAAAATATCACCAGACTTATCCTTTAAATACTTCTTCCACTATTGGGAAATAAACAGTATATCTGTAACTGACTAAATGTGATTGCTTCTCCTGCTAATCACATAATCAATTTCTTATTGGCCGGAATTTCCCTCCAGAGTTATTGCATTAAAACCCACCGAGATGCTATTTATCGTTGAACACTTTTTAGGTATCTCTTAAAAGCAAATTGATGAGGTACAATGATACATTTATTTTCTCAAGACAATATTCCGGAGTTGTCTGTCCTAGGTGTAGGGAATTGCATTGTGTAGGCATCTGCAGTCAGAGCCTATGGTAGCTTAAAGCCTAAACCATTACATCTGATCTGCAGGGTTAAGCCAGAACAAGCACTGCGCTCAAGTGTGGCCCCATCTCTTCCGCTTCCCTCTTTTATACCAGCTTCAATGTTGTTAAAGCAAAAGAAATTGGACTGTCTAGTAGAAATCAAGTAGCAACATCAGCTCCATTTTAGGAAGAGGTTATTTTATGTTGTGAGCAGCTGGTTTTCTTTTTTATACTTCATTGATGTCTACAGTGACTGCACATTGGCCTGCATCATTAGTCTTATTCACAACTTGTTGTTAGGGGGTTCTATGAGTACTTTTACATTTTTCATCACTTATGTAAACAACTAGGTGCGAAGTCATGTACATATTACAGGAGTAATTATCAATGCACAGATAAAAGCCAAGTAACATGAGTCATTCTCGAATGTGGAGGCTAAGCTGTTGAACCTGCTCCCATCACTGGGATTTTGACGGCACATTATTCTTGTCAGTGTTTTTGCGCTTTATGTTTGCATTAGCTGATGTGACTGTTACATGTGGCTGCTGTCATACTGGGATACATTTTATTTCAAAGTTAGTGCTTCATATGTAATTTTACTAACTTAAATTGGCTAATAAAAACTTTTTTTTTTTAAGGTAGATTAATTAATTGAGAAGGAGGGTTTGGAGTAATGAAAGATGTGCTTCTTCCAAAAAATGACTTGTATGCATGCATTGCTAAATCACAGACGTCAGTGTGTATTTGCTATTGGTTGTGATGTCAGGAGGACTGGAAGGAGCTTAAAAAATAAAAAATAAAAAAAAATGGAGAGAATAATCAGAAAGCGGTTCAGGTTGAAATGAGTTCTCCTCGCTGTTTCTGCCTTTGACTGCTACCCTGAACACATGTGGAGTTCAGGTGTGCTTTTTTTTGCAGGAAAAGTCATATGCAATAACCAGCCCTGTCTTTTATTCTAGTCAGGTTCACACTTACCTATACAATTCCTTGTTAAATTTTTTTTTTTATGTCTGCCTCTGGATCCGAGTCTTTACCATAATGTTACATGTTCACAAGTGGCAGACACTTTTGTCTTTGGATAATGATGCTGACACATGACACATGTCTGCATTTCATGCAGTTGCAGCATTCATAATTCTCATCATACTAATGGATTATAGAGGCAGGAGTTTGCATTTGACGTTAGTCTCCGGTATATGGGAAATATAGAAAGTGAAAACTGTTACAAATAACATGTCTAATTGTTAGGGGTGGAACGGTACACAGAAGTCACGGTTCGGTTCATACCTCGGTTCAGACATCACAGTTCGGTTTGACTTTGGTACAATGGAGGAAAAAGCAAATCAAAAATGCAGAAGGCAATTTTCTTTTTATTGTGCATGTCTCAGGCTGTACCACCTAGTGTCATACAGTCTCTCCCCTGAGCTAGCTGCAACAGCTTGAAGTGATTAAAGTCAGATGTAAATGGTAAACAATAAGTACCCCACATCATCTCCAGACTCCATCTGTAACTTGTAAACAAAATAAGACAATCAGCAATAAAACTGAAAATTGAAAATATAGCATCTCTGTTCTCTGCAAAGGCAAACTAAATTACCTGATTAATTCAACGTCATCAGGGTTTCCCATAGCACTTTGCAGCTAAGGTGGCCGCCTTAACTATGTCATCAAAAAATAAAATGTAGAAGAGATATCCGCCGAGTTACTCTGCCCTGTTTTCTACCAATCATTCCAAACCACACAGTTGACAACTGGAGGCAGGCTCGGACATAAACGCCACAGGCTGCTGTGGACTCGTCAGTCTCGCAAACGGTTTCAGGAAACTGGCTGTATGTGTCCGGCAATGCATACAACATTAACCGGTACAAGCCTACAGCTGTCTGCAGACACAGACTGCGGAAAATGTGTCCGAGCCTCCAGGACGGTGAACTGAGACTTTGTTTCCTGCTTGTCCATCAATGGTTGATGGTCGGTTAACATTTTAATTTAATTGTTCTATCTTTTGTAAGGATGGCTGCCAAAAGTCCTTGAGGTCTCGTGAGTTGTTGATGCTTTGCGCGAGTCGGTTAATCCGTCAAATCAGCCGGCTACGTTGTCATGAGTGGATCTGATTCAGACGAGCGTGTGAAGTCTCTCTTCAAGCTCAGAGTAAAGCAAATCCACAACAAACGTTTATTATTTCACTTCTGAAATAACATACAAGGTTCGGCACGTAGCCTAGCTAGGCCTACTGTAGGTTTGGTGTATAAATGTAATATATTAAAATGCAATTAGGTCAAGCACACAGTCAATTTCAAAACTCTCACAACCCGGTTCAGTTTAGTGAGTGACTCGGAGTAACTCGAATCCTTACAGAGAACCGGGTTTGCCAGGCCTAGTCCTTTTATGCTGCTATCTCTGACAAACTCACTGGACCGTCAACCTGACAAAAAACTGCATACATAGGCGGAGCTCGGCTACATAGACGCCAATCGGAGCTAAGGCGGTGCTACAGATTAGGTGTCCCTAAAGAACCTGTGTATTTCACAGTAGTTCCGCATTACTTTAATTAATTTGCACGCAAGTTTTATTTATTTTTATCCCGTGTATTCTCTGTGTAAATTCATGCACCAAACGCCCGCACCATGTTCGGTTCAATACAAATATATGCTTTATACTATTTGTATTTCATGGCTCATTAAGTGAGCAAGAGTATATTATCTAAATATATCTGGTGTAATTTAAACCTGGAACCAAACATTTTTATTAACCTAAAATCTACCCACATTGTGAAAGCATCTCATTATGCAAATTAGTGTAGTGGAGCTAACAGACTTGTTAACAACCATGGCACGGCCCAGGTCAAGCAAAACGGGCGTTTTTGAAAGTGACTGCTAAAATATGATGCGACAGCATCGTTAAATTGTCACCCTTCTGTACTTAATCATGTGTTTGCCTTATCTTTACACTGCACTGTTAGTGAGCCCAGTGGCTTAGTGTGTCACCGCTACAGTAAGTGTTGGTGGCTTTTAAAATTGGAAAGTTGGTTCTGGCATAGTGTTAGAGTAATTAGAGTTGAACAGGTGATGCTTTATCTCAGCCTTGTTATGGATCATGTCTTTGTTGTGTTGTTCTAATTCTCTGTCTGATGCTGAGGAGCCTCCATGCTCTGTCACACTAATTAGATGGCGCCAGTCATCCCCCATTTCTTTCCACCTGGATCTTTGCTGGGAGGAGGGTAAGTGATTAGATGAGGAGGAGGAGGATGAGGAGGAGAAAGAAAGGCAGGTTGACAGGCAGGTTGACATGGAGACAAGTGTCGCAGGGGGCCTCACGTTCACAATGGTTTGTGTCAAAAGCCTTTGGAATAGCCTGAATAACTTCTGCCGATATCAGCAGTTATACACTCTGCTGGTTTTTCATTTTGCCAAATTGAACCTTTTTTTTGGGACGGTGTCTAAACTGTTGTATTTTCCGTGGGACCGTCTGGCATATTGTGCACTAAGAGGCCAGCTTAAAGAGAACATGTTATCTAATTGTAAAGCTCTCAAAGTAACTGTTGCATTCTGTAGTGTTTTGTTTAGTTTTTCCAGCATCATGAACAATAAAGATTACTACCAATAGTGACATTCTATTGTTTTGAGGTTTACGGCTCTTGATGATTTTGGTCTGCTCCGCTTTCTCCTGTTCGAAATGTTGTAAAATGCAGTGTGTGTGAAACCTCATTTTAGCTCAAGGCATATCCAGTAATTAAAGGATTAACTTGGTAATCTAAATTGTCTCTTGTCTCCCCCTCGCCCGCGTTATTTCCGAACATCCATTTCAAAGATTTAAGAATGCCTCCTTTCCCTCCCCGTCTGCATTTCTGTGTCTTCCCATGCCTGCGCTGAGTTCTTTAATCAACTTGTTTCTGGATAACCTCATTTCCGGCTAAGCGCAAGGGGAAGACAAATCCATGAGCGTGTGCGTGTCTTGGATGTCAAAGACTGCGACCGTGTCTGCTCCTCCCGACAGCTCATGATACCTTTTGGTTCCTTTGAGGATTGCGTGTAGTTATTAAGTCAAAATGTGTTTAAATCTCTGTGACTCTTTTAGAAAAGCATGCACTAAACCGCCAAACAGGTGAAGCTTTGAAGAATCTGAGGCATTTACATCCCGAGTTTTGCCACAGCAAGGCATTTTAAATCTAGCTCTAAAATGAGCTCCATAAATCTATCTAGTAGATACAGAGGGCATAAATATACCCACCCCAATGTTAAATTCCCATAGGGGCAGGCAGATATTTATTTTTAAAGGCCAGTTATTTCAAGGATCCAGGATACTATGCATCCTGATAAAGTTCCCTTGGCCTTTGGAATTAAAATAACCCCACATCATCACATACCCTTCACCATACATAGAGATTGGCATGGTTTTATTTCAGTTAGCCTAATAGCTGGTTTGATTTGCATTGAGATGATTTTATGGAAAGTTTCCCATGCCTATCTCTAGGTATGGTGAAGGGAATGTGATGATTTGGGGTTATTTTAATTCCAAAGGCCAAGGGGTGCATAGTATCCTGGATCCATGAAATAACTGGCCTTTAAAAATATAAAAATCTGCCTGTCTCTATTGGAATATAGGGGTGTGTGTACTTATGCCCCTATATTTTAAGGAGGAACATTTTATTTACGATACATCACAAGATTTCTAATTGAGGCATTAAGATCAATTTCCAAAAGATGTTTTTTTTTATTCCTCTTTTAGTCAGTTTTAGCATGGGTATGTAAACTTATGAGCACAACTATAGTGAGTGTCACTGAATTTTGCAGGATACAGAGTTTATTGGAGAGTCCCAACTAGTGATTAACTGCTGTAGAAAACTGATTATGAGACTGATCAAACTGGCTTGTCCGTGGAAACATCTGGAAGTGAATGGCGACAAAGCATCAGCTGTGGCACTTGAGTGATGAATATATTTTCTCCAATCTGGAGACTCTCAGCCCACACAGTGTTGATGATGCTTCTAAGAATAGGATTGTGGTTTCTGAATCACAGGTTTGACCGTGTAACGATTCAAATCGGAAAGATAAATGTCTCTCATGTTCACCTTTTTGTACTGTAATGTACACAAATTCAGACTCACAGCTGTTTATCTTGTTTAACATCACTTTCAGCCATTTATTCACCCACATTTCCACAAACCGATATACTCACACACATGCAGTCTCTGTCAAAAAGCGCAGTTCTCAAAATGTCAGCTCTTTTACGTTGACAGGAGCTTAAAATGGTCTCGTAGGTTTGAAAGCAATAGCACCTTTCAAGACAGCGTCGCCTTGAAAGGCGAGCGAAGCAAAGGTGTCTGAGTGTTGGCGCTGGTGGCAAAGGTAGACGGCACAATGTTTCTTCCCTGCTTGGACCCCCCCCCCCTGCTGAGGTGTTGCCTCAAATAGATGACAGGAAAAATTAATGAATAAAAGTCAACAAACCAGAATAAGCAGATGTGTAAGCTTATTTTCAAAAGTGTAAGTCTCATTAATGGTGCTGCTATGCACCGTATTTACAGAAATAATAGCAAACTTTTTTTTTTGCTTGTTAAATGACATCAGTAAAAAAAACAGCGTTTAATCATTCAAAGTCCTGCTTATTTAGAGTAGAGATGATTTATGTCGCCAGCTTTTGATGGCAATTCTCAAAGTTGACGACGTGACCCAAGCTTTAGGAACGCATCAATCATGGAAATATTCTCAACAGGGAACAGTGTAGGCAGCATGTTGTTAGTATGCTGGATTAATGCATGCACACAGATGTACAGCCCTGCATCAATGTGCATACTTAGCAGCCAATGAAGTTTGTAATAATGTCATGTGTAGCATGTGTGAGACTGATTTACTTATTCACCCCCATCCTCCCAGCTCCCACCTCTCCTTCTGTCCTTCACTCCCTGATATATTTCTTTTTTTTCTTAAGCCTCTCTCCATCCCTACCCACTGATGCAAACATGATGTGATGAAGTTTGGGTTGCCATCTCTCCTACATGTTTATTTAATGCATCCGAGCCAGTTTCTATACAAGTGTATTTTTTTTACTGCCAGTGATTGATTGTTTTCTAGACCAACCTTAATAACCAGAGATATTGTAAGGTATCTGAATGTGTTGGTGTTTGAGCATATCTGTGTAAACCTGCATTTCTGTTTGCATGCATAATCCTGCATCTCTCATTGATCGAGAGAGAGACAAAGCTGTCTTGAGCAGTTACTTCCATTTTTGCATGCTTACGGTCTAAATTTTGTGCAATTAAGGTTTTTGTGTGTGTGTGTGTGTGTGTGTGTGTGTGTTTCAGCTTAATGAAAGTGTATGCTTGTGTACAGTATACAGGAGCATGTGTGTGTTTGACAGAGAAGGAGTGTGTGTGTGTGTGTGTGTGTGTGTGTGTGTGTGTGTGTTTGAAGATATATTGTTGAAGCATGGTTGTCCCGTTGAAAAATGTATAGTGAATCCCAGACATGCGGAGGAGTAAATATTTGTCATCTGGGGACAAACATACATCAGTCAGCCGTGCTCCACATTACATATGATGGTCGATGGAGCTTTTTCTTTTTCTTTACACTTCCCATTTCAGCTTCTTCCCCTGTGTTTGATCAATAATACGGCTGTCTGCAGCAGGTCAGTAATTCAGAGTTTCCATACATGGACCCTAATATACATAGGCCTACATTGTATTTAGAGTGATTACCACATAATGATACTCTGGTATAAAAGCATCCAGAAATCCATTTGAGCAAACCCATGCACTCAAACATCAACCAGCAAAATGGTTGTGACAAATTTTGATCTCGGCTTTGTTCTTAATGGCAGCTAAACATGAAATGGTTTAATATTCGGCGTAGTGATTTTAATTGAATTAATTTCAGAGGACATTGTAAGGTGCTGATGGTGTCATAAAACACTTGTTATAGCTGCTGTTCATCACTGTGATGTAAATTATGCCCAATGATTGCTCAATGATGCTTTTCTTTGGGGACATGACGTTGTAAAAAAAAATTGTAATCGGCTCCAAAGGGCAAGGGTTGATGCCATGGGGGGCAACACAAAAGAGTGTTGTTTTCTCTCCAGCTATGCTTTTTCTCCCTGCTGACATCCTGGCACTGTGGTGCATTCAGCAACTTTGTTCTCTAAGTAGATAATGAGTGAAATTAAAAAAAATGAAATGCTTAGATTACATAGGGCGATAACACAAGTCGACAGAATGGGGCACGCTGACACGCGCAGAGGACAAGTTAGGATATGTATGAAGAATTTCAAAATAAGACTTGAGATTTGTACGTATACAAAAAAGACTACTGGAAAGTAATACAGTAAATGACATTAAAGTAAAAATCATTAAAAAATATTGAATATCGACGGTAACAAAAGATGTTTACAAAGCTGCAACACTTGTGAAAATCTAAACCTGTATGCTTTTTTTTTTTTTTTTGTATATACATGCAGTGGTGTGTGCATATATAGTTACAGCGGTTACAGGAATATAACTTTTTTTTAGATGTTAAATATAGTATTTATTTGAGTGCTTTTGCCTGCATTATACAGTAACTTCATCTCATCCTCTCGCTGGATCCCTGACTAGGGAGTTGACGTGGTCAGCTGGACACATGAGACACGGGGTCTGTGTGCAGCAGGCAATCTGCCCTGGACATCATGGCTCAGCACACTGACAGCTGGTGCACCCTAGTTGAGTTTATGCATACATGTGTGCGGTTGTTTGTGTGTTTTAGGTCAGTTGAGTTGTCTCTCGAGAGAATAGCATCTGCAGACAAATATTGGGTCACAACCTCATGTGTTTCTTTTTTTAGAAAGTCCACATTATTCTTCTGGATTCTTTTCATGGCATTGTTTGATAGTTATGTAATGGTTACTGGGCCCTAGCAACACATCCAGAATGTTGTAACAATTAAATCATCTTCATTGGCTGAATGATCAGCAAGGGAGACATTTAGCTTCCTGTGTTTATTTGTGTGTGTGTACTAAATGATCTGGCAATGGACTCCGATGCATTTGGCAGTTAATGATGGCTTTAGCCAATCCCATTCAGTGGAAGTTAATGCCCATAGTGCTGCTGTATGTCTATTTGATTTGTGCATTGACCTGCAACAAGTCTGTTAAGTGGCTGATACTCCCTGTATGCGTGTGCATGTGTGTGCGCACGTTGACTTTGAAGTACATTGTGTCATGACAATAATCTAAGCCAATTAACTTTGCATCAGTCCTCTATTATGGCTTTGATATAAAGCAGTGCGTGACTAGAATGCCCTGCCATAAAATGACAATTTACTTCTCTAAAGAAATTACGTGTTTAACCTCATTAACCTAACGTGAATGTACTAAAACAGAAGACTAACCCCTACCCCTTGTGCCACACACACAAAAACACATGCACAAACACAAATTAGAAACATCATCACAAGTTGAGAGTTCGAGGTGAATGTGGCCCCTACAAATGAGCAGCCGGCGATGAGTTAACATCAGGAGCTCATCAAGCCATTGTCGTGACTCGTCAGCGTCTCAGGTGGCTTTTGTTTCACTCTCTGTTCCAGCATCAGCTGTCCTCTATGAGATGATTAACCTGGCAGGTGTGAGGTGAGTCTCGCCCACTGTTTTAGAGCTGTCGTCTTCGGTCTGCGGGGAGTACAGAGGGTCAGCACGGCCGGCTAATGGCCACGGTCACTAAGCTGGAAGCCGGCCTATTAGAAGAAGCCGCCATCATTAGGACCAACACACTTTCAAACAACCTGACCTACTGGTCCCTCGCTCTTTATTAGTAAAAGTTTGGCTTTCCGTTAAGCAATTATACTCACCATTCATGATGAACTGTGGCCTCTTGCTCAACACCATGAGGCAAGAAACACACACTCGCATACATAGTAAATAATGTCAGGCAGTTGTGATGTCCTGAATAGGGAGCTGCCATATTAACAATATTTTCTTCACTGCAAATCGGAAAATGGAGGAAAAGGGAAAGTGTCAGCAAGTGATGTATGTCGTTCATTGGACACAGAACATTTAGTTTTCATTAAGAGTTAAACATGTACACGAAACATTAATGGGGTTCAGCGACAGCAGCAGTGGCATGCTTCACTATCTCATCATGATAAATTAGCAACTCAGCACACAGGGGTAAAAGAAAAATAGGAGAAGAAAGAGATACATTAAAATGTGGAGTGGGGGAGGAACTGACATAAAATGTCTTTATGCAAAGATTGGTGTTTATGACACAACGTGATATTATCCCTGACCCCTCCATCAGCAAGCTGCAAGGATGAATGAAGGCTTGGCGAGGGAGGAGGAGAAGAGAGAGAGGTCAGCACAAGTGTTGCTGTTCCGTTATGAGAGATGTGGACTCCCATCCTCCTCTGCTTCACAGGGAGTGATGGAGAAGGTTGTTAATGCCTGGTCTGTCAGCCATATTGGATTCAGGGCAGTAAATTAATACACTCCTTTTTAAAGGGGTTTTATTTTGGGGTTTACTGGTCCCCCCTGAGTGTCTGCAGTGTAAAGAGGTTATTTCCCTCTTTCCACTCATTCTGTGTCCACTCACTATCTCTTGCACAAAGCTAATATGTTTAGAGAGAGAGAAACTTTGTTCATTGAGGAAGGATGTGTGCGCCATAGGCGCCATTCTGTCATTTGGTATTTGTGTGGAACATTTGTCAGCAAGCGTAAAAAGTTTGCTGTAAAATGCAGCATTGTCCCTCTGAAAGACAGCTCCTGTATCTCTTTGGAGGAATAAAACTGCCTCTGCTCTATATAGGAAGAGATTTTGAGTTGTCTAGCTGTCAGTCATCTTTAACCTCTCTGCCTCTTGCCCTGTCTTGCTTAATGTGGACAGAGTTAAAGTCCTGGTTGAAGAGCCGTATAACACAGTGTGAAGTGGCCTAGTCGCTGAGATGGGATTTATGGCCGCCGGTCCATCAGCTGTGATGTTAAAGGGCTTTGATTAAATGCTGAAGTAAAGACCTGGACGCCGCTCCTCCCCCCGAACCAGCCAAGATCACACAAGGCCATCTCTCCTCCATTCAGTTCTGTCTCCCTTTTATATATATATATATATATATATATATATATATATATATATATATATATATATAATACTGTGTATATATAATGTGTATATATAAAATTGAGGCAGATGGACAGACGGGTGAAGAAGGGAGACAGAACTGTATGGAGGAGAGATGGCCTTGTGTGATCTTGGCTGGTTCGGGGGGGAGGAGCGGCGTCCAGGTCTTTACTTCAGCATTTAATTAAAGCCCTTTAACATCACAGTCTCAATTCACCAAGGATACTGAATCCGTGCATTACACATTTGGTGACTGCTGCATTCATGAGAACTTGAAAGCCTTTTTTTTAAATTATTTTGTTGGCATCCCTTTTATAAAGATTATTTTTGGGGGCATTTTTTGGCCTTTATTTTCACAGGACAGATGAAAGGGGAGAGATAGGGGGAATGGTATGCAGCAAAGGGCCGCAGGTTGGAGTCAAACTTGCGTACGCTGCGTCAAGGAGTAAACCTTCATATATGTGCGCCCGCTCTACCAACTGAGCTTTCCTGGCCACTTGGCATCCCTTTATAATCCCTTTTTTTTTTATTCTCTGAAGGTTCCGAGCACGCAACAGCAACACTTCCTGCCGCCTTCTCAGACCTGTTACCTCACTTCCTGGTGGAGCCAGAGGACGAGTTCATCGTGAAAAACAAGCCGGTGACTCTAACCTGCCGCTCCACCCCGGCAACGCAGATCTACTTCAAGTGCAACGGAGAGTGGGTTCACCAGGACGACCACTTGATTGAGCGCACTGTTGACCCGGCCACAGGTACATGCAAAGCATACGGCTTCCCATAAAAATGATGGCTTTACAGATGAGCAGTGTTCTCACCTGGTTTTCTCACCTGTTGTTCTTTGTGCTAAATGTGTGACTCCATAGATACACTGTGTGTGCATGCTGAAACTAAGGTTTGCAATTTATCAGTGATTCTTGTGCTCCATCAGGCTCTTGGGTCATCCTCCAGCCTATTTAGCCTGCCAGTCTTATAATAGGCACATTGGTTTCAGTCTCAAAAATCTTCTCAATCACCTTGGAGACCTGTTTGTTTTTCTCTCTGTTGTGCTGCAATCCTCTGCCATCAGTGTCATAAACATGTATGACACTGATGGGGTGTGATTCATCAGCAATCTGCAAATTCAAACCACCCTTTCACAGCCTGACAACTGATTGGGAGCGGGACACACACACACACACACACACACACACACACACACAGGCAAATGCATTGCATGATTTGTGGCCAAACATAATAAACGCATGCATAAAAAATATGACACAATAACTGAGAGCAACACAAAAGAACAGACGTGCAGCCATCATTGCTACACACAGAAGACAAAGGGAAGGTGTTTTAAAGCAGGAAAATCTGAAGGGAAATTTAAGCAGGGATGTATCAATTCATATGCACACTTTACGTCTTTGTTTTTGGATAAAGAGCTCATTGTGCTAACGTTTTATCCCTGTGGTCTTCAGAGTTTGAAATAAAACTGCAGCAGCTCCAAAATGTAGGCATTCATTGTAAAATCTCATGAAGGGTGGGGGGGACTACCCTTAAGTGTTGATTTAGTCTAGAAACTTGCAGGTGAGGATTTCTGATCTAGTTTACAGATGAGCACAAATATTCTCCCATACTGAGACTTTGATTGGTGTACGTGCTCACTCCTCCACCTGCTCTTTTTTTCTAATAAACAAAACGTAAGATTTTTTTAAATTCTCTACTGCGTGAGTGACTTTGATATGGTGAGTGATACAAACTTCAATTCTCTGTGGTACGGTAGCGGTTTCCTTGTACAACAGAAGATGGAAGACCTTAAAATGTGGCTGTATTTCCATTTGTTGATATGTTTCACTGTTTGTCTTGGATGCAAGACTTATTTTGGAATCCGACTCTGGTTGATAATGGCCATAAAAGGGTATAACACGTTAATTGTAGTTCCTGTTTAGTGAATAGAAAGTGAACACAGAAGGGAACTTTTGTGGATTTGGATCATTAAGAATAAATTGTCATTGAGTCTACGCTGAACCATTTTGAACAATAACAACGCTCTCTTCCTTCTTGTGTTTCGTTACTATCAGTTTCACACAGTTGAGAGTGATAGAAATCTGTGTTGCCAATATCAACAATCCTTTAAAACAAAAAAGGTTATAAATTGTGAAATGTTTAAATAACTGGTTAAAGTCTAATAGCCACAAGTAAATTTGGAAAGCTCTGACATGAAAATTAAATAATAATTGTATTACTTTTGCTGTAGGAACACCTTTCCTGTAATACAGTCAATGTGTTTTTACATGCACTTACACTGAGTAACCAGGTTACAGTCTTGCTTCCTCCAGTAAGGTGATTTCTTAAACATAAAAGAGTAACCTGGTTTCAGGAAGCAGGGGATGGGATTTGGGAAATCAGTTTTTTTAGTAGATTTGTCCTGAAGACTGCCAACTTATCTGCTGTGTTTACCTCTAAGCAGGCTTTTTACACCTAACATGTGCAGGATGCATCCTCATATTTAAAATGATTTCATTCAAAGTCTGAAGTAACCTCTGAATAAGTCAATTTTTTACTGCTCAACATTTCATACATTTTGAAATATTCACACTGAGGGGAAGTTGCTCTCTGCCTGTCCTTTTACAAAGATGTGTTTTGTCAGTAGCATAAACTGCAGAGTTTAAGGGAACATCACATTACCAATGCAACATTTAATGATGATGGACCATTTGCCATGTGGTTATGAGCCATTATAGTCAGCATTTATTTGTCTATGAAACAAATCTGTCATGCCGGGTGCCATGGGCCCCTGCAGCAGCAAGAGGTTCCGTCTTTAGAAACCCTGTGAAGTTCCAAGGCCTCCTCGCAGCTTTCCACATCATTCTGTGGTGCCACTGCATTTGATGATGGATGTGTCATATGTAGGGCTGTGCAGTTATCAAGGACACGTGGTTGTCCAGAGGTATGGCTGCTCCAAGGTACCCACATCGATCTCTCAAACACTTGTGCTGTTTAATGTCAGAACTACCCTGAGGTTGGTGTTGGGGGGGGGGTGTGTGTGCGCGCGCTGTCCTCTCTTCTTGTCACAGTCACACCGGACTCTAAAATCTTACCTGTTGCCAAGCAACCACGACTTCTGACTTAACACTAGAAGCTGCCCGATATCAACATCATGCCTTAAAGAATGAGGAGTTTGGAGACATACCCATGTCAAGAATTGATTGACAATTTATACCCAGAGTAACAGTGAAAAATCACCTTCTCAAAATAGCCCGAAATAAATTTGAGAAATTTCCTACCTGACTGAGTCATCTCTGTTCAGGCTTTGCACTGAGCAAGACCCATGCTTTTTTTTTTCCTCCATTAACAATGACCATAAATACTATACACTGACCAGCCTCAATTTCATTAGCTGACCGGTTCAAACTGATTGAGATGCATCAAGGATCCTCATTCCTATATGTAAATTAAGTCTAGCTGTCAAGAGTTAATGCTTTTAATTCCAACAGTAAAATAATGGAAGTAGCATGTTACCCACACCTGAGTCAAAAGTCACATTTGCCCGTCGTTCTCAGTTCAACATGATACATTTTTCTTTCACTCTTTGATAAATGAGTGGTCCATCAAACAGCGAAGCATGCATACAGTTTGATAAGACATAAAGAGTCATATTCTGATACCTCAAAATATTATTTTATTGGTTTCTAATAAGAAATTTTACAGAAATGTACACATTGGGCTATTGGTTTTCCACTGCATGTGTGAGAGTTTATTCTTTTCATTAACAAGTGTTCCATAAAGATGACATCATCTAAACATGTTAAAATAGGGGTTAACAACTATTTATTTATGTTTTTCTTTTAATTAATCTGGAAAGCCTTATTAAAATTAAAAATCAAATTTTAAAGAGTGTCCTGGCTATAAGATCGGCTGCATTACCATTACAACACAAAATATGTCTCAAAATTAGAATTAATCAGAATACGATTTTAAGATGATGAATAATTTTTTTCCTAAATAACTGTGTGAAAAATTTTTTAAAAACCATAAAGATAACTAAGACCAATACAAAACAATAGTGGAGACAAACACACAGAAATTCTGAAATACCCCAAAACCGCTGCAGCCAGAAGAGAGAGCACCCAGTTCCTGCAGCAGCAAATTGAATTCACACAGTAGACCACATTTTAACAGTTTTAGATCTACAGTAACTGCAGAAGGTTTGAGGCGGATGGTGCAGCGTAGAGAAAAGCTCTTACCCATTTCAAGATGCTTACAGTATGAAAAATAAAGATGAGTCACAGCCATAGCATGGGGCAGGATAAGGTTGCATTTAGCCAAGATTAAAATAATTAGCGTTCCATCTCCAAATTTATTCAACAGAATAACAATTTAAATTTCTACAAATAGAGTTGAGCAGTGTGGCGATAAACGGTAAATTTGTCTACCATATAGCTCTCCCTTTAAACACGTGTGTATCACCCTTGTGTAATTCCATATCACTAAGTAGGACTCCTTCATGGCAATATTGGACTATTTTTTAATGTTATTATTGCATCAATATGACATAACTTGAAATGTTGTTTGTATTTAATTTACTGGATTAGTTTTTCATACCGTATATCGATATATCTATCCATATTGCCCACTTCTAGCTATAGAGTCATATCAAGGAGATAGTCCCTTTTATGAAGTGTAAAAAGAGCAATGTGATTTTTTTAATTTTTTTTTCTGCTCATAATCTTAAGATTTTTATTACCTGAATGATTTTAAAAGGTGTTACATCAGATGGATTCCTGTGTAGGAAACAAGAAAAGCCACGAGTAACAGATTTTGAGAGTTGAAAGTCAAGACTAGCCTTTCTGATTGCACGCCTGATCATCGGTGCACTTGAAGCAACCTTTTGTCTGCTGCTGGGATCTGCGCTGATAACACCGAGGGATTCCCGCAGTCCTAATGACTTCTGTGCATGTTTTCATCACTAAAGGAAAACAAATTGATCAAAGGGAGCGGAAGCCGTGATCGATTGTCCCTTTACCTTCTTCTAAGTAATTTCAGAAAGGTGGCTGTTTCAGAGATGAACTGGCCTGGCCCAGCACAGGAGAAGCAATATTCAGCAAGGACCATCCATTTTCACTCCCGGCAGATTCGGATAAACGTCAAAGTAACTGAATGGTTTGAATGGATAACTGACCCAGGTCTGAAGTGCAGACATGTTTCCGTCAGACTGTACCAAAGCTCAGAAGGTAGAAAACAGGACGCGTGGATTACCATCTACAGCAGACATGACCTCTGCCCTCATCAGACAGGTTTCATTGAAACTGATTCAGTGCACGAAAGACATAGGAGCTCAATGTCTGTACTTCATACAGTTACAGTTAGTGTTACTCACACACCACTGGATCCCCCCCCACCCACACACACACATACACACATACACTAACTAGTATCCCTACAAACAGGGCTCATAACCAACTTGCACTCAGAAGCTACATAGAAGAACATGGAAGAAGAAAAGGGATGTCACAATTTGTCCTTCCTCTCCTGCTATCAATGTCCGATATTGATCCATGCTCGAGTCTATCGGTTTTCATTACCTGTCCTCAGTAACTTATCTCAATTGTTATGGCTGTGACTGCTTCCAACGCCCCCGGCCGACTCTGTGTCTTTCCCAGGTCATCCTTCATAGGACAGGGGAAACAGAGACGTCTGGCGAGTCCTAACAAAGACATATCCCCTACGAACAAATCAATGCTGACAGTGTGTTTGCATAGATTAGGCAATTCTCCCACACTATGATTTCTCATCAGATGCATGATGAGGAGAAGGAAGATTGGCATTTGAGCGGAGGATTGTTGTATTGGCCAGACTGATTTGATTGTGTTTGCGTTTCATCTGCCAGCATTGATGGAAACGATTTTGATCCTCGCGTCGCATTGTCACCCCTGCGGCAAACCCTCTCAGGTGGAAAATACATGCATTTCGCATTCCTATTTCAATAAACCTCAGCAACTGCCTTATAAAGATGTGGAGAGATTATATTTTCTTTCTTGATTGAACCGGATGTCGACAAGGCTTCCACAATGAATGCAGAAGATGATGGAGAAAATAATCACACGCGACACATTTGCCTTGTACTTTGAAGTGATTTTTTTTTTTTTTCAGGGTTTCCAGTGGAATCATAATCGCAATATTGATAAACTCCTAAATATTTCTTTTTTTTATCACTCCACATATCATTTTAAATCCCTATAAGGGAATAGAACCCCTTCCTATAACCTCCAGTTTTATCAGCTTCTGTCCTCTGTCAATCCTTTGAAGTCTAAATACAGCATATGACGTAGTCCGTAAATCTTTTAAAACCATCTATCACTTTCTGAATATAACTAATATGTTATGGCACCACAGGGCTAACCCCTACGTCTGCAAACCAGCCAGGATTCATTTGTATAAAATATTTTCTGATTGACTAGATCCTGGATTGATGTGATGACATATTTAATTTCTGATCTAAAGGGGAGATAAGCTTGGCTTAGCTGAAATGATCTGTAACTTTGACTTTAATACCGCAATACTTATCTGTCTGTGGTATTATGGCAGCCAATCATCTCACTGACTCCAACTTCCATCCACTCCCCCCTCCCTCTGTCCCTGTATTACCCATTTTGTTCCTGCTCTCTTTCTCAGTTCTTGATAGGTCGTCAACATGGATGGAGATACCTTTTTACAGAGACTTACAAAAGTTCCCTTTACCTGACTGGCATTTAGTAAAACGTGAAAGCAACAAGCAGCTCAGTGTCACTCTGTTGTTGTCCAAACTGCGGTGAATTCAGGACACAGTCTTCCTAATAGTGCTGAGGCCCCACAGCAGTGATTAAACATGATCTTTAATTGAATATTGAAGAATGGCCCCGCTGCAATTTAAGCAAAACCTGATAGGCCTGTGAGCTGGGATCTAATGAAAAGATGGAAATAAGAGAATAAGGGGGGAAGAGGACAATATAGTCCTAAATGAACAAAATGGCCTTGTACCACCTGCTAAGCATCGATCAGTAGCCAAGGGGACTAATTGATAATGCATTATTAGCTGCTTCCCTATAATGGGACTTGTATTTCATCCTGTCGTTGATTGCAGGACAGAGGGGGGAAGGATTTGGCGATGAAGTACTAAAAAAACAGATGGCAAGGCGAATTGTTCCCGTGACTGCCAACGTGTTCTATTAGGCTTCTCAGGCAAGGTGTGTGTGTGTGTGTGTGTGTGTGTGTGTGTGTGTGTGTGTGTGTGTGTGTGTGTCAGCTTTGTGGGTCCAAAATGCTGGACCCCACAAGTTTAAAGGGCTGTTTGAGGGGTAAGCCCCAATTTCAGGGTTATAATTAGGTTAGGGTTAAGGTTAGACATTTAGTTGTGATGGTTAGGGTAAGGGGCTAGGGATGCATTATGTGAATGATGGGTCCCCACAAAGATAGTGCCACAAACCTGTGTGTGTGTGTGTGTGTGTGTGTGTGTGTGTGTGTGTGTGTGTGTGTGTGTGTGTGTGTGTGTGTGTGTGTGTGTGTGTGTGTGTGTGTGTGTGTGTGTGTGTGTGTGTGTGTGTGTGTGTGTGTGTGTGTGTGTGTGTGTGTGTGTGTGTGTGTGTGTGTGTGTGTGTGTGTGTGTGTGTGCAGGCCCTTCTCAAAGCAAAGAAACACACCTCAGAGTGAGAAGGGAGTCAACGTGGATTTAATTGAAGCCTCTGTTTGTCTGGCCTTGAGACAACTGCAACTGTGTTTGTAGCAGCGGGAGCAAAGTGAGGCAGGCAGAATAAAAAAGACCCAGCTGGGCTGATTGATCTTGCCGACAGACTTATGCAAAGGCTACATTTCCTTGTGTCTCAGACTCTGTGAAAGTTGTATTTATATTTTGAAATTTGGAGTAGGTACGGTTTGTTCGCTTTTAAGTTGGTTGTGACATGCGAGAATAATGAATTTTAAAATTAACTGCAATTAGTGGAACAAAAGTGGGGAAAAAAAAAAGATAATTATCATTTGTCAAACAACAACGCTGGCGTTCCAATCTCCCACGCGCACAGCCTTTGTCCTCCCAGCAAAACACATCTCGCGTCAGCCCCGCGCTTTGCTTTCTCTAAAGTCATTTTGTCAGTCTCTTCTAAAGCTGTGCCCTTGCTGGAAGTTGGAATGCATTCAGCACTCTTAGTGTTTCTTTCTTTTACAACAGTCAAAGTAATTTATTTAACGTATTTGGTAAAGACAGACATGTTATCAATACAGTCCTTCAAGCCTGCATTAATAGTTTGTGTGTGCAGTGCATGGAATGTGATCATGTTGAATTCATAATTTTCAAATAAAAAGATGGCAGCTTCTTTTCTGCTACACAGTGCACAGTATTTCAGTTTTGCCATGGGAATGATAACACTTTCTAAATGAATTAGCAACTACATTGCCAAAGGCACACAGTAGTCTGTGTACTTTTTGTGGAACGCCTCCTGGTCTTCAGAGCTACATGGACATATTTGCTTGGCCGTCTAACTGTAGTTCTAAGCTTTCCCTGTCCTAGCCGAGACATCTGAATAAAATGTGGTCTGTATGGTGCAATGAATTGCAGCACATGCATTACCCTGGCCACTTGTACTGCCCTTGTGCTCAGCAAATAGAGGCCAAAGTTGCATAAAGGTATGTGCTTGGATTCCACAATGTGCCGTTTTAACACGGTTGGATTCGGAATGGAGCAGAGAGGAGCCGGTAAACTTCCTCCATGCCTTGCTATTTTGATTATAAGCGATGAACTTTGATGTTTTTCTCATTTAAAATTTTTCACTGTAATGTAGTTTTATCTTTCAGCTTACCTCCACATGCCTTGGAAATGAAAGATTGCTGACAGAGAGAGACAGAGTGGGAGTTTGTGGTGTCAATCAACACCTGCTGTTGCTCAAATTTGTATAGAAATAGTGGAGCTGGAAGGTGTAGAGAGGGAGCTGACAGTTAAATAGTCCATGGAGATTTTTGATAGGCAGAGGAACTCAGTTGCTGACAGTTGACGCTTTGTGTGTTTGGCCCCAAGGAGGCTTTCAGTATAGGTAATTTTACCCACTCCTCAAACAAACAGCAACTCGCCGTTCTCCTTTTTAAACTCAAAGCTGCAGGGTGTCCTGGGTATGGGATAGTGATGGCATTGTGAAAAGACTATTTTATGCTGTGAGGGAAGAAGAATGGCTTCAATATTCTCATGAAGTGCTATGTAAAATATGACAAGGGGCATAGAAAATATTCCCTGGTAGCATCACAAATAACAGGTGGAAGGCTGCTTTTATAACCAAAAGCATCTAAACCTGTAGTCTGTTTTCTACTTTCAATTTTCTACCCAGTCTCCTGTAAGCGTGCAGTGGATGGACTGTGTATATGCAGCGTGCAGGTAGGTGACAGAGTGAAAAACAAACAGGCAAATGTGTCCTGCCTCAAAACCTGAGTCAGTAATCGGCATGTTCCTGCCCACATCTAACACTACTGCAGTCTGTTTTGTGCAGTTGCTGCGTTGACCACAAAATAGAAAATGCAGAGGCGACGTGTTTGAGGAAAGCTTTTCTTCGGAGCGGCTGTTCAACGACGCATGCCTAAAACAAGAGCAGGGGTCCTGGTCTGGGAGCCATCAGGCAGCAATCTGGAGGATTTCATGCGATTCAACTTAATAATTCATTCATTCACATTGTTTTAGACCAAGAGTTTGTTTGTTGTTGTTTTTTTTTCTTTCTTCTGTCTTTCAAGAGATCTTAAAGCAACATGCATTTAAATGCATTTAAACATGTATTTGCATCTTTTTTCTAAGGTGGCCGATGGGGGCAAACACACTGAAGTTTAAGAAAACACAAGCAAATTAAGAAAACATCTTCATTAATTTGACAACACATGCACAGCATTTTGCAAACATGCTGCAAACAAACAAAACACAACCAAATACACAAATGTGCTGCAAAAAGAAACTATGCCAAATGAACAGCACACAAACCCCGAAAATAAATACAGTAGCACCACTCTGCATCCAGTTTATACAACGGAAGGCAAAGTTATGTCAGTTTTTGTTTTTAATTTTTTATTCAATTTTTAAGTGTTCTGCTTTTTGGTAACATGTGTGGGCTTTTAACTAGTGTTAGCTAGCAAGCTCCGTCAAGTCAGTCTCTAACACGGTAGCTAAACCTGTTGCTCTTTTATAATACTGTAAAAGACTAGGGCCATATGTAAAAATGAATATGCACCTTTTATATGTCGCCTCTTTACTACACTTTTCTCCTCTCTCTCTCTCTCTCTCTCTCTCTCTCTCTCTCTCTCTCTCTCTCTCTCTCTCTCTCTCTCTCTGTGGGGGGTCGGAAATCAAGCTGTCCACTTAGCGCTCCCCCTAGAAGCCTGGAGAACTCCTTTGTGTAAACTGAATGCAGTTTCTATTGCATTTGTTTTCGGGGTTTATGTGCTTTTAATTTTTGCATTATTTCTGTATTTGAGTGTTTTTTTTTATTTGGTTGTGTGTATTTGCTGTGTGTTTGCATTTGTTGTCTAATCAATTAATTGCATGAGTGTTGTGTAGTTTGTGTTAGGAATTTAATGGAGTCACTGCCAACTATGAATTGGTTACAGCTTCAGTGTAATGATTTGCTGATTTTCTTTGTCTTATATGATAATGTACTGTATAATATATATATATATATATATATATATATATATATATATATATATATATATATATATATATATATATATATATATATATATATATATATTGTGTCTAGACAGAGCAATGTGAATTTGTCATCATATTTCACAATGTTGTGACATTTTAGAGGCTAAATCATGAATTGCTCAATCAAGGAAATAACCGTAATGGAAAATGGAGCTCAGTTGCCGAATCTTCAGAATATTCATCATTTTTAAATCAACATTTACTCCTTTCTAAACAAGTGTATAATCTCTGCCGCATCCGTCCATATTATTCCAACATTTGGTACCTCCTGATATCAAACCAAGCTCAGTGGTCCACTCTGTACTTTCACTCCATTTTGTCAATTGTCAACATCAGGTTATTTTTCAAGTCCACAGTTTTCCGTCTTGCATCTACTGTATTAATAATTAATACAGTCACATTTGAACAAAGAAATTAATATTTAAAGGCTTAGTCCGTGTTCGGTCTGCAGCACTTCATCCCCTTGTGCGTCGCATTATAGTTAAATCTGGACTCGACAACATAGTTCACATTGGAACGCGAACCATACGGACTCCACACCATATGGCCACTGGGGCAAGTGGGGGATTTAAACAGATTAAGGCTGTGAACATTGTCCAGTTATTATTATTTAAATATCTAGTCATTCTTTCATCTTACACCACAGGACAGGCTAAATGCAGTAAAAACGCATTTTCTTTGATATTCTGTTTTCTCTTCTTCTGCTTGATTCTCGGGGCAAAAACATATTGTGAAACATTTTTCTTATAAAATACTGCTTTATTTTAACCGTTATGTGAGGCTTCTTAGTACTCCCCATTTGGGGACACATGCTTGTGTGTCATGGTGTGAGGGTGGTAGGTAAGACTTGAGGCCATTGTTTTATCCTACACATCTTTAAGAAAGATTGATTCTGAGACACACAACAGTTTTGTATCTACATCACAGCCCAATGTTGACACATGATGCCTAAAGTCTGTTATCTTTAGAGATGCACCGATTGACCGACCGGTGACTTGAATTGGCCCATTTTCCCGTCATCGACCATGACCAGCAACCTGCAGGTCAGTCTGACATATGCCGATTTTATGCCGGTCAAAATTCACTCGGGCACTGCATGAAATATAGGCTACATTACGCACCATCATGCAACACGCAAGGTTTCTGCTATATGCATGTAGCAGCGGTGCACTGCCACACAATCAGCTGTTTATGAAACGTCATAAAGTCGTAATTATAGTCTACTCAACTGATCTCAGGCAAACAGTCAGCCGCTCTCTCTCTACCCTCTTAGGCGGAAAAACTCACGTGGGTCCCGTGAAATATGAGAGCTACAGTTTATCGGAAAATAGCGTTGGGCACACCGACTTTGATGAATTTACTGTTCATCAGACCCCAGATAAGAATCTAACGTCCCTCTGCCTCTGACGCCTCGCTGGCGGAGACGCTGTATTCCTCCGACACGCTGTATTAACATTACAATTTAAAACGCTTTCCAGCTTAGTGGTGATGCATACCGTTAAAAACCAACATTAAAAATGTAGTAATCTTCCCCAAGCGTTTAGTTGTGTTTCTAAACCGTGTGTACAACGAGCAGTCACGTTAAATCATCTGTTTCAGGTAACGCACCTAGGGCACCGTCTATTTGCTGGATCGTTCCGAGGTAACCGTCGGGGGCTAACATTAACAGATAAGCCGGTTGACAACATTGTTCATATTTATGCACAATGACAAATAAAGCAAACTTGCAAAAAAAAGGGAACTACACATTGTTTTCAGTTAACATTACTGTTGACGTTCAAACAGTGTGTGTGTGTGTGTGTGTGTGTGTGTGTGTGTGTGTGTGTGTGTTTTGAGAAATATCTTTATAGCCTACTGCAAGGCTATATTTATTCGATTTTTATTGGATATTAATATAATTTTGTTGCTATTACCTGTTTTTACCTGTTTTCATGCATAAGCCTGCAGAAGTTTAGTTTGCTAAATATATCAAATTTTTTTTAGTTGGATATTGGATGTGAAAAGAAGGAAATGGACTTGCACTTTAGATACCAGGAATAATTTATATAGTTCTATTTTATAGTGGGTGCTGTAAATTGGTTAGAAAAAATTAAATCTGAATCGGCTAAAAACCGTATTGGCTGGTCAGACTCAATGAAAAATTGGAATCGGCCTATAAATTGTAATTGGTGCATCTCTAGTTATTTTCATGACATGAGATTACAAATTGTGCACATTTCAGGATTTTTTTAAGGTTTAGCAGTCTGGCTTTGACTTCTTTATCTACATCTGTTATTACTCAATTATTGTGGTTAGGTGCCAAACTATGTGGATTTTTAGCAAAAGCAAGAAGTGTAACTGAAAGGAGGCCTACTTGCTATATTCTCATTCTGCAGAAAACTTAAAAAAAAACACCAGATGATTTCTACCTGACAGAAGGTGTCTAGAATGACACCAAAAATAAACACGTGATGAACAAGCCTATGGTTAAATCATAGTTACAAATAGAAAGATATAATTGGAGAGCGAATCGGTGTGATTATTTTTATTTATATATATATATATATATATATATATATATATATATATATATATATATATAAAGACATTATGTATAATTCAGTATAAGTTCCAATATGCATCTACAAATAATGCATATAAACAAATGTGAATTTCAGTACTTCAGAAATGTAGAAAAACAAATTGTTGCGTTTTTTTGGAGAAATACTTTCGTAGCCTCCGTTTTCCCCCCAGGCTGTTTACTGAATGCTGTTTGTTGTTGTGCTGAATATTTACATGCGCCCACACACCTTTTATTGGATTACCAAAAACCTCTGCCTTCTAACTCAAAGACAACACTGCCGGCCAAAGGCCCAAGAGGGACAAAGCGATCGTGAGGAGGGTGGGGAAAACCCTAATGCAATTTGGATGGCACGGAGCACTCTGCAACCAGATGGGAGCCAGGCTGATTTACCTAAAGCAGTTTTCCTTATTTACTTCGGCGCCCAAGGCCATGTCAGACAAGGGGGAGAGAAACATGTTAGCCTGAGCAAATTATCAGGGCTTTCATGTGGGTAACATTCTATCAGATCCTCCCACTCTGCAGAATGTAATGGAAGCTGCAGCAAAGTGCTCAAGGCCATCACCTCCGACGTGTTCTCATCCGAGGTAGGACAAGGTGTGTGTGGGAGATAAAGGAGCAGCTCCAAGTCACTCCCAGCCTGAAGACTGTGGCATGTAGAAGTTCTGCTCTTGCCAATCATCAGGGTCAGGATATTGGATGGAGAGTAATTACAACGAGGGCACTTTGGTAAGGGCACTGTGGTAAATCACAGCAATGCCTCCATTGGTGTATGTGTGTGTGTGTGTGTGTGTGTCTGTGTCTGTGTACTGTACTGTTAAGGAAAGGTTAGGTAAACTAATTATGGAAGGACAGTGTAAATCGAAAAATCCATTGCTTTGAATTAATGTCCATTTGATGTAATCGGTTGTGGCTTTTCTGTGGTGGCATGCAACCCAATATAAATGTGAAACAAACAAATGGAAAGCTGATTCTAAAGTCTTTTGTGCAATGTCTGTGCTTGGTGACATGTAAAAGCTATTCTGAAGTTGTGTGCGTGAATTCATTATCACGTTCTAAACCTGTGAACACCTGTGCATCTAAAAACATTTATGTACACTGCATTGTTGTGATATCCTGTGTGGTGTCGTGTCAATGATAAATATGGCAGTGACATTTCTTGCAGATCTCTCTCTTAATGGGGCTTGCAACGTGTGTATGTCATTACTACTGAGCTCAAAAACATTTTCTTAATTTCTTAATCATCTGAGGTCTGAATTAATAGATTGGTAACCCTCAAATAGTCCTCTTGTTGGTAGAGCACATTTTGAGTTGCGATATGTTGTTTAAAAGGTTGTTCTTACCTTAAACCGAATAAGCCATCTCTAGTACTTGGATGAGGTGTGCTAAGCATTATATATGGTTAAGCATGGATTTATGGTTGAGCTTTCTCCGTAGCCATGTAAGTGGCCTGAAGTTTATACTTGTGTGATGGTGTGTGCATTGATCTAATAGCAGAGCCAGCATGTGTGTGTGCGTGGGGAGTGTGTGGTAGAGCAAGTGAGAGAGACAGCGATTAGCCTGGGAGCGAGTATCAACTCTAGATGCATTGTGGGACACTCACCTGTACTTTCTGACCACAGTCAGATTTTTCAAAAGATGCACATCAGGGTACTGCGTAGGGTCTGGCCTGGGGTCTATACCAACGCACGTAGGTGCGCAGTAGATTTAATGCCGAAGCATAAATCATACTTAAGGCCCCCAAAAACATTACCAGGATGCACCAAACCTTTTCCGGTGGCCCCCAGGAAGTTAATTGCAGAAAAATACCTCTCTCAATGTCCTGTTTATGCTTGTGGTTTTAACCAGTTGGCATATTTTTTGATTTTGTTTTATTTCAGACTGTCAGTGTTGACTTTTAAAAATTTTTTTACCATAACACTTGTGGACTTCACTTCAACCCATGGGGGCAACATCTGCCCAAAAGTATGGATCCAGATTGAAGTGTGAATAAGGTTTAGCAATGTTTTATTGAAAACTACAAGAGAATCTGTCTGACGAATATTAATTTTTTAAATTTAATTTACTCTTCTTTACCTGTACCTTTTTAATGGTTCTCTGTACTGTTTAATAGGGATTAATAAACTAATTATTACATTTTCTGGCTGGGACCATTAAAGGTTTTAAGGGACCTGCACTTCCAGTCACTTAGTAAACGTAGCAAGATTTCAAAACAGGCCTGTTAGTCCATGACTTTCATTAGTGTTTCTTCAGTCCTGGACCATTTACTCTCCTCACCCTGCTGTCTAGGCTCCACCTAAGTTTCCTTGGAGTGGCATTGGGCTGAACCTAGCCGGATTGATTGGAGCACTACCTGCTCGCCTGTTTGTCAGCCATGAATAATCTGTAACGACATTCAGAGCATCAGCAGGGGCCTTGCAGTGTGCATTCATTGTGCAAAATGGATAGCTCAATCAAAAGAAGCTCTTGAAAAGCTGGTCATAACCGGAGGCAGAGCCTTGACCCAGAACACTGTCCCACTGTCTCAAGTCGCAACCTCACCAACATTCTTGAATGGGAGGCTACTGTATTCCCAGTCAACTCGTGACATTTTGCGCTCCCCCATCCCTTCCCCCTCCCTCTCCCATTTCTCTTACTGTTTAATAGAGCCATGCTTCACTCAGAAGGCCACGTTATCCTTGTTAGGAGACAGACGCTTATGGCGCCACCTGCCATTCTCAGCTCTCTACGTCGGATTGCATTGGCCACTCATCACCGCACTGCTTTACATGGTAATGAAAGTCTGAAGACTTGATGATAAACCAGTTGTGCCTTTGGCTCTGTGACCTGGGGTTGACTTTTGATTATTTGCACATGGAAATACTGTACAGGTTGTTATGTACCTGTATTTTTAGACTTGAATTTCACTTCTTACCTCCAAGTTATTTTTGACAGCCTGGTTTGGTGTCAGGATTTATAATGTAAAAAGATGAAGGAATTGGTCTCAGGAAGAGTGCATTGTGGGTTCCTTGAAAAGAATCTCTGGACACTCATGGTGCTCCTGATGACACTGATGCCATCCTGTACAAAGACGACCAGCAGGAGGAAATGAAACACTTAGAGCATGCTTTTGACTGGTTGCCAGGATGTGCAGACAGTGCATTCTTAAAAGTATTCATCTGTGATGTCTCTCCTCAACCATTGTGAACTATCTCCCTTGAAATGGTGCATTCTCCTGATGTAGAGTCACCCAACCCTAATCCCCCTATATCCACTGATGAATCCACAGTCACACACATAGTAGGGATGCCGCCTAATTGAATTTCCTTGGTCACAATGAATACACACTCAGGACCTGCAAGTTCCAGTCCTTGCCTTTGATAAGCAAATGACCCCTATGGAATTGAGGTCACAGCCTGCGAAAACAAGAGTGAGGGAGAGAAAAATAAAGTCCCGCACTCAGACAAGCCCAATATCGACTCACCCGGGATTGAGTCCAATGATGTTTACCCTGTGTGTGTTGAACCCCTGTTGGTTCAGGGGGAAATTCATCCTACGCACACGCATACACACACACACACACACACACACACACACACACACACACACAAACACACAGAGTAAGTGCTACTTTTCGTTATTTTACATCTGAATGGGGTGCATGTGTAAATAATCGTGTGTGTCAGTGGATCTAGCTTTTATTGTACTTTGTTGCCTGAAGACGTGCAACAAGCTCCACCCTACAATAATAGGGTCAGTTAATTCATGAACTCAGCCAGTCTGCATCTCTTCCAGCCTTTTTCTTCCATTTTCTTTTTGTTTCGTTTGTTAAAACTCAAGAAGTCTTGAGGCAGAACAGTGTGTTTGCTTTGGTGTCTCTAAAGAGTGCACAGCCTGGATGCTTTTATGGATACTTCTTTTAGATAAAGCTCAGAATTGATTAACAGAACTGTGTATGATCAGGTGACATGAATCACAGGACATCAAGGGAGTCATTTTCAAATAAGGAATGGGGGGTACATTATTCTCCCAAACTTGTGTCAGTCAGTCAATCAGTTTGATTTACTCACTGCAATCTCTGTAAAAGTTGTCTACCGATTGTGCAGTCTTTAATTTTGACTGTGCACGAACAACACTTAAACTTTACAAGGAGCATTGAGTGATTTGTAGGGTTTTTTTGCACTGGGTTTTGCCTTGCAGGCAACACAGCCGTTATCTGATTTCTGGAGGTTGTTGGGACTGTATGCCAGGCACTCCCAAAAAGACTGAAGCCCCCCTGCATGTTCTTCAGGGGGAAAAAATGATTTAATCTGTTTATTTACGGTTAATATTCTCCAAAAAGACACTAGAATTTCCCATTAATCAATGGCCAGAGGACAATTTTTTATTTATTTGATTAATACATGGTTTGGGTATGCATTTATGTTACCTGGGTTTTAGAGTTGTCGATGATTTAGGGTTCATATTTATCTACGTGTAATGGTGTAACCATCACCGATACCCAGGTGAGGATTGCTTTGGCTTCTGGGTAGTAAGGATGTATTCAATGTCTGTAAAGTAATGTGGGAATTTCCAGGCAAATTGTCTCAAGACTATACCAAAGATAGAATTCTACCATCTTTCAGGAAGGAACATTTGGGTTGGCTTAAGCCTAGCTACATTACCCTCCAACCTTGTAAATAATGCATTATTTATTTCAACATGTCAGCTCTGTCAAGAAAAAGAATACTGCATTAATCAAACCTGAAGAGGACCAAAAGGACCTAGTGAGCTGGCCAGAAGGAAACTTATCTTGGGCAACATGTTGCCATGGGGAACAGTACAAGGAGCAGTTTGTGGCCTTGTTCCACAGGGGACGAAGAGGATAAAGTAAGTGCATTAACAATGCAGCAGGTTACATAGCATAACTGTTTAAATTGCATAAAAGTAAGACTTTAGCATGTTCAATTTTTTTGCAGGACTTCAAAAGCTTAACTTCATTTAGTTTTTATATATATATATATATATATATATACTGTGTGTGTATATATAATTCTGTATTCTGAGTGTAGGACCACTCTATTGTTACTATAGGAATATTACAGCACAGGAAAACTACAACCTTATAGCTAATATCAGGAGAGATAATAAACCAATTCTGCTGGTCATAATCTCATAAGCTAAGTTTCCATCCACTTGACAATCAAATTATCTGAATTTCGGTTAAAAAAAACTGATGCAAATAAACCAACAAGTTGTAATAGTGCTTATGTTATGCTGCGGGACAACTCTCTTTTGAGACATGTTGCGCTGTTTGAGCGCCTTTCATTTACTCCGGAAGATGTCCCTTGGCATGTTTTATGTTGGCCATATCCTTCGTGAGTTCCAGATAAATTATGGTATTTCTTAGATTTTTGATTTCTGAAATAGCCGTTATATTTTGCTCCTAAATTCAATAGAAAAAGTCTCTCGTCTCCTTGTTCGTCCACTTACATCTCTCTTTGTTGACACCCGCCATGTGTGCAAACAGAGAAGAAATACTTGGCGGGAATTATCTAAAACTTGTTCTTTGTGTTGTGGCAGGTTGCAACCATAAAATCACCTGAAACTTAATTGCAATTCATTATTTATTTGGCAAATAACGTTTCCATCAGCATTTATCACATAAGTTGTATATCGATCAAGATCAAATCTGATGAGACCAAACATATTTTTTTGAGTAAATTTTCATGATATTCAATCAAATTTTACTGTTTCCATAAGGCATTTTTCATTTGATATAATTTAATTCGCATAAAAAACGTGTGGATGGAAACATAGCTACAAATACTCAAACATCAAGGTTAAACTTGAGTTGTTTATAACTTTTCCACACATTTAGTATGTCAGCACAAACACTGCACTAATCACTTTGGACTGCATTCATACATTTAACAGACTTATTTTGGGCTAATGTGTGTGCACATTATGTGGAACTGCATCTGCAAAGCCAGGTCTTGTGTATACAGCATTAACCAGCCATTACCTTGTAACTGCCATCTGGTATCAGTGTGTCAAAGAACATGTTATGCATATTCATCAATCTGTGTCAAACTGAGAGTTTTGAGTGTGAAGTGGTATTTACCACCAAAAGGCAGGAGCTAATTTTATTGGTATTGGCACTGTGTGTGTCGGTGTGCAAGCATGCATTACCTCTTCATTTCAGTGCAATATTACAAAGCTTGGAGATGTGTATTTCCCAAATATTATGGGTAAGTACAGCCGAGTAAGTTGTCCCATTGCACTCCAATAAAAATAAACTCACCAGGGTTCCAGCTGTACGCCCAGAATTCACACAGTGTCAATCACATAATCACCCTTTAAAATTATAATTTCACTGAGGTTTGGGATATGAGCTCATTTATAAATGGGCCGCAGATCAAACCGAAGGCTCGGGGAATGGTGTCATGTTTTAATTATCGTTTAACAGGAATGTTAAGTGCACGCTCAGTATCTTGCAAGAAAGGAAGTGTAAATTTCTTCATACTCTTTTTAGTTCCTAACACCTTGGAGGCAGCTGAGCATACTATTAACCAGTATATCGATATTGATATAATTGAGTCATAAGTGTCAGTTTCCATAAAGACACAGCTTTCTATGAATCCCTGGTGAAGTTTATCGGTCATCTATAAGTGATGTTCATAAAGTTTTGTTTTGCATACAGCCCTCCCAGTGGAATCGACTTTAGAAAACAACAGTAAATAGCAGCCTGTCCAATCTTTTATAACGGCTAAAATTACAGTCCTGTTTTGTTCACAAAGTGATGAGATTATTTTGTCCTACTTATTAATTGGACTGAAATTGGACAGCAGTGTTACTGGAAGGTGTCAGACACAGAAAGCAGGTAATTATAGAGACAGGAAGAGATAAGGAAACGGAATGCAATTACCCCGGCAAGCATAGCTTCAAATTGCTCCTCTTAGGATTTCTCACTTCAGGTTGCTTTTGTTCATTCTTTGCATCTCCATACTGATCTATTCATTTCAGCCACAAGCTCAAAGAAGGATTGTTTGCATTAATCAAAGGAATTTCTACTGTACGTAGAGCCATACCAAGCACAGAACACAGCTTATTGACGAATTCCAAATGTGTGTATTCCAATATATATTTCCCAAATCATTTTGCAAAGTTAAACTGCTGAGCTCAGTTTAAATCAGGGCCATCAGATGTTCCCTTTTTTCTTCCTATCCAAGACTAACAATTTCTCAGAATATAGTTTCATTTAACTTTCAGGTTTAAGGAGTGCTTCAGATTGATCTCCCCATCTCTGTCGTCCACACTATTACTGCAGTCACGTGTCCATATACCGTATGCATTGCTTTTTTTAAGGATTTTATTAATGACTAATGCATAATAGCAAGCACACGCATATAAAACATTTCCCTCCCTAGTGTACAAGATGCAAATTGCACATTGCTGCATGTACTGTAAATAAAAGTGTATGTGTGTAACCAAGAAAAAACTGCTGCTCCTGCTGCATTAAAGTATTTAATTTTTTCTGTCGATGTAGCTGACAGTTTGTTTTAAATATACAAACTACAACTGCAAGAATAACCATTGTTCTTAGATTGCATATGGAGAGGGTCTTGTTTTTTAAATTTTTTTTATAGATCTTACGTTTTAGGGGGAAAGCCAAATGCTGCCATACTGCTCATTCGAAGGGAGGAGGAGAGTTTCTTCTGCTCCATTTGTTCATTCTCTGTAGGGCCCATTTTGTTACTTTAGCCATTTGTTTTAGCATTTAGGTGCTCTCTCTGCCTGTGCCACACACTCTTACTGCAGGCACACACAAACACACACACACGCAGACACAAATATCTGACAGAAGAGCTGGAATTGTCAATCCAGCCTTTCATTTCAAACTTTGACAGTTATTTTGCTGAATTATTAAAGCCAATCTGAACATACAAATATCACTTTTTCTCCTTTTTAGCCGAGAGGAGATTGTTGGGGAAATCTTGCAAACAGCACAGGGTGTTGTTGGTGCTCAGAGTGGCGCTTTAGGCCTGGATTCACTGCACATGTACTCACATTTACTGTGATTGCATATAGCGAAATGTACCGCATTGAGACGCTAATACATGGGGGCGCCTGTGACCCTCACAGCTACTTATCACCGTGTGCCTGCCGGCGATGGAGCCACTCCACTTTCTTCCCCAACAGCATATGTCCCCACTGTGTCAGCCTACACACACACACACACACACACACACACAGGTCTCTACATATTCATGTATATTTTTCCTCAAATTGGTTATAAAAAATTCCCCATTTTATGGTTTGATTAATACTCTGAATCAACACAAGTGCTTTTTGTAATTGCTATTTAGGTTTGATGGCCTGATAGGCGCCACTTAGCCAAGCTTTCGTCAGGTTCAGTCTGGAGCTGGGAATGATCACTGCAGACAGATCAAGTGTGTGAGTGGAGTGTATGAGTGTCACAAAGTGCCTTTATGTAAATGGAAGTTGAAGCATCAAGCCCTCCATTGAAGCTTAAATATACAGCATGGTATATGCTACTCTGTCAGTCTTGGGGATGTGTCCTCCGTGACTGTAAAATGTTCTGTGCTCATGAAAGGTTCAACACCTCCCTCTCTCTCTCCAGAAGACCCCTGAGAGAAAAGATGAGACAGGGAGAGAGCTGTAAGCTGAGGGAAAGCACGGAGATCTCTTTATCTCAGTGAAGAGAAAGTAGGACACATGGTAGGGATCAAGGTCGTAGATTACATGTCCCAAATAAAAGGTCAAAGGAAAATTAAATGAAGGATTGCTTCTCAAATATCAAAAAAAGACTGACAACACTATATTGTCTGGACAGTTAAGGAGAATGGATTTTGTCCCAGTTTTCCATTGGTTTAGAGAAGTGTTGTCTTTACTTTCTTCTTGAAAAGCAATAATGCTATTTTTGCCCTGTGTTACAGCATCATCACTTTTATCAACACAGTTGTGGAAATGCTCTATAGATTGTGAACTCTTCCCCCTTCCTAGATTTAATAATAGAGAAGCAGGCCGTGCTGAGTATTTTTGTTTGTAGAGTGTTTGTTTAACGCTTCCTTCCTTCCCAACTGTTGGTGTTCTAACACCTTCCAAATTACACCAAGGATAGCTGTGAGGCTCTTGTCTCATTTTCCTCAGTTAACAAGCACTCTGTTTATATATGATTATGGCTCTCTGTTTGTTTATTCTGCTCGCTTTTTTTAATTACTTTGCCAGTTTAGTTCAAGGTACAAAATGCACTAAAGGATTCAGTTGAACGTATTTGTTTCTTTCTCTGGAGAAATATTTATGGTCATTTCATTCTTCACCCCCTCAAATACCAAAAACCTTGCGCTCATTCCTCTCCCCCCAGTTCTGACTGTTATTCCTGTGTTTACTTTGCAGCGCTGCCAATCATGCAGGTGAAAATTGACATCACAAGACAGCAGGTGGAGAAGATCTTTGGGCTTGATGAATACTGGTGTCAGTGTGTTGCCTGGAGCACCACCGGAACCCAGAAGAGCCAAAAGGCGTACATCAGGATCGCTTGTGAGTGCATTTTAAAACAATCACTGTCATCACAAATGCAAACGCTGCCTAACAAGGTGCTTATATATTGCATGCTAGTTTGTAATAAGATTGGATTAGAACAATGATTTTTTTTTCACTTGGTTGGGGAGGGACTTTCATTTAACAATAAGCCCAGAGGCCGTTATGATTTGTGCACCACTGTGCATTACTGTGATAACAATTAAATTAAATCATCTTCCTGCGATTCTACTTAAGAAGTAAATATTCGACCCTGGCAGGAAGAAACAGAGTAATGCATCTGCTTGAAGGCAGTCTTTAAAAAAAAATGGAACACTAAAATTGAGTATTCATGACCATATTTTTCACTGGATACTGTATATCAGCGATGATCCCTCTGAAAGTAACTGGAATAAAAACAGATTTGAAAGTTATTGCTGTGCAGCAATCATAAATCTGTCTGGGGAACACAGTCATCCCTTTGCTGCAGCCTCAAAAGCTTTATTAGAAGAAGCCATTTTACATTTGAGTTTTTTAAAGCATTCTGCCTATTAATTCCCACATAAATATGCATTACTCCAGACAGAGCCAAACGCAGCACTGTCTCCAAACCACCAGACGTTTTGAAAACACACATTCATTACCCCAACATTGTTTGAGAGCTCAACAAAGACAGTTAGATGTAAGATAAGGACATGCATGCTTTAATGACAATGAATCTATGTGCATGCACCGGTTCACATTCACGTGTACACACTTGCATACATTTGAGCCTTCCGGGATTGTTATGTCTTCAGTCTCCCCAAGTCCCATTGTATCGGCTTTAATTAAATTGAATGTCGTAAAACTCTCTGCTTGTCTTAACGTTTATCTCAGTGTGATTGGTCAGGACAGGCTCAACATCTGTTTAAAGGAATTCACCGGCAGCTCACAGTCCCTCACAACACACAGTAATAATCGCTCCGACTCAAAACGCGGGGTGAACACATCAAATGTGTGCCACCCTGCTAGCTATCAGTGTTCTGTCTAGCTCATCACATACAAATGGCCTTGCATTCTTATCCACTTGTAAGAAAAAAGCATTGCCAATTTTACCTGTGTAATCCACAACCTGGTCTTACAAACAATTGTATATAGCAGGACTTGGTGCAAGGGTAAGAGTATCCAATGAGATGTAATGTGAAGCCCCATGCAGTCAGCCAAGCTTGCAGGAGCTCTTGTCCAGGCGCCTTAGGGTTGTGTTTTCGTGTGGCTGCTCCAAGCACTCATACAGATGGAAGCTGGAGGCTGGCGGCTGGCGGAGGCTGGCGGAGGCTGTAGAGAGGAGAGTGGGTGGTAGGGGAGGAGTGAGGGGTAATGCAATTGCTTTTGCTTGATGCTGGGCCCCTCTGGCAGCAGACAAGCATCTCTGAACCAACCAGGCAGCCTGTAATAAGCAACATGGTTGTTGCCACCAATCCCTTTGTGGCTTAGGGGCCAACTGGAGTGCAACACGCTCAGCGAAGCCATACTGTAGGTGGATATTTTAAGAGTGAAGAAAGATTTAGAAACATCACCAAGCCAAGTTCTGTGGATGGAAGTATTTCATTTAAACCTCACAGGCTCATACAAACATCCTAATTGGTTGCATTTCTCCCCGTCTTTTTCTCCCCTCAGACCTGAGAAAGAACTTTGAGGAGGAGCCGCAGGGTAAAGAGGTGGCATTGGACCAGGAGGTGTTACTGCGCTGCCATCCTCCCGAGGGAGTGCCACAAGCCGAGGTGAGACACAGATACAGAAGATATTTATAGGCCCACATCTAGCATCCATTTACCCTTTCCTCACCAGGAGGACAAAGAGCAGAAAGTAGCTCAGGATCAACTCCCCAGCATATTTTCCTGCTCCACCAGCGAACAGACAACCCTGAACGGATAAATTACGCCTCTAATTATTCCCCATTATTGATTTATTATCTCTTTTACATCTCTGAGAAGCCGTATATCACAGTGTCTCGTCACATCACTCAGGATAGGCTGGGAGGCTTCACTCCCCGTTTGGCATCTCTAAAGGCCTATTCATAATTAATGGATCTATTTGCCTCTCTCTCTCTTTATCTTTCTCTCTCTTTCTCTCTCCCCCTATCTCGTTCTCTAGCTTTCTGCCATTTTTCAATGTCCCCTCTACACTCTTGTTCTGCTCAACTCACTATCTCTCTCTTCTTGCTCTCTGTGGTGTGTGTCTGTGTTTAGAGGACCAGACTGAGGCCAGCTGTTTCACCTCGTCTGCTGCATCCTCCCAGTCCCAGATAGGCACTAACCATTCTAATAACAACACAAGAGGAGGTTAGGCCAGTAACTCAGACAGCACAGAGACCAAGAGCAGCAGAGTAGCCAATCATAGAGCAACAGAGTTGGGACAGTTTGCAGAGAAATGGGAAGTAAGGTGCCAACTGCAGTTCAACAGAAAAGAACATCAGTGCAGAAGTCACCTGGGAGAAAACAGAAATATGGCACAAGAGGAAGAAAGACCAATTATATGTGGTATTGTAACATTGTAACAACGCTGCCATATTGTAGCTACTCTCGAGATGGCACGAGGTCAAGTGAGAGCAAGAAAACAAGCAAACCAATCTGAGAGTACACCAAAAAAGGAATACCATCAGTTTTTGGCTTCTGTAAAAGGGCACAGAAACTACACAAAGCATGATCAGTTTCACTCTCTGGCCACCAACAGCTGCAGAGATCTCCAGCAGCTACAACTTAAAAGCTACTTTTCCCACACAAAAAGAGAATAAATATTAAAATCAGTGGGGTGCATTGTTAATTTAATTCCATCTGAGTATCACTATTATACTAAGCTGCATTTGTTCTTCCTTTTGTCTGTTTGATTGTATCCAAAACTAAATTCTCTAATCCACAGCATGTTTTGTCACTGTCGGGGGCTTTCTATTTAGCTGCAGTGAGTTTTGACCACTGAAACATATTTTCAGGTGGAATGGCAGAGAAACGAGGATGTGATCAACCCAGCGAGTGACCCCAATTTTTTCATCACAACTGACCATAATCTTGTCATCAAAAAAGCCCGGCTGGCGGACACAGGCAACTACACATGTGTGGCCAAAAACATCGTTGCTCGTCGCAAAAGCAACTCTGCCACGGTCCTAGTTTATGGTAGGTGATAACCTTTTTTTTGTGCAAAAGGTGTCATTACACGGAGGGTAATGAGGGGTCTGGGATCGAATGATAATCCCCAGCCTCGAAATATACAAACATAAAAACAGCTCAAATGAATCATGTATTGCTTGCATGTTGCTTCTGTTATCCCACATTTCCACATTCAGTTCAGCATGTTCTCTTGCATGGAAGGTCACTGGGTGCACTTCTTCTATCAGTTACAATATTACACTCAAATTCTACAGTTTAGTTGAAATAACAATATGCAGTGTTACACATGCATGACAGATGGGGACAACTTCGATAAGTCCGCTCTATTTTTTTAGCAAACAGTGAATTACACTATGATAAATAATTACAAAACGACATAGTAGTGTATCTGCTAATTAAATAACACAACTTAAAATGCTCCTGGCAGCAATTCTGCCAAAGCTGGCAGTCTCCAGTGTTGGGGCTGCCATCTTCCTCGTCTGTAGTAGATCCAATACAAGATGAAAAATTGAATTAACAGCAAACTGTAAATAATGACATGGCTTGATAAGCAGACTGATCGTTCTTCTATCACAGAGGGCTCCTTGGGTACTGGCACTAAAGTTTTGCATAGGTTAGAGCCAGACTTAATTCTCAGCTACATGCAAACAGGAGATGGAAATCACATGGGAATCCATCATGAAAGCAACTTTGGCGCAAATACAACTGACACGGCCTATTTTTTATTTTTTTTGTTGAGGCTGCCAGAAGAAGGCGATTAATATTCTGTAAGGTCATAGTTCTTGTACATTATCTAACATGAATAGAGAAAACGCACCATATGCCACAAATATACAGCACTACGTAGGAGTTTGCACACCTCTTCAGTTTTTTGCATCATTTCTTCTGCTAAAAGTTTCAAGGTTTCTGTGTGAGATCTATACAATATTTTCCATTTACTCAATTTTTAACAAAATCTGATCATAATTTTGTGAAGTTCATACATTTAAAATTGCATTGTAAGTATGCATATCCATTGTGAAATTATTTGACCATAGCTTAATATCTTGCAGTTCTCAAATTCTGGTTATGGCTACTTGAAATGTAATTGAATTAACTTTCATTTGTAATTGCAGCCTAGTAAAAGTTCCCAATGGAATCTTAAAGGATTGTAGGGTGTAAGATGAACATGAGCATGGTGTGGAACGTGAGGTTCAAGTAATATTCCCTGCACCATATCCAGAAATATGCATGTCAATAGATTAAGAGAGATGAACTAGAGTGAGAAAACGCCTGCATGTATTACTTTTGATTTGAATTGTACAGTGTTTTTCACTTTGAGTTTAGAAATGTAACTATTAAATCAATATTTAGCAGTAAAGATGAAACGGACAGGAGAGATCACTGTATTTTAGATATTTGGCAATACACTACAAGTAATTTCCTTTAAGGCTGATTTTGTAATTCAGCAAACTGCAGACCCTGTTGGGGGTTCAAACGTTTAGATAGCGCTGTATAGCTGTAAGTATAGTGAATATATACTGAAAATTGAGGCTAGTGCATTTTCCCAGTGAACAGTTTGATATTAAATGTGTTAATTTGGAGCATGCTGTAAAAAACACACAAAATAAACCTATCCAAGCCTCCAGCATAAAAATAAAAAGCCCAATTATTCTTACTGTTGATTATAATGGATTAGCTTGTTGTTGAAAGAATTGCTCTGCAGATGAAGAAATCTAGATTTGAAATTACTGTGGAGGCAAGAGCATTCATATTCTTATTGTTTGCCTTTCTTGTATCGTCAAACAATAGTTCACTCTTAGGCCAGATAAATTGTGAAAAAATTGCTACGTGCTTGCATGTGCAATTCTATTCCTTCACATCACTGTATGTGCTTGACAAGATCACAAATGTGTTACCAATGTAGTACTATTTGATGTTAAATCACAATAAAAGTAAGAAAGTAAAGAAAAATCCAGTCACCTGAGACTATGCTAGCTGATCGAGCTAGCTGTAGAAAGCCATAATAACTGCTACTTTTCAAAGGGGGTTCAACAGGGGGCCAGAGATGCATTTTAACAAGGCCTGGCTGCTGTGACTGCGCTCTGTGCTAAGAGGTAATCAGGGGCCGAGTTGCCTGGCAATTTACCTCGCCATGGCGGGCAATCAATCGCATAGAGAGGGCAAGGAAGTGATTCAGCCACGACAAGCAAAGGAGAGAGTTGGGGAGGGGGAATTAGGAGGGGAGTATGTACAGAGAAGCAGCGATGGTGCTGTTCAAGTCAATAAATCAGGAATATTGGTATCTTGTAAGCTGGGGCAAACACAGGATGTACAGGAAGGAGCTGATTGGAATTAAACCAGCGTGATTTGATGTAATCACCTGCTGTGATTGAGAGATATAGCAACAATTATGTGCCAGTAGACGGTTACAGGTTCAATACACCGGCACTCGTTGTTAGTGCCTAAAGTGCCTAAACTTTTAGTTTCAAATATAAAAGAAGTAATAAATGATTCAGTGTTGTTTTCTACATTTCAAAAAATACTTGAGTTGAAGAAAGATTTGTGAAACCAGTTGGATGTGTGAGGGACATAATCTGAATTACTGCACAACAGCAGCCACAACATATGTATTTTTCAGTAGTGTGTTGGCATTTCCAGGGAGTAGGTGTTGTGTTTAATGCATTTATGACCATGGGTATTTTGCTTTTGTACAGTGATTATATTTGGACTGTATTATAAGATTTTTTAAGTTTGGAGGTATGTATTTATTTTGAATGTCGACCAGTTACTGAAACTGTGTCTTTCTCAGAGATAAGGTCAAAGAAGGCAAGCTGTCATCTTATTTTCTGCTCCCTGTTGAAGCCATTATGTTTTCACTGCAGTTGGCTGTAATTCCAACTGGGACACAGGACGCAGCCCCCTTTGCTCTTGCTTCCCATTAGTTCACCTTGCAGTGCTGAGCCAAAGAGTGTAACAGCAGTCACGATTATTCTAGCGCAACACACCTCTTTTCCTTGGTGCATGTCGGGTAATCCTGGCTGCTCTGTCCCTTCATCCCTCCCTCCCTCCCTCCCTCCTAACCTAACCCTTCCCTCCCCCGCTCCATCCCGCCGGTGCTGATGTGACAGTCAACGGCGGATGGTCCACATGGACCACCTGGTCGTCCTGCAGTGCTGTGTGTGGGCGTGGCTGGCAGAAGAGGAGTCGGAGCTGCACCAACCCCACGCCACTTAATGGAGGCACATCCTGTGAGGGGCAGAACGTCCAGAAAAGTGCCTGTGTGGCCACCTGTCCAGGTAACTCCCAGGCAACCCTGTTTGTCCTGTGGCGCTTGGCTTCCTGTGGCTTCCTTTTTGCATTTTTTTGCATCTAGAAGTCATCAATTCATCTTTATTTTGGCTGCCTTTTGTACCAGCACCCAGATCTTTCCTGCGATGTCAGTGCTTCTGTTGTTTCCTGCAATTAGACCCCTTACACTGCAATGTCAGAGTCTAATAGTCTTCACTGTAGGGCCTCATCCTGAAAGTGATTTATTGTTATCACTCTTTCTTCACATATCTCTTAATCTGCCGCTCTGTACGCAGACCCTGATTTTAATTCAAAGACCTGTCTGCTTTAAGAGACATGGTCCCAGTCATGGCATTGTGTCCGACCAGCTAGTACATTTGTTATTGTTTGCTGCTCAAGCTGTGTAGTAAATATAGGTGATAAAAAGCTGAATCATGGCGGCCTGTGTGCCATGGTTACGTGTGAGGAGTTGAGGACGTTTGGTTTGCCTGTCTGTTCTCCCTTGTTAGAGTGTCGGAGAGGCAGAGAGTGTCCTGCCTGATACTGAGCAACACATATTGATCTCTGGTAGCCTGAGATGGTAGTCAAGCTGCTTCATTTGCAGTCCCACATTAGCCCCCTGACAGAGGAAGAGATAGCGAGGGAGAGGGAAAAGGATGTGTAAGGTGAAAGCAGGGATAGAGACAGATGGAATCAGATACAGTGTAAGGAAGGCTAGAACAAAGCCTGGAGTAAGAGAGAGAGAGAGGAGAGGAAAAATGAGAAAGAAGTAGAAAAAGCCTGAGTGTGTACTGTACAAGAGCTTGCTTTTAGCTGCCAGCAGATCAGTCTGTGGATGTATAGCTGGGGCTCTGCAGCCATGCTGACCACAGGAGAAATCTCCCACGCTTGGTAAATAGCAGAGAGTGAAATCCAACTCCTCTGGCAGTGGCAGCATCTCCCTGCCTAAAACAGAGGTTATCTCTCTCACTGAATCAGGGCGTTGTGTTACACATCTCCCATGTAAAGACATCACTAGATGTCAAGCGTGAGTGTAAGTAACATGGCCCGCTGGAATACAGCAGGCGGAGGAAGACAAAGGAAACAGCAATGTATGACGCTCCATCAGGACGCTATCTGGATGAATTTGGAATTATTAGTGCTGGAGCAACGAGTAATGGAATTAGAGGGGTGTCCAGGGATACTTGACATTCCCCCACAGCAAAGCAGGATACTGATCTCCACAAGCTTAAACAGATTAATGTCAGTCCAAGCAGCTTTTGTTAGGACCCCCCCCCCATCTTTCTCTTGCCCCACAAGGACAAAGTGTGTAATTTCAACCCTTAGGGAAAGTGCGTGTCTTGTGAACACAGTTTGTAGAGACTTTGGGAAAGAAAGAACTCAACTCTTGATGAGAGATGCTACAGTGACACAACCCCGCTCACACCTCAATCAACCTTGTTGTTTGGCAACAGAGTAGTCTCTGCCTTCTTTTATCACTCGTTACTTGTCTTAGACAGACTGTCAATGGCACAGATAGCCTCAGCTGTCAGACCCCGGAGAGGGTTCCCCTCAAGGCCAAAGTCCACCACGCCAGAGCCTGGGGAAGATGGGCTGCTGTTTCCATCCACAAGTGGCACAGCGGCTCTGTTGTGTACTCTCAGACGTGGTTCTGAAGTCCCCCAAGATGAACTGAACGCTCCCATCATTTGTCACCGCGCACGCACGCGCACACAGCCAAGCAATGACAACCCCCAAATACATCTGAATCCTCACTTTGATTCATGGATTATTATCACATGTATGAATCATCAGTCTAAATATGTGAATAGATGTTCTGATAGTCATGTTCTGCGAGGGGCAACAGATGAGATCAGCCTACTGGATAACAACTTTAATTATCACTTTGCTTATAGCCTTTGCAGGTCTAATCAACTACACTCACAGTAGATGGTGGTTTGAGCCCATTTTAGAAGAAAGACTTGAGAAGAATGAATTACATGGGGAGCTGTAATCCTGCATATCGACATCATGTTATTTATTCAGACACGGCTGACATTTGGATTCAGCAGTGTTTCATTTTTAATGTTTTTATATGGTCAGCTTTAGAGAGGCGTTTTTCCCCAGTGCCTTTGTTTTTGAGTTGCATTTTAAAAATTACATTATTTAATTCTGGTCTTCCAAGAGTTCATTAATTAGCTAGACAAAGATTCTTTGCTGATTATTAACTCTCTAGTGCATTTGAATTTTCAGCATTATAGCTTTGAAATTACTTTTTTAAATTTTTTTTAGCTGCTTATTCTTTGGAAATGGCATGTTTCTGTTTAGTCTAAAACACATTGATGGCCTCACAGATTTGCTGTACTCCTCCTCTGGGGATAAAGAGATTCTGACAACTGAACGAATATTCGCTGGAGACAAATCCATTTAAACTTGGAAACAACAACATGCAAAGGCTATAATTTGTCTCTGTGTTGCCTGGCTAAATCTGTATATATTTCTTGTTGAAATGCCGATGGCCATGTGTTGTTCCACATTTAAAAAAGTAGCATGATTCCTTCAGAGCAGTGCTTAGCTTCAGCCACAGAGGCACATTTCCACACACATACTGTACATACGAGCTTCCACAGACCGACACCATCTACAACGGCCTGTTCAGTAGCAAAACTCTCCACATGTCTAATCACAACAATTCTTGTCTCTAAATGTGAGCTCCCATTTCTTATCTGTAAAGTGTGTAGCTATAGAGGCTCATCTGTATTTTTGTCTAAGTCTCCAAAGTGTTTAATGAGAGTTGGCAGAGGCCTCGGTGGCAGATCAGATGGGCTCCATGCTGGGAGAGACACAGGGAGCTGTGGAGGAGGAGCAGGCCGAGGCTAAAGCCTGAGGCTCAGTGCAAAGCAGAACAACACTTGAGACGGCGAGTAGCCAAACTATGCAAGAGCTTATCTCCATTTTCTCCCTATTTTCTCTGCCATCTCTTTTTCTTTTGTCTCCATCGCTTTGCATCCCGCTGAAGTATCCCAATCTGCAGTCCACGTGTCACCGTTTCATTGAGTCGGTCATGGCAAAATGTCATATCACACAAACATTTTTGACAGAGACACCCTACCTGAGCCTACCGCAAATCCGTCCCCAGTTTAGGAAGTGACAAAGTAACACCTGCCCCACACAAATGAAAATAACTGTTGCTGATGTGATAGAGAACAGCAAATAACTCGAAGAGATTTCTAACTCATGTGAATTATTTAAGTATTGTACTGATCCCTCAGGCTTGCCAGAGGAGCTGTGAGATTTCTGCTCGATGGAAAATCAACAGACTCGGGGCTGGTCTATTTGTGCATGCATACTTGTGTGTTTTTGTGCATGTTTGTGTTGTACACATGCAAGTTAGCACCCATATGTCTACTGTCTGCACTGCAGGCAAATGTCTAATTCTACTTTGGAAGTAAGCATCCATGTGTGTCTCTGGATATTATCCGATATTGTCCTGGAGACTTCATATATTATCTAAGGAATAAATAAAGGCAATGGCTAATAAATGTGAGAGAAAAACACTTTAGTTCACTGCGAAAAGACGGTGGCCATCTGGTGACAGCCTCGCATCAGCGCTGTTTTTAATTATTCTGTGCCGTTTGTTTTGGCTCACCCTCTTCATATCTCATTCTGTCTCTTTTTGGTTTGTTCTAGTGGTTTAGTTAACATAAGGGAGTAGACTCCTCAGACTTATCGATCACATACTACATCACAAAAACTGACTGTTAAATATATCAAATGTGTCATAAATACAGAATAAGGTTTATTTTTTTATCTCTGTTGCATCACCTACTTTTGTGGCTAAGCTATAAACCCCCTCCATGGGTCTGTGGCTTTCTGTGGCTTTCTTTCATCAACCTTTGAACACAGTCTGGGATTAGGGGTGGTTACTGTGCACACACGTGTGTTGACAGGACATTAGGAACAGGGAGGTGACCTGCTGGTCTCAGTGGTACTTGTCTGCCTCCTCCTGTTCCCCTCAAGGACACAGAAACCATAGGTGTCCGATGATCTTGGACTGTCTGTCAGCAGCCGCTGTCATTTTGAACAGCAGAGCTTCAAACAGGCCCTCCTGCCAACCTGTAAAGAATGGTCAGGTTCCTTTTGCTTTTCCCCCCTTCAACACATCCAAATGGGAGCTTGCCACTGGTCTATTGTATTAATGTCCCTTCTCAAAGACCTGCCTGACCTAAAACCTGTGGTGCTGCATGATTGAAAATCAGATGTGGTGCCTTTTGCAGTAGCGCTAACAATCTCTTTCTGGGGATTATATAAGGAAAAGTGTGGCTGTGGATAACAATTTCCTTATGTGTATTCTGAAACAGTAAAAGGTTTGGTTCTGATTTAAGGCTTAAATTGGAAAAACATAATCAAGGAAAGTGGCAATTTTCTTGCTTCACTGCATTTATTGTTAACAATTAGTATCTTCCCACTTCCTTTTTATGTTGGCCATGTATTTCTCTCGACTCTCTACTCCAGTGGAAAGCCTCGGTTTCTGAAAATATACAACATGTGTTCAGAGTCAGACAGGCCATCAAGAACTGTTTATGCATCTTCATCTTTCTTTGATTTTCCTCAGCCTCATTCTCATGAGCAGCACCCTGTTTCCACTCCAATCTCCTTGTTTGAAAATGTTATTTGCATGGCCATTAGTCTTACTTTGTGGTGGAAAAGAAAAGTAGAATTTTATCACCGCATCAGGGCAGATGTTGATCTCATCTTTTTATGTCACAGTGGTGTGGATAAACTGAGGGGCAACATAATATATTCATTAGGATGTAATTCACTATTCAATCATTCTTGTTCCCAGCCTGGATAATCAGCCCACTGGCCCACGGATGTGTCCACTCAATGCCAAACAAGGACAATTATCTGATTGGTTCTGCTCTCTCTGCCAAATGGATCTGACTGCAAACAGGCCCGAGCTGTGTCAGCAACCCATCTCTCTCGCACGCACACACGCAAAACACTCTCACATTCTCTTGCAATCATTTGCGGACACACACATGCAGTCTTGTGTGGGAGCAGGGTCTTATTCACACACCTGTGACTTGCAGCACATTTTTAGCTTGTTTTCCAACTAGCTGTAAAACCACATAATATCATTACTTGGCACAGTTATGCGATAATGGGAATCCTGCCCTGAGTGACTTTCACACCTGTGTTTTATTAACCAAAGCCTTCTGACCTGCAGCAGGTCAGACCTGCTCTCTTTGGGTTGTGCCCTTTGCACTATTTATTGCTTGGATTAATGAGCGCGAAGGTTTCCTTGCCCTTAGGTCAGTCAAGAGGAGGGATACTGCTGTCATAGAGTGTGTGTGTGTGTGTGTGTGTGTGTGTGTGTGTGTGTGTGTGTGTGTGTGTGTGTGTGTGCGTGTGCGTGTGTGTGTGCGTGTGCGCGCGCAGCTCTAGTAATTCTTGTCTGGTCCCCTTCACCCCTTACATTTGGGGGAGAGAGACACTGAGACAGCAGCATTTTCCCCCCATGAGATCTCATTACTGCTCTTTTTCCCATTAGCCCTATGGTAACCTTCCTCAGGCCTGGCGCTGTGTCACTCTCAGTATCACTCCCAGTGGCCCACCCCACAATGCCAAATTACCCCCACCTTTGCAAAATGGCCTCCGTCTCTGCGTGTGGTAAAGCTGTTGATATTTGTTAGAGCCGGGCCCGTGCAGGAGCAATTACCAGCCCATTTCCATTTGTTTCATTTTACTCATGCTGATGGTGGTGTGTTTTTGAAGTTGTGGTAGACCGAAATAAGCTGCAAGTGTAATACACATGCTGTAATGCTCAATGTTCAATGTAATACCATCTGTGTTGTCTCTGCATTCACATGCACTGCTGGCGATGCCCATGTTGCTACAGTAATATCTTGTTTGAGAAAGAAATCAAATCAAGGCAAATTTGTTTACTCACAAATGTTCATTTAGGAGAATTTTTAAAACATAGTTACTTAAATTAATTTCTATATGTATGTTTCACAGTAGACTAGGAGATACATTTCACAAGGATCAAAATTCTTCTCCCTGTACAGATTTAGTTTGTTGACAGCGGAGTTTACCAGGCCACAGCACCCTCGTCCCATTGGTGTTTAGCTTAGTTGCATCTGATTTCCATGTTAAAAATAAACAGAGAAAGCAGAATAGAGACAATATGGCTCTCCTCAGCAGTTTTACAAGCTTTGGTTTCCCTGTGCATCTGCTGGATTTGAGTGTGTGCAAGTAGATTTGCATGTCTTTATAATACTTTCCCTACCTGGTTTCCATTTTAGAGCAAGTTAATTTGCAAAGGATGGCAACAGAGTCTTCTACCAGTTCTCATCTCACACGCAAATACACCACTGCTTTTTACAACACTGTTGCATCTGAACTTTACCGTGTAGAGTTTTAACAGTTCACACTGTTTGTAAGGAGGAGTTATAACTTGTTTTAATTAAAATTGTTCTGTGTCTTTGCAGTAGACGGAGGCTGGAGCGAGTGGAGCAAGTGGTCGGCGTGTGGTGCAGACTGTTCAATGTGGAGGAGCAGGGAGTGCACCCAGCCGTCACCTGGCACCGGGGGCAAAGACTGTCAAGGGCTTGACCTCCAGTCTCTCAACTGTACCAGTGAGCAGTGCCCGCAGAGTGAGTGCACTACCCACCCACATACTGCAATCCGTACTCTCAACTCTTCAGCCCAGCGGAACAATAGAAAAGATTCAGTAGCGCAAGGCATTTTAACCACTTTTCTGCAACAGGGTCCGTAGAATGTAGTTTAGTTATATATTTACTTATTATTTACTGAGCTGATAAGTAGCAAAATAACATTTAAAAATCCATAATTGTGCTCAAAACAGCAATTAACTGCTGCAGCCAGAAAATTCACCACACATCTAAAAAGGGAAAAGAAGCATGACATGACTTGATTCGAGCTCTAACGATTCAAAATCGATTAATAGAATTACAAAATTGATTTTTATTTTTAATTACTTATTTATGAATTGATGTCAACAATAACTGATAAAGATAGATATTTTGGATTGCACAACTTATTTCTCATCCAGAACACTCCACATAACATACAATACATCCTAACAGGATGTACTTTGAATAGGAAGGACTTACATATGTACATACAACATAATAAACATCATGAGAAAAGTAACAGTAAAAACTGTGAACATTTTTGAATTGAATCACAGCTGAAACGAAAATAATATTGAAAAATCGTGATCTTAAAAATTGAATTCCTCTTGTGACCTTTTCTGAATTTGTGATGACAGAATGCCAAAGGAAAATATTTTAGAAAGTTGCATCACAACAGTTCCATATCTTCAGAATTCCATTTTTGCTTCGTATTGCCAACCCGAGCACTGATGCTGTGCTCATGTGGAAAAATTTACATTTTTTGGCATCAAGAGGAAGAAAACAGAAGCTATGACGCAGGATGCAAAGGGTTCCTTCCAGAACTTTTTTGAATATACAAAAGAAGTGACACACAAAACTGGAATGTTTGAAATATGAAGAGCTCAGAATTAAATTTGTCTGATTTAACACAACTTTTGCCCTTTTAAAACACATGTCTTAGTTCTGCTACAAAGGGTTTTTTAAAGCAGAACTTTGCTACTCCTGGAATTGGAGTAAGGCTGAGGAAATGGCAGCCTGGAGCATGAAGATCTTCTCTGAAGACAGGATGAGTTCCCATCCTTGTCAAACATGAAGCTTTTTAATTTTTTGGCCCATGAACACTTGCATAATAACCTAACTAATGGGGATTCATTAGCAGTGAGACTGTTGTTTTCCACATGATGACCTTAGAGCAGGAGGCTCCAATCATGTAGCAGCTGTCGCATGGTAAATGTCCATGTGTGTGCGATGTGCGTGTGTCATCTGAATAGCTCTGCTGTGAAAGAGCCGGCCCTGCGTGCCTGGAATGCAAGCATATACACTGCTATGTCATGACACTACTACACATGACATACACAACAACACATTTTTTGGACTGTTATTGCCACTCTTCACACTAAACCAACCTTCGGCAGACACCTGCCTCGAAGAGCCTGGGTCTGGTCAGGATGTCTTTCCACGGTTGTCTGCTAAAAGCCAATGGTTTTGACATCAGCCACTGACACAACCTGTTGCAGGCTCTGGAGGAAACACTAGCACCCTGTTGCAGTCAGATTATAAGTTATGGAGTGTGGTCCAGGACCTGCTCTAATCTGAAAGTATACTTGAGATGAGCTTGTTGGTATTGATATATAAATCAATGGAATTGAGTTATTTTGATCATTTTCAGCAGTGGCAAGACTATCAAATGTTAAAATAAGAAGAACATGAGCTGTTTGCAAAGTCTTCACAGTGGAAATGTACATTGTTATTGTTTGGTAGGCCTTTGCCAGTTCAACCATTGTATTAATCTGCACTGTAAAAGGGGGTTTGTTCTGGCATGTATCTTATTTCCTGACCATGAGGGTACAATGTAACATGTAAACCATTCCATATCCTGGTTAAAATCTGTTCACTTCTTTACAGCACCAGCATTGATTAGATGAGCATTCAGGTTGATATATCAAGGGGAGTCTTTCCTCTCACAGGTGAAAGGGAATCACCTGTCATCTTCATAACTCCAACATAAATCTGCAGAAAGTACAGGAAATGGAAAATGGCACTAGATGTGAGCGACATATTTAACATAATAGAAACTATGTTTAAAAGAGCATACCTTTTGCTAATTTCTGTTTCTTCATCATTAATATTTCCTGCAGAGCATTTTAGAACACATTTAATATGCTAGTTATTGAAGTAGACAAGCCCATACTGCAGAGGTGTAGGTATTTCAATAAAAGAACAGCAATGTAAATTTTCTGTAAAAGTCTTCTAACTACTGATTTTTCTGTAATACAACTAAAAATCCATTTGCCAGCACTAGGCTGTGCATTAGCATGTGTACTGGTTGTAGGCATCTCCAGAGGGACGTTGTTTGCCACATCTTTTAGAAATCTGATGTTTTTGCCACACGCACAACAAAACCCAGGGAAAGCTGTCAAGGCAGATCCACAATATGGACAGTACATCTGTAGGGGAAAAACAACAAAAAGACAAATGCTTGCAAGGTCGACAAGTTAATATCAGAGAGTGGATTGTGTTGAGAGGAAAAAGTGTCTGCTGATCTTCTGTATATGGAGTTTACCCTGTGGTCAGTTTAATTCTGTCACCTCTCTTTCCTTGTCACCTTTCCCTGAATTTATTACGCCTTGAGCAAAATAATGATCTTATGCTCATCTTGTCTCTAATAACCATCTTCCTATTTTGTCAAGGTCCTTTCTCTGTGTTAATTTCGTCCTTAATCTTCACATTTTATCCGTTTTCTTAACCCATCCTATCATCCTCATCTGCTTGCTCGCTCTGTTTATGTATCTCTGCTTCTATTTTTGCCCCTTAAAGTAGATTAATTTACATTTATTTTTACATCCTTTTGTACTTCATTTCCCCCTTTTTCTTTTCCAGTTTTCCTCTCTCCACCTTCCTCTTATGCAAAGTTACCTCGCAGATCAACACCTATTCTATCATATGGAGAAAGACGATTCAGAGAAGAGGAAACTGACGTTAATGCAATGCAAAGACTCAGGTGCCCAGTTAAGCAGTTAGTACTATCCTCACCACAGCGGACCAACGTTAGCGATGAAAGATAACACACAATGGTCACTAGCAAACGATTGTAGAAGTCAGTCTCAACACAGCAGCTAGCTACGTGAAACCTGTTGCTCTGTTAAAATACTGAAGAGGAGGGCTAGAAGTTAAAATCAATACTAACCTTGTTATGTCGTCGCTATCTTCACTTTTGGATTTCAAAACATCATCAGCTCGCTTGTCTCTCTCTCTCTCTCGTTCCGTGGGATCTAAAATCAGCTGTTCCGCTCAGCTGCTCCTCTACAGGCCTGGAGCACTTCCGTTGTGGATTTTTATGCAGCGCAGTTTTGTACTTGCATTTGTTTTCATGGTTTGTGTGCGCTGTTTGCATAGGTTTTTATTTGCATCCTTTGTGTATTTGGTTGTGTTGTGTATATGCAGCGCGTTTGTGTATTAGGTTGTGTTGTGTGTATATGCAGCGCAGTTTGCTGAATGTTGCGCATGTGTTGTCAAATTGCATGAAGTTGTTTTCATTAATTTGCAGTGTTTTGCCTATTTGCATGTGTCCCGCTTCTTAAGTATCAGGCTGCATTTGCCATCTGTCTGGCCATTCCGGCGGCTTGGTCCAAAGAAATGGATTTTTCAAGGCAAAATGAGAAGGCAAGGACAAACAGATGAAAAGAGATGAATAGAGATGAGAGTGAGCCACGATAGAAAGAATACTTTTTGACCATTTTCTCTTTTTTCACTTTGTCTGTTAGCACTCTAATTTAATTGTGCCATTCTCATATCACAGATTTACTAACACCAATTAAAACTTGTCAAATCGGTGCTTCCAATGTTGAGTGCAGTTTGTGTCACGCAGTGGTAAAAAAAAAAATAGAACGAAACACCATAGAAGTCTGGAAAAATTCATCAAAATATGTCATATCTAATGTTAATCAGATCGATTTTGACACAAACCTTTTGGACGTGTTATTGCTGCTCATTGCTGAAATGTAAATCACACAAGTGTCAGGCACATGCGGTCTCCCTGTTAGTCTTTTTTGTTATTTGATTCTAATGTTCAGTCTTGTACACTTGCTCTTCTCTTGCTTTTGTCCTCCTCCTTTTGTTGTCACCTCACCGCATGCCAACCTGCAGCACTTTAACCTTTGCCGTTGTTCTCCGTCCCTCAAAGCTGCGCTGCTCAATGCATCCCCTCCTTGACTGTGTTCAGCTGACAGCCCTACGCCCCCATGGCACCCAGGGACAATGGCCCTCCACAGAGGCCCCAGGAGCATCCTCCACCACCAAATTCCCCCAGCCCAGGGAGACAGCCATAGCAAATCCCATTCTCCTGCAAAAAAAACACACAGACACACACAAATGCATGCACATGTTGATGTTTGTCTGGGTTTAGCTGTCATCTTTATACTGTACTTTTGAGAGAATTACGCTCACGCTCGTCTTTCATGCTTTGCAGAGGAAGAGAGAGAGATTTAATAAGAGGTGCTAGAATTTCATAAGCAAATCCTTTATTTGTGTCTCTCTTGGGGTTGCTGTGCTTAGAGAGAAAAAAAAACATGAGCATAAGATATATATCCAGTGCAGAAATGAAGAAAGATAAATCTGCTTCAGAAACACTCCTTTTCCATTGTCCACAGGTTGACGCTGAAGCTTTAGAGCTGGGTGATATTTAGAAAGTCAAATATCACAATATATTTGACCAAATACATCAATGTCAATATTGTTGGGCTGACTATTTGTGCTTTCACAAAATATTAACACAATTAGAGTTTAGAAGAATTATCATCAATAATGTGGATATAATGAATAAGTGGATAAAGGCAAATAATAGAACAGCTAAAACAGGCTAGTAAGTTAAGAAAATTAATTTGATATTCAAAATGTAAGGCTATATCTAGCTTGATACAGTATATCGATGTCAAACATAATATTGATATATTGCCGAGCCCTACTTTAGGCTTTTAAAAAATACTTAAAATAGAGATGGTTATCAAATATTTGCAAATGCTGGCTCTTTTCCCTTTGCATTAAACAGTCAGGAACAAAATTGCACAACATGACAAGCAAGGAATGTGGAAGGGATTTCATATTATCTATTAACCAGATCATCAAGGGAGTCCTTTGCACTGAAGATTTTAAAAGATGTCCCAACAGCATACATTGGTATTTTCATTCAACACCCAAGGGATTTTTTCAGTTATGCTTAATGATATCTTTTCTGTTCTTCTGTGTCATACCCTTGCAGCTGTGAGCGGGGCGGAGGATGTGGCGCTCTACGTGGGCATAGTGGCGGTGGCTCTGTGTCTGACTCTGCTGCTCATTGTGGTGGTCCTAGTCTACCGGCGCAAGAAAGAGGACCTGGATGCCGACGTAGCAGACTCCTCCATCCTCACCACTGGCTTCCAGCCCATGGGCATCAAGCCCAGCAAGCCAGGTGTGTGGGCACCGCGGCCACGCAGGCCTCCCCCCCACAGCAGTAGGACACTGTTCTTTGTTCTGTTCTACCCTCCACTGTGCGTCCGTCGGTCTGTCCGTCTACCCACCGTGACTGTGCAGCACTCATCTACATGTACCACTGATCCTGTTTGTATGTGGTTGTTGAAGTGGTGTAAATGTGTTTACAGTGGTTTTTAGTCTAAGCGTGTGTGTGTGTGTGTGTGTGTGTGTGTGTGTGTGTGTGTCACATTATGTTTCGCCACCACCTCATTGTCAGGAAATGTACCCACTCTGTTTACTGCCTGTGTGGAGCCTCTGAGGTTTACCAGCGAGTAATAGAAATACAACTGTCTGAGTTGGATGGAGATGGGGAACTGGTTTGGAATGCCTGTGATTCACTGTGTAAAATAATAAAAAAACCTTTATACATTCTGGGTGCTAAGCTGTATCTGAGTTCTGTTTGGAATTGATTGTGTGGTTGCTAAACAGACAGAGATAGAGAGAGGGGGTGGGAATTGACTGGCTTTGGCTGGTGTTTGTGTGTTGTCAAGAGTGTGTGCGTGTGAGTCTGTTTTCTGCACCATGTGTCTTTTCTATGTTTTGTTTCAGTTCTCGTTGTGTGTTGCGACAGCTTTAGAGAGTGTGAGGTCTGTCTCTGTGATGTACGAACCCCCCCCTTGACTGCCACTCATGAAGTTTCACACATTTGCTTTTGTCTGTTTCTTTTTTTTATTATTCAAACAGAGAATTCCCATTTGCTCACCATCCAGCCTGATCTAACCACTACCACCACCAGTTACCAAGGCACCCTACGCTCACGCCATGATGCCACTGGAAAGTTTTCAATGACCAACGGGCCTCTCCTGGACCCACTTCCCAACGGCTCGCACACTCTGCACAACGGCAAGCTTAACTCAGACCCTGCTGAGTTTGTTAGCAGGCTGTCCACTCAGAGCTACTTTAAAACACTGCCCCGCGATGTAGCAAACACCTCCTACGGGACCTTCAACTTCCTGGGAGGGAGGCTGACGATCCCCAATACAGGTGGGTTCTTCATTTAGGGTCATATAGATCTCTAAGGTCCTTCTCACGCATGTAGTTTAATTCAATTGGATTGGACAAAGCAAAAGATGCATTGTTGCCTTTTAGTTAAGAGCTATAAATATAAAGTCGTATGGACTGAGTAACTCTTTCATTGGAGAGTTTTGATGTCATTCTGTGTCTATGTCAAGTCAGTTTATTTATAGAGCACATTTAAAACCAACCTAGGCTGAACAAAGTGCTGTACAAAGTAATATGTTATAAAAACAAAGGAGGACAATACAAATATACACAATAAACATCATACAAACAACACACTTCTATACAAATGTCCCGAAACTAAATCAAACGCCAAAGGGAAAAAAAAGTGTTTTAAGACAAGACTTAAAGTTCTTGGACCTAATATGAATGGGAAGTTTGTTCTAGAGTCTAGGGGCCACAACAGAGAAGGCACAATCACCCTTTGTTTTCATCTGAGACTGTGGAATAGCTAAAAAGAACTAATTAGACAATCCTAGGTTCCTCGGTAAGGAGATCAGCAATATATAAAGGGGCCAATCCATGTAATTCCTTAAAAACAAGTAACGTTACCTTAAAATCTATTCTTTTTTGACCGGTAACCAGTGAAGAGAAGCCAATATTGGGGAGATATGATTCCAAGCTGCAGCTAAAGTCTCCACATCTTTTGAAAGTTTGTCAACTAAATTTGGTGGGCCAAACAACATGACTTCCATTTTACTCTCATTAAGTTGGAGAAAGTTGTTAGCCATCCAGCTCTTAATGTCTTTCAGGCATTGAAAAAAGGACTTTAAAGATTTGATATCACCTGTTTTTAGAGGCAGGTACAGCTGTGTCATCAGCATAACAGTGATAACATATGTTTATGAAGAATGGAGCCCAAAGGGAGCATGTACAGAGAGAATAAAATTGGCCCTAAAATCAAACCTTGAGGTACACCTCATGTAATCGCTGCTGAAGAGGAGGAGTTGTTTCCAATTTCAACAGAAAAACACAAAAATTCAAGAATTGAACCACTGTAGAGCAACAGTCTGAATCCCTACCCAATGCTATAGGCGATCCAACAAGATGATCAACAGTGTCAAAATGTAGCACTAAAGTCCAGCAAGAGTAAAATAGTACAGAATAGCGACATAATTTAGCACTTTAAAAAGTGCTGTTTCTATGCTATGGTGTACTCTGAAACCAGACTGAAATCTGTCCTAGACATTATTTTCACTTAAAAATTAAGAGAGCTGAGCAAGAACAACCTTCTCTAAAAATCTTTGATGTAAACAATCATTTAGAAATAAGCCTAAAGCTGTTACAACCAGTAGGGTCAAGGATCTTTAATTAGAGGCTGAACCACAGCATGTGTAAAGCCATTTAAAAGAGCTATGTATTACAGACAAGAGGCTGGGACCAATAGTATCAAATACCTCTTTCAAAAGACGAGAGGGGACAATATCTGAAGATGAATAGGTAGGTCTTACTTGTGATACAACATCCTTCAATGCTGACAGGCACAAAACAATTCAGAGAAGCAGGGCATAGGATTGATTCAGAAGGCTCATGATCAGTAGGTGAAATACAAGATATGATAGTCAACCTTATTGATTAAAAAAAAATAGCTCAAAATTGTTCTGTGATTTCAAACATAGCATCAGGGAGTGCAATAACATAATTTAGTGCAGTATTTATTGCACTTAACAAAATAGGGCTATGTCCATTTTTAGCTATGATATTGTAGTGTTAGACATTCCTGCAGCAGTCTATCGATAAAACAGCCACCAAAGTGGTTAGCTAACACTCATAGCGTCTATATTCATGGGAGAAAAATGGCAGACCACCATCGTCTCTGGTGAACTGACAGTTTATTCAGCGCACATGCTCTCAATAGCATTCATGATGTAATTACGCAAGCACGTCAACATGGCTTTGCTACTCATATCAAATATGCTTAACAAATATTAAAAAAAAAAATGCTTTGCTTTAGATGCTTTGACAAGGCTTTGGTAGAATACCTGGTGATATCTCAGTATCTCATAGGACACTTGCAGTTTATCTTTTTTCCATTTCCTCTCTGCTTTTCTACACTTTTGTCTAAGGGCACGAGTCTCACTGTTAAGCCAAGGGAGGGCTTTGACTGGGTCATTTCAGTTTAAAAGGGGCAACAATATGTGACAGTGGTATTAAACCGAGTAACTAGCTCATCTGTAGACAGAGAGGTGGAGGTTATTTCTGTAGGGCTAGCAAAAGGACAAGCTATGAAATCATCAGAAAATAGCCTAGCAGTGGTCGAGTTCAGTGCTTGGATGTAGCGCTCTGGCAAGCAAGGTTTAGGGAATGGATTAGAAAGTGATGCATTAAAAATCACAGGCTTATGGTCAGATAGACTAGCAACATCCAGCTCAATATTTAAAAAAGGAAAACCTAATGATAAAACAAGATCCAGTGTATGACCATGTTTGTGTGTGGGACCAGTTACAGACTGAGTCAGATAGAATGAGTCCACAAGTAGTAGAAACTGGCTAAAAGGCTTTGATGGACAACAGACATGGATACTAAAATCACCAAGGATTCAAATCTTATCCAAGTTGGGCACAATCAAGGATAGAAACCAGTGGATCTGGGAGAAGTAAAAAAGTCACAATCACCAGGGGAGAAATCAGTGAAAGGGCTTAGATCACCGACATGGAGCCAAGGTTCTGTGAAAAATAAAAAGTCTAGATTGTGTGATAGAAACAAGTCATTTAAAATGAATGTTTTGTTTGAACATGATTGCACATTCAACAATGCGAATTTGATAGGGATTGTATCCACAGCCTGTGCTATGAAACTGTGGTAATCTCCCCACAATCTTACTAAAGTTGACTCTTCGTCTTCTGCGGCCAGGAGAGTGATGTCCTTTTGTAAATCTTATGGGAATGATAATGGAGGTGGGTGTATACAAACTGATGCCCTGTTGGACTGAGGACCAGTTCCCTGACTTGTGTAGGGTTTGTTCTTAAGTGAGTTGAGTCATGCTATAACATTAGTCAACTCATGAGGTGGGTGTTTAGAGAAGGTGACAAGGGAGAGTTGTCAGTAACTGACAAAGGGGGCCTACAGGGGGAGCTCTCTAGGGTAACGTATGCTTCTACTGCTGTAGAGGAAGAGGGGTGAGACTGTGGCGTGTGCTATGGCTTGTGCACGCATGCGCAAGGTGTAAACAGTCAGTCACATGACTGAGTAAAATTGTCAAAGGGCGGCCAGATAGCTCAGTTGGTAGAGTGGGCACCCATATAAAGAGGTTTACTTCTCAACGCAGCAGGCCGGGTTCGACTCCGACCTGCTGTCCTTTGCTGCATCTCATTCCCCCTCTCTCTCCCCTTTCATATCTTCAGGTGTCCTGTCAAATCATAAAGGCTGAAAATGCCAAAAAAATATCTTTAAAAAAAGAAAGAAATTGTCAATAAAAACTATGTTATGGAGCCTGAAGCCCAGTGCTAAGGCTGAGGAGTCTTATAAAATGTCCCCTCTGCGACCAACAGATGGAAGAGGACCAGAAATAAAAACACACTTTCCTGTGCTCTTCAACGCATCAATAAGATTAGTTGAGACTGCAATTTGCACTCATCATTAATAGACAAATAGTGACAAACGGACAGAAACGGGACAAAAAGAGGGCATTTCCTACCGTAATATCTATTCATTATTATCAATATTTTAATAAAGAACTGCTAAAATGCCCAACACATCTGTTTGAACGCCACTCTCTGTCCATGTAGTGCTAAAGATGCTGGATGACCGTCCCCAAAACTGTCCAATTGATTTACCTGCCAGTCCTTAAGTCTTTTGGCCCTATTTTAACGATATAAGCGCAGGGCATGAAGCGCATGGCGCAGGTGCGTTTAGGGCGACTCCAAATCCACTTTTTCTAGTTTGATGGCAGAAAATAGGGTCCGTGCGCCAGGCACATGGTTCAAAAGGTTTATACTTAGTGTCTTCATTAAGTCATATGTGTGTTTTGGGCGTAACATGCAATAAACCAATCAGACTGTCGTCTTCCATTCCCTTTAAAAGCCGGGTGTGTTTGTATGCATTGCTATAAACCAATCAGACTGTCTGCCTCTTCCATCACCTCCCTTGTAAAAGCCGGGTGTGTTTGTACCTCGGTGCATTGCTAGATATGGCCCAAGATGTTTACAGCTCTCGGTTCATTTGTAACCAGTTGGTGTAAACAGGAAACGGATCAGAACTAAAAGGCAACAATGTGTATTTTTTTTTGTTTCTAGGTCCGGACCAGTGTGTGTATGTAATTTGTAAATTTGATTTTATGAAACCTCAAAAGATGAGAAGGCAATCAAGGCAACCAAATCTGATACCGAAGAATAGTTTCCATTCAGGTATTGTTTCAGCGATCACAGCAATGTAGTCTGTGTAGCGTGAGGACAGGGAGATTTCAGTAATCTTCTGTAGGATGTTCTGTTTGCTGTTATACTGTAAACAAACATCAAATGTTGCATCTAAACAATGTGACATATGCTACTAAATGTCATATTTACAGAAACTTTGTTACACCTGCATTAATGACACAATGCATCTGACCGGACATTGACAAGAGGTTTTATTAGTAACGGCTGAGTCCCATAAACATCTCACTGTTTTTGTTAAAACCGACTCAGACCATTCAGCCTTCAAATCTTGTGCCTGTGGCTTTCCTAATAGCACTTCATACAAAGCAGCTTATTACACTGTCAGTATTTTTCTCTGTGATGCAAATTACTTTAAAACGTTGTCGTTTTAAGGAACAACTATCTACAAGAATTTTCATGATCTAAAAAAATAACTAATACAAAGAAATCATACAAAAAGCAAGGCCTTTACAGTATATAACATGCATGCTCAATAACCTACATCTAAACTGAACAGTATAAATAGTTCAAACGTTAGTGTAGGGATGAGATGACTAACTCGAAAATAGAGTGTGCACAAAACGCACTGTACTCTGAAAGATTCCTGGAATAAAACATTGAACAAATTATTCCAATTAGGCCCCTTGCTTATGACATAGCCAGTTGAATTTGTAGCTAATGTCCACAAGTGTCAGCTGTATGCAACGTGCATGGACAGAGGGAAAGAGATGGTCCATTAAAGATTAGTCTGATAAAAGATATAAAAAGCCCTCCATCATTAGTCCCTATTTTGCTCTCCCTCTTCACATTAGCTGAGTACAGAGCTTATATTATTATATTGGAAGACCGTGTTTTCACTCGGCTTATTGTAGGATGTCCAGATCAACCGATGACAGTGCCAGTAAGCCAGTATCTTGTGAGAGAAAAGGTCTTTCTTCTCATGTTGTTCCTTGCAATCACTCTCGCTCTCTCTTCTCTGTCTCTTCCGCTCTCTTACTGATATTTTCTGCATGGATTAACTTAAAGCTGTGTTGACTATACCACGCATTGGCACCCATCTTCTCATTGGGACACAGAAAACAGAAAAGCACTTGCATCCACTCAGAGGAGATATGCTGCAGCTACTGAATAGCAGGCACCTTCACCTTATTCAAACTGTTTTATGGTAAACAGACCCAGTTTACAATCCAAAGCCTGTTGAGATTGTGTCGCATAGTCACTGTGTGTACCACATTTTAAATAGGATTCTAAGCAGATGATTTTGTCATGAGAACAACACTAATGCCACAACATTCAAACTACTTAAATAGCGCTCTCTTTTCTCCAAGGTGCCTTGCCACACTCTCCTGGGGAAATGTAATTTTCCTAGAGTAGTCCTTTCCATGGTCTCAATTATCTACTCGGTGGCAGACGGAGGACATTTAAACTGCAAAGCTGTGTGTGCTTTTGTCTCAGCTAATTGTTGACCATAGGGACGCGTGCCGCCTCGGCTGCCGGTGCCGAGATCTGCATCTGCTGTACCTGACGGAGGCTGCCTTTGACCTTTTACAATAGATTTGTTTTTTGTTTTTTTGCAGCCGTACAGTTTTGAGTGGGCTGGCATCCTTTTGTGAGATGACAAAAGCGTTGTTCAGTCAGAACAAATGAGCCTGTCCCCCTCTTCCTTATCCCCTCTTTCTCTCTCTCTCCCTTTGTTGTATTTGCATTAGGAATCAGTCTGCTCATTCCTCCCGAGGCCATCCCCAGAGGAAAGATCTATGAGATTTATCTCACTGTTCAGAGGAAGGAAGATTTAAGGTGGGTCTCTTTAACACTGCCTAACTGGCAGTCTTCCCTGGATGCCACTAGGCTGTTTGTTTTGATGCTCTACTGTTCCATTAGGAAAGGCTTAAGTGTGTGTGCCAGTACTATGGAGGAGGGATGTAAATAAATAACGTAGCCTTTTACCAGGGTGTACACTATTTAAGTTAGATGAATTGTTTGGAAAAGCCTGTTTATCTGCCTTGCTGCCTTCAGTCTCAGAAGGCACAGTCGTTGTAGCATACTGTGATGTTGTTATGTTATGACTCACTCATCACAACTAGGTCCAGCTAGTCAGTGAGTCCAGCAGGCTTTCATTATTTTCTGTTATAGCTGCTAGATCAATTGCTGAGGCAACAGTATCATATCCTGCGTACAATAGACCACTACGTTCTCACTAATAACTTGATGAATAAAAGCACTTTATTTGGAGTCTTTCCCCTCTCTCTCCCTTCTCTCCCTGGTGTAGGTTACCCCTGGCTGGCTGCCAGACCGTGCTTAGCCCCGTAGTGAGTTGTGGCCCTCCAGGGGTGGTCCTGAGCCGGCCAGTTATCCTCAGCATGGACCACTGCTCTGACGCATGCCTTGATAACTGGGCCGTCCGCCTCAAGAAGCAGAACTATGAGGGCACTTGGGAGGTGAGACAGCACTATAACTCCAGCACAAATCCTCTATAGAAAGACACCGTTGCCACCCAGTGAATTTGTTAAGTCGTACTGAATTTACTTATCCTTGAAAAAATACAAACTTGGTCAGCAGTGACTTGAAACAGGCACTGGAAAGCACTCATTGCTGTATAGCGGATGTAGTTCTGGCCCAGAACTCATCCACTCTAGTGTTTCAATTATGTTGACCATCAGGTGTTTTCACATTTGGCTGGAACAAAAGCCTGGAAGATCTGGCTCTCTCCAGCTCAAGAGTTGCTAGGCAACATTTTTCTGAAAACAGAAATTCTCTAAGCAAATTACTGCTCCTCAATGTATTCTCCTGAGTGCTCCTTGACTACTTTTGACCGCTGCTTACAATTGCAGAGTTCCCTCCCCATTTTTTTATGCATGAAATTTAAAAGTGACCAGAACTGCCAGAATAGGATAGAGTTGGGAAGAACATTTGGTGTCCACACACACACACACACACACACACACACACACACACACACACACACACATGCACGCGCGCGCAAACAAATGCTCTTTGAGGCAGTATACACATTTTCACAATCCAGATTGGAAAGGGGTGCTGGTGGTTTTTGGAGTGTTAGTAGGTCTTCTTTCATGTTCAATATTGTGCATAAATTATTCAGACTCCTTGTGTGTGTTGGCGGTGGGGTGTCTGTGGGATGGATTGGCCTGTCTGAGGCAGAGGTTAGACCAGCACTTTTAATCATCAGCCGGACCAAATATAGCCCAGCGGCCTGACTGTGTGTCCACCAAAAGAAAAAAGTGCCAGGTGGATGAGAGAATGAGAGGAGAAGCAACCACAGAGTGTGTGAAGAGAAGAAAAATGAAATAAAGGAGGCAAAGAGGGAAAGTGGAAAAAGCAGGTAATGTAGATGTAGAGGAATGAAGAGTGGGAGATTGTAAATATGGTCCAGGAAAGATGAGAAAGATGTAAAGAGATGGTGAAAATGGACTTGCAGAAGGAGTAGAAATTAATTGCTCGTAGAGTGAGTGCTCAGTGGTGTAATCGAGCCACCTCGCTCTCTGCTCCACTTCGAAGAAATATTAAGATGATGAAAAACTGAGACTCTATTGTGGTTGCATAGCAAATGAATTGTGTCAATACTAATTCTATTGATGTAGATGCTGTCTGGTTGAATCGATCCTAAAGGGGCTTGCTGGGCATTTGGCAGGCAGAATGCTCTCTTTAGCTTGATTTGGTAATGAGAAGAGACTGGCATAATGGAATTTTAGAGAAAACTTTGTCACCTTGGGTCCAATTTGTCCCCATCAAATGATTCCAGAGAGCAGTGGAATCCTCTCATAAAAGTATCCTGTACTGTGATGGGATATTTTTGCAAGTCTGTCATCTTTAGTTGAGATGCAGTTGTGATACAGCACTTTAGCTCGGTAACAAAGCAAGAAAAATGCAAGATGTTGCTTCGCTGACATGTTTAAATCTCTTAATTTTTTTTCTACTTGGCAAATAAAAGTACCAATTAATTCTGTGTGCTGCCTGTTTTTTAACACATTTCACCAAAAGGCAACAGTGTTGCAGATAAATTGCCAAGTTCTTTGCAAATCTCAAAAGTGGAAGGAAATTCCGGCAATCCCAACAATCCGATATTTACTGCACCTCCAGTTTTTTCTTTCTCCAGCACCATCCATTCTTGCCAGGAATCTATTCGAGTCTCCTTTCATGTCAATTGAGTACCTCATTCATGCATTATTAAGTAAATTGATAGTATTCTGTAGGATGTGTGTCTTTTTATGAGGAAATGTGTCTTCATGTCCGCATTGAAGCAAGAACAAAGTATCCTTTTTTCTGATCTAAACTGTTACACAGACATTTATGTAACGTGACCTTAAAGACCTTCGGCCTAAATGCCACTTTGTCACACTGCAGGAGGGACAGAGTTTGCTTTTGCGCCAAACTACTTTTCTAACAATCCATTTACAAACACACACCCACACATACACATCAGGTACCCAGGCAAACACATTACCCTTCCCTCCTACATAAAATGGGTGCTTGACCTTCCATCCATGCCTTTTTTTTTTTTCTTCTCCACCTCGCCTCCTCCAGGACGTCCTGCTGATGGGGGAGGAGCTGGTGTCGGAGCCCTATTACTGCCAGCTCGAGGCCGAGACGTGCCGGCTTTTCTCGGAGCAGCTGGGCACCCTCGCCCTGGTGGGAGAGTCCCTGCACATGGGCGCTGCCAAGCGCCTGAGGCTGGTGCTCTTCTCCGATGCATACTGCTCCACGCTGGAGTACAACATCAGGGTCTACTGCATGGACGACACACAAGACGTCTTCAAGGTAAATTGTGACAAATGTAGTGCTGCCTGTTATTGTTTGGCTGACAGTTTCTCAGCCTGAGATTGCAGGCAATTTAGCCATTTCTGAGTGATGGGTAGACTATTATGTGTAATAGCATTGTCTGTCACATTGGAAGGTTAGTAGTAGTGCAGGCATGTAGGAGTTAGGCATTGCCATGGTAAATTGAGCAATGTTCCAGGCCTGATTACACCATGTGCAGTTCAAGGGTGTGATTTGAGTCTATTGAAACAATGCATATGTCCAGATTAATCATGGAATACAGTACAAACTCTGAGTGTGTTTTTTGTGTGCATGACTGCAAAGATATTTTATTCCTTTTCGTGCTGTCAGTGGTTCTGCTTGGCTGCTGTGGGCCAAGAAGTTTCCCATCACTTTGTTCAACAGCATATTTTGCTTCTCTTTTTGTGCTCTCCACATGGACAGAGTATAATCAAGCACTAATGCCTTCCTCCTTCCCCCGAGGACTGCCTCTGAGTAGCCTGTTAAGATTTCATTTGCATGGTTAATTAGTAAATTAAAAGGAGAGCCTGCCCAAATCTTTTCCCAGCAACCCCTGTGCTCTCACTCTTTCTCTCTCCACACCTCTCTTTCTCTCACCAAGCTATTCCTCTCCGTCTGACACCACCCACAGCCACGAGAGCCACTTCACACTCAAGTCCACTTTTGCAAGCTGTAATGGCTGACCTCCTTGTGCCGAGGTTCAGCACCGGCACAATCTATAGACGGCTGTGGGACATAAACAATGGGAGGGAGTCGGGGCTCGAGCTGAAATTAGCACTCACACATTCAGGGAGCTGAAGATTAGATGGGAACTGTGCAAAGGCTCTAGCTGTGTACTAAAACCTCCTAGCTTACATCTGTCTTTTTGTGGCTCAATTCTGCCCCTGCTGCTATCTTTCTCTGTTTGACAGCTATTGCATGATAGCAGGCGCGCTCAGGGAAATTGCTGGCTGACATTCAACTGTGTTCTTAGAACATAGAGAATAGAAGATAATATGTAGAAATAAATGTCAAATGTAGCATACTGGAGGTAAAGCCTGTACAGCTGATGATGCTCTGCAGAGGAAGTGATTTGTTTGCAGATATATACATCAATCCTTTTTTGTTTACTCACTATCAAAGCAGTTGTAATATGAGGGGGTTGTCTTTGTATATTCAGATCATCGGATGACCCAGTGATGTTTTGCTGCAGTGTGACTGTTGAAATGACCTTGCACGTCCTGTGTTGGATGCAGAAAGGCTGCTGGTGCACAAATCTCTCTCTCTCTCTCTCTCTCTCTCTCTCTCTCTCTCTCTCTCTCTCTCTCTCTCTCTCTCTCTCTCTCTCTCTCTCTCTCTCTCTCTCTCTCTCTCTGTGTCTGTCTGTCTGTGAGTGTCTCTCCCTCTGGCTAACTCTTGTTCTGCTATTTTCCCGATCTCTTAGCCAGGAAAAGGACATCTGAGCTTGTTGACTCAAGCACTTGTGCTGCCATACTCTGCATCTCCCTCGACGCCCGTGAGTGCATTAACTCCCCGTCTTTCACAACCTGGTCCTGTGGTAAGCCACGGCGTCTCCAGGGTTTTGTAGTTTTTAGCGAGTGATTTAAAATGTGGCCCACACTGTTTAGTAATCTCGACTTCACACAGCTCTTGGTGCTATTATGGAGGGAGCAGTTCATTTAGCAAGTACATTAACCACTTTGAGTGGAGATTAAACTTCCCTGGAGAGGTTCAGCCTAATCACTAATCACTATCTTTAAAATGCACCATTTATGATCAGACTTTTCACTATGGCTACCATTAGATTTAATTGTAGTATGCAACAGTGGTGGAGCAGCAGTAGGTGGTATGGTGGAGTGGCACAGCAGCATTTTTTTATCCTTCAGTTGATGTACAGTACACCTTCAGCACATGTGAATTTTATGACAGCCCCATTTTTCAGACAAGAAGTCTACTTTCCATGCATTAAACAGCCTGTACTTTTGATGGGCGGTGGAAAAAAATATTTCTCTGCCTTTTCTGTTGGCTGTTCAGTGGCAGGAAGAACTGTAGAAACCCAATACTGAGTTTTTTTCTCCAAGTCCCCTGGCTGGCTGTCAGTCTCATCTGACAAGCCTCCATCAGTGAGAGTGGCACGTACGCACACCCACAAACACGTGCATGCTACACTTACAGTCTGCACGCTGTACCATGCAATCTCTTATCTCCCAATTACAGCAGATTAGAACCAATGTTATTGTCTTTGATCCTAAGTGTGCGGGGGCTCAGGGGAAACAGTGACATTTCTGTCTGATGCTTGCCGTATGTTAGCAGGGCTCTGCTGGGACCAATTAAGTTAATATTTAATGTGTGTCCCACTCTTGATGGGCCCAGCCAAGGCTGGCGTGCAACAGAGGAGTCATGATCGGCGTTTGGTAGCGCCCTCACTGTGCACTCGGTTGTTCCCAGCGAGACCTGTGGGAGAGCTTCACTGATGTTCTGCCATCCAACGACTGATTGAAACACCTGCAGTGAACCAAGCTTCCGACCCAGTACAGAGATAGACCTAACACCGTCATCTAATTAAACTGGAAGGGTGCTGGCCAAGGTGCCTTGTCAGGATCTGAATATGGTCCAAATGTTTTTATTTTTTTTTATAAAAACTCAGTATGTTTACCACTGAGCATAATCCACGTTTGAATAGTGGAACAATAACAACATATTCTGGGGTTTATTGATAACCAAATGTTCTTCCTTTACACCCACACGTCTGTGTTTTGTAGGGCCAGTGTTGTGCTATTGAAAAAAACACGTACAATGATTTATAAACCACCCACTTTCAGTCAGATTTATTTTTTTACAGAGGTAGAAACACAAGTCAGTTTTTCAGTGCTAGACTTTTTGATGGACCACCAAAAATACTAATCCAGTAGATTTAACAATAAATATATATGTTATGGTTTTATGAATGGCAATGGTAATCCACCAATTTAGTTCAGAAATATCTCAACAGGGTGCCTGGATAGCAGGCATATATATATATATATTAGAGAGAGAGAGATACTGTGTATAGATATAGAGATTTACTCCTCAACGCAGGCTCGACTCCGACCTGCAGCCCTTTGCTGCATGTCATTCCCCCTCTCTCGCCCCTTTCATATCTTCAGCTGTCATGTCAAGATATGCCCAAAAAATAATCTTGAAAAAAAGAAAAGAAATCTCAACAACTGTTAGATGGATTGCCATACATTCATGTCCCAGAAGCACATCCTTTTGACTTCTCCTCTCATGCCATAAACAAATGGCATTCCCATCAGCCTCAGCTCTAGGCCTACTTTGTGTGTAGTGCTGATAAGCAAATAGTAACATGCTAACATGACAAACCAAAATGATTAACATGGTAAATTTATAGCTGTTTAACATCAACATGTTGGTGTTGTCATTGCAAGCATGTTAGCATGCTGGTGTTAGCAATTAGCTCAAAGCATGACTGTGCCTAAGTGTAGTCTCACAGAGCCGCTAGCATGATCTACTCTTTTATCATCATTTTAGTGAGTTTAGGTGAATGTTAACAGCCATACAATGTCCTAAATGGTGAGAAAATGTTTTAGTTAACTCTTTGTACTCCCAGTATTTAAGACTACAGAATTTACGCTTTCATCAATATTTATGTAATGAGGCAAATACATTAAAGAAAAAGCATGTTCTAGTGTTAAATTGGTGTTTAATTGCGGTCCAACTGGTTAAACAGTGGCTCCTGGACTGTTTTATATAGTGTTTGACCTCAAGCAGTTATTCTTATTTGGGTATAAAAGGGCTCATAAACAGTTTATGTGCTCTCTCCACTATGACGTTTACCTCCTAAACTCCTTAGCACCAAGCTACATTTGAGCAGAAATGTTTTGCTTTTATGTATTGGAGGAGAGAAAACCAGCACGTACAGAGAGTAATGCAAATCCCTCCATCAGACTAGTTACTGGCAAGAAGTTCTAGGGGAGAAAACAGAGCATAGGCCAGTAATTGCTGCCATTAAATGAAACAAAGACAGTCAGCTTTATCACTGAGCCCAGCAGAGAAATTGTTTCCATATTATATTTCTGTGTTCCTGTGTGGTGTTTTTCTCTCGTCCTGGTCTGTGATTTATCAGGCAGAATGTGCATCTTTTTCCTAGCAAACACAGTCACCATTTATAACTGAGCAGACAAGTCCCTTCTATTTGTAGTTATTAATCAGAGTTGACTGTAGCGGGCACGGCCACTGGAGCTCAGACTGATAGACTCTCAGTCAGAGAGGAAAAGCCTGTCACGTCCTGCTGACAAATACACAGATTTATGGAGCCCACATAGCCAGGCTACTCTCTATAAACAAATGCATTTGCCTGAAAAGAGCAGCTCTGAAAACGGATTGTCGCTACGAACACCCATTTTTAAACACGAGAACACAACTTTGCTAAAAGTGGAGGGGTGAGGACGAGTTTATGAGGATATTAAAGGCTGTGTATCTCTCTGTTTCAAATGACATGTAGTTGGACCAATTAACTGATCAAACATTAGTTATTATCCCCATCACAGCTAGTTAAGTTAATCGGTTTATTACACACCAATCCAGAATAATAAAAGACCACATGTAGTAGCTTGACCTTGCTGTGAGGAAAGTAGCCTATTTTAATCTGCAGCTTTGAACCAGTTCAGTTATTATATTATATATATATGTGTGTGTGTGCGTGTGTGTTTAGACTGGCTGGCTGTTTTTGTTGCAAGAGAGAGCTTGGTGCTGCCGCTAACCTCTTTCTGTCAGCACCAGCCCAAAGAGATTAGCTGTATGAGTGTCTCTTGTTTCCCAGTGGAGCCCAGCCCCAGTCCATCACAGTCCCAACTCTGGTCCGAGCCGAGAGGATGAGGGGATGGGTAAGGAGATGAGTGAGGGTGGGAAGGGGGTTGAAGTCATAGAAAAACTGTGGCCATGATTGCAGTAATCCTGTTATCTTTCCTGCTAAAGCTGGCCACTCGAGTGACCTGGAGACACAAATGTTAAGCTGCCTCTGTCTCTCTTCCCTCTTGCTCTGACTCTTTTCACTCCTTCCTGCTCTATCTCACTCTCTTAGCCAGCCTCATTGAATGTCAGGGGGTGGTCTTGGCTCTAGCTGACTCTAAATTCACAGTCTTCACACACACCGCAGGCTATCTCTACTTCCGCCAGAACAAAAGGGGTTTTTCTCCTGCAGTACTTGAACTTCTTGCCCATCTCATGCATCTTAATGTGTCCACGGTTGTACAGGGTCAGATTGTCTGTGGAGAAACTGCTCTTCTGATCTGCACTGACTGGAAGCATAACTTAGCTCCGAGTTGATGATTAATATGTGATTTGATAAACTAATTCAAAACCTTGCATTGTTTTCCAACCCCGAGTAAATGTGGTAACATTTAGCTTCTCATCTATTAGCTCGCTCACACTGTCATTTGTTAACAGGATAATGGGGCGTAAAGAGGGCCATTATTCTCTCAGTCCAGAACATATGCTGAAACCCTGCACACAAACACACTCTAATACACACACTCAGACACACATAAACAATACACAAGTGAGACAGTGTCATTTCAAAGCAAGGACATGTCCACACTAGGTGCTGTGTATTTCCCTCAGTTAGCTCGGTGTCCCTGTCAGCTAGCAGGCGCGCCATGCCCTAGACCCTGTTTGATTGTAATCCTGCCGTGTCAGCCCTGAACCTGATGGACTGCTAGAATGGTGAGTTAGTATTCATTCTAGTAGCAATATGTTGATAATAAGATAATTGGCATTCTGCACGCTTACTCTTGCTAGCAGGCCTAAATCTGCTGCTATAGGTCAAAAACCTGATCAAAGTCCACTAGCCCCAATTTGCAATGCTAATCGCCCCCAACAAATTATTGTGCTTAAGAACTGTATTAAATGAACCTCTCTGGAAGCCCTCACAATGTGCCTTTTGTCTGCATAAAAGACATAATAGCAGAGGGCTTTTAATTCTGTGGAGAATGCACTGCCCCCTGTTATTAACTCATTAGACCTCAACGCTTTGATTCAGAGCTATTGTCTGACCTTCCCACTCGGAGTAAGTGGGCCGGGTAACATCACAAGGCTCTGGCATGGCAGCACAGTGAGGAGAATGTTCCAGCCGGCTACATACAATCAGATCATTGTACATCTTTAATGTCCTGTGGCATTTGGGTGAAAGGAATAAACCAATGTAAATGAAGGAATCGAGATGAATAATCACAGGGGGCATAATATTCATGTTAACAAGAAGCTAAGCATTAAGCAAACATGGAAACTAGCAAGGCGCTGAGCAAACGTGGAAATGCAATTCTTGGGCCGAAGCAAAAAAGTGCTCATTCAGTGAAGGAGAGAGCACATCAAATAAAAGCAGGTCGAGATTCCAAATGGATAATTAACAGCTTCTTTTCCATTATAATTGGAATCAGTCTAGAACATTCCTGGTAAAGAGGGCAGAAAATTGAATATGTGTTGTGCAGATAGAAATTACTGCCATTCTCCACCTTAATTAGATGTCTTTGCTGAAATCAAACCATGGGCAACCATGCTGGCATGCAGCGCACAACATATGGCTTCTATCTACACACACGTCTCCCTCTTGGAGCCTTTGTCTTTGAGAGGTGTCTCCTAGACTCCGAGGTGCATTCTGGCTGCCTGTTTTTTTCCCTCTGCTGCCATCTTGTTTCCCTCCTCAGACAGATTAAAGAACATATCTTATTTCTGAGGTCTTCTCACACGACTAATTTCAAAGTTCTGTTTTCCTCTGTTGTAATATGCTCTTCTGATCAGGTAGTGCATGTGAACACCGTCCAAAGTATTGGAACCTTAAAGACTAACTCAGCACAAAGCATTCAGTTCAAAATAAATTGATAGATCAGAGGAAATTATCATCCCATTCCAGATGGTCATTTGGATGGCAACAAATGGTCCACTGAGCAAGTCCCACAGAGATTAAAATATTAAGCATGCATTTACAAATCTCTCCTGGCACAAAAACAAAAATGAAATTAAGGAGATTCACCATGCGAGAACAATGAGCAGTTGACTAATGGCTCGTTCACTTACTTCATCACAGCCCAGGTAGCTAGTCGGCCGAGATGGCTGCAGTATTTGCATGCTAATGCAGTTGCTGGAAGCTGGGCGCGCACACACCGAGGCAGGGGATCAACCTTGTAGTGACATTAAATCTCTGTGGGGACGAGTCGGTCCAGCCCGCCGCGGCCACATGCAGGGACACAAAGATGTACTGTACCCCTGCATCATGCTCATGTAGTGTATCATTTTATTTAGTTTCTTTATTTATAAGAACAACACACACTAATCAACATTTCTGTCAATGTGCCAGACCAGTGTAAGCCAGCTGGCTAATTTTTAACTGTAGTCCTTTGGCAAAATGTCTTGATACCAATAAGGTGATAATTAAAATGTACAAACGGAAGACAAGAAGACGCCATAAAGACAGCAACAGCAACATAAGCGGTCTCAAGACAGGTCACCATGCAAGCCCTGAAATATTAGCAGAGTAACGCATAAACAATGTCCACTATTCAGTAGCCATGCTAGCAACACAAAACAAAGCCAAGCAAAGCCAAGCAACACTGATTACAACCAGTTTTCCAACACATGCAAACATGAAGAGCCATAGGCAAATAAAATACAACCATTACATTTGAGATTTTTTTTAAATTCAAAGATGCAGTTACAAGTTAGTAAAATGGTGGTATGACACAAACACATACGAGATGCACCACAGAGATGAAAGCTTTGTGCAGGAGCGTGTGTGCGTGCGTGGATAAATTCTTGTTCCAAATTGTACCGTTTGTTGTGAGTGATGCAGCATAAAAAGTGTAAACAAGAAACCGACACCGTTATGGATTGTTTTGCACATTTTCACTTACCTCTGTAACTATGATGGTAAATATGTTTCCTCCTCTCCCTGCTCTTTCATCAGGAGGTGATGCAGATGGAGCGGCAGCTCGGGGGTCGACTGATTGACGAGCCTCACGTCCTGCTTTTCAAAGACAGCTACCACAACCTGCGCCTGTCCATCCATGACATGCCCCAGGCACACTGGAGGAGCAAGCTGCTAGCCGGCTACCAGGTGTGTTGGCCGACCCTGCGGGCTGCAGGGGCTAGGAGTCACTCCGGATCAGAGCCAGAGCACAGACATGTAATAGAAGTGCCTGGCTGAATCTCTCAAATTTGTGTGTCAGCAGTTATTGGGCTCTCTAATGTGTTTGTTTGTATACTCAATTTAAAATCCATGTTGTCTTGAGTTATTTTAAATTAGCCATCCAAAGAAATTAAAGAAGAATGAAATGCGTGTGGGCAAAAGCATAGCAATGTTACTGAGTAATCAAAAGTTCTTCAGAAACAACTTTTTATTGTTAATGAGGCTCTCTCTCTAAAGTTGTTTTAATTTAAAATGGTTCAGAGTTTTAATTAAGTATGTTATGTTTTGGTTTGGCTTCAGTTCACTTTAAAGATTCACACAAAGGAGTGTTCATGCTGTTACTGCAGGACTCCTCTGTCCAATAACCTCTCTATTCTTGGCACTGTGTGCAACTTTAAGTCATTTGCTGGGAGCGGAGGGAACCCTTTGTGTGTGTGTGCACCAAGTACATGTGTTCGTCTGCTTGTGCTTCTGCGGAAGGGTGTATATGTGTGCACAGCTGGGTTGTGTGCACTAACCCAGAGCTGCAAGCTGATTGATTATCCTCGTTGTTGCTCTCTCATAGGGAGCTCAGATGAAATATAGAGCAGTATGTAAATATCCCAAACTTCCCAACCTAAATCTTGGCACCTCTTCACCTCTACTGCACTTTCCACACCTGCGTGGCCCACTGCTCTGCAGCCCGGCAACGACTTGAGGGCTGTTCAAAGAACTAGAAAATGCTCTGGCAATAACTGTGTAAGCACTGAGCACCAGGTCCCCATAGAGAACACATGGACTGTGACAAGCAAGCAGCGGCAGCAACAATGCACCCAGAACAGAGGCTTATTCCTCTGGACTGTGCCTGTTCATTTGGAAGTGTTATTCCCCTCTCAGCAGTGTGGTCAAAAAAGGCCTTTACTCTCCCCGGGGCCCCCGTGAAGACACTTGTGCGTTTCCCCCGGTTCCATCCGTCATCCATCTGCCTGGGTAACAGTGCCCCCGTTTGGTTAGCAGCGTGATAGACATCCCCTCTTCACTCTCAGAGTTCTTGTCAGCTGTTGAACTCAGGGTGAAGTGAGGAGTTAGTGTACCTTTTTTTTTTTTTTTTTTTAGGATAACTGCGCTGCTTCTCTTGGGATATGCAAATTAGGAATTAATATGGAGCAACAGAGGAAGATGTAGAAATTGTCAGGCTTGAATAAATTCAGGCAACACACCCTGGTAGACAAAAGCTGGTGCTTTTCAGCAGAACTACTCAAAGCTATTATGCATGCATATACTGTACATCTCTGTGTCACATGACGTGTTTTAGATTCAAAGTAGAGCTGTGATGTTTCAACTTGGACACCATCAGCATCATTTGTAACTCAGCCCAGAAATGCACACACAGTACATACAGAGAGAGGCTGAATCAACTGAAAAATACTGGATAGGAAATGTTACCCATGCCAGAGATATGGTGTCTTATTATCTCTTAAAATCCTAAGTTTGATTGCTTCTGTAATCATTTCAGACAGATCCCCTCCCTGAGTAACAGCCCTTTAACGTACCTTACTGTTGTCAGTCTGCTACCTCTGATGTATTTAGCCATTTTCACCTAACGATGATAGCTCATGTCAGTGTAATTAATGGTGATCTCAGTGTATTCTAGGCAGGCGGTCCTGTTAAGGCGTGTTTCAGACATGCATTTCTAACTGTGCTGCTGCGTTTCCGTTTGTGTGTGCTCTGTGTTTTTTTCCTGCAGGAGATCCCGTTCTACCACATCTGGAACGGTTCCCAGCGGTACTTGCACTGCACGTTCACTCTGGAGCGGCTCAGCCTCAGCACCTGCGAGCTCACCTGCCAGCTGTGCGTGTGGCAGGTGGAGGGGGAGGGACAGAGCTTTAGCCTCGACTTTAACATCGCCAAGGTAACTACTCTACTACTTACTAACCGCCATTATTCAGCACTTTCATTATTCATAAAGGAGTTGATCCTATATCGTGGTTGTTTCCTGAAGGTTGTGCTTCATGGCTGTCTTTCCTACCAGGACACTCGAGCTGTGGACTCTGAGTTCCTGTTAATGGACAATAACGCCACGGCTCTGGCAGGCCCCAGCGCCTTTCAGATCCCATACCTCATCAGGCAGAAGATCTGCAGCAGCCTGGATGCCCCCTGTCCCAACGGGGCCGACTGGAGAATGCTAGCACAAAGACTCAAACTTGAGAGGTAAATACCAACTGTACAATACCATAATGCCTTATCTGATCACTGATCCAAGCAGCTTACATAAAGGCTTTTAAGAAATGTAGCAGAGCCTCGTTCATCCAAAGCCCTTGAGAATAGCGGTTGCACAGCAGTATAGGTACAATGCTTGACACGCAGCTTGTTAAAAATAATAAACATGTAATCACAGCGATTGTGAAGGGTCATACTAACATGGAGGTTAACATCTTACTATGATTTGTAAAGTGCACCACGGCAGTCGAATATTTTTCCTACAGTTGAGGTAAACAAAGTTCTGCCTTGGCAAACTAATCCTCATTTGACACAGCTAACGTTATAGGATTAATGTGGACTTGATGGATACAGCTATCATTTCTGAGAAAAACACGACCCCTTCTAACTTTTCCCCCCTCAGGAACAGGTAAGCAGCTTAAAGTCTGCAGCCAAACTTGTACCTGCTACATTCTGATTAACGGTTGTAATTGGAATGGTGGCAAGCTAGCTGCCCATCAGCGGCAAAAAAAAACAGGTTTGGATCTGTGCCGACCTCAATTCGTTCTCACAGTTACTGTACTTTATCACTGGAGTACCTGTAACAGAATGCGCCAGAAATTGATCCCTTATCCTCCACCAATTTAATTTCTACCTCGTAATGAAATCAAATGGTACCTAATTTGTCCAATCAACTTTATTTACCCCAATTAATCTCAAATTGAATTGATGCACTACAGGTTTAATTAGCAATGTTTTGCTCAACATAATCAATTCTCATTTAGGCCTCAGGAAGGAACAATCACTCTGTTGTTAGATCTGTCCTTAACAACATGTTTTCCTGAAAAGGCAGCAGCTCCTTGGCATTCTGTCATGCTGTATTTCTGTGTTTGTTTCTGTGTGTATAAATCGTCAGGACCGAGCGGAACGGGACCAATCAATAAAACTTAAAATGCCAAGAACCTTTCATTTGATCTTGCTCTCCTAAGACTGAGCAAGCGGCTGTGCCTGAGCTATACAAGATAAGCTTGTGTTTCACACAGCGAGGTGAATAAGCGGGGCTGACACATCGGACGCTAAGCTCTGTCTTTTTTTATCAGAATAATGACACAGAGGTTCGTTCCCAGACTATTCTTTTTGACCAACACTTCTCTTTGTTGTGTTCTCCCGACGCAGAGGGAAGGCTGTGTGCACTATAAAATCCAATTGACTCAAAATAGCAGAGTGGCACTGTGTTCTCAGTGCTTGTGTACTGCCAAAGAAGCCACATGTTTAAAACCATCACAGAATGCTTCACTAGACAAACACAAGATACGAGCGAGTAATGGACTCTGTCTGACCTTTCTCAAGGAGAAAAGGGTGTTTTGGGCTTCTTGTCACCCACCCCCGGCAAAAAAAAAAAAACACTCACACAACACAAACACCCTTTGTGCCAAGAGTTTACGCTTTTTTTTAATGTCACGTGTGCTCTACATAACAGTTAAGACCCCAGACATTTGGAGAACAGAAAAAGGCCATTAAATCAAACGAGCATCTTCAGGTACCGCAGGGATCAGGTCCCACTCAACATCAAATATACAGCTGGCTGGGGCCACTGCTTTGTTGTCATTGATTGGGTTTGATCGTAAAGGTTCTGCTCCTAAAATGGAAAAGGTCACTTCCGACTTAACTGTGAAAAGTCTATATAGGATTTAGTATATGGGATTTAGGGCCAATTTCAACATCAAATAAAGAGGAATGAGGCTTATGCTGTAAAGCTTCGATGACAATTGCCAGAGATTCTGTATTTGATTGCAGTTTCAGGAGCTAGACTGTGTTCCTATACATTTTATCATTTTTTTACTTAGTGCTCTAACAGCAGCATGTCAGGATGAAGCAATATAACATACAATAAAACTTGACATTGAGTTACAAGAAGCAGTAGCGCTATAAAATACCGGCAGAAAAGGTTTTCTTAAGACTCTGTTATTGTAGAGAAAATGATAGACTGTCCGCACTGATATGTGCACCTCGCTTGATTTAATAAAAGAAAATATCTCATTGTTCCCTCACTGTTATTTTTGTGTGTTCTCCTCTCTGCAGACACATGAGTTTCTTTGCATCCAAAGCAAGCCCAACCTCTATGATCCTGGACCTGTGGGAGGCACAACATTTCCACAGCGGAAACATCAACCAGCTGGCCACCGTCATGGCTGACATTGGCAAACAAGAGGCCATGATATTCCTGGTCTCTGACGGCGAGTGCTAACCCAGAAAAGGGGGAAGAGACTGGTGCAGAGGAAAAAGTACAGAACACAACACACACAAAAACAACAATTACAGCAGCAGGAATGGGAGAGCAGAGCTGTCCCCATGTCGCTCTTCTTTGCTAGAAGCTAGTAAAAGGTTTATGTAGGATTGAGTCCCTATATCTCATCAAACAGAGTAAATATCTTTAAATGACAGACCAAATGAGAGTTTGGGTATGTGGGGAAATGTATTCATGAACTCAGTAAAAACAATTTTATTTTGCATTAAAGTTTAAAGTTAAATTAGTCCACTAATTTAGTTCTACTTTAAAGATAACATGAAATTAACATAATGCCTTTGATATAAATTGGCCATTTATGGCTGATAAGGAGCAATATGCAAAGTAATGCTATTTCTGATGGCCAGTATTGCAAATTCAATTCTTTTTTTTTTTTTACTTTAATTTAAAAAATGACATATTAAACATCAAATAAAAGGGATGTGAGAAAAGGTGCCAGTCATTTCAGGTTAAAAAGAACAGGTGACATATGCAGTTGGCAGATTAGTTATAGGACTTGATCTCAGATACTGAACACGTTTTCATCATGGTCACCAGGGTCTGTGAACGTCCCCGCCCAAACCCAGTGATACTATATAGGTGTATGTGTCTGCATTCATTTCTTTAAACTCACACAGACCGCTTGTAGCACATCCTGGACTTTACAGGTTTAAAATAGATTGTATGTCAGAAGCCCAATAACCCGTCCCATCTTGTTGGTGTTTTAGTCCAGCCGGTATCCCTACTGTGAATGTAACATCTTGACATCTTGATTCAGAGAGACGCTTCACAGCTTCCCTGCTCCTAAATCAATATATGTGGGGTTTGGGTTCTTTGAACTGTTTTTGAGGGAGGAGTGAGTAATCTCTTCACTAAAGTCATATTTCAGAAGCCATTTATAAAGCCTGTGATTTTGATCCACCCTGTTTATTTCTCGTCTTGCATTAACCCTCAACCGTTCGTTGTGGCGTTTTTCTGTTTCAAATTCCGCCGTTAATGAAGGAGCCATAGGGCCGAAAGGCGTTCCAGCTGCGTATATGTGAACAATGAATGTCGTCAAGACTCATTTCTGAAATGACATTTCCCCCCTGATTAGATTAATTCTGTAGCAGAGATGATGTTAAACATAAAAGCATGGCCAAAAGGGTTATTGTCCCATATGAATAATGCAAAACACTTTCCCCAAAACACAAAATCTTCACCAGATTACTCACGGTGAAGTTGTGCAGCTTTGTTTTTAATAGTTCATGAAAGCAATGTTGGTGGGAATTTTTTGTATGTGGCAAACCGTATTTCCACTTCAAAGAAACGCCTGTCTCTCAGAAAGTTGAGAGTGGCTTATTCATCATGTCACGCCTCTGCTCACAAAAGATGCTTTGAAAGGGTTTTTCCCTTTTTGTTATTTCTAGCCAGGATGGCAAAGATGATCCAGCAGATTCATGCAACGAACCATAAAAATGCAACTACGCATTTGCTTGTTATACTTTGCATTAATTTATATCGTATTTATTTTTTATTAATGATTTGTCAGGTCTGGCATCATGAATACACAGTATGTTTAAAGTCCACTGTTTCAGTAATTATACTTTGAAAAGGTGTGAGCAATCCCAAATTAGCCATAGTTCTCTCTCCGTCTGCCTCAGGGTTGCATGTGAAGTTGTTTGTTAAAGTTCTAAAGAGAGCCCTTTTCATTATAGCCCTTCTTATTTAAACAGCTAGCACAGCCCATCCTACCAACTCCTGTGGCTTCAACCTTTAACACTAACTGGAGCCTCTTTTATGATTGTCAGATATTTGGAATGTACATTTGTTTTTTCTTTGTAGTTGGGGGGTGTCTTTCATAATTTGTTTTTGTGTGGCATCTGGTACCACGTTTTTACAAGCCCCTGTAAGATTTAATGCAGAGATGCCATAAAATAAGATTTTACCTTTTTTATTAACTTAAAAAAAAAAAAAACTTGGATCAAGCCCCTTTCAGACAAAATGGAGATATCCCCTTAAATAAATCTTTTCATGTTGAAATGGATCATCGTCACATGTAAATACTTTTTCTATACCAGCCTTGTGCTGTCACTTTGCATACTGTATATCAGCAGAATTGGTAACCAAAGTTTTATGACTATCATTTGAGGCCACTACATCCTCATATTGTATCCATTGAATATTGTTTCAGCATTGTTTTACTTGCAGCCAGTTATAGAACAAGTCGGAGTTGTTGTCTCTTCTAAACTGCGGACTTAAAGTCCAAATCATTTCTCTCATTTCCTCGCTTTTGTCTTTGAGGCAAGTTAATGCTGTTTGTTCAAGCAGTAAGATGTGTCAGTTTATCACTTTGTAAAGAAATGTAAATTATATTTTAATATGAAGCCAAAAAAAGACTTAACTGGCGCAGCATTTGTCAAGTCTAAACCGTGACGTGTTTGCCTATATACTGTTCTTTGGCGATCTGGCAGTGAAGACGTTTTGCAGTGTTAAGGGTTTAGAGACTGTTTTACAGGAAGTTTCTATACATTTTGTTTGTCCTTACTCTGCATATGTCTACCTGTTTATTTCTCTAACTGTAAGCATTTAAAAACAAGGTGGACGTAGTCACTAATGCTTAGTGAATCACTAGACTGGGACTGTGTGGATGCTAATTGTGGAACAAGGACATCAGCTCTTGGAAACTGACAAGCCAGTGTTGACACAGCATGTTTGATGATGAGCCATGGCAGTTGTACAGTCAGACTGTGTGCGTGAAATTTTATCGACCCCATCATTGTCTTGGATGTGTTGTCGAAGCACTTTTCAGTAATGTAATTCACCAGCCGCCAGGATGTTCAGCATCTATCTTCACATCTTTACTTGTCTAACAAATCTAACGTATGTGTGTGTGTGTTATGGGGGGAAATTGTTACATCTCACAACTGTACTTTGTGTCACTCATTACTATTCAGTGTCAATGACGAATGACTGTGTGAGTAAGACTGGGTGTGTGCATACCTCCCCGTCACTGACTTCTTTTTGAACCAAGAACAATAGACTTCTGTACTTGTGAATGGTTTTTCTATTTAGTTTCTTGCCTTTCTGCAAGTCAAAAATGCTGTATTTATTACATGCCACAGCGCTTATGCAATTGTGTAATCCTTTTGTTTTGTTTTTTTTAAACTTTTGTGTTCCTTATCGTCAATGTAAATTGTTGTCAAACTTTTTGTGGCAAATGGGAAAACCTCTGCTTAAGGAGATTTTCTGTACTTTTTGGACAATATGGATTTGTGGGTAGAATTTTGGAAATTCGTTTCTAAGTGCTTTCAAGTATTTACTTGGCCTTATGTATATATATCTATCTATGACATTTCAGAAAGGTATGTATAGTAATTCAACCTGAAATTGTTGTAAATAAATTATATATTGTTAAATCAAGGACTGGATCTTTCACTTCAACTGGTATTAATATCACTACTAAAAGTGATAGGATCAACTGGTTTGTTTTATATTGTCAGGCTTCTAAGACTTCAACATTACTGAGTATAACATACTTGGACATTTTGGAAAACACTGTTTATATAACTTTTGTGATGAGTTTTAAAATGTCAGCCAGATTAGAATAGCATAGGGCTAACAACTATTTGTTCAACATAGTAAAGAATACTTAATTCAGACAACTAAAGACTTAATGGCAATTGTAAAATTATTTATTTCTACATCAACATTGTAAGGATTCACTAGGCTAGTGGTTACAACAGCTGTTAAAAGCACTTAATATTCACAACAAAACGGAGCAAAAACATCAGACAGTCCATTGACCTCTTGTTGGAGACAGCGAAAACCTTACAGATGGGTTCACATCAAAAGAACATGTCAGCTCAGTGTTCTGCCCCCGTGCTTGGCATTACTAAAATATTTTATTGGTAACGTCCAAAAGCTATGAAAAAAAACATTACAGGCCCATTCTGAAACATAAATACAAATTCACCATGACTTGAAAGTATTCTAAGGAATAATTGGAATAATCACAATATCATAGTAACATAGGGGACACAATCTAAATGAGTTTTTTTTTTTTTTTTTTAGGAGGGGTTGTGTGAGGTACTTATCCATAGTCAGTGTATCACAGTAGATGACAGTTAGCCCGCCGCCAGTTTAGAGATGCAGACAGGAGTACCGACTATCTCTTTAAAATGTCCAATAAATGATCATTTCAAAAGCTTTGACATTTAAAACAAGAATAGCTTTTTCTTTTTGTCATGCACATGTCACTATTAAAATTGGATCAATTGAGAATTATTACATGACTCACAATTAGTTATTAACTACTTTATTTCTCATTTGGGTCTGGCAAATTAAGAGCACATACTGCAGCTAATGCTTTTGTGGAGAGGTGCAGGGGTCCAGTCAAGCAGAAATGGGACACCCCTTTTCTGCTTGACTGGACCCCCATTATGACAATAAGCACTGCATTAAGAGTCAGAGTGCCAGTGTCCTGAATAGGGTCACCACTTCTCTACACTCTAGTACGGGAGTACGCGGCAGGTCATTACTGCAATTTGTGAGATTATTAAAGGCTAAATGACTCCAACTTGAATGATACTGACTTGATCTTACTTCAGACTGAACGAGGATGAGATTTGTAGAGCACTAACAACTACAATTTATCTAGACAAACTGCAGCTGCACTTTTTAATGTTTGATCTGAATATGACAAGTTAGTGATGACATGAAACAATTCCTTGACTACTTCCAGTTATACAACACAGCATTTGGTATTACAGGCAGTATCATGTGAACTGTCCTATTAGCACAGTGAAGTAACGTGTAAAGCTAACAGTAAGCCTCAAATGTATAAACAAAGTCTGTAGGATAGAAAAAAGATTAGTGTAACTAGGTGTGTGGCTGGCAAATAAGAGATGTAGAGTGTGTACGAGTGTGCCGGAGGGCCGAGTGTGGTAAAACGTAGGGAGAGAGGGAAGTGTTAATTCCTCTGAAGATGAAGCTCACTCACTCTCACACTGGAGCAAAGGCATGGCCTTTGCACAGGGGCTTATCCTTCTTCGAGTAGAACGTCTTCCCCTCCAGGTTGATTTGGCAGAGCTTTAAAGATGAAAGGAGACAGAGAGAGAGAGATTGGGAAACCAGCGCAGAGTAGATCTCAGACCTTAACATTGTGTTTTCTACTGGCCAGAGATGGCTTATATTATTTACTTGACTGCATTTACTTTCAGTTTTCTTCACAGAATGACAAAAAGGTGGAGAGAGTGACCGACTGCAGGTGATAGAGAGAGACTCGAGGTCCAGAGGTGGAGGCAGATTTTTCAGGCAGCATTGTCATTGGGACAGCCAGAAGAGATGTGCCAAAGAGAGCTCCACAGAGAGCCATATCAATCAAAATGACTTACAGCACAGACGAAGCACGTATCGTGCCAGCTGTAGCCCAAGGCCTCCAGAAACCGATCGCCGGCATCTATCTTAAAGTCACAGCCATGGCATTTGGTGCCAAACATCTTTTCATAGTCTGCAGAGAGAAAGGTGAGGAGAGGTGGTGAGTGGCAGAGATGTGTGAGATAACCATTAGAACTGTTCATTAAAAAGAGCATTTATCATCCTCAAAATCAGATCAAGCATTGTCCATGGCTTCCATGATCACCTTATGTAAACATCTCTTAACCTTAATAGGATGTTCTGGAGCACAGACGGGTTCCACCTCTCTTTTTTCTTAAAAAAAAAAAAAATAAAAAGACACACACACCTTTGACACTTTGCTGTTTGTGTTATTTTGTCTACCCACTGTACATTAGTGCTTTTCCAGCGTGGAAGGGAGGGATTAGGATGAGTTGAAATTGCTCCAGATACTTAACTAGATTTGCCAGTCTCTTTCATCACAAGGACTGGGGAAAGTGTCAGGTTATGATGCTGCTTCTCAAGAGTGAGTGGGTGAGACGTGTACAATCCCTGAAAAATGCTGAGACAGCAGAATGTTTATCAGCGCTAAAGGCATTATTCAGAGTATGAGTACTCGGGTTCTGGCTTCGCCTCTGATAAAGCAGTGAGCCTCAGTAGTAAGCGAGAGACATGCGGCCCGCTAAATCATTCACAGCATAATAGAAGAGCACACACCATTCATAAAATCCAACAGAGAAATGTATGAAGTAAACTGGAGCTAAATAGATTATAGCAGATGAAAACATCACATTGTATGATTGACTGTTGTACGCGCCAAGAGATTCATAATGAAGGCCCACGCCAACCCCACAGCAAAGCAATGTTTTACAAATAGCTTGATAAAAAAAATATATGAAAATGATTTACGCTAAACTGGAGAAGGAACACACTCAATATGTTTCTCAAAAGAAACAAATTTATCAGAAAATGACCTGTATTTTTCGGTTTTTGTACCCAAGCTTCTGTTATGCACCATGAACCACAGTGTACTTGGCTATAGCATCCATTTAACATAAAAAAGGAAATTATATCTTTTTTTTCCAAATAAGAATGACCACAAACTTAATGCCACGACAAAGTCATAGTATAGTATGTCGAAAAGAGTAATAAAAAATACATAGTATGTCGCAAAAAAGTGACAAACTTGTGCCAACAAATAATTGTATGTGTATGGTATGCAGTATGGTATGTCAAAAAATGTCAAGCTATGGTATATCAAAATAGTCATACCATAGTCATACCATACCATATCTAAGTCATAGTGTTGCATGTCAAAAAAGTGATAAGGTCATAATGACGTACAGGCCAAAAGTTTGAACACACCTTCTCATTCTATGCGTTTTCTTTATTTTCATGACTATTTACATTGTAGATTCTCACTGAATGCATCAAAACTATGAATGAACACATGTGGAATTATGTACTTAACAAAAAAGTGTGAGATAACTGAAAACATGTCTTATATTCTAGTTTCTTCTGCAAACCCTTGGTGTTCTCTCAATAAGCTTCATGAGGTAGTCACCTGAAATGGTTTTCACTTCACAGGTGTGCCTTGTCAGAGTTAATTAGTGGAATTTCTTGCCTTATTAATGGAGTTGGGACCATCAGTTGTGTTGTGGAGAAGTCAGGTTGATACACAGCCGACAGCCCTATTAGACAACTGGTTCTTGCCATAATATGAATTCTAACAATCGGCTAAGTAAAGAAAAACGAGTGGCCATCATTACTTTAAAAAATGAAGGTCAGTCGGTCCGGAAAATTGCGAAAACTTTGAATGTGTCCCCAAGTGCAGTCGCAAAAACCATCAAGCACTACAACAAAACTGGCTCACATGAGGAGCGCCCCAGGAAAGGAAGACCAAGATTCACCTCTGCTGCTGAGGAGAAGTTCATCCGAGTCACCAGCCTCAGAAATTGCAAGTTAACAGCAGCTCAGATTAGAGACCAGATGACAGACACAGAATTCTAGCAGCAGACACATCTCTAGAACAACTGTTAAGAGGAGACTGCGCGAATCATGCCTTCATGGTCAAATAGGAGCTAGGAAACCACTGCTAAGGAGAGGCAACAAGCAGAAGAGATTTGTTTGGGCCAAGAAACACAAGGAATGGACATTAGACCAGTGGAAATCTGTGCTTTGGTCTGATGAGTCCAGGTTTGAGATCTTTGGTTCTAACCGCCGTGTCTTTGTGCGACAGAGAAAAGGTGACAGGATGGATTCTACATGCCTGGTTCCCACCGTGAAGCATGGAGGAGGAGGTGTGATGGTGTGGGGGTGCTTTGCTGGTGACACTGTTGGGGATTTATTCCAAACTGAAGGCATACTGAACCAGCATGGCTACCACAGCATCCTGCAGCGGCATGCCATCCCATCCAGTTTGCGTTTAGTTGGACCATCATTTATTTTTCAACAGGACAATGACCCCAAACACACCTCCAGGCTGTGTAAGGGCTATTTGACCAAGAATGAGAGTGACGGAGGGCTGCGTCGCCATAGTCACCGGACCTGAACCCAATCCAAATGGTTTGGGGTGAGCTGGACCGCAGATTGAAGGCAAAAGGGCCAACAAGTGCTAAGCATCTCTGGGAACTCCTTCAAGACTGTTGGAAAACCATTTCAGGTGACTACCTCTTGAAGCTCATCAAGAGAATGCCAAGAGTGTGCAAAGCAGTAATCAGAGCAAAGGGTGGCTACTTTGAAAAAACTAGAATATAAGACATATTTTCAGTTAACACACTTTTTTGTTAAGTACATCATTTCACCTGTGTTCATTCATAGTTTTGATGCCTTCAGTGATGATCTACAATGTAAATAGTCATGAAAATAAAGGAAACGCAGTGAATGAGAAGGTGTTTTCAAACTTTTGGCCTGTGGTATGTCTCAAAAAGTGATAAAACAAGTCAGTATGTATATCAAATTTGATAAAGTCAAGGTATACTATGTCGAAAAATGCCATTAAATAGTCAAAGTGAAGTATGTCAAAACGTCATAGTATTGTATGTCGGGGGGAAAAAGTCATAATACAATGATTTACCTTTCTCACAGTAGGGTTCACCCTCCTCCATGTAAAAGGCTTGGTTCCTGATGGGAGTCTTGCAGGCTGCACACTTGAAACACTGAACATGGTAAGTCATCTTCAGGGCATGCATGATTTCCTGATAAAAAGGAGAAAAGGTTGTACCACATCCGTATAGTTTTTTTGTACAGAGAAATCACCAACTTTGAAACTGGTTTGTGTTTTCAGTAATAGTGAAGTTCTTACCCCTGTAATCTTCTTTTTGCACTTGGCGCAGTTAGGAGCATATCGGTTATCGTGGCACTTGGTACAGTAGACAGACCCTCTCTCCTCAAAGAAGCCCCCCTCATCCAGGACTGCCTTACACTGTGAACATGTAAACTCCTCCGGGTGCCAAGAACGACCCAGCGCTACCAGGTACCGACCCCTGGACACACAGACACACACAAAAAAACTTTGTACCTTCCTTTGTTGAGAACAGTTCCTCTGTTTTTCTTGCAAAAGTGACCAGAAAAACAACTAAGTTTTAAATTATTACAAAGTCAAGATAACGCTTGTCTTCAGTGATCACAAGATGTCTCCAGACTGTTAATTAGCTGACTGACTACATTTGCCAGAACTTGAATGTATTTTATTCCGGTGAAATTAATCAAACTGTCTCCACTGATGTGGCGGTGCGATCTCACCTTATGATTTTGTTGCAGGCACCACATAGCGGGGTCCTCCCGCTGTCTTCAGGTGCCTGCTGCGCTGCCTGCAGGATGGAGCTGCGGTTCTGCATAGGCGTCGGCTGGATTGGCTGCTGGTGCTGGGTCACGATGGTGCTGGTCTTGTCCGGCCGATAGCGGTCGGCGAAATTAGGGTCAGTGACCCACGGCGGTCGAGAGGAAGGACCTGAACTGCCTGCTGCCGCAACTGCAGTCTTGGAGCCTAGGCCAGAAAAAACATTTTTTTGCAAGAGATTTGTATGGGAATCATAAGACTTTTTCATACTTTCTTTAATTAAAATACACGCTCCCTCCAGGTGGATGTTGTAACAGTTTTGGGCATCACGTTGTTGCTGCTGATGCTCATGTATTGAAACTTAATAAGAATCTATTAGCACAACCTCTACTGGATGCTACTGGGGTTCTTTATACGCATCAGCAGGAGCAAAGACTCACCATCTGGTTTAGCTGCTGCCTGGGCCTTGGTAGGTGAGGGAGTTGGCTCAAGGCTGTGTGGAGAAAATGACTAATTAGAAAACACACACACACACACACACACACACACACACACACACACACACACCTGTCTCCATTGCATTGTGCCACAAATTATTAATGTGTGAATGGTCATAAGCATCATCATTAATATAACTCAGTATCAACAGTATTAGCGTGGGTTTCTCACCTGTTGTGGAAAGACACGCTGGTTAAGAGTGGTATAAATTCAGGTGAATGTTATATACTATACACTGTAATAGGATTGGAATTGACTCGCAGGCCATTTTACATAATAACAAGCATTTGTGAGACTAAATCAATCACGCATTTCGAATGATCAATGCTGAACCACAGATACCGTGGTGTGCATTCGGTATAGGAATGAAAGAGCCACTACGCTAATGAGAGCAATCAGAAACATCAGAACATCTTGGATTGACTAACGTCACTCACAGGCAAAATTAGATAACAAGTAACTGTCAGATTTGGATGCCGAAATCACTTCAAGCTTGCATGTGCAGGAGTGTTGAAATAAAGAGCTTTTCCTACATTTCAAAAATGTAGGAATTATTACCGCCAGCAAGCGTCACTATATTCGGAAAATCTTCAAATCATGACTGAGAAGGCAAAAAATATACTTCTGAGCAAAGAAAGTGAGCTGTGGAGACGTCTTATCTTGGGAGAAACAAAAAAAAGAGAACACCGCCTTGGGCATCTATCATGTTTACATCATCAACTGTGCCATCTACAATACACTAATGAAAGATGATGAAATCATTTCTCATTTGTACGGAAAAAGAAGAAAATGTGAAATGAATTTCACTGCCACAACCTTGTTCAGCATCGCTGAAGCATCTGCCTATCAAACAACTAAACATTAAAAAACAGTGAGCTAATTTATATATATATATATATATATATATATATATATATATATATATATATATATATATATATATATATATATATATATATATATATATATATATATATATATATATATATATATATATATATATATATATATATTTAGAGTATGCTGTTGGAAACAACAGCATACTCTAAATAATAAATACGAAAAATAAGATGGCTTGCAGGGCTGGTGACAGAGAGGAAGTTAAATCTTTCTAAATTAAAGAAGGTCCTTACCATATTTTTGGAAAGAAAATACAGAAAAACAGAGTGAAAGGAAGAGAACAGATGAGAAGGATCTCTAGCAGCAGGGTCAAACTAAAGGACAGGGCAAACCTGTTTCAGCCTATTTGACACACAGACCCCGGGTCAGCTGCCCTTCACCCCCAATCACTGACAAGCCTTCTGGGACCCCAACATCTCACAAAAACACATCCTGGTCAACACAGCGGCCCGGCTCCACTCCCTTGCCGTGCTGCCCTACATGACAAAGGCTTGTAGCACTGACTCCTCAAAACCCCTCTCAGAGGCGTGTCTGGCTGCACCTCCCTCTGGTGAAGGTTGCAGGTGCAAATTAGAGTACATCCTCTACAGCTGCTTATTCCCACATAGAGCAGCCTGGATCATGTGTTCTTGACATTTTCACTGCTTTTAACATCCTTCTCCCCCTCCTGCTCAGTGTGATGCAGGTGCACAGACAGGAGGGGGTGTTTGTTTTTTGCCTAACAGAGATGCACATTAGAGTTTTGGACAGGCTGCAGAGCAGCACCCCAATATTCCCATGGAACATTTCCTGTTCAGTCTTCACACCTCATATTTCAGCTTCACCTATGTTTTTTTTTTTATCTTCCTTTCCTGTGGGATGCATCAACTTGAGCAATGAGGAAAGTAGGAGTTTGTTGGCAGCTCAACATCCAGCAGGGAAACAAGCAGGTATTTGATTTTAGAGTGAGCAAGAAGCCACTGACACATGTCCCCCTCCATTGCGTGGAGGTAAAAGTGATGCAACTCTGCAAGAACCTGATTGTGACAACTGACAAAATGTGAAACAATGGTGGCACACGTCTGAGAGAGCTTTTGGACAGGCTGATTTTAATGTGGCAAACAAGCTCTGTCATCCCTCAATCCTTATTAGGCATATCATGTCAAGACAACGATAATGTTGCAATTAATGTATAGAGGCTGTAGTTGTGGCATGTTGAAAGTGATATTTTTCACTTTAACTATTACACAATTCTTTGTTTGCCATTGTTATCTGCTGGCATGTCTCCACCTGGTGTTGGTGGTTGACTCCTGCTAACATGACTGATTTGACATTAAGTGCGAGATGAGTTTCTGCTTGCTGTCTGGATACACTTAATGGTACAGACCAGATTTCAACTAGTTAGGACTAGTTTAATTTTAGGCACTTTATACAGTCACTATTTTAATGATTATATATTTGGTAATACTGCCAAGTATTATTATAGTCTTAACCTAACTTCCATTTTCAGTTGTCTGTATGTGAAAAAAAACACCTTTTTCATGTGACTTATTTCTTTAAAATAGCATCAACTATCTAGTTTCCTGCTGCTATTAAATTCATTATTTCTTTGAACTACAGTATGCAAGGCAGAGCACGTCTCATTCATGTTGCTATCACAACCCATTAGGCAGCATCACCTCAACCATCCCACAGTTTTCTCCTGGCCACCTAAAGGCAAAAGTACATTTTGTACTTTTGAATAGTTTCCAGTTGTCATTTTTTTATACATCTAAATGTGATACATGGTAACTAACAAGATACTGGTATTGATGAAAAGTTACTTTACATAAAAGGCTAGTGTGCAACTAAAGTTTATTTACAGTATATAGCACCTATTACAGGTTGCTTCAAAGGCAAAATAAATTAATGTTTGTACATTAAAACAAATAAATAAATCATAAAAAGCACAATAAATCAGTCAAACACTCCTCTACTGCAGCAATTACTCCAAATATAATAATGTTGGTCTTTTTGAGGTTTTAAATACTGTCTAATCTAAGACTAGATGCTGCAATTCCTCACTGCGCACCTCTGCATTTTATGATGTTTTATTGCTTCTTGCGTGTTTACCCATTCGTTGTTTTTATGCTTGACTGCAGGTTCTCTCTGAGGCAATAAAAGTAAACCTTGAACCCTGATCTTTGGGAAGTCACCCCATTAATTCAGATCTGCATAAATTCTAAGAAAACCATTGCTTCTAAATAATCCTTTTTGTTCAGTACACTAGAAATTGTTGCAACTCAGCTAAAGAAAGAAGTAATAGTTTTATCCTTTAATTAGTGAACAAAGAAATTGAACACAGAAGAAAGGACAGAGAAGCAAGAGCTGCTTTTTTCAGATGTTTTATATTTTTGATGACAGCAGAAAAAAAAAAGTACAGATTTATCTTCCTTTTCTTTCTTAATGTTTAGAGAAGCCTACAAGATGAGGGGGAGCGGGAAATCACAAATGAAAACCCTAAAGGATGGAGAAGTCAATAAATGGAAACAGACAGAGCGTGATAGAGAGAGACAGACAGAGATCAAAAGGAGGGTCTGAACTTCACAATCAAAAGAAGAATAACGAACAGAAAGGCACTTCCCACTGCTGAGACCCCCCTTCCCACCTTCCCACCACTCAACTCCAAGTAACGCAGTGGAAAATGGAAAATAGGGCCACAGACACAGTGGTCCACAGTGATGTCAACAATCATCAAGTCAGAGATTCAGAGGGAGATCTTACACTTAGGCTCAGTATGCAAGGTTCAACTCTGGGCTTTGTCATCTAGGCTTTGTTTCTTCAATTTTTGGTTTACTTTTCTTCCTTTTTTCTCCCAAACTTCTATTTCACCCCCATCTGTATCTGAAAGAGGAACTTGTTAACTGCTATTGGAAGGTTGGCTATCTTCGTCGTCTTTGTCACGTAGTCGTTGTGGTGTGGCTATCGCTAGCAGGCTCTGCATCCCATGGCGTCTAGGATGCCGCTCAGGATTTGATATTGAGGGCACGAGCAGACCTGTCGTGGTGCCAATCCCTCAGACGGGCATAGCGGGGGCTCTGAATCTCAGTGAGGAACTTTTCCCTGATCGCAAGCAACAGATATGAAACAGAGAGACAGGAATGAAATAAATTGTAGGGGTGAGAATAAATGAAAGAGAACATGAGAGAGCACAAAGTGGAGTACACATGCAAACGGTGAAAAAGTAGCAGAGAAATAAAACAAGTAACACCAAAGAAGAAATAAGGATATCAGAAGGTCTGGAAGGCAAATTAAAGTGGAGAAATAGTTTCACAGTTTGAGGAGATTTGCTTATTCTTAACGAGTTAGGAGAAAATCTTTTCAGTTTGTTAAATATGAAGTTACAGTCAGCAGACAGTTGCTCAGCTTGGTACAAAGACTGGAAACAGCTAGCCTGGCTCAGTCGGAGGTAACAAAATCCATCTACCAGCACATGTTAAGCTCACTTATTAACATGTTATTTTACCATACAAAAAGCAAAGTGTAAAAATAACACATTGTGGTTTCAAGGGCCATTATGTGTGAGCAATTTATTAGTGGGGCACAGTCTGCAGAGTCTTTGCTGGTTGCCTGGAAATCTCTCGATGATGACAACACTTCAGGGAGTTAATGTGCTCTTCTGAGAAATAGTCCATTGGTGGACAGACACAGGTTAGCAGTTTTTCCTGTTTCCAGTCATTATGCTAAGTTAAGCTAACCGGAGGCTGACTTATTAGTTGCAGTAGACATGAAGATGGTATACATCTTCCCATCTAATCTCACAGCTAGAAAGCGAAGAAGCAAATTTGTCCAATGTTAAACGATTCCTTTAAAAAAAAAAAAAAGTATGCCATGACGCAGATAAGATGAATGTTCAAACAACAACAACAACAACAACAACAAGGCTGTACAAACCACACCACACATGCCAGTATTCAGAGCAGCAACATTCCAATTACTATAAAAAACTAAAAGGAAGGTTTAAAAGTTGAGATCATTTCTAAAAGTATTGCCAAACAAGCTTCAACACACAAGCGCACAAACACTTGTGATTGAGGACGACGACACGTGTTCAAATCAATGATGCTTAAGCTTTTACCTGGACCTCTTCATGATTTCATCATCTGGGTCCTGCACTGAGATCCAGGAGAGACGAACATTAGCATGCCTTACTGATAAAGAAGGGGCTTGTCAAAGACAAATACAAAGACAGCTGATCCTGTGGCAACCCAAACACGGTAAGTCATAGTATACATTAAATGGTGCCGTTCCTATACAGCCCTCTGTTCTAATAAACATGTAGATCTGTTTGTCAGACTAGTTACAGTCATTCGAAAATCACTGTCATTGAAGACGGCAGCAACTTGACAGTTGAGGCCCTTCTCCACGGCCGAAAAAAATGGACACAACTGTTATCCACCTTTCCTGTGTCACTCACTCTGCTGTCACTCTCACCGATAGTCACTATGATTGGATCACAGCAGATCAACTGTTCAGTCACAGGCCAGCATCTACACCTGATTGTGACTACCAGAGAAGCCTACTCCTAACCCATCCCTCTCCGTTGTCTCAATCCCGAGTATGCCAGACCTGGTCCCCGACTTACTGAAGTCGGTGCCTGTGAGCTGGGCCAGGATGCGGAAAGAGCGGGACTGGGTGGTGCCGGTGCGGGGCTGCCAGTCTTCAGTGTCCTGGATCAGCCTCTTCTTGCTGCGGTCGTTTGGGATAAAACAGGGCAGGTTGTCCATCCTGAGGCCGTGTCTACACACACAAACACACACATGCACCCAGCAGCAGGCGCAGTTAACACAATCCCATCTAGGGACTACCCAATCCACACCAACTAAGCTAATCAGGTGACCTTAGAAATCGAGGACATCCTGAACAGATCATGCAATACCTAATGCTCAGCATCACGGTCTCGCAATAACCGGGCTAATGGATATCCATTACTTAGATTTCTCATGGGCACACTGTAGACGCTCATAAATGTACATGACCACATTAGAGATCGAATATATAACTCTTATTATTAGAATCAATGGGAGAAACCCTGGCAGTTTGCGGAATGTTTCACATATTAAAACTTTCAATTGGATTGACAACTCAAGAAGCAGTACAAAAAAAATTGCTTTTCATTTCCAACATATTGCGCTAACAGGGTTGCAGGTCAACTGCAGTATGCATTTATCAAAAAGAAAGGATGAAGATGTTAGTAATAAACTGGCTTTGTCTGTTGCATCTCTGTTCTGTAAACTGTATCTGTGAATTTACCTAAGAACTTTAGCGCTTCTCTCATATCTAGCCTGGCCACATTAACCTAATAAGCTGACAAACCAGCCTGCATGCAGCTGGCCCTTACTTGGACTCTTGGTACACATCATCAAAGTAAGTTGCTTCACCCCTGTAGAATAGACCAAAGACCACATAAAGACAGATTGTATTAAAGTTAACAGAGGAGAGACAGACAGAGGGAAAATGAATAAAAAGTTAAAGCTTTTTATTATTTTTTTTTCTAGTTTTGTCAAATATAAATAGTGAGATAGTAATTGATTTTGTTTAACTGGTGAATTATGAGGATATGGTTATTCATACATAGTATGAGCAGTGGTTCCCAATCTGGAGATAGGGATCCCCACAATGCATTGCAATATAAACCTGAGGTTGTTAGACATTCCTCTAATATTTGCCTTTTCTGCCCTTATAAATTATTGAATAATTTTAAGTTATTCAAATATAAAATCATTACGGTTACATTTTTTGTTTATGTTTAAATCACAATTGCTCACAACCAATAGATATGCAACCAGTGAGGGGTTGCAGGCACACAAAAAGAGGTCACTAGGTTGGGAACCACTGTAATAAAGGATGAGAATGATTGAGTGTGAATGACAAGCTAACAAGCAAACATTTTGTCTGGACTGTTAAGAAAAAAAGAGATATACTGACTTCTCAAGAGTTTCCATCTGTGGCATTAAGAGAAAAGAGGAAAACAGAAAATGAGAGAAAGAGGTCAAGGTTCAGCATTTGTGTAAACAGATGGAAAACCAGAACATGGCAATATATGGCAGAGGTTGTACACAACAAAAGACCAAAAATGCAGCAGGATGCAAAAATCACGCAAGAGGGGCCATGAGACATGCCGTTATCAACAAGCTCTGTGAGAAAGACAGCATTGTTTCTATGTCAAATCATCTATTGTCCCCCTGTTCCAAGATGACTCAGTCCATTTGGCACAAACCCTTTGCCCAGCGCTCACCCATGTGCACAAATGCTTTACGATTATGTAAATGTCTGTAGCATTTGCCAAAAAACCCTCTGAAACCCAGTCAACAACAATAAATGCCACAGCATTGACACATCACGATGTCCGAGAAAGTTTGTACAAACAACATCACACAAAACCTGTTTCAATCCGACAGGCCTGGGCACATTAGACATATGCTGCTTGAATTGAACGCTTTACTGACTGGAGAGATCCAACAATGTTTTCATCAAAAGTGAGCTGAGAGTTATAATTAGGCACTATTCTTACCAAAAATGGCCAGAGGAATGGATTTCAGCGATGTGCAAAGAAACCTCACAATCATGAGGCCTCTCAAGAGAAACAAGTATGGCTGCATAAATAATCCAGAACCAGGGCAGTAAAAGTGTCTTTTTTTTTTTTTATTTTTTTATGTGTGTTATACAGCAACAGGCCACATTTCACCAATGACCAGGCAACCACTACCATGACCCAAATTACAGGAACCAGACTGGCCTATCCTACATAATTTCATGCTATACTTCTACTTTGTGGATTATTTAAAATGTGTTTTGATCCATTCCTGGGATCCTTGTAAAAAAACAACAACAAATGGTAAAATAACAACTGGAGGATTCTGACAATTATTCTATGTAATTATAGCAGCAAGACTCTGGTCATGGGAACAGTAACTTCCTTTCAATACACAGCAGGGATGATAGCAGAATTACAACAGCTTCAAAACAATCAACTCTGAAACCAAGTTACTATTTTTTTTTCAATAATTTATAACCAAAAGATCAGAAGCCATCACATTTTAAAGGAGAGACTGAAGATTGACTTTTCTAACACAGAAGATTGTATTTTTACTTGAGGGACACCATATGAGAATGGCTCCATTTTAGAGTTGGTTAAGTAGCTCTAACTTGGCCCGTAAATATGTATTTCATTAATTAAAGAAAGAAAAAAAAAAAAAAAAATGCACCATGATCAAGATTTTCCATCATTACTACTGTGATGCAACAACCTAGCAGTATGGCACTATAATTTAAGTAAATCCAGAGAGAATTATGGAATTTGGTTAAAAATCCAAATCCAAAATAAAATAATGTTGCTAGTGACATGGCCACGAGTATATTACGTTAAAGCATAAGGCAAACCGAGAGATTTAATTTATTATATTTTTGGAGGTATGACATCTGACTAAGGAATTGATATTTAATGTGAAATTTTACAGAGAAGAACCAAAAGTAACAGAGCGAGTACTGTGGCAAACAAAGCTTCTAAAAACTGAAAAATACTGGTTTAAAAATGTTGCAATTTCTTTGCAACATACAGTGGGGCTCGAAAGTTTGGGCAACCCAGGTAAATATTTGTATTAAATGTGCATAAAGAAGCCAAGAAAAGATGGAAAAATCTCCAAAAAAGGCATCAAATGACAAATTAGACATTTGTTTATATATAAAAAAATGGCATCTGCAAAAGTTTTGGCACCCTGCAGAATTAATACCTTGTACTGTCCCCTTTGGCAAGTATCACAGCTTGGAAACGCTTTTTGTAGCCAGCCAAGAGTCTTTCAATTCTTGTTTGAGGTATCTTTGCCCATTCTTCCTTCCAAAAGTCCTTCCAGTTCTTTGAGATTTCTGGGCTGTCTGTCACGCACTGCTCTTTTAAGGTCTATCCATAGATTTTCAATTATGTTGAGGTCAAGAGATTGTGAAGGCCATGGCAAAACCTTCAGTTTACATCTCTTGATGTAATCCACCATGGATTTTGAGGTTTGTTTAGGATCATTATCTATTTGTAGAAACCATCCTCTCTTTCTCCTTCTACTTGTGAAATGTTCCCTGTGCCACTGGCTGCAATACAACACCAAAGCATGATTGATCCACCCCCATGCTTAATAGTTGGACAGAGGTTCTTTTCATTACATTCTGTGCCCTTTCTTCTCCAAACGTACCTTTGCTCATTCCGGCCAAAAAGTTCTACTTTAACCTCATTGGTCCACAGAACTTGTTCCCACAATGCATCAGGCTTGTCTATATGTTCATTTGCAAACTTCAAACACTGATTTTTGTGGTGAGGACGTAGAAGAGGTTTTCTTCTGATGACTCTTCCATGAAGACCATAACTGTACAAGTATCTCTTTATAGTGGAATGATGTACCACAACTCCAGTGTCTGCCAGGTCTTTCTGGATGGATCGTGCAGCCAAACGTGGGTTTTGACTTGCTTTTCTCACAATCCTGCGAGCTGCTCTGTCTGATATTTTTCTTGGTCCTCCAGATCTTACTTTAACTTCCACTGTTCCTGATGACTGCCATTTCTTAGTTACATTCCAAACTGAGGATATTGGCATCTGAAAACGCTTTACTATCTTCTTATAGCCTTCACCTGCTTTGTGAGCGTCAACCATTTTCAGTTTCAGTTTTCTAGACAACTGCTTAGAAGAACCCATGGTGCTGATTGTTGGGGCAAGATCAGATGAATCTGGGCATTTAAAACCTTAAGATTGACATCACCTGGTCTTTCCAGACGATGATTGAGAACAATCCATGACACTGTCAGGTCTCAGCTTTCCAAAGGGGGCGGTGCATGCTAGAAACTCTGCAGGGTGTCCAAACTTTTGCAGATGCCGTTTTTTTTTGTCATTTTGAAAGTGTAAATGATGGAAATAAAATCTAAGTTTTTGTGACATATTATACAAATGTCCAATCTGTCATTTGATGCCTTTTGGAAAATTTTCCATCTTTTCTTGGCTTCTTTATGCACATTAATACAATTTTTACCTTGGGTGCCCAAACATTCGCGCCCCACTGTACGACTCGATGGAAAAGCAAGATACAAGCAATAATCAGTCAATAACTCATCTCTTGAAACAGCAATCAGTTTGAAAATTGAGTTGTTTTGCAAGACAATATACATTGCTCAAAGCACAAAAGGTCTTACTATTAAGCTTCTCTCTCGCTCTCTCTCAAAGTGAGGATGATTAGAACAAAGAGATAAGGAAAAATACACACATATCTACAAAAATAAAGCCTTAATGTACAGTTGCCAAAAACCGAACCAGAGGAAAATAAAACAAACATACCGGGCATTCAAACTATGACTGATTAACGACACATCCTTCACTAATCTATGTAGAACCGTTTTAATTCAATACATTCCACTGTAGAGGACTTTCAGCTGGAGGAAGCCAGCTTGAATTGCATGTGTCAGCTAAATATCCCTTGCTATGCTGCTAACAAAATGTTTGCTTTTATCTGTATGATAAAGGCCAACAAGATCATTTGAAAATAAGGTTTGACAACCTCCTTTTCCCCAAAATTAATTTATGGCCATTAAGTTTATACAAAAGTTCTCATATGCTTGCTATCTTGATTGTTACATTGTTGGCAGACAGTGGAGTAATTAAGTATATCACAGCAGTGAGTCAGCATTCATTTTCTTATGTTCATCCTTTATAGAAGGTTTCCTAAAATGTGTGACACAATGTTGGCAATATAATGAAGTCAATTCTAAACATAATGCAGTTTGGGAATCCTGAAGGAGTCATTTTCTCTTTAGTGTAAAACCAGAATAATGAGACATCAGAACCATTAAACCACATTAGTCACACTGCGGTTCCAAAGGGAATAGTGTTTCTTTATCCACCTACCCATTCTGTGGCTGCTGCATACTGGCACGGCCCTGTGAGCTCTGGGTGTTAAGTTTAGGGGAGTAGGCCACAGGTTTAATAGCAGGTCCTGAGTTGGCACTACCACCTGCTGTAAATGGCCTCGCCATCTTGTTAATGGTTGTGCTGGGGGCAAAGGAGTACTTTGGCTGAACAGAAGCCGGAGAAAGTGAGTCCTATGGGGGTGTGGGAGAAGGAGACAGTGCAGCACAGCACACAACATGCGGTTAGACATTTTTGACACACAGTGATAGTTCCTTCTGCTGTTGCACAATCCCAAGATTTACATTAAGCAAGCTTCCAACGCAGCCCGATATTTTTTTTTTGTGCAAATGATTAGTCCGGGCTTCAGGAGAAGCTCTGTCAAAGCCTGCAGGCTTTTCTCTGTGCATGGAAGAAGTGCTTAAATGGTGTGAGCACAGCCATTTTATTTGTGTTGGCAGTCTGCCAAAGACTGGCTAGAGTAATCTGCTACTGCTGGCAAAAGCAAAATGCTCACATTGAGAAATTGTCATATTTGACTGACATGTCTCACTAATGAGATTTCTCCCTGGGCATTATGCATGGACGGCAATAGAACACCTACTAAAATGGAACATTGACTTTGTGAAAAGTATTATGTTCTTGCTGCTTTACTAAAAATGAGGTGCAGCACAAAGCAGTTCACGACACCACTGTACTGTTCACAGAGTAGTCAGTCAAGTATCTGTCAAGAGGATTGACAGTGAAACTAAATGCATCTGTATTACTCTGGCTTCAGGGATTGTGCAAGGCATCACGAAATAAACCACAGGAAATTCCAAAAGCAATATTCACAACACTCCATCCAGCAAACAACTCGTTTAGCGACTCACTGATGCTTTGCTAATGCACAGTGCATGGACACAGAGCTCGACAGGTGACTCGAGTGAATCAGATGAATTTAAACACAAAGTGACAGAACACACTGTTGAAGCCAATTGTGAGCAATGATTCAAAGGAAGTTTCAAACTCAATAGTCCAGTAGCAGACCATGCCAAAGAATAAAATTGGTCATACAGAGGTGTGCTCAATGTTTCAGAAAAATATAGTCTTACCTTCTGGTCTCCACCTGCTTTGAAAGCTCTGTAAAAAGAAGAGACAGGGGCAGGTATTAGTGTTTGAATGAATATATACATGTGTGTGTGTGTGTGTGAATGAGAGGCAAATTGTAAAGCTCTTTGTCATAAGATAGAAAAGGTGCTCTACAAATGCAGTCCACTTACCATTTAAAATAAAATCACCTCCACACATTTAACATACAATACTGAGCGCTGTAATTTACAAATCATAAAAGTCTGACATGTTTCACTCAAAAGAAAAAGTTTGAGACACCATCTCCACATTGAATTTCCATCCAAAATACGGTTTTATGTTTTATAAACTGAACATACAATTATATTTATTCAAGCTGAAAAAACAATACTTTTAAACTACACAAGGATGTGTTGCTTGTATTACACATCTTAATGCTTTTTAATTACAATGACAAAATCTATAATAAAGTGTGGTTACACATTTACAAAGTGACTTCAATTACAACTTGGAACAATATTTTGTTGGGTCCTTTCGTTGTCTCACACACACACACACACACACACACACACACACACACACACACACACACACTTGAATAGGGAATTGCAGGAACTCCACTTGAGACCATTTTACAAGGGGTATGCAAACAAGTGATCAGACGGGTTTTAAATAGGCCCAGTTTAACCCACTTATCTAAATCACTCACAGATGCTAGAATAAAAGAGAATGCACTCAAAATGCCCATTATAATTATCCAGTGCATCATAAAACTACATGAGCACACATGTGCGACTGAACCAAGACATAGCCCTGCAAAATACTGTTGGATTCAGGTTGCTTCACTTTTTCTTAACATGTGGTTTAGATAATTGTTTTCAACTGGACTACTTTGCTCATATTTCATTGTTTGTAATGCCAAATGGTGTCCAAAGCTGTCTCAAGCAAAGTCCCCTTACACCCATATCTCAACAATTAACCTAACTACCAAAGATGATACAAGCCATAGAAATGATGGGAGAAAAGAACCAGATTGTAAAAGCTGATGTTTTCCCATTTATAAACACCAAAACCTTAGGCTGTCTGCAGATTCACCCAGCCAGTTAAGAATACTGCAAATGTGACAGTGTAGTACACTTATCTGATCTCTAATCCCAGGATTCACATTATTCCTGTGTCTCTGCTAACTGAAGCCACACAGAAGACTGTTCATTAAAATATCTGTACACATTAAACATGAAGGCACCCAGCTTTACGTTGCTGCTGGCTCCTAACATAACTAAACATAAAACTAGTACCATCCCCCTGCCCAATGTCTGCATGCAACACAAAGCTACAACAGGGTTAAGCAAAAATGAACCAGCCCTGCAGTCACCCTTATTGTTTCAGCCTACAGTCATACGCACAGAACAATGGACAGCACTTCCTGTGACAAGGAGAAATGAATAACCGCTCACATCATTGCCTGGTCAACCAATGATAGAGCAATAAGACAGGATGACAACAGGGCTGTATAGATACAGAGAGAGAAGAGCAAAGGGCAGGCATACTGACATGTCTGTGCATGTCACACTTCTGGGAAGAAAAATCAACATGACTTTCATAGTGCTTCAACTCGCCTTAACCCATAATTTGATGAGTCACACTTAGATCATGCATATAGAGAATGTGTGAGAGCTGCAAATGTGGAGATCATTAGGTCATTTTTTCATGGAATAAGTTAGTTTGCTTGATCAAGTTTGACTTGTGCTGAAACTGAATATGCACACTATGAGATCATTTCCTGCCTCGTGTCATCGGTCACTTATCTTAATTGATGCATGCTAGGCTTTCCAGCTGATGTCAGATAAAGTCCTCCCATCATACTGTAATCAACTTTGCACACATCACTGACAGATTCAAAACACAACCCTCTCCAGGCCAACCCCTGCACACAATGAACATTGAAATATGGACCTAGTGTGTCTCTTTAGCTGCTACACTATCTAGCTTTCTTTCACGCCCATATTTATTTGATTCCACTACCTATAAAAAAATAAATAAAAAAAAACTCTGGATATAGCCTAAACTTTCCTCATAAAAAAAGACACCAAATGATCGTTGGTATTGAATAAAAATGAAGCACTAAACCGAAAAACTCATCTCATCCCTGTGCAGCTGTCGTCCTCTTTTGACATTAAAGAAAGAAAAATGGAATGGCAGCCAAGATACAAATAAATAAAACTGACAATAGCTCTTCTCTGAGAAGTATTTCAGGAAAACATTTGCTTGTCTTACAATATAATAACAATAGGACAGGATGAGATGAAGAGAGGAGACTGGGGATTCATGGGAAGGGAGTCATGGGTAAAAGAAAACAAGAGTGGAAGAATGTGAAATGTTTACAATAGTTGGACTCCACATAGAGATGACAAACAAAAAGGAGGCAAACCACAGAATTAAGTCGAATTTAGCTGATGTTAACATGCTGGCGTAATATGGGCCTATCAAAACATTGTGTCTGTGAGATAAGGTGAAAGAAGAAAACCAATTAAACAAATACACCGTATTCATATTTTTTGCCATTAATATTCCGTTTTAAACAATATTCCAAACACAAAGCCACAGTTGGCTTTGGTATGTAATAATACCCCTTAAGACATATCCAAACGCCAATTTCATCTTCCTTCCCAAGCGAAATCCTTACAAGAAAAAAAAAAATCTTTAACCTTTCAGAGAAATAACTACAGCAAGCCTTCAGTGTAATGAAACACAAATCATATACACATGTGAAATAGCAGAAGTACCAGCGTACATGTTTACATAATTCATTTTCAGGTTTTGCCAGACACAGCAAGGATCCTATGAGGCTTTACCTTATAGAATCATCTCATCCCAGGTTCAAAATATGTTTATGGGCCATGTCTTAACAAGGTGCCATTCATCATCAAAGCCCAAGTTTGAGTTGTGAACCTCTGTCAGACAGGCCGGAGGCACATATAGCTCGAGGATGACAACTGATCCATCCCTCTGCGAAGAGCATGACGTCACTTCTCTTGATTCTTATTTCCTCACCACAAAAGGCCAACACGATTCTCTTTCCTTACTCTCCTTTCCTTTTCCACTCTGAAAAACCCCACCCAGCCATAACTCTACTGCTCGCTCTACCTCACACTCCTTTTAGGGCATTAAGTAGGTCAAAGTGTATTGCGTGAACTCTTTCTGCAGGAAAAAGAAAATGCATGCAACATCAGTAATGTGTCGTGTTGGCAGCATGGAAAATGGGAATTGCAGCTCTTTGATTGCAAAGAGCATGCCCTTTTAGACTATCTCTACCAGATACAGCAACTCTCTTCATCTCTGGGCAAAATAATAACCTGCTAAAATATTTAGTAAACTAAATATTACAAGACTGCAGTGGTAAGACTCTACAAAGCCTTGACATCTTACTCCCCACCTTAAAAATCTGCCTTTGATCCCCCAAGTTTAATCATCTCTGTACCTCCAACCATATCTCCCTCTTTTCTCACTCATCTTTCCTCCATTATTCTCTCTCCTTCTACTCTCAAGCTATTCTATTCAAACTAAATAAACTAGCTTACTCTACCTTATTTTGATGATTTAGCAGAACACATATCTCAATACTGAAGTCAATAGTCACTGAGGAATGTCACAAAATAGTAAAAATATAATATGCATATTTCCCACAGCCTAAGATGAAAAACAAGACATTTTAGTCTTGTTTGTCAAAATATGTCAGTTTACTAACATCTATGACAATGAAAATCATCCAATCCTCACATTTGAGTGGCTGGAACCAGCTAACGCATTTTTTTGCTTAAAGAAAAAACAAAGAAATTAGTCAAGTATCAAAAATAGTTAGTTATCCATCTTTTTATTGATTGACTTATTAAAATAGGCTTATCATTGCAGCTTTAGTTTATAATACTAAGAATGAATATATATATATATATATATATATATATATATCTCTCTCAACATCCTGTCTCCAAGTTTCATGTTGCAACAAAATAAAATTAACCTATTGAAAAAAAAAAGGGACACATGAACTTGTAGGCCCAATGGACTTAGTGATCTGTGCAGAGACATCTACATTATAGGAATGTGAGAGGAGCCAGACATATGTAAAACAATATGCAGCAAATATCACCATGATCTCTATGTCTGAAATTATTAGTTTATGTTCTGGCTGTTTACTTCTGGAAAGTCATAAATGACCTGTGGCTATGGCTGTTTTGACTCTCTACACACCCACCCCCACACACCTCCACACACACCTCTTAGGAGGAAACATTTTTGACATATTTGATTTTGAATACTCCTAAGTAGTCCCATTACAGCAGCCAGGCTCATCTTTACTATTTAACAAGTCAGTATCTTCTCATTTACTGAGGGCTTTAGACTATGTTTGACTTTGGCTTGTACTCCACAGAAATACATTATCCGTCAGAAATTTCTAGCATGAGTTGTGCGAGCAGGTATAAGTGCCGCCTAGTTGTGGGTTATGCACTCCTAATTAAAATAATTCAAGAAATTTAAACAAAATTGATTTTCCTGGCTCACTGGATCTCAAGAAAGACTCCTTATTTCATTTTAAAGCTGAGACATAATGTAAGGTAACCATGGTTCCTCTGAAAATAGTTTGTTTCAACCAAACAAGGCCAGTGCATCCGCCTGACAGCATTTGGCATGCATAGCTGGTGCTGAGCGCAGACTACTAACCCCTGCTCTTCTTTTGAATGATAAGGACAGAATATTACTGTAATACAGACGGAAAGAATTCAGAGAGCATGTATAAATAATAATGTTGAGAATTATTTTTACCTAGATTAGAATCAACATTGAAATATATTGATGGATGTTATTGCTGAGTTATAGCAGAGTAACAGTATAAAACTGTCATGAAACTGAAATTGGAAACACTAGTGCCATCCCTCAAAACTCTTTTTGTAGAAAGAAAAAAAAGAAAAGAAAAAAGCAACATTGGACAAATAGCAAAACCTAGATATAGATAACATAAACATGCTTTGCACACTAACAATTATGTGAAGATCGTATATAATTTGCAGAAGGAGTCATAGAAAAGCAGTTGAAATTTGAAAAGCTACGGGTTGCACCAAGACCGCAGGGAAATTATTTTTCTTCTAACCTCACAGTTTAGGATTAATGAGCAAAGCATTAAGTGATTTATAAATGACAATATAGTAGTGCTATCCGTACCTAAACAGAGTTGTTTCTTTTTTTTTTACCCCCCCTCATGGACTAACTTTTCATCAAAATCCGAATCTGTTCAGCAGTTTCTGAAATATCCTGCTAGCTACAGTAATGGACAAAGAGACAAACAGGATTGAACCTCACCAGCAGAAATAATTACTTTTTCTAAAAAAAATTCCAAGTCTAACCCTAAAACTAAGCCTCGGAGGAAATAAAATAATGGAATGTGTGCGAGGATAAGTTTAATACCAGTGAATTTTTGCAACCATCTGTCATAGTGAGTCAAATTTCAAGGGCATTAAAGTATTTATCTCTCCAAGGAATGAAAGGGGATAGGCGTTTGTTGTGTGGTTTTATGCTGCTGTTTGACCGAGATAGAACATAGGGGTGAGTGATCATGTAGTGTTTTGTTACATCATGCGTTGCCTGATGACTTACTTGCTGAGAGTGAGGGTGAGGGAGTCTGTTGCTGCTCGGATTTTGTTTTGTGCTTCCACATGGGTCATTTCTTCTGCATTGGCACCACTGATGGACACCACCCAGTCTCCCACCCCGACACCGGCTTGAGCTGCCTTCCCGGCCGGGGTCAGCTGAAGAGAAGAAAAAACCCAGGGGACAGAAAGCAGAGAGAAGTTAGAGGTACACGTGGACAGGGGTTTCACAGAATGTGACGGATGGATATGGATGAAAACATGTCTTAACAGGCAGCTCCAGGGGAAGAATTGCACCAATAATAGTAATCATAAAAATCTGAGATATTGATCCTTTTATTGGCCAAATACATACATGTTATGAACTTAAAAAATCTGCAATATTTGTATTCATCTTGTTCTTTCAAGGATGGAATAAAATAATCACAACATCTCAAAGCACATTTTTAACACTTTGCCTCCATCTCACAATTCCTTTTTGTTATCCTAGTCGATAGGTCATGTCTCAAAAAGAAAACATTTTTAAAAAGTACTTAAAATGTCCCTGTGTGACTAAACTACCAACCATTATCTCATACATATCAGCAGTTCAAAGCAAAACTCAGGAAATCTAAACATAAAAACGTCATGCTCCGTTTGTTGCAATGTCTGTCAACGACACTTAATAATCAACTCAGGGAGTCTTTGTGTCTGGGTCTGACAAGCCAGTCGAGACATTTGACTCAACACTATCGGGAGCAGGTATTATAGGTCATCATGATGTCATCAGTCATCAGCATATGATTTGCTGCAGATGTGAGTATGAAAGGATCTCGAGACAGGGACCATATGTTACAAATAACAATTTACTGGAACAACCCATCTAGACAGGTAAGTCACTGATAAAACAATGACATCATCAACAGGCTGTCACTGCTGACATATTGAGTCAGAGCAGAGGGCTGGAGTCTTGTTACAAATAGGAAGAACGTGACATTGTCTATATAGGTAGTAATGGTGTTCTACATGCACACAGTGGTTCTAGAGGACATGGCAGAAAGTATAGTCTACAGAGCAGAGATGCCAAATTGTGTTAAGTAAGGGCTTAGTCAGCTTGCCCATGCAGCTTAATGGAAGTTAAGACTTGCCAAAGTCTCAGATAACTGAAGTACAAAGTGTTCAGCATCAGATAAGTGAGCGGGTACCAGGATTTCTGGCAAAAAAACCTATTAGGATTACTCTCTGATGTCATGGATCCCTGCAAATGTTAGCTTGTCAAAAGCTCAGAGGACTCAGCCGTTCAATCAATAGGTTTCTGCCATGTTCAGCTAAGATATCACTCTTGCTGCTTTGATTCTGCACATTAAACATAAACACTTGACCTGACTTGTGAGCAGGGAGGTAAAAATGCTCTGCAAACTGATGACAGCTCAAGCTGAGATACAACTCCCCACCCCACAAGACAACAAAGTTAAAGCCTGCCTTGAATCAAAACTGAAAATAGGCAGAAATGCATTCCTTAGGGGCAATCCAAGCTACACTTCTTTTACAGTCAAGTTCAAACATCACTTTAATTGCCTCTGATTTGCACTCACTAGAAGCAATTAATGAGGTTAAGAAAGAAATCATTTCTCGAGTTCAAGAAAAACTTAAGAGCTTGAACAGTGTACACTGAGAACAACAACTATAACATGGACACAAGTGACATTCTGAAAAGGGACATTCTGCACATGCTACTGAGTTCACTAAAGAGAGCCGTAGAATCATTTTCATTACTATACTGGATTAGCACCTTGTCATGTTATGTTTTGGTATTTCTTTTTTTTGGGGGTGGGCATTTTTGGGCCTTTATTCAACAGGACAGCTGAAGACATTAAGGGGGATGATGTGCAGTAAAGGGCCACAGGACGGAGTCGAACATGGGCCCGCTGTGTCTAGGAGTAAACCTCTTTATATGCCCGCTATACCAACTGAGCTATCCTGGCACCCGCACCTTGTCATTTTTACCTAAATAAAAACAAGCATTTACTAGCGTTTCACAACAAAAACAACACAGGCCATGAGCCTTACGACCCATTCACACCAGCAAAAGGGGATCTGTAAATTTGTTGCATGGTTGTGGGAGTGTCACTAAAATGACCCCTTTGTGTGACATCCTGTAGCACGAGAAGACTTAATTTTCACAATTACTGTTTTCCATCAGATCGTATATAGATCTTGACATTTCCGACCACACTTCATTCCACAGAGAAAGAAAAGAGATGGCGGGACTGGGCTTTGTTGTTGGAGGGAAACAATCAGCTGTTACAAACTCCTGGGTAGTTAAGTGCTTAAGTTTCTTTTTTTACCCTCATAGTGTTTTAAAACCTTCTTGTGGCAGCGATAGAGAAAGTGATGTTTCCTGTTTATTGTATGGAACTCTCACACCGCCTAATATAGTCTGATCGTCGGTTACATGATTGTCCACCACAGCGTGATGCCGGGTTGTGTTTCTCCAAAAGTTAAGTCGGTTTCAACTTTTTTGCCGCACACAGCTGCTTTTTTTCCCCCCGGCTCCTCCACCTGCAGCCCTCAGCACTGCATTCTTAAACGCACTAGCCCTATTCAAAAGAAATTGGCAGAACTGCGTTTTCGCCAAACCGTCTGACAGCCAACGGAGGCAGTGTGAATGCCGGCTTAGCCAGAGGAGCATGGTCAATGCCTCAAGGGGGCTGTAGTTGTTTATTACATTACATGTCATTTTAGCTGACGCTTTTATCCAAAGCGACTTACAACAGACAGACGAGGTCGCAAGCCTTTGGAGCAACCATTTATCAATCTTAATCAATCTTCTTTTGAAATGAAGAGGTGTTTAACTGTTACTAGCCTGTGCAGTAATATATACCTTAGTAACATAACCTTTTTTTTTAATGATAATTTAATTGAGCAATGAAAGCTATTGCAAGTCAACTCTGAAGGGGGGTGGGACTTTGGGTCTGTGGAAAGAGACAAAGTTATTCTATTTTTAATAAAACATGGGAAATAGACAGGCAAACTATGAAGGAATGCAAATAGTTTGATGAAAATAAAAATGATGAAGTAGAGTTTCAGAGACTTGGAGAATCTCTACCAAAGAGCACTGAAACTGGTGGCCAAACAACCTACAGACATTTTATGTTGGTTTTGCTATCTGAATGTACTCAAAGAATCTTTTTTTACCAAAGTAGGCCAACATTCTACCTATATAGCTGACCTCTGCATGTAAAGGTGAGATAAATAAAAAACGTGATACAGATTGTATATGTGCATGTGTAGTTTGAGTTTGTTTGAGTTGAGTTTCTGATGGACACAGACACCTGCGCTCCTGGCTCAGGTTCAGAGTGCAGCTGCTCCCTCACTTGAGAAGGCAGCAGTTATAAGTTGCTGTGCTCAGACCTTTGGATGGTAGGGGGCGGACGGAAACCCTATACCCCCCCCACCAGCAGTTTGTCAATACAACCAAGGACAGTGGAAAATATGTTCCTGAAGGCAACACACTGCACTGTACCTGACAGCAACCAGGAATCTAACACGATAGAGCAGTCATGATGTAGCATAACATGACGTAGCAGCGATACCACAAAGGTGGCTTTTTGATTTTGGCCATTTGATTGATACTGACACAAGTAACAAACAAGAAGCAGTGTCATTCTGTCATGAATTAATTTGTGCACATATTGTTGTAGCTCACATCATACTATAAGGACGACGTTTGTGCAACTGAAGGTCTTCACAACCACAGGGTAAGCCTACCAGTTAGTGCCGTTTTTCAAGGCTTTCTGGCAGAGCACAGCGGCAGAGCTGTTTTGGTATGCTATCAAATTTCACAGCATGAGCCAACCTTTCAAAATGCAACGTCTTGAATTCACCTTTGAAGTGCTCCCCTTGACGGACTCTACAGGTGAGCCAAGGCCTCATACTCGCTCCGGGGCTGGCTATTCCTGTTTTTAGTTGAACTAATAACGTATTAAAAGTTTATCTACAGACGTAGATATACTGACCATGTAACTCTGCACCAGCACACTTTTATTCTTTCCATGGCTATATGGGGATCGAAAGACAGTCTGTCCTTACATCACTCACACAGCACAGCTGATGCAAAGCCATAAATATCCCTCTGAGAAATGGAAAACTAAACCTGGAAGTATGTGGTCCCCCTTAAAGGACTGCGGTGGAACACCTAGCACTAACTCACCTTAAAACACTGCTTACAACATAAGACATTCACATCCAACTAGCCACACATAAATGCCCCCCTGCGGGCAATCTATCAGTAAGTACTGAATTATTAATTCACCCCTCTAACAAGGCCTCTTTTCTCTGAGTTTGTGTGCATATGAGAGAGGGGGTGATTTTAAGAGTACAAAAGTGATAAAGCAACAGATGGTCTACGAGCCAGACGGAGACACACGCAGAGAAACAGGAATATAACACTTGATGACACATCCTGCTGTGGTGGTTGAGAGACATTGATAAATCTCCTCACTCGCTTATTGACTTGACATCATCTGCAATTTCCTCCGAACATTTGATTTGAGTGCTGTGGCATGTGTTTGTCGATAGAAACCAGATGGTGCTCAGGAAGCTTGGCTATGGTATCATAATGTTTATGGAATCATGATGGCACAAGATCTGGGACAGATATATGGAAAAACTCCTCAGAGTAGTTGTACGGCTGCCCCAGATTGGGGTAAACTCAATTGAAACGCCAATGAAACGACATCTTGCTTCCTAAATTTTCATGCCTCTCTTTTTGAAACAGGATGTTGGGGCAGACAAGCAGAGAGATATATAATTTCACCTAAGTATACCTCAGCTTTCTCAAGGTCACGCAAGTCTGAAGAAATTCAAGAAAAAAAAAAAAAAAAACTTGGCACCAACTAAGGTTGTTTAGAAAAAGGGTAAAGACACAGTTGGTGGTTTCTGGAGGCAGGATCACACTCACAACTCAATTGACTGTCTCAGTTTTCTGTTTGTATTTTCAGCTCTCATAGGAGAAGATGCTCGTGTGAAAAAAGGCCCACTGGACATTTTTAACTGATTAATCAATTAGTTGTCAACTATTAAATGAATCGCCAACTATTTCAATAATGTATGAATTGGTTTGACTCATTTATTTATAATTTTAAAAAAAAGTGAATATTTTCTGGTTTCTTAACTCCTCTTTGGCAGTAAACTGAATATCTTTGAGTTGTGCCCAAAACAAGACATTTGAGTACGTCACGCTGGGCTTTGGAAAACACTAATGAACATTTTATAGAACATTCAACTAAAGAGAAAATGATCTAAAATTAATCAACAAGGAAAATAATCGTTAGTTGTAGCTCTGCTAAGAAGCATCCAACCCATGTTCATTCCAAGCTGGGAGGTGGGTCTACTGACACACACGGCTGTGCCCAGTATGGCTGTGTCAGTTAGAAAGGGATATAATGGCTTTTTAGCCATACTTACAGAGAAAGGCTTTCTCAATATTTTTATATTCCGTAATGGCATGGTGAAGGGTCAAGAGCACTCTGTTCAAATTTCACTGGTTAGAAGTTTTTATACATCTGCTAACATAAGGCTAGGAAAACAAAAAGTTGGCTATTAACATTTATAAAAAAATAAATAAATGTAAATTTTTTTCAGCTGATAAATGGGTGTGTACGTGTACAGTGGTGTGAAAAAGTGTTTGCCCCCTTCCTCATTTCCTGTTCCTTTGCATGTTTGTCACACTTAAGTGTTTCGGAACATCAAACCAATTTAAACAATAGTCAAGGACAACACAAGTAAACACAAAATGCAATTTGTAAATGAAGGTGTTTATTATTAAAGGTGAAAAAAAATCCAAACCATCATGGCCCTGTGTGAAAAAGTGATTGCCCCCTAAACCTAATAACTGGTTGGGCCACCCTTAGCAGCAACAACTGCAACCAAGCGTTTGCGATAATGTGCAATGAGGCTTTTACAGCGTCCTGGAGGAATTTTGGCCCACTCATCTTTGCAGAATTGTCCTAATTCAGTTACATTAGAGGGTTTTCGAGCATGAACGGCCTTTTTAAGGTCATACCACAACATCTCAATAGGATTCAGGTCAGGACTTTGGCTAGGCCACTCCAAAGTCTTCATTTTGTTTTTCTTCAGCCATTCGGTGGTGGACTTGCTGGTGTGTTTAGGATCATTGTCCTGCTGCAGAACCCAAGTTCGTTTCAGCTTGAGTACCCGAACAGATGGTCGGACATTCTCCTTCAGGATCTCTTGGTAGACAGCAGAATTCATAATTCCTTTTATCACGGCAAGTCTTCCAGGTCCTGAAGCAGCAAAACAGCCCCAGACCATCACACTACCACCACCATATTTTACTGTTGGTATAATGTTCTTTTATGAAATGCAGTGTTCCTTCTACCAGATATACTTGGACACACACCTTCCAAAGAGTTCCACTTTTGTCTCATCGGTCCACAGAATGTTGTCCCAAAAGTCTTGGGGATCATCAAGATGTGTTGTGGAGAAATTGAGACGAGCTTTGATGTTCTTTTTGCTCAGCAGTGGTTTTCTCCTTGGAACTCTGCCATGCAGGCCATTTTTGCCCAGTCTTTTCCTGATGGTGGAGGCATGAACGCTGACCTTAATTGAGGCAAGTGAGGCCTGCAGTTCTTTGGACGTTGTTGTGGGGTCTTTGTGACCTCTTGGATGAGTCGTCGCTGCGCTCTTGGGGTAATTTTGGGCGGCCGGCCACTCCTGGGAAGGTTCACCACTGTTCCATGTCTTCGCCATTTGTGGATAATGGCTCTCACTGTGGTTCGCTGGATTCCCAAAGCTTTGGAAATGGCTTTATAACCCTTTCCAGACTGATAGATCTCAATTACTTTCTTTCTCAATTGTTCCTGAATTTCTTTGGGTCTCGGCATGATGTGAAGCTTTTAAGGATCTTCTGGTGGACCTTACTGTGTCAAGCAGCTCCTATTTAAGTGATGCCTTGATTGTGAACAGGTGTGGCAATAATCAGGCCTGGGTGTGGCTAGAGAAATTGAACTCAGGTGTGGACAACCACAGTTATAGTATGTTTTAACAAGGGGGGCAATCACTTTTTCACACAGGGCCATGATGGTTTGGATTTTTTTCACCTTTAATAATAAACACCTTCATTTATAAATTGCATTTTGTGTTTACTTGTGTTGTCCTTGACTATTGTTTAAATTGGTTTGATGTTCCGAAACACTTAAGTGTGACAAACATGCAAAGGAACAGGAAATGAGGAAGGGGGCAAACACTTTTTCACACCACTGTATGTATACATTACGCTACAGTCAAAAATGTATTTATTTTTTCGCTGTGACTTTGTCTTGGCATGCGCTCCTTTACTCTGATCTCACTAAAAAAGTATTCCAGTGAGATTGGGGGAGTCCATCATATGCAGGAGAAAAGAGAGTGTGGAAGACATATTAGACAAAGAAAGGAGACAAGAGGATTGTCGGTTGGCAGCAACAGGGTGGATATGAGAAAAATCCCAGGAATGCTGAGAAAGCATAGCTTTCCAGGCTTGCAGACAGAGGAGGAAGGAAACAAGAGTATTCACAGAGCATGGAAACCTATATACCAACTCACTCACACACAAACACACAGGAGGACTCACACAAGTCAGACACCCACATCTTTGAAAATAAATACAAAGATGATCAGAACGACCATTTACAGTACAACAAAAACAGGCAAAATTATTCAAGATTAAGTTCTTGATGTTGTGACAATCTACATTAGGACCGTCTCAAATGAACTAAATAAGCACGAGCTCTAAATAAATCCGGTCTCAAAACTAACGGTCATTTAATCTGTACAAAAACACTTAAACACACTGATCTTTCAGGAGTTATCACTTGCAATCTCTTTTCCTTACAGAGTTGAGCTGAGCCTTTTGTCCCATCACTCCACATGTTCTTATTGTGTAATCCCTTTTAACCAACTGTCTGGGTTAAGATCCTTATCACATTTGCTGCAAACCAGTAAAAAAGACCACCCATGGGGCGACCTCTAGCTCAACCATTAAGAGTGTTCGCCCCATGTTGGCGGAGTCCTGCAGCGGCATGAGTTGGAATTCCGACCTGTGGCCCTTTGCTGTGTGTAATTCCCTATCTCTCTCGCCCCCTTTCATGCCTATCAACTGTAAAAAAAAAAAAAAAAAAGCCCTCAAAAAATAAAATAAATAAAGACCGACCACCCATTATAGTCATTCAATGTAAGCCAAGTTGAGTGCAGGCCTGACTTTTCTTCCTGATACTAAGGGATACTGTATATCTTTGAGGTTTACATCCCCTGGTTGGGCCGTTTTCATCTGTGTGATTCACTGTCCAGTGTTTTATGAGAAACACAAGGAGAGCCAACAGGCTTGGAGAAGTAACGAGAGAAAACCTGTCACATCTTTATAACTCCTGTACCCTGAGGCCTGGTGGACTGCTGGAATGAGAGGGGGTGGGGGAGTTCTCTACAATGAGCAATTATCATTTTTTCACCAAGCTTCTTAAACAAACCTGGGTCTAGCAAAATGTAAGGAAAGATTGGCGGTGGAAGGCTTTGCCACACTGAAAATGTAAGCCATCATTTTTCGCAGCAAAGAAAATAAACATCATCTGTAATGTACCTGGATTGCCCCCCCACCAGACATCTCTCCATTTGTCCATGAATAGGTTTTGTGTGTGTGTGTCTCTCAAGCCTGTGTGTAGCGATTACTAACAAAACAGTGTAAAGTGTAATTTTGGGCTATTTTTCGAATGTTTTGTTGTTATACAAAAAAAAAAAAAAAAATGCACAATGTTCCCCCTAGTCATGAATCCAAGGAGAACATTGTGTTTCTAACTATCTTTGTATATGTGTTTCTGACTGCGATGCTGCCAAAGAGCAGACTTGGTACAAAACATGTACTGACAAGGCTGGTGATAACTGCTGCCGTTTACACAGGATTACATCAACACTAAACACACCTCGACACACACACACCCCTTCTTTAGACCATGCTAATCGAAGCAAAATAAAATAGTGCATCATTTGTTTGCAACTTTTCATTACAATGTTGTAACTTTCATTCTGGCAAAGAAACCAAGAATTCATAGTGTTTGAAAGCCTATGTGGGGTAACCTTGTGAGGACTGACCTGTATATAATTACCTATTGACTAATAATGAATCCCTCTAAAATGGTAAACTGCAAATATTGAACATAATTGATGATGTAATAAATGTAAATCAGTCTCACATTTATATATCACCCCAGCCTCTAAGGTAGCAATATAACAACGTCAGTGGGAAATGAGTGCATAATAGAATGTCAGATCTGTGTGCGTAATAGCTGGCAGCAATGTTGGAATGATTTTTGTGTGCGCATGCGTGTGTGAGTCTGTATTTGTTAGTCAAAGCAGCAGTGCACTTATAAGGCCTGGAAAGTGGGTGCTGCTCTCTTTTATAGCTACAGTAGTTCATCCCGTATTTACAATTCATTCAGTAAAGTGGCAACAGCTAACATGGAGAGTACAAAGCACTGTGAAACAAACAGCATGTCACTGTGACCAATTATTACTATTAATCCAAAAGGTACTTTGAGACTGACTGAGATAAGATAAGAGTTGGACTAGATAGATAGATAGATAGATAGCATATAAATGTGAGTAATATGAAAATGAGCACCACAATCTAGTGATAAAAACCTTAACTACGCAAGCATAACAAAAGATGATGCATAAGCTCAGGGGGGGGATCATTATGTGGAGACTAGTCTATTTCAGTGACGATTCATTTAGGGGATTGCTCCGGTGCCGCCGGAAGATCCACCCGGATTTCCCTTATTTTTGGCCAGATTTCAGTCACCATCCGCTTTCTTTGTATTGACATTCTTGTATTGACATACAGAGTACTGTCTAGACCTGCCCTTTTATGAAAAGCGCAATGAGATAACTGTTGTTGTGATTTGGCGCTATATAAATAAAATTGAATTAAACTTTGGTTGATTTATGCGGACTATATTTAACTGCTCCTTAGATCTTTGCAGGGTAAATCCAGACAGCTAGCTAGACTTTGTCCAATCCACCAAAACTAGTTGCTTCCCCAGGCTATTTTGCAGAGGCCCTGTTATTAGCTTATCGCCATCCAAGATGATTGTGATTGGTTCAAAAAAATGGCAATAAACCAGAACACATTTTTCTCCCATCCCAGAGTGCTGTGTGGACTTGCCAGACCTAGGTCTGGCTATGCAAGACTACGTGGACACCAAGACTACTGAACATTGACAGAAACTTGTAATAAAAGGCTTTTATATAGAACATTGGAGGAACAAAATGAATGATCCTTCATGCAAATCCCCAAGTAGAGTGCAAAGACATCAATGTTCACAAATGCACAAAAGCTGTACAAAAGCTTACTCCAATAACAAACAGTTGCTTACCCTTGACACGGTGAGGGGCATGCTGAAGTCCTTGCCACCCTGCAGCCTGAAGCCCCAAGGCGCTGGGCCGCTGAGGGTTACAGAGTACACGTTCATAGCCTTGAAAAGAGAAAGGAGGAAACAGTGTCTTAATTAGCCAGGAAGTCTGGAAAATGTCCTTTTCTGCTTTATCCAAGCAGCTTAGCTGCTGCATTTGTTTCACACAATCCACACAGAAACTGACACTGAAATTGTTTTCTTTCAGAGTATACTGTTACATCTTGGGAAAGTTCTGTTTTATGAATAAGCATGTTACAATAATCAATTTAACATAGTTTACAAGAAGATGAAATACCAGATCTGTTGCTGGGACACAACAAGATCTCTTGCGTCATAATCTCAGGTGAGCACCGGTTACACATTCATATAGGGGTCCAATTCACAATGATAAGTAAAATATACTATAATGTAAATGGGTAGCCTCAACAATCTACTGGACAATAAAAACAGAAGCAACATTCAACGTCAGTTATCATCTTTCAGTTTGAATACAGCCAACTCATTGTATTCAACAAATAACCATTTCAAGTGAACTACAATGAAACATTGGCCCATTTGCCCACAACAAATACTGTACAAACTTGCCTTGACATTTTTTGAATATTTTACATAATTTGTACAGATGTGAAACCATGAAAACCTTGTGAAACAACTTAACCAAAACAAATTGGTAACATAGAATGGCAAGTCACCAAATAACCAGGTCATTTTAGGAACCAAAGGTAACCTGAGACATCCGGCTATATCACTTGCGCATTACGGCTGTACCTGCACCCCTAACACACCTCTTGCTCCTCCTACTCAACCCTACCAGGTGTCATTGCTCTCCGTGACCCACAGCTTGTTTCCCAAGATGCCACCATGCAAACCTACCTGTTCCTTAGGGGCTGGCCAATAGCCCAAACCTGAGAGAAAGCTAGATAGTCAGTAAGCTAGTGCAAGCAGATTCTTTCTGTTGGCAAAACCTACCCCCGACACTGTCTGTGACACAGGCGGGCCATAGCCTCTCCTCACTCCTCAGAGGCTATATAAGGAATGTAAAACTACACCAAACTATTTCAGCCCAACACCCACATGAGTCACAGAGAGAGAGAGAGGGGGGGGGGGTAGGAGAACGGAGAGAGGTAACATCAACTACCCCTATATTCTGGCAAAAGCCTACAACATCCAAGTCAATGGATTTATTTATATATATATATATATATATATATATATATATATATATATATATATATATATATATATATATATATATATATATATATATATATATATATAATATACGTGTACTTGAGCAGCAGCAGAGGGCCACAAGTTAAACAAAGTGTACATTTCTTATGGAGGGCATGAAGCACAGAACAACCAAACCAGCAATTATACTTTAACATTAAGTCCTTAAAGCAACAGAGGAGCTCACAAATAGTAAAAAAATAGGGCTCCTAAATAATAGAAGAAAATAGCAATATGGCCCTTGTCAAAAACTAAAAAGCAACCAGCCAAGCACCCCAAATACCCCCATCCACAAAACCTGCTAATTAAATGGGAATTCTCTTCAGGTTTTTAATTTGTATCAGTTTTTTGTGTACGAATAATTGGATTGGATTTATTTACTGTAATTTTTCTCATATTATACCTCCTATAGAGAAGTTCAGGATCCAATAAAATCAATTATAAGACAGACAGCCTGAGACAATAAAAAGGAAAGACTCAGAGCACCTACAGGTAATGGAAGTTAGATTTTACTTGTTTTTTTTAAACAGATTATGATAAGAGTGCAAGCAACAACATGAATCTGGATGCATTTCAGTTCATTAAATACCACCCTCTATATTAAGCCAGTGGAGTATTCATTAACCTATATGCTAGTTGATGCATGTGGTCCATATTCAAGTGACGGTGTCCCTGTTTATGGTATTGCTATTTATAATCTATGGTGTCACTGTTAATGTTTCTATAGGGACTCGTACTTTTAATGGGAGTGCTGGTTAATTATCCTCACGTACACGAAACTAGACGCTTATTTCTTATAGGCTACGCAATTATGAGCTTATTAAGTTTTTAATTCATTTCAGTTTTTAAAGACCATTTGCAACAGCTGGTTAAGACTGAAGAATGAGTAATGTGTATAGGCCTAGCTTGAAATATATAACCTTTACATTCACAATAGAAACGGCAGGAAGGGACACGAAAACTGGCTAGTTAGGTTGCGCCTCTACAGACCGACGGTGGTTCAGAGCAGCCAGCCAAAGTCATAAAGTGCACAGTAAGGAGCACAACACAGCCCATACAATGACATAGACTGTGAAAAAGTTCGCTTTAAAAAGTTACTCCACACACGAAGGAATGCGTTTAAACGTTTGGACAAAGAATACGCTTACCTCTTGTCCCTCCCTGTGTCCACCAGACATCACGAGCGAGTCTACTGGATAAAAAAGTCAATCGGTAAGTAGGCTAACTTTCGGACTTCCTTAAAGCGGACGTCAAGAAGCCACCGTGGATCCCCTTGGTGAGCAGCAGTATCATCCCTCAAAAATCTTTTAGTAGGACTCGGCTAACACGTCACAGGTCACGTGGGCCGCTGCTTCATTTCATACCACTTCATAACCATGTTTCATACTTGGGCTGTAAACCAAAGGAGGCCGAGCTAATAAATCATAATGACGTTTATACCACTTTAAAAAAAACATTTATTTAAAAAAATAAAGTCAAATACATCAAGTTGACGAAACAATTTTTTTAACAGAAAACCATCAGTTCCCTAAACATAGGTGTGATAGCCAATCAAAAGAGCAACTTAGCTAGCGTTAAAAAAAGATATTCAGAGCTTTTTCTTGAGTAAAAGTAGCAATACTACAGTGTAAAATATGTTGTTTGTAACAAATAAAAGTCTTGCATTCAAAAGTAAAAATAAGAAGAAAAAAAGTATTAGCATAGAAAATGTACCAAAAGTAAAGTTATGCTACTCATTATTCAGAACGTTTGTAGCTGCTAAAATGGGAGCTAATTTTAATGACTATATGTATAGCCTACTGTTGGGTAGCTTAACCTTTAATAATGTTATGAAATTTGTCGATTTCTATTTTGTATATCATTAGTCTAATCTGTAAAGTGACTAGTAACTAATGTGGTGAAGTAAAAAGTATTTTTTTTTCCTCTGAAATGTAGTAAAGTAGAAGTATAAAGTATAATATAAAATGGAAACACTCAGGTACAGTAACTCAAAATTGTACTTAAGTATACTTAAGTAAATTCCACCACTGGCCTTACCTTTACCTCTAAAGGTAAAAAACACACAAACATTAATCGTCTTATTTACATATCTAATCTGTTTGTTTTAATGTACTGCATGTATCTGACAGCTATAGTTAATGTTACTTTAATACAGAACATATATTGAGCTTTAAAAATTGTGATGCATAATAAATAGTACTGTAGCTCCACCTCACCTCGACCAGCTACACTGCACAAGTGCTGGGTACTGTTTTCTGAAAAATGCATATTTTATAAATGGTTTAAATTATAACAAATGGTGTTGATAATAATAAATAAAGCATTTAGAACAGGCATAGCCCATTGGTAGGAACAACTTGAAAATGCCAAGTTGTAAAAAGAAGTGTCTTCTATACAAAGTGTCATTCTGCAGTACAGTTGCTTTTGATACTTAGATTAAGACAATCTACATATGACACCCTCTAAACATACTTAAAAAGTACTTATTTTAATGAGATACACAAACGTAAGGCTTGTATTTGTAATGGAGTATGTTTACACTGTGTTGTTGTTACTTTTGTATAGGTAATGGCTGTATACTTCTTCAATACTGTTGCTAGATAGGCTATAGATGTACAATGTCTTATTTATCCTATATTTCTCTATCACATTAGAACTACACTTTATTTTTAATACGTATTCTTCTTATTGGTATAGGTAACAGCAACGTTTAATACATCACTGATAGGCTACTGTAGCATAGCTTTTGATCAAATTACTCTCAAGGCGTGGGAGACCTTGTGACTAAAGAGATGCAGCAGATGACCAGCAGATGGAGACAAACTGCAACAAAAAGGAAATGGTACCCTTAGGGTGCTGCCCTGCTCCATCATCATCATCATCACAGTGGCTGAACAAGTGAAGAAATCATGAATCATCAGTGAGGGCCTTAACTCGGAGCTTAGATTGCTTGTTACAGACGATTTAATTGTTCGCCCGGTTGCATGCAGTAGTCTACTTGGAATAGCTGATAATCGAGTAAAATACTGAAGTTGTTTGTATAAACGTTGCGGAACTGTTGGCCTAATTTAGGGGCTTTGACGTTAGCTAGCTAGCTAGCTAAACACACCAAGCTCAGTTAAACTTGTAAACACTTTTGTGAAAGATGGCTGACAACGGCGCACATCCGACTGAAGAGGACCCAGCCGCAGCTTTCCTGGCTCAGCAGGAGAGTGAGATAGCGGGGATAGAGAACGATGGTGACGGGTTTGGGACTCTGGAAGAAGCGGAGGTCGTACAGCAGTCTCAGCCGGAGCCGGTGGCCAACTATGGCAAGTTTGTGACTGAGCTAATGGCAGCTTCGGCTCGCAAGCTAACGAGCTAACTAAAGCTAGCTACACACCGACAACGTTACTTTAGTAATTTCACAGCACGTCCTCCTGCGTTAGATATGTTAAACCATGTAGCTAGCATTTTACTAACACTGAAACGACCAAGCAAGTGTAACGTTATAGCTAGCTAGTAGTAGCTGAGCTTAATAATGTTAGCTAACTTTAGCTATGAACCAGAAAAACCTGTCATGTTAACTGTCAAAGCCAAAACATAGCGATAAGTGCCCAAACAGGTGCTGCTGCATTTCTGAGGTTGTAACGTTAAGGTTTATCGTAAGAACAATAGTCTATGTGCCACTGCCTTAGTTAGTAACCAACATAAGTTGATACGGAAGGAAGGGTAACTTAGCTAGCTAGCTAACTGGAAAAGTCCATTCTAACAATAAACTTTGTTTTCTTGTAACAATGTTAGACGGTTTCGATGATGAGCCTGCTACCGTGAATGGGGATATGTTTCAGGTGAGATATTATATTCTAACCGAAGTCTATCTCGTTGTAGGCCTATGTGTGGTTGAGTTTTATTCTGAACACCATGAAATCATTTCATTTACTTTCCCTTTTATTTTTTGTATTGGCATTCCTGTATGGTACGTTATGATGTAATTGGTTTTTACCAGCTACCCGGTATTTGAATCAAATAGCTTACGTTAGTTGTTAACTTAAATGTTGAATGTCCTCCAAAAGGAATCCAATGGCCCAACAGACAACTATGCAGCCATCGCTCAGGTGGATATTCAGAGGCAAGAGCCAGAGAGTTTACGCAAGTGGAGAGAGGAGCAGAAGACACGCCTTGAAGCATTAGGTGAACAAAGATTGGGAATTCATAATAGGCCTATTGTGTAATGCACTTCTTACTTTGCAACTGTAATTAGTCCACTGTGGTTTTCTCATTTTGTTATACATCTTTTTGCTTTTGACCGTTTTAAGACAAATGATCAGTTCTTTTCCTCTATTTTTCCTCATTTGGGGACTCTGACTATGTTGTTATCTGCTGTTGCTCCCTAATAAGACTCAGCATCAAAGGCAGCAGAGGCAGAGTGGAGAGAGAAAGCCAAAAAAGAGCTGGAGGACTGGCACGTACACCAGAATGAGCAGATGGAGAAGAACAAGGCCAACAACAGGTTAGTGTCTATGCCCTCTGTTAATGTGCAGAGAAGTAACAGTTGGTTTATCAATATGATGTGAGATGTTGTAGTCACTATGCTCAACACATTCTATTCTACAGCTCAAGTGTTGTATTTGCAGATTGTCTTTTTTTCTTCGCAGTAGAAATCATTCAGAATGTTGTTTTTATTGTATATGTTAAGTCAGATGCAATGTGTGGCGACAGGAACACTATATTAACAAGACTGGATCACATTGTTAGGTGCTAGGACGGATGGTCCAAAAGGGGGCGGATTGATTGGTAATCGGTTGGTTTATGCATGAGGAGTGAGGTTGGTTAAGTTAATGGAAGAATATCAGGGAATGCCAATCAGGGGTAGAGTGGGGCAGGTCATGCCTTCACCTGTCTCTTCGGACCATTTATTCTAGCATCAACCCTGTAATATTAGGTGGACTAAACTGATGTTAATGAGTAATGTAGCAAATTAAAGCACTAAAGGATCAAATGTTGGAGTAATGGACATAGTATAACAGTTTAATCTTTAAAAGGATTGATAGTACTGCTGATTTAATTTGTTTATTGCTCATATATAGACAGTTTGTCTACTACTGAAAAATGGTTATTGTAGTCTGGTTGCAGTCAGTGATGTATGTTATGCTTACAAAAACATTGCAGCCTTTCCCTTTCTTGATCAAGCTAACCCCGTTCTTCTCTCACACTTTCCAACAGACTCTGTCCAAGTCTGGCACGGTATCACTCTGCATCTGTGGCTCTAGTTTCACCCTGTGTCTGTGAAAGTGCTGAGAGACAATCCTCTGATGAGATATTAGTCTAAGGCTGTGTGTCCAGTTAGAATGCCTGGGAAACAAAACAGGAAGCTGGCTAGCTAGAAGGAATGCAAACAGGGAGCAATTGTCACAGTTTTCATCCACGCCACAGCCAAGCACCAAAGCACTCTGTAGTTGCCTGAAATGCTTCGCCATTCCAAGCTTGTTTGTTGGAAACCATGTACTATGGTAGACGGATTGTATTCATTAGTCATTAGTTTTTTAAACCTTTTATATCCACCTCATTAGAGCCGTTTCTCAGTTGCTTACATAATCCTTATAATGCTGGCCCTAATTTGTCTCTGCTTGTTGTTTGACACTGAAACTGTTCTCCTTTCTCCTTATTTTTCCTGCTTTCTTGGCCTTATCTGCGTACTAGGATTGCTGACAAGGCTTTCTACAAACAGCCTAACTCTGATGTTATGGGCTTTGTGTAGGTTTAGAATTCTTATGCTTTTTAATGTTGTATGCCCTACCCCAGGATTTACTAGTTGATTTTCACCTAATGCATGTCAAAGCACTAAAATGCCTGTCTGTTTTTGAAGGCTTAATTTGGTATTTCTTACATTTTAATTTGATTTTTACATAGGCCATATATTGTTACAAAGTCTTCCACAAAGTGTATGATTGGTATAAAGAAAGGCATGACGTTGTTGTGAACCTTGTGCATGGTGCTGTTCATGTGATTGAACTTTGTGGTTGAGCACCATGCTTGGGTCAGATGGGTTTGCTGTTATGGGAACTGTTTGGAAGTCCCTCTAATATTGCAACTTATTCATATCTTTCTCTGGTCTCCCTCCCCACCTGCAGAGCATCAGAGGAGGCTTTCCTGGCTGAGAGCGATGGCGACAGTCCAGGATCTGAATGGGAGAGAGTAGCCCGTCTCTGTGACTTCAACCCGAAAACCAACAAACAGGCAAAGGATGTTTCTCGAATGCGTTCTGTCCTCATTTCTCTCAAACAGACACCTCTAGTTCGCTAGAGGAGGTCGCAGGGAGAATATTGTTCTAGAGAACATTGCCTTTTCAGTTTTAACCTCACATTGCATCAGAAGACTTTGTATGCCCTTTTCCATAAAATTCCTGGTATGTTTATAACCTTTGAAAACGTCCCGCCTTTCTTGATGATTATTATATTTATAATAACATACTTAACCCCACTCTCTTGTGAGAAGATGGACTATTGTTACGACACCTTTTGGCTGGTCAGTTTTATCACTGCAATACTTAAGAAAATATTGTTACTGTGTTTTAAACGATTTCCTTCCCCTTTAACTTAGAAATTATTAGGTCAGTATTCTTGCATGCCTCTGCCAATATTTTGGATGCACAATTTTTAGTTGTTTTTATAAATTTGCATTTTGGTCTAGTCAAACACTCGGGCACTATTGCGTATTAGATTGTAACCACTTATGCCTCTCATCAATGTAAAATTGTCAACACAAAGTCTTTATTCACATTCATTGTACTATGTTCCTGGTTACCATATTTAACTTTGCTAGTATATTTTTATCTTTCAAAATGCATAAGCTTGTGGCCTTTTTTTGATGTAGCTCTTACTCCACTTTGAGTATTTGGCCAGATGGATTTCCTCTTTAATTCGGCAAGGTTTCAGCAAAGAAAAAAAAAAAATCACAACCAAAGATCAAAATTTTCACATGATTAACGGTTTGTGCGATTTTTCATTTCTCTGTATTTTCTCATCTTAAGTTTTATGCACCATTATTATTTTTTTTTAAACTGTAATCAATAAGGTGTCAATTTCAACAGTAATGTCTGCATATTGTTTCACATGTTGCCTATTCGGACATAAGGAATACTGAAACAAGTGAATGTTAAAGGGGAACTGGAAAATAAAAACAGTGGAGTATGATCACCGGAATTAATTTGTCCTTACATCTTTTACAGCAAAGACTGTTCTATCTAAATGCCCTGGGCATAATCACGTGAATCCCAGTTTGTCCAATTGATGTGTGGCCTGGTACAAGCATCCATCCTTAGATACTCTCAGAAGCACATTGCTAAAGGCTGCTACTGTGAAATTGGAATTTGAGGTATTTACCCACAATTTTAAAAATTCAAATGTTAAAACAGAGAGCCTGAGAAGCCTGAGAAGCAAGAACAAGTTTCCAGGTGTAGAGCCAGCATGCCTCAGCATAGATAGTGATTTTACAAAGTGCTGTGGCATCCCATGTGGAGCTCTGCTACTAATGGGTTTAAAGGCCCCATGGCACAAAAATTTCACTTTGAGGTTTTTAACATTAATATGAGTTCCCCCAGCTTGCCTATGGTCCCCCAGTGGCTAGAAGTGGTGATAGGTGTAAACCGAGCCCTGGGTATCCTGCTCTGCCTTTGAGAAAATGAAAGCTCAGATGGGCCGATCTGGAATCTTGACCCTTATGAGGTCATAAGAGCAAGGTTACCTCCCCTTTCTCTGCTTTGCCTGCCCATGAGAGAGAGAGATATCATGGCTTTGAAACCAGCAAAGCATGGCAGTTGGTCAAGGCCACACCCCCCGCCTCCACCTTGCCGCCTCTCTCTTCCTCCAAAAAGCATCATATCTTGGAACCTTTAAGTGAAATTAAGTCTGTTTAATGTTAAGGTGAACATTAATACTGAGCCCATCTTGTGTCTAAAAGCGTCCTTCCATTTAAATTGTCTCACCCAGGTCATTTATATAAAAAACTGTTCACAATCAATGTCCCTACTTTTGTTTAAATAACCTGGTAAATAAAGGCTGTATATGGAGTAGGAGTCACCTGAATACAGGTGTGAGTGTGGTGCTTTATCTCAAATACAAACAGGACACCAGCTTCAAATGAAAATGTATAATCAGGTGTTAATTATTTCAGTGACAATACATGGGAACATTTGAAATGTAACCTTAAAGCACACAAAGCATAATTTATATTTATCAACATTTTGCTTCAATGCTATTGTAGCACAATACAAGTAAAATCCAGCTTGCTGGTCTGGAAGCCACTTACACTGTTGTTCCATAGTGCTAGTCTGAAGCTAAATATTTTATCACCATGAGCAATTTAGTTTTCAAACACTAAATACTGTTTGCATTAACTAAATATTGGAACAGTGCTTGAAACAATGCATTATTCAGTTCATTCGAACAGTAAAATCAGTCCACTTCCAAGTTGGATCTGGTCTGATTCTGAGTTGAATAAGCGGTGGCAGAGGTGTGGGATTGGTCCGTCTTCATTACTTTGATTTCACAGCTGTGGTAAAGACACCAACAATAATGGCAACTACAGTGAAGCCTTGAGCAAAGATGCGTCCCCTCATCAACAGCTGGGACTGCCTGGTTTTCCCTTGATTGAAGGCACGGAGGCCATAAATCAGCGCTCCTGCTGTTCCCAAACAACCTGGAGAACACAGAGCAAATCACAACTTGGTGATGACCAGATACTGTTACAGGTATATTCAGACATTTGTTGGCTATAATGGTAAAGATAAAGGATACCATGATGACGCATTAATAGCGGTCAAGTCTCCACTGAAGGTAAGTTCACCCAAATCAGTTTCTCCTTACCCTTGTAATGTCTAGCCATGCAGATATCCTACATACAACACAATGGAGAACTATGGATTTGTTGGGGGTGAAATTCAAAGAACATAAAATAGGCCTACCATTGTGAAACGCATATTTAGCTATCCACAGACTTCACTGTTAGCAGTCTGGAGGCTATTTAGAAATACTGTATACATTACAAAGGAGGGGGGTATCATCTAACCTGGTTATTGACACCGACAGTGCATAATCATAGAAAAAGAAAACACGTTGCGTGGATCGGGTTACCTAAACCTTGAAAATAAAATCCAAGGGTATCTCGGCAAACCAATGCTGACACGCCTAAAATTAAAGTATTACCAAGCAAGAGGCTCAATTGACAACGGTAGTGACAACTAACAGTGTGTGTGTATGTATGTATATATATATATATATATATATATATATATATATATACATACATACATACATACATACATACATACATACATACATACATACACACACACACAGTATGTATATATGTGACGTCGTTTCTATTGCAGGTGAGTTTGGTTGAGCTTCAAATGCTAACGTAAAATTAGTTATCTATTTGACCACACTTGAGAATAAAGGACGAGCTTTACTGCCTCGGTACTACAGTTGTGTAACTTTGCTAGTGTTACCCCCCTTGTATAACTCACCTATTGGGACGAATGGGTTCTCCTTTGTTTTTCTAATCAGTTTTTCTTTGAAGGTCTCATCTTTGACTCTCGGCAAAGGGTTGAAGCCTTCGATAATCGGGGGCTCAGAAAAGTTAAAGGGTACAAGTGCTGGTGGCGATGATTTAGGGGTTTGCTCAGGGACCGCTGGTGCTGTAGCTGCCGCCATGTCTACCTCTAACCAATGAGTTGCGGAAATAAACTTCCGGTTACATTTGCTCTCAGGCTTCACAATAAAAGTCCTAATTTAAATGTTATGAATGAAAGCATGGTCATCTCCTGGCGTCTGCCGCCTGCTATGTATGCATTGTGCAGTATATATATAAAATATATATAAAAATCTAAATACATTTTAAAACGCAAATCTTCATCAAAGTGCACATTTCTATAGTATATACAATTGTATCCAACATTATTAGTCAATGGGATCTACCAATTTCAAAATCCCATGTAATAACTTCCATATAGCGTCAAGTCGTGACTCCTTATTAGCAACTGTTGTTCCAAAAATAAGAACTAACCATAACATTCAGAATATAACCCAGCCCTGCTACCTACTGGTCAATTGGTATTTATTTTCTAGTGACAGGTAGTACAATTTAACAATCAACAGAGGCATACAGGCTCAGATAAGCATTGTGCAACAATACGAATTAACTATGTTGCAAGGAATTAACCAATCTAAGGCACTGTATCTATGGTGTACTAGGACCGCATTTAGTTTGATCATTAAACTTTTGCTATAGATAGGACGATTACTGATAGTTTTAATAGTATTACTTGTGAACGTGTCTGCCAATATTTTAATAAGATCACCACAGGCAGCTCTATCTATCTCTATCTATCTATCACACGTATCGATATCTACATATATAGAAATAGATATACATATATAAAAATAAGCTCTCAATTCTCAGCATAAAAAACTAAAATTACCAAACGTAATTTCGATCTTTGTATGTCTTGACATGTGAAGAAATTGACAATAAAGCTGACTTTTTGACTTTTAAATGTATACAAATAAAATACATATCTATCAAATAGAAATCTGATGTTCTTTAAGACCAATTTTGCATCAATAAAAGGCAGCTCTCAAGACTGCACAATGACTCCAGCTGTAAAGAGGACTGTCAAATAGGAGCTGCAATAAAAAAAGCCAAAAATGATATTACTCAGATGAAATGTATACCAAGTCTTGATGTCAGCTGAAGTCAAAACATGAAAGGATAGAGAATGTTTTATAAAACACACAAATATATTTTTCAATCTTTTTATTGAATATTAAGGTAAATATTTCACATTAATACAGGCTACATAAAGTAGAGCCACTATACGACATGAAATTTACTCTCATTTTAACCCTTTTTAGTATGTAAACAATTATACATGTATTTACCACTCTAAAAGGTTCTGATTTCTCTTTCTCTTTAGGTAATCATCTAGTTCTGGGCCAAGTTTAAATAGCTACTTCATGTTGAGCCCCCTGCAGCCCAAGAACGGTGTATGCGGGTTTAAGTCAAAATTGCTAAACTACGCAGAGAATGGATCCTGTTAAACAGGTGCTTGCGCATGTTTGCATCATCGGGAGACTGATAACAGCTCTCGCCCAATTTTCTCTTTATGTTTGAGATAGGCACATCAAAGAATGGCGTCAAGAGAACTTCCAATTCTTCAACCTCTGCTCTGAACTCTCAGGTCACTACTAAAGTTAACAAGTTGTACATTTTTCTTTTTTCGTTGTCTTATTCGGTCATATTTGTCAGTTGGTATTTGATGTTTGCGCTGTGGGTCATGCTGTGTGCGTTTGATTGCTGTGGACGCGGTCTAGTTGACGTGGTTCAGGTGCACGTTGCCCACATGAGGTGCCCAGGTACCAGGCCACACCTGAGGGGAGAGACACCAATAAGGGGTATAGGTTAGAACTGTAGTCAATATTACAGCTTACTAATCGCAGAAATGCAAGTCTGACAGTTTACCTCCAAGCATATGATTAGACAGCATGGGTATAATAAAAGAGGACATTACCTGCTGTTGTGGGTCAGAGTTATCTGCATTATTTGGGACCACTTTGATAATTGGGCTCCATGCAGGGTCACTAGCGTGCAAACCATTGTACATCGGTCCCCCTGGCCCCTCTGCCATGGGAGGATGAGGGGGCAGCATAGTTCCTCCATACATTGACATAGGCATCCCCTGAACAGGCAATTACACGTAATTGTTAAAAGATGTGTACAAATGAGGAACAGGGGGGTAAAATAATCTACAGAGCTATGGCTTTGTGTTACCTTTGGGAAGTCCATGTAACTGTTGGGCAAATGCTGATGCTGGTGGTAGTTGTTAGCAGGGTTTGCAATGCCTGTGTCATCTTGCTCCATTGGCTGGTGCTGAGAGAAGGCCGACTGCTCTGCCTGCAGCTGAGGGTGCATCATGTGGCTGCTCATCAGGGGCTGGGACCAACCAGACATGGCCTCTGTATCAAGACACACAGAAGGTTGGCAGTAGTAACTAGGTGGTTGTGTTTATAATTCACACTTCTGAGATTTGCCCATTTGTCTTAATTCTGGCAAACAATATAATCAAAATTCACATCAAAATTTGCATTTGTTGTTCTTACCCGAAGCACTGCCGACCCCAAATGACCAAATGCCTCCCTGTCCAACAGATGCCGTGTAGCTGGTGGTGAGGAGAGGTGGGTTGACAGAACCTGTCTGCCTGATCCTGGCCAGCCGCTCTGTGCCGATGGGTGGGGGAACCTTCCGGTCCTGCTGTGAGGAGCTGCCTGGCTTAGGCTGGGGAGGAGGGGGCACAGCTGAGGTGGAATGGGCAGAGGATGACACCGTAGATGGAGGTGGGGCAGGAGACTCGCCTGGTAAAGAAGAGGCAGTACAGGAAGAAAAAGTTAGGGGCAAATCAGATTTACACATTTAAAAGTACTGCTAAAAGCAGAAAAAAAGAATACGCCGGTAAAGACACAATTCATGAATTTAAAACTGGTAACAGAAGAAAGACCGCAATATAAATATCAGTTACAGTTTTTTAAGTCTAAATTGATCAATCAGAAAATCCCAATGAAAACAAGAGTGTGAGCCTATTACCTGATGTGGATGCACTCCATGGATGAGGGGAAAAGTGCTGTCTGCTGAACGACGGTGTGCCAACTGCTGTATGACCGTGCAGATACACAGGGCTGCCAGTGATACTGGTGGCATAGCTGGTCAACGCTGTGGGTGCAATTAATGAAGGCAATTAATGAAATAGCTCATTATTGAGCATATCAGAAAGAAAACTGTTCCAAAACTACAAACAAACAAACAAACAACCAAACAAGGCCTTTTGTTGAGACGTGTTTAATGTATGATTACTGTTAATAACCCCTATTTTAATGCAGTTAATTTAGTTATGTTCCTCTTAAAAACTGATTCCTGTAATTAACTAATTAAATGGTTAAACATCACAACGATCTTGTATATACTACAATAAATATTCATACCGATGGGACTGTTAACCATCCTCTGTGAGGCTGAACGGTAGCCTGGGGCTTTGGAGCTGTCTGGAGGAGGTGGGTGCATCATATTCTCCATCTGGCCCATGTAGGCTGGTGGGGCTGAATAGGACTGCTCTGGAGCTGATCGAGTCGGCAGATGGCATGCACCCCACACCTGATTGTTTCCAACCTGCAAGGCAAGCACAATTGATGATGGAGGCCGTGACAGGAGCCATGACATGTGTATCGTTTAGTTTATTCAGCTATTTAAAATCCTTCTGTAGCATTTAAAGACACTAGAAAAGAACAGCTAAAAGTAAAACAAGATGTCAGGGTAATGTTTATATTATAAATGCTACTTCAACGCACCTGGTTATTGTTATCAAAGATGCTGCTGAAGTTGAAGAGGCCTGCAGGACCAAAGTTAGGGGGTATCTGCTGAGGCTTGCCTGCATTGGCCACATGCTGCATCTGGGAACCGTTCATCATCCCCAGGTTAGCAGGGACCTGATGGGAGCCTTGAGCTTGGTTCTGGGCTTGTGGAGGCAAAGTTGTCGACTGGGACGTTTGGTTTTGGGTCTGCTTCGGGTGTTCTTGCTGAGCATTGAAGGGCACAAACACAGATTGTTGTTGCTGCTGCTGCTGTTGTTGTTGCGTCTGTTGCTGCTGCTGCTGTTGCGTCTGCTGCTGTTGCTGCTCAGGAAGCGAATAGTAAGGCCCTGGTGGCTGCATACGATGGGAGACTCTGGGCGCAGGGGCTGAGAAGTGGGGTACAGTGTTGTTGGGGTGTGCAACATTGTGTGAGAGGACAGGAGGCGGTACTGAGGGGTGGTGGGAGCTCGGCTGTGGGTTGAGGAGGGGTGGCGGAGCCTCTGTGGATGGTACAGAGGAGGGAGGAGGAGGTAACTGCTGTCGAGGCTCTGGCTTGGGAGGTAAAGCCATGGCAGGGGCAGCAAAACCCACAGAGTTGATGCTCTCGCTGACAGAAACAGCTTGGTTTTCTGAAGATAGAGAGAGCTTCTCTTTACCAAGAGGGGCAACGGCACTGGACTCTGTTTTAGTTAGCTGGATGGGGGGCTGTGAGATAGGTCCGACAGGCTGCGGAAGGGCATTAGCGGTAGTTGTAGTGGAACTGTGATGTGCAGGAGAACCAGTGCCTCGTACTGCATTGCCGCCACTAGTAGAAGTAGCTGCAACAGACACAGCGGTTACACCAGCAGGCTTGGGGTCAGGGGCGAAGAGCTGTTTCCTGACAGAGGAAGGAGTGGGGATGCTCGGTTGGGGATTGTATGGAGTAGGATTAGGGGTATGAGGCGAGGCTGTAGATGTGTTAGGTGCACTGGTGGTGGTGTTGGTCGTGACTGAGGCTCCTGAGCTGGCTGTGTTGCTGTGCTCACTATGGGTCAAGTTGGTTCTGGCCTGGCCTCCAGTGCTGTTGGTTCCTCCATTGTGTTTGGGGGAGCTGTTAGCACTGCCGGGACTCACAGGACGCACAGGGAAGGATCCCCAGGTGCTTGCGGCAGGAGAGAAGGTGCCACCAAACTGGGCCATGGGTAGACGAGGGTGTCTGATCTGGTGCATGGTCTGAGCAGCCAGTAGAGCCAGCTGAGGGTGGGCGTACGCCAAGGGCAGAGACACAGGAAAGGGCTGTCTGACATTTGATGACAGTCCCTTCCCAATCTTTCCCCCGGCCTGAGAGGAGAGCGAAGACGAGGATGAAGAGGGCTGGAACGAGACGCCTGTGGAGACCAACGAGCTCAGGGATTTTGGCCCAGCGGTTGAACCGCTGGTGGGCCCTGTGGTACTGGGGAAGGAAGCTGGGGTCATTTTAGAGCCTGGGGCTCTGATGTGATTCCTTGGGATCAGATCTTCAAGCTCTTTGGCTGGGTCTTGGATTAGAGCATTGATCAGCTGGACTGCATACCTTGTAGACTCTGTCCCACCTCTGAAACAACAAAGCACACTTCATTCAGATTATGTTCTTGTGTTGAAAAGTAAAACGTATCAAATGTGATGACCTAATTCAGCTTGATAAACAAAACAGTTTTAGTGATAAAGTGAAAGTATGGTCTCTTTCGGTCCTCAGTTTTGAGTATTTTAAACAGCATAGTTAATGGCATTCAATTAACCAAAACACAGTTTATCTAATTGGCTGCAACACATGCAGTTATTAGAACCACTGCTGGTATGTAACCATCACTGCTGCCTCATTGTTCTCGTGCAATCAGCCTTCATATCTTAACGCACAGGAAATGCTTTGAGCCATTTACTAGCAATAGCAAATGTTTACTGTTTACACCATAACAATGCACAACCAAGATGCAGGCACCACATCCGCAAAGGCCTACTGACAAAACACATTCATTGGTTGCAGCCAGTGTGAGTTGTGGTTGGAAGCCAGCTGGCAGTTGACAGTCTCCGCTCTGCATGTGGAACTGAGTCTATGTTTGTCTATATTGCAATCTTCTTCTTCGTCTTGGTAATACTCAATTACTCAAAACACAAATTTGGATACAGTGTGCCTTTGCTCCGGAAAAAAAAAAAATGTCATGTCACACTATTGACTTATGTAAAATCTGTTTTTCATACAAATTCACAATTTAAAAAAACGGTGTCACCTCTTGCACTCAAATGGCACTTAGACTCTGGCATTGCTACATGACAAGTGTGAAGTTGTTTGGATATGATGTTCTCGAAAAAGCTGCAAGCAGCAATACCACTGTTCCAAAAAGTTTTGAACTGGAGGATGACATGTAAGGATAGGAACATTTAACTTCCCCAAATTCCAAAAATCCACTTGTCCCCATATTTTACACAAAGTGTCAGACTGTTGCACTGTAGGACTAGCCCAGTGGGAATGAATGACATCATCCAGAAGGGGCTTACATGCTTTATGCAACTAACCAGCTGTTATACACAAGCTGCAGTGCTGTTTATAGCCCACCAGAGGGCATTATTTTTACCTTATGGTGATCATCCTCTCCCCGTTCTTGTCCTTCTGTTTGTCTACGTCAATGTGAGCTCCTGTCACGTCCTGGATGGCTGTGATGTTGCAGCCACCTCGGCCCATGATCCGAGACACAACGGAGGCTGGCACAGATAGCTTCTTTGATCTTCAAAAAGAAATGTAATTATTTGTGTGTCTATACTGGCAGATGTTAACACTACTGACGGTAATTTACATTAACTGATACCCTCAAACCAAACAAAATGTTGTTTTCCCTTACAAATGTGTGAACATTAAGTAAGACGGGGCCATGTCAATCAAAACCCTTGCATTGGTTGCAATGCTCTCACATAAATTTAAAAAAAAACTGACCTTCTGACCACTTCCTTCCAACCTTCTTCTCTCTTCTGGCCTCTTTTGGGGCTTGTGAGGCTGAGCTTACTGTTGGGTGAGGTTATGGGAAGAGCCATGGTCTTGAATGGAGAGGGTAAGGAGTTTGAGGTGGAGTCGCTCATGTCCAGAGCTCTGTGACAAAACCGGCAAGATAATGACATAATCTGTTACGTCATGTTGGTTGACACTTAAGCTAGAGGTTGAAGTTAGAATGTAAGTCTTCCATTTAACAAAATGTACTGCACATAGCTCACACGTGAAATAGCACTTTAGCTATTAGCTTGTTCTTCCTAGATGATTAATATCCACTGCTCCATAAGGGACTCACTTTTGCGTTGGTTTTGAAATGGAGACTGTGACCTTGTTGTCCAGCTTGCCGTCAGTCTGCGGCTGAGGACAATGTCTCTTCTCTAGGCCACGCAGGAGGCCTTGGGCTGCTCCTGAGGAGGGGACTGAGGAAGAGGAGGATGAGGAAGAGGAGGATGAGGAGGAGGCGGAGGAGGTGAGGTCAGGGAGGTAGTTGAGCTCCTGACTCTTGCCGCCGCTGCTGCTGCTTTCACTGGCACAATCGGTGCTATCCAAGGGGTCAGAATCGCTGTTACCACCCGTCACTCCCCCTCCCCCACCCCGTGGCTCACCGTGGATCTTGTTCTTGTCAGCCTTGTGCTGTGCTAGTGCAACCTAGAGGGAAGACACAAAGACACAGACGTCACCGTATTGTTATTTTTGCATAGATAAAGAGACATTTTATCTCAATCTACAAAGCACATTATATATCAGCAATTACAAACAATACCATTGACAAAAAGCAGTAGTGCTCACCTGCGGATCCTGTAATATGATGGGTTCATTGGGCGAGTCCTTAGTCTTGTTCTTTTTGTTCTTGCGATTGGTGCTTGGGGTAGTGGCCACACTTGCTCGCTTCTTACCAAAAGCTGTAGTGAAAGTGGTGGAGGTGGCAGATATACCAATGGTGGTGGTGGTAGTTGCACTCGGAGGATCAATAGGAACCTCTTCTTCTAAAGGGGGGAACATTTAAACAGGAACATTTAACAACTGCTTAATTCTAGTACAATATTACTAAGTATATAAAATATAACTAAAAAACAATTATGCAGTCTGTAAATTTATAGCAAAAGTCATAAAAGGTTACCATCAGCTGAATCCTCCTTCTGCTCCAGCATCTCAGAAAAGTCATCCTTGGTTTTCTGCCCCTCCTCTTCCTCTTGCTTTCTCTTCTGCTCCTCCTTCTTCTTCTTGCGTTTCTCCTTACGCTTCTCACGTTTAGCAGCCAGGGCCTGCTTCTTGCTCTCCTCTCGAGACTGTCGCACACAACACAGAGTTGTATAAAAAAAAACATGTTTGTCCACATCCTCTGTATGTATTTAAAATGCGTTAACGTCCCAAAGCACAGCCATGGGGTCTGACGTTACCTTCTCCAAGTCTAGCTCCTTAAGGAGAATGCTAGCATTCTTGTTGGCCTCGGCTGCTTGCTGGTCTTTGGCTTTGACAATGGTCTCCATGCACTGGTGGCACTTCTTCAACAGCTCCTGCAACAAAGGGAAACCAGCAGCTGGAATTACAGCTCTGCTTAACATCTCTATTAGCTCTGCCAATTCCAAAAGATGAGGCAGACTTATAACTGAAAAGGAAAATCAACCTACCTTGTCAGCAATGGTGGCAATATATCTCATGCACTCAATGTCTGATGGGAATTGGTTGACCTCTTTCACAAGATACTGCACCACTTTTACATGACCCTGAAATGTTAACAAAAATGGTTAATAACCAGAGACTTTCTAAAGTGTAAAATGCAGGGTTTTGGAAAACTGTGCACCTTGCGAAACGCAGCCATGAGTGGAGTAATCTTGCGGTTATCGGCTGCATCCACATCAGCACTGGCATGAACTAAGAGCTGCACCACGTCAAAATGACCGCCATTTGCTGCTAGCCAGAGAGGAGTGTTCCCTTTCTTGTTTCGTACATCGATATGGGCACCCCTGCAAAGACAGGAAGACGTGTTGCCTTAAGGAGTCACATAAAGGCATTGCAGCTAAAAGGGCTTAGAAAAAAGACATGTATATGGATAAATCTATGGGCGATGTCTGATTTAAATAACAAAAAGAAGTGTGCCTTTATCTGCCTCACCAGCATTCAAAGTGTAAATAAACATGATGTGAAAAAGCACCATCTGTAGCTGCATTGAAACCAGCAATATGGGGCTTTGTTCACCAACAGCCTGTGCCAGTACAATGCCCTACACAAGCATCAAACTACTCACCGGCAGGAAAATTCTGACCTATTGCCCAGCCTAAGCAGCTAAATCTCAACAAAAGAAGTGACTGAGGTTACATTACAATAGGAATCCTGAATCCAAAAGCACTTACCTGTTGATAAGTAGCTCACAAAACTTGTAGTGGCCCTTGTCAGCAGCAATGGTGAGAGCAGTGTCTCGGGATGAGGGAACAGGGGGAGCGTTGACATCGGCGCCTTTGTCTAGAAGCACTCGGCCCACCTCTGCATAACCTCCTGAGGCTGCCTCCATCAGAGGAGTGAGACCAGTCTGCATGACGTGAGAGGTTACTTTGCATGATGGCTAGCTTCATCGAGGGACCGCAATATTGTCAAATGTATTCATTATGTCTGAAAACAACAACAAGAAAACAAATCTCACCTTAGCACGATGCTCTACGTTGGCCTTGCGATCCAGCAGCAGACTGACAACCTCAGCCCGCCCCTGGAAGCAAGCTAGAGTCAGAGCTGTGTTTCTGTTAGTCTCAATCTGGGCGTTGATGTCCGAGCCCATATCTAGCAACAGCTTCACTGCCGGTACATGACCATTCATGGCTGCCAGCATCAGAGGAGAGATTCCCAGCTTACTGCCAGTCCTGGTGAGAGAGTAAATAAATAAATAAAATGTTTAGAGACCAAAAAAAACCCAAAATAAAACATTTAACTATTTAATGTGCTCTGAGAAGCATAACATGGATCATCTAATATTTGTCTTGGTTTCAGTAAACACAATCGTTTTATTGCAATTTTAACTTTACATGTATTTTCAATTCCTGCAAAGTTGCATTTAACAAAGTAGCAGCTGCTATAAAGACTTGCTTTTCAAGTTACTGCCTTACTCTTTCCTCACTCCTTATTTATAACAGAGTTAATCACCATGCTATTACTTCTCAAATCCAAAAGGTATATTTGACAAAGATGCTGTATTTGTTTGGCCCAAAGTTCAACCTTATTTGCTTTTAGGAACTAAAAGTTGTCACATTCAGATCAAGGAGAAGGATTGTATCCTGATACTGAACCTAATGTGGGTGACCACGTTTCACATTTACCAAGGGGCCAAAGTTCTCTTTACTCACCTGGAGTTTATCTCAGCTCCAGCATTGAGGAGAATCTTGATGATGTTGACGTAACCCCCAGAAGCAGCCAGGCTAAGAGGCGTGTAGTCGGACACATTGCGGTGTTCTTTATTAGCACCCCGAAGCAGCAGCAACTCAACCACCTGACCAGCATAAATGACAGTTGCATAGTTAAAAGGTCCAATATGTAATATATTTACTGTAATAAAAAAATTATCCCAATACATCATCAGATATTAAAGAAACATGCTAAGTTGAAATGCTATCTTTTTTTCACAACAATGCTAATTCCAGTATTTTTTCCTTTTGAAATTTCCATGATGGAATTTCTGTTTGTGTTTTGGCCTGTGGGCTTATCAACTGCCCAGTTTGACAGCCAGGCTGTGTTGCCAGATATACCTGTAAAAACGTAAACCTAGCGCACCTACAGCTGTAATGCTAGTACAGCCATGAAAGCAGCAAATAAACAGGATCAATGGAGATAGATTCTACCAGACCGGCTTGTTTCTAACAGTGGTGTGACCAGAGATGTGACATAAATATCGGAAATGTATTTGAAATATTAAACCAGTTTAGAGCCCAAAATGACGCAGAGTTGGCTAATTTCCTCCTGAACAGCATTAGCTTCCGGCTAATTTATCACGTCTACTAGGGATGGGCAGTTTAAGTAATTTTAACTTTTGTGTAGCTACTCATAGCTGGAATACCTGAGTTGGTTACTCACAAAACAATTGAGACACAGCCAGTAATGTGATCCCGAATGGTCCTGGCTAACGCCACCATGCTAACCCTGCTAATGTTACCGGAGGACCAGGCCAGCGGGCCACGGCTGTTTACAACGTATAGCCTTTCCAGCAGCCGTAGCCGACAACGGTGAGTTATTTTAAGCCAAGATAGGGGGCTGTAAATCAGGAAGAGAGGGCCGTGAGTTTGCAGTGTGTTTAGTGATTGTTGCCATAATTCTAAGCCAATAAAGTGTGTATTTCAGTCGGGTGGGAAAGGACAGCAAGGTAGTGGTATTTTTAGTGGTTCCTATTGTAATTCTAAGCCAAGGAAGTGTGTCTGTCTGACATGTGGCGAGGATGGCAAGGTTGTGGGGGTTTTAGCGGTTCCTACTGTAATTCTAGTGGGAAAAGTGTGTCTGTCAGTTGGGTACAAAGCTTCATGTGAGCACGGTCTATAGCTAGCATCTAATGTTAGCTATTACTTCACTGCGCTGTGGAGTAATGTCTGGCTACGTGAGACAAGCGTCTAGCAACATTGTTGTGGATGCTCCGGTCTCCATGAACTTCGAGTTTGGGGGGTAGGGGGCTGGGGGAGATGACACTCTCCAGTATTTTGAATTTGTACTGCAGCAACTATCACTAGCTGTCAGTATTACATATTGCAACTTTAAAGCCAGGAAACAACTGAACAGAAATTTCTCTATTGTAAGGTTAACTGAAAGACAATGTGTTTACCTCCTGACGTCCCCCAGAGCAGGCCAGGGAAAGGGGAGTGTCTTTGGTTCTCTCTGACTGAGCCTCAATGTCACCCCCTTTGTCCAGGAGCACTTCCACCACTCCTACATGCCCAGCAGTGGCAGCCAGGATCAGAGGAGTAAAACCTGTGGAGAACAGGGGGAATATCAGGGGTTTTCGGTTACTTATTATATGAATTAGCTATTATGAATTATATCAAACTCACACCTCCCTATAGTACATGTTACCATCAAGTTTTTTTACCTTTTTTGTCCCGGTGCTCAATGTTGGCTCCCCGCGCAATGAGGACCGACACAAGCTCTTCATGTCCTCCTGCACACGCCAGAGTCAGGCTGTGTCATGATTACTCTCCGTCTGTGGGGGAAAACAATATTTCTTAACAAGGTAGAGGAGTTTGAGCTTATGTGTACTCACTTGTATTGTAAATTTGAAAATCTCTGTCATGTTAACATTGGCCTTGAGTCTTACATGTGCATCGATGTCAACAGAGGGGTAAAGGGGCAGGACCGAAGGGGGCGAGGCGATGTTTGCAGGCATCTGTGTGGGTGGCTGGGACAGCGGTGTGGGTGAGGTTGTAGTGTTCAGCATGGGCACACGGCTGCTCACAGCTGCAAAAGAGGAAATAAAAAAGTTATAGGGACAAACAGATTAGGGATTATCAGACACTTCCAATGAGAGTCAACAAGAATCCCAAATCAAATGCACTTACCGGCCATGATGTCATCCAGCGTGTCTGTGAGCGTCTGAGCAGGTGTAGCGACCATGAGCCCATCTGGGGCCTGCTGAGGTATCATACCTGGGCCTAACCCAGCCAACTGTTGACCCTGCTGCTGGCCCAGCATCTGCTGCCCCACAAGTACCCTCTGTAGCTCTGGGCTGGTGCTTCCCGGGTAGTCTGCAGGGTTGTAGTCTGGCAGGGGTTGTATAGGGACAAAGGCAGTGTGAAGAGGCGGAGGAGGAGGCTGGGGCTGGGCCTGTGGCGAAGGGGGCAGAGGAGGCTGCTGTGGCGGCTGTGGCCCATCCCTGTTGAGGATTGTGCCCACCCGAGGAAGCTTGGGGTAATCATCGTCTTCTCCGTCTGCATCTTCCTCAGAGCCCTCGTCTTCGTCATCGTCTTCCTCTTCCTGAGAAAGTAGATAAAACACTTTAAAATCCTAGAGTCAATAAACAGTATTAAAACGAGTCCAAACTAACATCCAAATGACAAAAATAAAATAATAAAAAAAAATAAAGAGTTTCACCTCATCCCCTTCGTCTCCTGGCTGCTCCTCTTGCTCCTCATCTTTGTTGGCCTCTTCATCGGTGTCAGAGCTGGTGTGTAGCTGGGCACCTGTTGCAATAGGAAGTGGCCCTGGAGCAGAGGTGGTACTTCCCGGCCCTGGGCCTGGGCCCTGGCTCTGCCCAGCCTCCTGCTCCTCCTTTAACCCCTTCGCCTCCATGTACTCTTTGGTGAACTGTTGCTGTGTTTTCAGCTGCAGCTGGCGCTCAACCTTCTGCAGCTCCTTTAAGATTTTCTTCTTCTTCTGCACCTAAGTGGGGAACAGCCACATCAGTGTTTGACTAACTTCTGATACGGTGCCATGCTGGGAAAATAATATTTTAAGCGTGAATTTGATGTTAGACAACATCCATCTTAAACTTTCTGGAAAAAACAAGATTCAAATTGGGATCCCATCTTAAATGGATGGACTATACCTGCTCCTCTCTGCTCTTCTTCAGCTCCTCAATCTTGTCTTTGGTGAGCGGCTCCCCCTGAATGAGTTCTAGCGACTGAAGCTGGGCCTTCTCAATGGCGCTGATTCTCTGGCCCAGCTCATTCAGCTTTCCCTCCGTCTCTTCCACAATGCACTCTAGAGGCTGGCACAAGTGAAAGGGCGGCAGAGGCTCTGCTTCAGGACCCCGGCCGACTGAGCTGGGGACACCGGGCTGAAGGGCTGCTTGTCTCTGTTTGGACATGCCTGGATTTGAACGGAAGAGATCCAACAAGTTGCAAATTAGGATGGGTTAACAATAAAATGCCTCAAAACTGGGCTGAGTAAAGTCTGCAACTCCATTATGTGCCGACACGCACTGGGTGACGGGACATTTTGCACGGATTACCTTTGCTGGAGACAGGTGGGGGTGTGGCGATGTTTGATGGGGCTCTGTCAGGCTCCTGAGGGGGCACTACCATCGCGAGAGCTTGGAATGGGACACGAGGAACCTTTTTACGGCAGAGGGCATGTTAGTATTAAGCAAACAAAAACAACTATTAGACTTAGCTTTTACTAAAATAAATGAAAAAAGATCTAAACTAAAAAATCTATTCCCCAGAAGAACATTGATAAAAATTGTAATTTATTGCGGTATTTACCTGAGAGGTATCTTGCGAGGGGGGAGTGAGCTGAGAGAGATCAGGGGCTGGGACAGACAGGATGTTGTTGGGGTAGTCCAACAGGTACGACACCACATTGGTGTGGCCACCCTTAGCAGCTTCTATCAACATGGTTGAACCATCCTACAAAGAGAAGACATCCATGGTTTCAATGATATGCTTTTATTAGACACAAATATTCTTACTGGTCTAATCCATATCCAGAGTGAGCATTACTTTGAGTCTGTGTGTAGGATCTGCCCCATGTGCCAGCAGCAGCTCCACCACAGCTAGATGTCCTCCAGCACAGGCCAGAGACACCACTGTGTGGTCATTATTGGCAGTAGCTCTGTTCACATTAGCACCTGGACAAGAGAAGAAGGGTAACCACAGTTAGTCACTCTGTGCGAGATACGGGTCTAATCATTACATTCACAAAAGCAATCTCCCCCAGCCTCTAACTCATATGAATTAGGGATACATCCTATACACAAACAAGCATTCCTGCCTTAGGATGGGTGAGACTACATGACATGTTTGTAGGCTCAAAAATTCAAGTACTGTGACAATTAGTAATCTATTACTAGTGTCTTAGCAATTTCAAACTGCAAGTACATCAGTACACAATACACTGCATATAAATGGAAAACAAAATATTTCCTTAAATTTCTTTAGCACAACCACCTTGATCAGCCTATAAGTGTAATCTATCCAGGATGATGCATCTTCCAGTTTAACTGAAATCAATAAAGCCTTTCAACTACATATTCAAGCTTTTGATCTCATCATATAATTATAATGATCCTTGACGTTTTAATCAATTGACTCAAATAGCTAATACATTAAAAAAAAAAAAAAAAAAAAAAAAGGGACACAGGGCTCAACATTAACTTTTTGAGGCACTTGTCCTTTGGACAAACACATTTACATTTTACTTGTCCATGCACAAAAGTCACTTGTCTGGGTAAAGATTTCTCATTTCACATGCTTTTCAACATACCATTGAAAGCATCCAAACACTATCAACATGACTACAATTCAGTGGAAACATGTGTCCCAAGAATAGATTTTCCCTTCAACAAGAAAAAAAGACAACATGATACAAAGTAATACTTTGCACGCCGGTGTGCAGTGTATCACCAGAGGTAGTGGTGACTTGAACTTGAAATTATTTTATATCTAAAATAATTTTGTAGACATCACAATGGATTTTGCCACTAAATATTGGTGTTAATTTTTTCACTTTCTACCTGGTAGAGGCTGATTTACCAAGGGATCCTTTAAAAGGTGTAGCTACTTTACAGGTGATTATTAGCTGATTTATTTAATCCGGCAAGTCGCGGAGCTGAGGTTTTACAATAACTGACGGACAAATGAGCAGTGGAGGCGTAACGCTGCTAGGAAGAGAACTAAATGAGTCATATTAACGTCATGCTTCATCCACACAAATCACACTGCTATTGCCACGAGCAACATCTGTATTTGGCTCGTTGTCTGTGAACGATGTGGCGACGGGTAATGTTAAGGCAGAATTAGCAAGCTAATGTTAGCCATCTAACACTGGCTGGCTGGCTTGTTGGCCAGAACAGTTCAATGAGCTGAACAGCGGGATGGGTCTAACCTAAGCAGTATGCTGACCTGCTGCCGCTGCGTCTAACATTAGTTGTCTGCTGCATCGGATTGTGGCGAAGAAAAATTTATTGTTTCAAATCGTAAACATAGAAGTAATGAGTGGCACATAACGTTAAATAACATGCCATTTTATTTAGTTTTAACTTGTCCAGTGGGGCAAGTCAATTTCTCTTCCACTTGCCCTACAAAAAAATCCACGTCCCGGACAAGTGGACAAGCCCTGAGACATTTAAGTTGTTTCTATGAACAGCTGGTCAATTACACACCTTTGCTGATAAGGAACTGCACTGTACAGAGATGTCCCGCTCTTGCTGCCTTCATCAAGGGTGTCCGGCCCCCTTCAGACTCATGTTCCTGGAAGATAAAAGGTGATGATGTGTTTGTGAAAGTTCAGTCCAGAAGTCAAACAACAGAGTTATTAGTCTTATTTATCAAGAAAAATTTGATTCAAAAAAAAAAAAAAAAAAAACTACTGCTGTTGTAGCTCTACAAGGTACAAGCCTTGCTTCACACAATAGACTGTGTTCAATTGGACCAATTAACATGCAATCAACTCAAAAGACTCAGACTTTATTATGCATATGTTCTGGTTTCTGGTGTTATCTAAAAGCAAAGGGCCAATCATAGGTGACAAAGAGGATTTAAGAGAGTATGGCGTACCAAGTTGGCTCCAGCCTGCAGCAGCACATCCGCCACATCAGTGTGTCCGTTCTCACACGCATATGTCAATGCTGTGTCACCCGTTGCCGTGGTGGCATGAACGTTTGCTCCTGAATGACAAAACCAAGAGATTACGATTGTAACCACAGCGGTATAACCAAGATATTTTTTTTAACTGCAGCTAAACATTATCTCTTTGTTCTCCTAAAGAGCTCCTTGCCTCCTTTCCTCTAGCTCACCTGCAGCCAGTAGGTATTTCACTAACTCCAGATGGCCTTCCTGTGCAGCCTCCATTAGAGGTGTGGAGCAGCCCAACTCAATGTCGGCGCCCGCCTTGATGAGGAAGTCGGCCACTTCCAAGAAGCCTCCGCAGCAAGCTAGAGTCAAAGCTGTCTCCTGTGTTTCCTCTGTCTGGGCGTTGATGTTAGCACCTGGACAACAGAACAACAACCGTTAGTGATTAGTAAATTATTCGTTTTCATAAAATGCAAAACCTGCATGCTTTTGTTAACACACACACACACACACACACACACACACACACACACACACACACACACACACACACACACACACACACACACACACACACACACACACACACACACACACACCTTGAGCCAGCAGCAGTGCTACCATCTCCTCGTGGCCTTCTCTAGCCGCCTCCATCAGAGGTGTGTAGCCTTCATCGTTAACCTGGACACGAACAGAAGAGAGCACAGATAAGAAAACATTGGGGAGAGTATGAGTCACTGCAAGATCACGCTGTGTCTCAGCTTGTCTTTTGTGTCTGTGTACTCTCGCTGAGGATGGAACAACAACTAGCAGTTAGACACTGCCACTGTAGTCAACATCTTTGTGGAGTGGTCTGGTAAGAATCGCCTGCTGCTGAACGTGGATAAGACCAGAGAGATGGTGATCGACTTCAGGAGGAAGGGAACGGCTCCGCAGCCCCTTTGCACCCTGGGAAGTGACGTGGAAATGGTAGAGGAGTACAGATACCTGGGTGTCAACATTGACAACAGGCTGAACTGGAAGATCAACAGCACTGCTGTTTACAAGAAGGGGATTAGCAGACTATTTCCTAAGGAAGCGGAGATCCTTCAACGTGTGCAGCAGAATGTTGGAGATGTTCTACCAGTCGGTTGTGGCCAGCGCTCTATTCTCCCCCGCCATCTGCTGGGGCAGCAGCATCGGAGCAAGCAACACAAACAGACTGAACAAACTGATCAGGAAGGCTGGCTCCGTGATTGGCTGCAAACAGGACACATTTGAAGCTGTGGTGGAGAGGTCTCTGAACAAACTTATCTATCATGGATAACCCTGACCACCCTCTCCACCCCACACTGGTCCAACAGAGTAGCTCCTTTTCAAAGAGACTCCGACAGTTTCGATGTCCCACGGACCGCTACAGAACATCCTTCCTACCACAGGCAATAACACTTTTTAACATGTCATCACTGGGTGCTAGATAAGACTTTTTTTAGACACCACACTAATGCACTAAATGCAACCTGCACAATTGGTTTATTTACATTTAGTATACATTTTAGCATTATTTAAGCAGTTGCACATTTTGGTTTTCCCATTCTGTATATATATTAAAATATTTTTTCCTTTATTTTATTCCTATTATTATTATTTAATGTACATTGTATGTATGTATATTTTTCCTAGTATCTCATTTATATTTATATTGTGTTGTGTGAGTGATGTACGTGTGCTGCTCTAACACCTTAACTTCCCATTTTTCTTGGGATCAATAAATATCTATCCATCCAAATGTGTGGGGAGGAGAGATCCCCAAAAGACCTAAAGCAATGTAATTTAGCCTGGCATCTTGTGTTCCAGTCTGCTACCTCACTGCCAGATGAGTGCATTAATTTCTTTATTGGGATTTAAATAACAGCAATGAAATTTATTTAAAGTGTTCTTACTTGCTCAGTTTCATAAAGGTAATTTAAATGTCGATAAATAAATTTGCATTTCAGAAACTAGTTCTTATTTCAGTTGTAAAAATAATAATAATAATAATTCCAAACCTATTTATCCTTTTTACTTAGAACATTGTTATTTGAATGAATAATATTTTACATTCTAAAGAAATGAAACAAAACCAAAACCTCTCCCTCTCTCATCCCAACCCTGTCCCTACAATCTATTAAATTGAATATTTATTAATTTCCTACTCTAACTTTTATTCCTGTATATTATTATATTTTAGCTATTTTATTTTCATCATGACCATTTTTAATTGCTCTTTAATGTTTTATGTAAAGCACTTTGAATTGCCTTGTTGCTGAAAGGTGCTGTGGAAATAAAGTTACAACCTCAGCCTGTTAGTCATGGAAACTACTGTAGTGCCTGGTTGTTTCAGAGGAAGTGCAACATCAACAGCACTGCGACTGCTTTTGGCTTGCCATTAATATCATATAACAGTGAATGATGTCTGCGTAAAGTTTTGAATAACTGTAACCACACTTGAAACTACTTTATTTGCATTGCCTTGACTCACTGTGACTTCAACAAAACTGCAAAGCTGATGTAGTTTGCTCAAGTTTACTCCGCACCTCTGCCGGCGCGCGTGTCGGAGCTCAGCTCACCGTCAATATGCAGAGAAGACAAATAAGCTTGCACTTATGTGCTCTCAGGCACCGACATTTGGTATTGTTTGATTTAAAGTGAATTGGTTCTCGGTAGTACCAACGTAATTTGGTCCATACCCAAAAAAGTAGTTTGGTACCCAACCCTACTATACCTGGTAAAGTATTCAGCACATTTCCCAAAAGTAGCAGAGCAGTATGACTGTTGAAAAGTTAAAGGCTATTCACCACAGAAAAGTCTCTGATGCAGTATGTGTGTAATCAAAAATTGCTACATTCACTGCTAACTTCTGCATACTCCCCATCAGAAACACACTCTCTCTCCTTACCGCTTAAGGAGTCAGCTACTTGTTGTATAGTATATATAGGAACATATTTTTGTTTTAAAATCATTCCAAGATGATCAGACCCAGAGGCAATCTGGCAGCATTAAATAAAAAAACAATAGCAGTATTGTTTGTTCAGGAGCCTATCGATACTTCGGTACTGACCAGTCCGGAACCAGTGCCAATTTAATATAGATCCTGGATCCCCAGCCTTACTCCTGTATGTTATGGTCTTCCCCAATCTCTCCCTTTACACACCTCCTCCAAATTGGCTCCTCTCTCAATGAGCAAGGCTGCCAGCTCCACGTGTCCTCCACAGGCTGCAAGGGTGAGGGGCGACTCAAAGGAATCAGCTGGCATGTTGACCTGCGCACCGCTGTCCAACAGCAGCCGTGCCACCTCCACATGGCCGTCCTGGGACAGCGAGACACACAGAGAATGTAGAGATAAGCACCTGAATAAATATTTGGTATGACTTTATAATTAAGCTAATGAATGACTCCAAGACTCTTCACAATTCACTAAAACAAGGTGCTATAATTTGATACAAAACAATTCCTGATTACTCTAATATTTTGTTTCCATACTTTCTTACAGTATTGTTACATTCAGTGTATAGTGTAATAATAAATCTGCATTCAAGAATAAAGAAAATATGATAAACATTAAATCACTATTTTCCCAACATCATATGGTCTATTTATTTTAATTTTTAAAAACAGTCCCTAGACTAGGAAACGTGAAAAACACCATCAAACTCTAAACTAGGGCTGGGTAAGAAGGTTTAAATCATGATTATGAGACAAATGCAATCACACTCGTTCTTTCCAAATTTACTAAAACAAGTCTACTTTTCCCCCTACTTAGATGCACAACTTTGCAGAAAGCTCTGTCAAAGTGCTTCCGAATGTGGACGCTGAAGGCTTGCAGCTGTTGATGTTCTAATTTTGCTACGCTGTCAGTTTAGACAATGCATTAGCTTATTCTTATTTTGAATTGGTTGTAATGTTGGGTCTGTAATTTAACAAAGATACAAAAGGTAGTCTGTAGATAAAAATGTGACTTTAGAAATATGGACAATTTTGATGATGTTTGCCATTTCATTTGAACTTATACAAAGTCAAAAATTTAAAACAAACTTAATTTTTTACTAAAAATGAATTCGATATTTGTTAAAAACAAAATGCAAGCAAATATAAAACTAGAGGCAGTTGTTAAATAGCCGAGAAGAAAATATTTAGGTAATGGTTTGGGTCAGATGCTCACCATGCACGCTTCCATCAGTGCCGTGTGCATCTCATCTGTTTTATGTTCCTGGTCTGCTCCGGCCTCCAACAGAAAACGCACCATGTCTAAGTGACCTGCAGAAAACAGACAAAAATCCATTTTCATAACCCTCTATCACTAAGTATGAATAAAGAGCATGTTATTGAAAAGAAACCTAAATAAGGAAATCAACAGGACACACACTATATTTGAGTTCTGACCTTTGTAGCAGGCGAGTGTGAGAGCACTCTCCTTGAACTCATTGGAGTGCGTGTTGATGCCGCGCCATACTCCAAGAGTACCCTGGCCACTTCTACATGGCCAGCACTGGCCGCCTCCATTAGAGGTGTGTGTCCGTTCTCGTTGTGGTCCTCAATATTAGCACCCTCTTTTAGCAGCACCTTCACCACATCCACAAATCCACCTGCACATGCGTACGTTAGAGCTGTGTTGCCTGGAAAAACAATGGAGAAATTAACCCGAGTGCAAAAACACAGAGTGTAAAAGAAAACAATCATAATTGTAGAGCAATGAGCAGGGGTTTTACCTGTAGACGATTGTGCATTAACATCTGCCCCGTGGACCAGAAGCAGTTTGACGATGTCGACATAACCTCCACTGGCAGCAGCCATAAGGGGCGTTATGTCGCCCTTGATGCCCCGGTCCTCCACATTGGCATGCATGGCCAACAACACCTAAGGATGAAACATGAAATAATGATATTAAGAAACAAGCATGGGGGGCTGTAACTACAACAATCAACCAGTGATACATCATCATCATCATTTTATCTTTGCTTTTGCAAAAGGTTGCTTTAGTGTACAGGCACTACAGACGGTAAATCAAAATTATTCTACATCACTTCCCACTTCAACTTCGCTTTCACATACCTGCGCTAGTTCATAGTAGCCAGCTGAGCATGCGAGGCACAGCAGGCTCTCCCCTTCTTCTGTGTGTTCGTTGACGCTCCGTCCCTCGTCGAGCAATTTGCGCACAGCGTTGACATCCCCGTCTGAGCACGCCTCTGCTAAACTACGGCTGAAAATAACCAGACTGCTACAATTACTGCCACTGTGACAGGTGAGCACACATACGCCTCACATTTACGCAAACACTCCCAAGGAGCAAATACACAGACATGCATACACACTAGGGTTGTCTTTTCTGACGGATCTGATTCATCTAATTTTTGGGGAAATATTTAACCCTAATACACAATGTACTAACTTGACAGAAAAGAGAATGACTATACTAGGATTTAATAATTCATTACTAGATGAAACAGGGTACGAGACAAACTGGCATGGGCCAGTGTCAGTATGGGCGAGATACATACTTGTCAGCTTGGCCGGCGTTGAGTGTATTTTCAGCTCTCATGCGGGTCAGGGCTGCTGCAGCTTCGTCCAGGGCACAACTCACAGATGACGTCAGTCGCCGTAGCACCTCGGGGTCTGCAAAAGCTTTACCATCGGCAGTGGAAAGTTTACCTATGCCTGCCGAACACCAAAAGGGCAGAGGTGCATAGGGCAAGGCAAACCACAGGGGAGCACAACCACACCAGACCAGATGAAGAAGCAAGTCCAGTCCAGCCAATCCAATCCAGGGTTAGTAGCAGCATACACAAAGAGGAAAAAGGAAGAAAAAAAAAGAAAAAGAAAATCACACACAGAAAACACACACAAGCATTTGTTAATATGGCTTAATCTCTTTTTTTCACTACTTTTAATACACCATCTATGATTCTTAACTTGACTATAATGTTGCCTGGGTCAAATGAGAAGGTACAAAACAATATCTGCTTGGTTGCTATGGGAATGTCCAGGTCGAACATATCTGTGAACAGAATTTGAATGAATATAGGAGGGAGATGTTTGTCCTATAGGCTAATAGATATAGGTTCAGGCTGTTAATGGTTGAAGAGAAAAAATGTCTCATCCTGTGTGAATTATAGATGGGTAAGAGGCAGTGAATGTGGAAGAAAACCGAACCTGAAAACAGTGGTCAAGAGAGAAAAACACAGCTGGGAGAAAAACAAAATGCCATATGAGTGAAAAATGTGTATGTGCATGCACATTTGTCACGAAAGAGAAGAAAAGCCAAAGAGGGAACAAAAGGTAAGAGCAAGCAAGAGGGGGAAAAAAACAGCTTTTCCTAATGGCCTACATTGAAAGATCTTTTTCAGAAGAGAGAACAAGGACCATTCCCTAAGTAATGAAACCAGTCAAGTGTTTGTGTTGTGTGTGGCAGCGTATGTTTTAAAGACGTGTAAAAAGGAATCAAGAAGAAAAGTGTTGGCTTTGAACTTTTCGGCCTCCGCCTAAACCCACCCACTAGCCGGGCAGACATGAGCTCCAGTACTTCTGTCCTCCTGTGTTTCCACCACTTGCGACTCAAGCTAAACTTAGCACTGCTCTCAGACAAGTATTTCGCAATAGTTCCAAAGGAAGGGGGAACCAAGAGGTCAAGGAAGTTGATCATTAATGTTTTACTGTATCATGTTTATTTCAGAAAAGAAAAAAAACATACAGCAGGGGTTTACCACACTGAAAATACCTTAGACAAAAACTTGAGAAAAAGACAAATTGAGAGCGCAGGTTTTCTAACAATCTTTTGGAATTCCTGTTAAATTTCTAAAAAAAGCAAAAACTTCTTATATTGCTGTGAATTACTCTCAACATAAATAACGGATTGTCACCCATTTATGCTGAACTCCTAAAATGAGCAAAATGGACACTGAACTCTCACTTTAGGTCAAGCCTGTGACTTGGGAGTACGAGCAGATATTTTTGAAACAAGATACTGGCTAGCCACTGAGCAGCCTCCATCCACTGTACCACCAACACACTATGCAATCTGAAGAAACATTTTGAAGATGCTAATTAAAAGTTGCGCAAACGTTTGTTTGAAGCACAAAATTGCAAGCAGGTCACCTTTAAACCTCATTAAATATTTGAACAAAAGCAGCCATCATCTGTTATTTTGACATGAATGAATCAGTTCGTCAATCTGTAAACTAACTTTCTGATAAAGCAAATGGCTCAGGAATACAAATGACTTTGCATTTTCTTTAATTCTTAACAACATACCAGCTCCAGCTTTTAATGCTTGCAACTTTTTAAAATGACCACATAAAGTGTCCTTAGCTCTTGAGTGAGACCTGTCTTGGCCTATAGCAGCACAGCACAAAGATGTTGAATCCATGGACTCAAGTCCAAATCCAGGATGATGAACTGTACAGTGTGTTTACCCATAAGCACTTGCTCCAGTACTGCTCTCCCAAAAACTCTGATATGTTTACACAGACAACATGATCTATCTAGTTGGGATATAGAGAGAGATATATATATATATATATATATATATATATATATATATATATATATATCTATCTATCTATCTATAGATATCTATCTATCTATCTATCTATAGATATCTATCTATCTATCTATCTATAGATATCTATCTATCTATCTATCTATAGATATCTATCTATATCTATAGATATCTATCTATCTATCTATAGATATCTATCTATCTATCTATAGATATCTATCTATCTATCTATAGCTATAGTCTATAGATCTATCAGGCATATCTATCTATCTATCTATCTAGCTATAGATATCTATCTATCTATCTATCTATAGATATCTATCTATCTATCTATCTATGATATCTATCTATCTATCTATCTATGATATCTATCTATCTATCTATCTATCTATCTATCTATCTATCTATCTATCTATATCTCAAATGCTTGTCAAAACATACAGGCATTCACACTAATCTAGCAGCACCAAGACACTTACATGCACAAATTGTAGCACAATTCCTAGATTAAGGCGGTAGTTGTGTCAGTGGGTCACACTTAACAACTGATGAATAAACATTCAGGTTAATATACAGAAAGATGTACAGGAAACATTGTATTCACTGCACCAAAATGAGAGGTCAAACGAGGTAATTTGTCGCCTTTTTTTATAGCAGCTTGCTGGGTTGTGTATGTAGAAACACCACTTTCCAATCCATGACCTTTCTGACAAATTACCAAAATTAAAACTGCAAATGAAACACCACAGTAATTCAAAAGTAATTCCCATCTGTGAATTGGGTTATAATTTCTCCAATACCAAGCTTGTTTTGACAGACATAAAGCTTTCTATACATTTACCTGAAAGTTTCCAACATTAACGCAAACCTCACTTGGGCTAAGATGGTGTCTTTTCCCATACAAAATACTTAAGGGAAAAAAAGTCAAATGTAGGCTTCTAGTGGCAGCAGGGAGAACTTGTTGTATTCTGGGTAAGATGATGATGGGTAGTAGATTGGTAGTACTTATGAGCGAATGAGTTACTGCAGTTTCTGGTGTTTACTACTCAGTAGAGTTACTTTTAACACAGATGTAAAATGGGTGTTCAGGAATTAGGCTAAATCTCATTTCTCTATCTTACCCCTATCCCCCTACCCTCGTTTTTGCGCGTTCACACGGGACCTAGTGGTGTCCCATTACCTATGTCGACCGAGGGGTAGGGGTAAGATCGAGGGGTGTATGGCCCTAGAAATCAAGTGAGAACGCGAGCTGACTTGTAAACACACAAGCAACAATGGCTGCCGAATCGACCAGAGACCCAGAAATTTAAGTATTTTCGGCTTCAATAATTGATTTAAAAGTTACGACAGTCTTTTTTGTGGTCTATACAGTCCTGTACATATGTACTTGCAACCATGTTCTTAACTGAAACTTTTTAAAAATTGCTAGCTTGCTATGCTAACGCTAATTGCTAACGTTAACATTGATTTGAACAGTCCCGCATTTCTCTGCCTTGAATGGACTGTATACATTGCATCGACTGTATATATTAACATTAACGGTCTATGATACATCGTTACGTGCTTTACATATACCATCCTGTATCACACAGGGACCAGGAGGACACAGCAGCTGATCCACTTTTGGGCTGAAAACAAGCAGAAGTTTCTTAAATAATGTGTTCATGTTGTTCCCGTTCATTATTGCATTGGTACTGTATTATTGTAACTATTTGTAATTAATGCACTTGTATATTGTTGTTGGTTATGATAGGGACACTGATGATTTGTGGTGTGGGGGGGGGGTTTACTGGCCAACAGGCATCAGACTGGTCTGGACTATTACAACAGCTGTAGTTAATTTGTTTGTGGTCTTGTGTCTTTTTTTTAGTTTTATACATTTGAAGCCTTTTTATGTGTGTGACATATAAGTTATGGTTCTAATAGTTGATAATGGTTCTGTAATATAATATATTTAATGTAATGTTTTTGCCTGTTATGTTTAATTTATCAGGCAATAAAAAAAATGTTTTTCTGAACATCAATGACATTCAAAACGGTGATAACCGAAACAGATATACAACACACCGTGTGTGTGTACACATATGTATTGCAAACAGACCTAAGTATTACACAGATAACATCTGCCTCTGCACCACCAAAGTGAACATAAAATAACTACAAAATATATAAATGCATATGACACTGTTGTCAAAACCCACACAATCAACAGAGATGCCATCTTGGAAGTTTGTGATCAATACTGTATGGTGATGTCACCAAGTGGTGTCCCATTTCATAGGGGTATGTTTTCACCCCTAGCCCTTACCCCTTGGTTTCTGGGGCCAAGGGGTAAGATAGAGAAATGGGATTCAGCCTTAGTCTGACAGCTTGGTTTACCTTTTGTTGACAGTGAAGAAAACACCAGCATTAATAAACTGGTCAATTGATGAACATTAACAACCAGATAATGCATTGGCCACGCTTTTCAGTCTCATCTATGGGCTCTACACATCAACTACAGTTCAGAGCCACAGATCTTTAAAATGCTAGCCAGGGTTGCATGCAAGAGAACTCTCATTTTCTCTCTGTGGCTTGATCCACCTACTGGACCACCCCACCCGACTGACAAGGAATTATTGATTTCATTCATTTGTTTTTTCATAATAAATTATATACATCTTAACTAAACTTTCATAATGTATAGTTAGTTGTAACTTTCAAAGTGTGAATTCAGTTGTAGCATACAGAGTTGTGGCATTACACATCACCAAGAAAAGTAAAGTGTCTGACAAAAAGGTGAAAAAATATTTAGAAACAAACACCATCTACCTGGCAGCCGATGCCATGCAGACGCTGCCTCTGGACCACCAGAGAAGCACAGGAGCTGACCGAGTAAAGACTGCGATCAAGCTAGCCATCTCTCGCATCTCAAGTCCCATATATGCATTTGCTTAATGTTTCTTACTTACAAGCTAATGTTATTTAATTTTAAATGTGAACCACACACCTCCCTCATCGAAGTTTGATTAGTATGCAAAATTATAGTTTGACAGATAAGAAAGCTGTGACTGCCAAGATATGACAAAGGATAAAATTGAAATCTTATTATCATCTTAGGCTCACATTGTAATCTACAAGTGACTTAATCATGATAGCCTGCCAACATGATTTAATTTCCAAATACAGAGCAACAAAAGGATCCCAAAAACAGAATATGTAAGGGTTGGGCTTTACCTTTAAAAGTACTGTGGAATAATTACTGTAAACCGTTTTGGTTACATTCAATGATACTCCCCAAAGTGCATGATTTGTACCCTTAAGGCCTTATATAATATATTTCTTAATGTATTCATACTTGAATGGAAGAAAAGTTTAATGTATTTGTAGTGTATCATTATTGAAGGCAAACAGTCTCTCTTTTACAGGCACATTGTTATTTTTTGGGGCACAAGCAACAACTGTTGCTTTCTGAAGTTAGCAGAAATGTGTATCACGTCTCCCCCATGCCCAGCGTGTACGTGCGTCCTTGTCCATGCACTGGTAGGGCACTAAATGCCAACAATTTATGGACATGTGCATCACAACATTGTTCTAAAGCACCACTAGCGTTCACAAACTCAACCTGGTAGATTTTAATGTAAATGTATAAGATATCTTTAGATGTCTTGGGGTCAAAATGGTCATCATGCTGGATGGTCATGTTAAGAAGTTACGAGTAAAGGCATCAAATGGTGTATAACTGCCCTGGCTGATTCTGTCACACTTTTCTCATCTATTTTACGAAAACTCACAGTCAATCATCACTGGCAATAAAGAGAAAAATGGAGTTCAGCAGGGAGCACAAACTGTGACAGAAGCAGGACTGTGATTATTATAAAGAACCTGCAGGGGAAGTCCATTTTCACACCTGGTAATCTGCTGCACAAAGCGACACGCCCACTGCATTGTCACAAATGTTACAAAAATATGAGCGATGCACACCTCTAAATTAATCTTTTCATCACTTTAAGACTACAAAAACTGTACATTATAAACTTTGCAGGCACCCAGATAGCTCAGTTGGTAGAGCAGCGCGGAAATATAGAGGTTCACTACTCGACGCAGCAGGCTCGGTAAACGTAAAATATCTGATGGATAGGTTCAATTGAATTGCAACAAATTGTACACATGTACCTACTAAAGTTTATGTAATAAACAATTATGCTATGGGGAAGGCTTCTACAATCTTTAATGATTGTTTTGTCCATTTTCATCACATTACAGCATTATTGACAAGAGAATAGAAGATATTAGCCCAAGTATGGTAGACGGCATCAATAGCTTTCATCGATGAGGACTTGTCTTACAACTTGCATTTGTTGTAAAGTCTGCTGGGCATGAGTAGTTACTTTACAACACTTAAAACAGGCTTGAAAAACTAAACACAAAATCCCTAACCAAACAAAAATATATTTTATGTGGCATTCAAATAAATAGGGTTTGTGACTATCAAGGTTCTTAACCAGATCACCTGATCCCTTTAATATCTTCTGACACTAAGTCTGATCTAATATATTCTGTTTTTTTTTCTCCAATACCTACCTACATATTACAGCTGAACAGTGCACATTTAGGTTACACTTGTTAGATTAAAACTAGAAAAGCCAATGAGGAAAAAATACATCTGTGTGAATATCTGTCTAATACCATCTAATTCTAAAATATAGCAATCATACTCCTTTCCTTTGACAGTTTCCTGTTATTTTGTATAATGGCCTGTTATTTTATTATTATTATTATTATTATTATTATCAAAATGGTTAAGTTCAGCAAACAGTAGCAGGTCTGCATCAAAACGTTTTGTTATTTTGAATTGGAAGAGAAACAATGACAACACAACAGCTATGGAGGGTCAAGTGCCATAATTCATCTTCAATTTGAAGGTGTTTACATCCACATCAGATTAACAACATGGATATTGTTGCCCTTTTCCAAAATATTACCGTAATGTAAGGGGTCTAAAATGTTTTGAAAAAAATAACCTCAAACAAAGACATTCATAATTGGTTGCAAATCTTTTGCAATAAACAATTGCCTGAAGTCTACAACCCATAAGCATCACCAGATGCTTGGCATCTTCCCTGGCGATGGTCTTGACAGGCTTGGTATTTGGCTACTTTGTTCATACAAGGAATGGAGAGAGGCTGTCTTAATCTTCCTGCCACAACCGTTAAATACGGACACTTCTCTTTCTCTGCTAACACTATAGGAGACCTCAGAAATCAATATAAGACAACATGGTATTTTTATTACGCAAGCTGTAGCCGATCTTAAGCAAACATAACATAAATTGTCAACTCTTCTGTTCTGAATAGTCAGGGAGAAAAGGGACTAGTATGAGATTAGCCATTAGCCGTTCAACACAGACTCTCTACATGCTGTGTGGAAGCTCCAGCGTGTAGCAGAGTTAATCTGCCCGGTAATGTTCATAAGCCTAAACGAGGCCAGGACACCCAGCCCTAATGGACTAATCTACAAAAAACTCCTTACACCTAGATTACAAGTTCTAATCAATCTAGTTTATCCAAACCACTTTCAAACTATGTGCTGATATTACACGCAGGTTCTATTCATTGCCATTTCGGCCTTAGGCTTATACAAAGTAAGACCTCAACTATTGTTGGGATTCAAAAGGGATAGTGGGAGAAATGACTGAGGCAGAAAGGTGTGGTTTTAATTATGTAAAGTTAGTGTATATAGTTAAAGCACAAATCATGAAAAACAGGTGCGACCAATGAGATACCGGTCAGCTAAAAAAGAAAAGAAAATGTGTCAAGTTGAGCTGAATTAAGTTAAGACGAAGCAGTCATACCTGCGGCTTCCAGTAGAGCTTCAAGACGAGCCTGTGTTTCTGGATCAACAGTCCTCAAATCTACTCCATCTGTGGCGCTGGACAAAAGCAACTCTGACGCTGTCTTCATGATGGGGTTATCCAGGTCCTCCTGGTCCAAAATGAATGACTCCACCTAGAAGATATATTATAGAGGGGAGGGTAAAAGAGGAATCATTAGCTGTTTGTCAGCAGTTTTCATGTTCATTTCTGATCAACAAATGGAATGCATATAAAGTCTAGACCTTGAACAGTATTTGTGATACAGAATGACTCGTGAACAAGTGCGAAAACAGTGCAACACGCATTATATTGCCTAATACATCACTTATTATTTCCATCATTCTGTAAGGAAGTGGCCTGTTACCTTTGTTTATTTACGGTTTCTTTCAACAAGAGGGAAAGCCAAAAGGAGCACAGGGATAAGAGTCAAGGTGCAGGAAGTGCTACGGCTAGGAAGAAAAACCCCTGCACACATGGTGAGAGTCAGCTGCCCAGGTACAGCACAACAGTCTCATACCTGAGCTTTGGCCCTGTTGGCTAGCATGTATTACAAACATTTTATTTTACCCCAAATACCTCAAGTGAGTCAACATATGAAAGCAAACTTTACTAAATCAACAATATTTTAATTACTTCTAAGTGTACATTATGTATGTTACTGTACATTAGTTTACAGATGAGATAATGCCGTTTCTCATCTGATGACAATAAAAAAATTGAGGAATGTACTAAAAAAAAGAACGCTACCGATGTAAACAATACACATCGGAAAACAATTATTAATGTAAACAAACACCAACAAAAAGTTAAAGCTGACTTATAAATATTTGGCCAATTGTTTCAAATTTTAGAGATGGAACTTTAGTAACAGGTAGTAGTGTAAATTGCTCATGACACATTCAGGTACACAGGTGGAGTACATCAAAGTATCTTCATAAACCTATGCAATAAAAAAACAGCAATATAAGAAATTTAAGTAGACTGTACAGAGAGGCCAAATTAAAACTACATAATAGAGTTTTTAAATAAAAAAACACTCCAAAGCTCTCCTTAAAAGACAAAACTTTGTTTGGCACCAATTCCTATTGGCACCTGGGTATATTGACCCCTATTTACAGTGTACCAATGGCTGGTTCTTTTTAAGTGTAACATCACGTTATGTCTTGATAATTTTTAAAGTCAATCAGTTATCCTGTATAGGAGACCTGGTATGCTGGGAATGACAAATGACAAACCATGAGGGTGAGATTTTTAAACAAATAAAGATTTTGAATAAATTAGAAACATTGACATCAGTCAACAGTTTGCATAACTACCTTTCGACAAAAACTGACAATCCCTGTCTATGTCCATCCATAAGCTGCAGCCGGCATGCAGGGCCTGGCCCATAGAGCAAATGTTGGGAGAGAGTCAGCATTCAGCAATTTGGAGGAATTCAGCTATACGATAGGAACGCAGAGCAAAACAACCCATGGGGGATGTAGTTCTACTAAGGCCTTTATAGTCAACAATGGACATCATTCTCCCCTATTAATGAACTACAGTTCCCAGAGTGTTGGTATCCAGAGAGCTGGAAAGGCCTAGAATGGCATCTGCTTAATCCTGGGGCTCAGATTTTAGCTACTGCCCTGAGCAGTGAGTTCTCCTCTGGAGTAAAACACCACAACAAATGCTCCCTTTCAGGCTTATATAGTAGGCTGGGTGACCTAAGAAACATGACACAGAGGACACACATTTGCAATCTGATTAAATTACACTGCGCAAGATGCAATTGTCAAACTTGATATTTTCTCTTTCTGCTACTACACAACTGATGCTCAGGCAAAAAAGGTCTTGCTATATTGACATTGGTATCAGCTGACATTCTTAATGTCATGGCTGTAGTATGTTTCAGACAGATGCCACTTTGGTCAGCAATTAGTTAAGCATAATAGAGACAGCTCAACAGGTAATGGGCATTGCTCAGCTCCTTGATTATAGTGTTTCTGACAGTAAATACTGCATCATCTTTTAGATTACATTGAATATTGCATTATAATTAAAATGTCACAAATCTGATACTTTTGTGCAAATCACATATTTGCCATCTAGCAGTCTGTGTCTGCTGCAGTCATACGACATGGTAAACTCGATTACAATATTATGGCTGACAAGTCTGAATATCTTAATAATGACAGCTCAAATTGGACAAGACATGCAGTAAAAATGGCTTGGTTATGACATAGTAACCTTTTGATTATTTCTTTTGATTATTTTGTGAAAATAACAATGGAAGGTTTTGTCACATTCTTGTCATCTAAGGTGATTTTTAGGTGAATTTTAAATTAGCGTTGTGGCGACAAATACTTTGTAAATAGTCCATGTATCCATCTGAGCCAATATAAAACGTGTCTAAAGTATGTTAAGCTGAGGAATACATGTCATCACACCTGTCTTCGTGTGTGACTGCCAGCACATGGAAAGTTGGACACCTCTCAACACGAAATCTAGCTGCTCTCAATTGTGACAACGCGAATCAAGTTAACACAGCACTGGTTGGCTGTCTGACCGAAAGAAGTGAAGGATGGAAAAATGGTTTATTTGTCAATACCGACTGTCTAAAAGTCGAGTAGTTCTGCGAGGAAAAGCATAATCTATACGTATCGAAAAGTTAGCTGAGGGACGATCGAAGTTAACGTTAATTTACATGATTTGGAAAAGTGACGTAATTGCACCACAACTACGACATGGCAGATAGTTAGCTGGCCGTGTGCGTCCCTGGGTTTACGGGCATCTTCCATTTGCTGTGGCTGGAAAGCTGTTGGAAGAGCTGCAAACTTGTGATGGGTGTTGCGAGACGGCACCGAACGAGGCCGTCGTCTCTTCCACCCGAGCTAGGCCGTGGGCACAGCCTGCGCTGCATAAATAAAACATTTCAGCTGTTCAGCGTGAATAACTGCTTGTGTCTCACCAAACATTAACGACATCAGACTCCTCATAAACATCTGAACTGGCAAGAGGTGTTGTTTGATTAAAGTGCAGGCTTATTTTACGTAATTTCAGCGGCCTGGGAGGGGGTGGTTGCCAACTGTGAGCTAATTCGCTAGCTAGCCGCCAGCTCGCGCTAGAAGAGGAATGTTGCCTAGCTCTCTGGTTAGCTTAGCTTACTAGCTTAGCCTAGCGTAGCTACCTCAGAAACCTCGTCTTCGTCGCTGCCGGATCCTGGACCCGAGGAGAGCACGGCCGCAGCCGCTAGTTTGAAATCCAGTCTTTCTGCTGCAGGCCCACCTGGTTCGCCGTACAAACGTACTTTCTTTCCACCTACACCAATTCCAATGCCCCCTAGTCCGACTCCTTCTGATGTCGCTCCTACCCCCATCCCTGCCACTGGGGAGCGAGGAGTCACCGAGTCAATCTCGTCCTCGAAGCCGTCCGTCAGCATTGCCGTCCCGGCTACTGCATCCTGCATACTTATGTTCACAATACGTGTGTTCACGAGCTAGTTGTTGACTTAAACGTCCGTCCAGGCCCTTTTTTTTAGGATATTTGCGTGATTTTACTTCAGGGAATCCAGAAACTCTCCCGAAGCGAGGGTTGAGGAGGATCTCTTTCCCCCAGCCATTAACTTTCTAACAACCTAACCCGATACGCACTGTTTCTCAGAACGGCCGCCTCAGTAGAAAATCCTGATACTCCCATTGGTTGAGCAGAAAAAAGCTCGGTTTTCAATTGGTCGAAGTTAATGCTTGTCAAACACGAGCCCGCAACGTCATGTTAGGTTTACCAATATCACGAGGCTGTAGAACGAACGTCAAGACTTGACATGGTAGGCCAACTTAACTGGTAGCTAGCTTTACTAGTTCATGTAAACTCTTATTGGGAAATCACTTATGTAAGTGAGAGAAAAATGATACCTGTTGTTAATTTTAATGACGCATTTTATGTGATTTAAAAATGACAATGAATATCAGTAAATAATTCAACGTCACAAATTAAATATGTAACTGGTTTTATTGTGTTGGTGAGGATATAGAATAATAAGATTAGAATTTGAAGAACTAAAAGAGGATCTTTTAAGGGGCAATGGCATGAGACAAAACATAAACACGCAAAAACAAGAAAAAAAACAATGGTCACTCACCACACTTGTTTGACGTTTTCCTGCAAATAAGCAACAGGCAATATTATATTATTATTATTAACTTATTGTGTAAGCCTAAGTGACTTAGGTAATAGAGACAGAAATACACAGGGGTTTCATCAGTGACTTCACCCACATAAATCAAGAACTTTATTTCCAAACCACTGAGGCATATACACTTCCTCGAAGTGGCCCACTGGTGCAAAAAAAAAGTCTGAAAGTCTTTACTTTGACCCCTGTGAGTGAATTTGGTTTGAACTTTGCATAATTCCCACATACTTTCTTGACTGTCCATCATGAACCATAAAAACCAATTGGCCCTGAGTGAAAATTTCCTCACTCAACAAAGTTCCTAAAATGTCTTTGCTTTTTATATGTTATTATTACTTATATTTATTTATTGGGTAATGGGGAAATCAGTGTGCTAAAAAAAGGTGTATTTCATTGATAAACACTTTTTTCACTCTTTTGATTATCAAACTCTTGCATAATCAAACAGTGTCAATTCTCATTGCCAATGTTTCTGGTTTCTTCCTAGGTAATGGGCAATGCTTAAAAAAATAGGTTAGTTGGATTCTATAATACTTAAAACATAATATAACACCATAGGCTTAAACTTTTTGCTGTTAAATGTAGCAAACTAACACACTGACACTATATTCTCATAATTATTATGTGTGACCAATCCATGTTCTTTTTAACATGTGTGTTATATTCATACATGTACCTGTATTGGAATGTGTATTTGAATCCTTAACTTAAGTAATAAGCAGCAATATTGCAGTATAAAAGTACCCCATGGGAAGTCCTGCACTTGAAAGTTTGCTAACGTAAAATAAAACATGCCTATTACCTAAACTGTACGTTAGAATCCAAAGTAAATGCACTGTAGAATGTGAAATTAATAATGCATTAATGATGACCTAGCAGTATTTTAATGATGGTCAAGGCAGTGGCCACCCTGATATACTATTGCGTAGTGCAACGTTTCCAACTAAAATGATATTAGGATATATATATATATATATATATATATATATATATATATATATATATATATATATATATATATATATATATATATATATATTGGCCACTAGACAGCTTATCTAAAGCAGGAGGAGGTGAAGTCCCTTGTTTAAGGGCACTGCTGAAGTTGCTGAAGGAAGGGGAACTGCATCAATCCTTACAAAGGGTTTATTTATTTCAACAGGTAGGCTATATGTGGCTTACTTGTATTACGTGCTGCTGGTTCACATCTCCTGTCCAAATTTTAAACTGATGATCATTCAAACACATTTTTCACCAAAACCAACAACCCAGACTAAATAAACTCAAGCTAACCTGATTACTATTACACATCATCATCATCATCATCATTATCATCATCACAACAACTCCAAAATCTATGAGTTGTCTTACTAAGTGGGTTTTAATGCTAGAAGTGCTTTGATAAGCAAGTTTCTTTTGGCCTTGTTGTTGCCTATGAAGGACACATATTCTACTTTAAAAGAAGTTGAAAGGCGTGACAAGTTACTAACCACTGTAACGGGGTAAATTGGATAAGAAGGCCAGACATGCACCCGGCCAGCCCAGGGCCTCATGCGTAACGGCGTCATTTTTGGGCGTGGACGCAGGCCAGCCGGAAGCGATTGGTTTTTCAGCCGAGGTTGCCAGGTTTGTATAAAAATCCACACATTCTGTCGACTTGAACGGTCAACTGATTTGAACATACTAGTGCAGTAACCATTCAAAACGTACCTGTTCGGTACAGGACGATTACTTGACTTTCGGTTTTGCTGCTTGCAGCTTTGTCCAGAACTATTGTACCCTGAAATAACTTACAGAAAGCCACAAAATATGGCCTAATATGCATCCCCACTGTAAATACTGACTTAGCTACATCTACTTCAGAGGAAAACATTGTACTTCTACCAAAAAATTTTACTGGTTACGCTGCAGATTCAGACTTCACTCACAATATGTCACAATTAAAATTTTATGCATTTTTATTCATTAAACTTTTCAGAATTATAGCCTATTAGAGTTAAAAAGCTCCACCTTACGGACATTAAAGCTAGGGCGGCAGTTTTATTTTTGGTGTTGTTTGGCAAAAATTACACAATCTTTCAGCATATTGTATTAACAGTAACTAGTTTTCTGCACCTCCTCTATGGCTCTGTTTTCAGGCTGTTGAAAATTCTAGCCCGTGACTGGAGAATTTGGCCAATCACAGGTCATTTCAAAGAGAGACAGAGCCTTCCTATTGGCTGTTCTTTACTGTATTGGCTGTAATCTAGATGCAAATGTAAAATATGTATATAAAAAATATATTCCAGTTTATTGACCAGGCAGGGGACATTTGCTATGAAAACAGTCAGAAGAGTTGGTCTGTTGGGGTTAGCCTTTAGCCTAAACACCGGCTTGTTTGCCAGGTTTACGTGGTTTCTCACACAGCCTCCAGTGGTTCATTGTTAGGATGGCAGCAGCCTGCTGCGAGGACCAGAGGCCGAAGCTGCTTAGCCTTCTGAGCTCACGGCTGCAACTAATTCAAGTTCATGTTTATGTAGCTAACTAGAGCCAATACATTATGTCATCTCAAATTGCCTTACAAAGAAAACGGGACAGTCATTCTTATAGACTTGTGGCATGCCATCAGGAGGAAAAGAATGATTAGTACTCTAAACTCTCACCTTATGGGAGGTGCTAGAGCTGCAGGAAGAGGTCACATTCTACCTCCAATTCTGCCGCTTGAAGTAAATTGAAGTAGGCTACATTGTGCTGACAATGTCCTGCATTCAAATATTTACTTTAAGTAAACATTTGAATGCAGGACATTTAACCTATTTGCAGTATTAATTGTTGAGGGAGTAGGGTGGAGGATGCCCTCAGAAATGACTTGTTTTTAGGTCATTAGGAAACAGTGTTTGTGTCTTTTATTTGTGACAGTGTTTTGTTTTAGCTTGCCTTAATTCCATTTATTTTTTTAACACTATTTTGCCTTATCGGCCTTACGTGGGGTTAATAACAATAAATATCCCCTCTTACCTCTTACCTCTTACTACTTTAAATATTAAAAGTAAAAGTACTCAACTCAGAAAAATCCTTACATTTAGAATCTGGAGATGATCAAAACAGTTCTCTCAATCAACTTAGTGTTTAATTGTCTAAATAGTTGTATAGCTATATAGGCCTAGATATTGTTGGGAAGTGTAATTTACAACAAAACTTTTTATTTTATAAACTTCATGTGTTTTGTGTGCAAAAATCTTAATTGTAAGTAACTAAAGCTGTCAGATTAATACAGTGGATTTCCCTCTAAAATGTAGTGGATTAGAAGTAGAAAGTGGCATGAAAAGAAAAGACATTAGTAAAGTACAAGTACCTCAAATTTGTAGTTAAGTAGGGTACTTAAGTAAATGTACTTAGTTATAGTACACCACTGGTCAATACCAACATTCCCAGTTAGAGATAGGGTGAAAGTAAAATAAGAAGCTGCCTATCACAAACATTTGCCTTATTCATGGCAATGCAATATTGTGGTTTGAAACAGGGTTCTCTCCCATCCCGTAATGCTGTGTGGACAAACCAGACCCTCTTTGGCAGTGCTGTGGACGAAGGTCTGACAAAGCGAGACTATGTAGTCCCTGAAAGGGGATAGTTGGGGAGGTCTGGCAACCCAGCGCAAGGTTTCAGCTGCATCACGTAGAACTGGTCATACAAACTCGTGTTGTATCTACGCTTGTATCAGGTAAATTGATTAATGCAACTATTGTTTGATGTGCTTTACCTAAACGCAATGGTAACTTTTCATACTTTAACAGCATAACGTAGATACCGGTGTGTGAGTCAGATTATAATATAATACCGTTATTTAGCGAATGCTAGCGGCATAGCTAGCTAGCTAGCTAAGTGTTAACGCTGATAACATGGCGCCGGGTGAGAGGGCCGCTTTGTTCCTGTGTCTGGGTGCGGTAGTGAGCGTGCTGAGGGCTAGCTACGCATCTTGTCGACAACGAATGCGGTCCCAAATTATTTACACATAATTTGGCTTCTGCAAACTCTTAACGTACAACATATATTGAAACGCTTCAACACCAGAAATGTTATGGGATAAAATCAACTTCGCTACACATAGTTGTGTCGCTAGCGCGAGCTAGGGACGTCTCCGGTTGGCGCTTTTTATAAAGTGGTCGGTTTTTCGCGATGGAGAGTTGGAAATAAGGCAATTGTGACAACTGCTTGCAATTTGTGTTTTTAGACGGCAGCATTCTTTGTAGAAGGGAAAAGCCACGAAATCTAAGTTTTTTTGTTTTAACGGTAGTAGCCTATACATGCTACAATTTAGCTAGCACAATCAAACGGCCTCAAGATGGCGCTGCCAACTAATTTACTTTCTACTACGCAACTCACTTCAAGACGACTGCTTCTATTGAAGATCTTGAACCCTTTTACCCTGTTGTAAAGATGTAGAGAGAACACACTATTTTAGTCCAATAAAGTAATACTTCAGCCAGTTTCACCAATCTAGTAAAGAAAATAACTAACATACCAGTGAATTCCTCAGATGTAGTGATCTATGTGAAGCAGGACACTGAGAAAAGTGCCGACATGGGACAGAGATGCACTTAAATTCAAAATATAAACCTTACATGAGGAAAATCGGCGCATAAACTTGCTTTATATCGTGATGACATAAGATTGTATCCATACCGCCCACCTGTACTTGCACCAGTGACCTCTGGTTTGAAGGCATTATCTATATAGTAATATGTGCTAATCTAATTAAGAAAAAGAAAAAATAATATTTTTTTCTTCTCAGGGATTGTGACCAGTCATGGCTGATGAGGGATACGTAGTACGCATCAGGGGTCTCCCTTGGTCCTGCTCAGTGGATGAAGTACAGAGGTTTTTCTCAGGTGTGTGTCTATCTATCTATCTATCTATCTATCTATCTATCTATCTATCTATCTATCTATCTATCTATCAAACAATGTTTGAGAATACACTAGTAATCGGTAGTGATTTGATAATATAACTATCATATGCAGATTGCAAAGTCATCAGCAATGGAGGTGGCATCCACTTCACCTACACAAGAGAGGGTCGTCCCAGCGGAGAGGCATTTGTCGAGTTGGAGACAGAGGAAGACCTTAAAATTGCAGTGAAGAAAGACAGAGAAACTATGGGTCACAGATATGTAGAGGGTGTGTACAACTGCTTACAACTCCTTTTGTAAATTGTCTCATCTTCATGCTTCGATAGCTGATTGTTATATGCCCTGTGATAGTTTTTAAATCCAACAATGTGGAGATGGACTGGGTCATGAAGCACACAGGTCCAAACTGTCCAGAAACAGCAGGAGACGGGCTTGTCCGGCTCCGAGGCCTTCCTTTTGGCTGCAGCAAGGAGGAGATCGTTCAGTTTTTCTCAGGTAAGAAAAAGCCTGGCTCAGTGTTAAATTGTTAACTTGCCTCAATGTAAGTCTGTGATACATTTAAAAAACAAACAAAACAAAAAACTTCCTTTTCTTGTTTCTCATATGGACATTTACCAAGTCTTCACCTGATTTTACAAAGATGTCAATATGCCATTGGAAAATGTTTATAATCTACTGTATGTTATTACATCATAGAATAGTAAAATTCATCTTCTTGAATTTATCAGTGAGGAAATGACGCCAGAAAAGGAAGCTAGTTAGAATTTAAGAGGAATTAAGTGAAGACTTTTAGTTCAAGGGCAGAACTCTGTAATGCAAGCACCCTTTACCATCTTTGCCTATCATATCCATCTGAAGCCTATTTCCATCACTTTTTTCTCTTTGATTGGTCTGATTGTAAAATGGTGTAGTGAAATGTTTAATTTGTCTGTGCCTACTGGTAATGAACTAATGATGATGGGTCTCACTCATCACTGATTTAGAGTCTCCTACCCCAGTATCATTGTTTCCTTTTTCCCATTTACTCACACCCTTGTCTTTTAAATACATTTTTCTATATATATATATATATACACATTTTATACATACATACATACATACATACATACATACATACATACATACATACATACATACATACATACATACACCAAGTCTAACATTAGTTTTTAACAAGCAAACAGTAATTTTAACTCATGTCACCCACCTGGATCTTTTTCTCCATCAACACACCAATACTAGCCCGATGTCCTGCACAGTGCCCTTTTCCATATTCTTTCTCTTCTTTCTCTCTCATTTCTATTTTATCCCCAAAATACAGTAAACATAAGTCGTTTAAATGGCCAGTCATTGATTAAAAACTGAACTGGTATGTGTGATGATGTATAGAGTTTTCCATAAGTTTTCTATCTCTCTTTAGAGAAAGTTCTCTCTGTGATTGGGCATGTGATTTAATATGTCCCCTGCTGGGGTTATCTGTCCTTGGGTTGAAGGGTTGGAAATCGTGCCAAATGGGATAACATTGCCGGTGGACATCCAGGGGAGGAGTACGGGGGAGGCCTTCGTGCAGTTTGCTTCACAGGATATAGCTGAAAAGGCTCTAAAGAAACACAAGGAAAGAATAGGGCACAGGTGGGGATGGTTGGTTGGTTGGCTGGATAAGTTGCTTTTCTTATGGTGTGCACTCTCAACATCTGAACCAAATGCAAAACGGACACAACATTAACCTTGGCTAATTTAAGCATATGTGTAATATTTACCACAAATGCACACACAAGTTGCCATGCTAGATTCAAATATGCCACACATTCACTATGTTCAATGGGAAGATTAATGCTTGGGCACCATTCACAAGTATGACACGAATCGTGAATTAGAGTACATGCTTAATTTTGAGAACAAATGGTGTCTCAGCACTAAACCTCAGTCATGGTTGATAAATGGTAAGGAGTCTCCCTGGTGGTAAAATCAGAGGGCCACTGTACACATGGATCTGGAGCCCACTGTCACAGGTAATGCTTAGTGAGTTGCAGAAGGGCTGGAGCCCTCTCTGTCCCTCTAAAACCAGGACAATGGCTGTCATGGCAAGGACACAGGACGCTCTAATCAGATATAACTCACTTCAGGTAACCATATGACAAGTGTTATAAGTTAATAAGGCCCTTCTCAATTTGGACAGCTTAATTTTTGCAACTCAGTTAATGCGTTCTTTTTCTCTAAACAACTAGCACTAAGCACTCAAAGATATTACTACCTATGGACTACACCATGACAGCATCTGCATAGCCCAGTTACTTTAGTGTTGAGCAAATGCAGCCTAGCCTATTCCATTCTCCATGCCCTCATTGTGCTATCTCTATGCTCTTAGGTACATTGAGATCTTCAAGAGTAGCCGCGCTGAGGTGCGGACACATTATGAACCTCAGCGAAAGCCCATGGGCATGCAGAGACCCGGCCCCTATGACCGGCCCTCTGGTGGTCGTGGCTACAACATGATGGGCCGAGGGGGATCCTATGAAAGAATGCGTCGCGGAGGCTATGGAGGAGGAGGTGGTAAGTGTCGAACGGACTGAAGCTTTTTAACCTGTGCAATTGTTTTAGATAATCACCCACCCTATCCCCCTTCATGCTAACACTGTGCAATACAATGAAATGGATTATCTGATTGGGATGTAAAGTCCTCACAAGACCTTTTTGTTCATCTTGATTCAATATATTCAGGTGTATCAGATGGACGGTATGGCGATGGCGGCTCTTCCTTCCAGAGCACAACAGGCCACTGTGTCCACATGAGGGGCCTGCCATACAGAGCCTCAGAGACAGACATCTACAATGTAAGTCAGAGGAGCGACTGCAAATGATCTGCAAAACAACTAGATTGCTGACATTTTTTTTGCACATGGTTGATGCTAAGGCTGCATTTTACACAAATGTCAATTTGTCGTTGTTTGTATGTCTTAGTTCTTCTCGCCATTGAATCCAGTGCGGGTCCATATTGAGATCGGCCCAGATGGCAGGGTAACCGGGGAGGCAGATGTAGAGTTTGCAACACACGAGGATGCTGTGGCAGCCATGTCCAAAGACAAAGCTAACATGCGTAAGTTTAAAATAAGTGACTTTACACTCGTCTCCATGCGTATATGTAGATGTTCTTAATGTTCACGGTTTCTCTCTCCCGCTCAGAGCACCGCTATGTGGAGCTGTTCTTGAACTCAACAGCAGGTGGCAGTAATGGAGCGTATAGCAGCCAGATGATGGGTGGCATGGGTGAGTTTCAGAGACTAGTGGTGTCGTTGTCACAAAATGTTTGTGGCCTTGATGCTTGGGCAAGCAATGGATTCACAAAATCAGCACCATAGTACATCATCTAGGGAATAATTACGAATTTGTGATGTCCCACTAAACCCGATGTGATCTGTCCTCTACAGGGAACCAGTCGTCCTACAGCGGTGGTCAGCTGAGCTCAGGGTACTCTGGTGGATACAGCAGCCAGGGCAATATGGGCGGCTACAGTGATTACAGTGAGTGTCAGCTCTGTTTATAATGGGTGTCTTCTACATCCACCCTAAAGTACAACCTGCTCTCAACAAATCTATTTGTGGCATTAACATATTGATAAGCACCACAGAGAACCCTTTGTACAAAACTTTGGCATGATTTGTCTTTGCATGACTCCTTGAGGAACTCCTCGGTCCTATTGTGTGTATTCTCCGTCTCTTGTTAGGTAACCAGGGCGGAATGGGAAGCAGTTACTACGGCAGCGGCGGTGGAGGAGGAAGCAGAGGCTCTATGAATGGACTGGGCGGGGGATGGGGAATGTAGACTATTTTTCTTTCTTAATTGGATGTTTTTTTTTTTTTAACTAAGCATTTTGCTGGAAGGACTGGAAACGTAAGTCTCACCTAGTAAACATAGGGTAGGGTCAGGTTAGGGTAAAAATATTGAGGGGGTAGGGTTTGTATTTTTTTTAAGTATATGATCTTCAAAGAAGTAAGATCATCTGGTGTCACAATGCGTGTCAGATGTGCTGTTTATCTTCCCCATTCCTCAGATTTGACACATGCTTTAAATTTTCATTACCAGGAAGTGTGCTGTTTTTGTGTTCTTCAAAACCTGATTGTTCCCGAGGTTTACTCATCCTGTACTGGTGGCATTTAACGTTAGTTTCAATGTGAGTGCATGAACAAAGAAGTCTGAACGTCTGGTATCTTCTGATGTTTATAACTGTTTCACCTTCTACTTAGTGTTTAGTCTTTTTTATTTCCAGTCAAAATGTTTGAATGAATCTAAGACTTCACGTGATCAGAGCATGTTGTTTTCTTAAAGTGTGACTGACTGTAAGGACTTTGTTTATGTGGATGAGGGCTATGTCAAGGGCAAGTGAATTTAAAATCTGCTGACATGAAGGTTTCTACTGCTTCAAATGCTATTTGTATTTCATGTGCACAAAGTAAATAAACTAGTCTGGAATATCTAATTGATACAAGCATTGCAAAAAAGGCTTTATTCATTAATCAAATATCTTGAATAAAAAACTTTTGGTCACCATTCCCAAATCAATGAGGAAAATGGCTTAGTAGTAGTGGACACAAAACTAATACATTCTAAAATAGTTATTTGTCAACATTCGACAGTCATTTACACAATTATATGTAGCATCAGTGGGGCCATAGCTGTAAAAAGAGTTTGAATAGGATCTTCAGTAACAATATCCTTGGGACCTCAACATAATCTACATCCATGGGTTGAATTAGAAAAAGTACACATTTTAAATAATACTCAGTTTATCAAGTACCAAATTGTCAAACTGAGTTATTGAGAAAAACATTGATCACAAATGATCTGAAACTGTCAATGTCTAAGTAAAGACTTCACAAACTATTAGCTCATCCCATCAGTGTTAAAAGGTGGCCCCCATGTTTAATACAGATTAATGTTCCTGAATTTCAGGTAGCAGTGGAAATGTTACACCAAATCACATTTCCCTAAGATTCGATGACATTCTAACCCAAGTAGTTAAATCATGAGCATTTGCAGTGTGATGAAGCGAGTACATATTTAGTCAGGAACCTGTGGAGGAGCTTCTCTGCAGCAGGAGGGCGTGGCAAACGTCGCAAACCCGCACCGGCCGAGGGTAGGACGGTAAGGCCAGCTCGTTGCTGGAACAAGCGCTGCAGTAGATGTCTCCACAGTTTCTACAGTGGTGCTGCAACACACAAACATGGACCCCTCATTAACATAGTACAAGATTATTTTTTTCAAAGTAAAAATGAAAAGCAATGAGGAAAAAAACGAAAACAAACCTTTCTGCGTGCAATGGAGAACTCTTTCTCACATTGCTTGCACTGAGTGGCCTCGTCATCCTTCAGCCAGGCGTGGCCCTAATGGGAGCAATAAATGCACGAGATGTGGTTGTCAAGTTTTTTTCCTACTTTTTTACAGCTTTAATTGTAACAGTATACCACTTTATATTTTACCTTTAGAGCTTTGTTGACCTCCTTGAAGTCCTCCATCTTAAGTTTAGACCTTTGACAAAGACAACACAAAAACCTCAAGACATGGTACAATTTATGTTTTTATAAAAAAAAAGCAGATAAGTGAGAAGTACTGACTGGCTGAGATGCAGTCCCATCTCCTGCAGAGCCTGCTCCTGCTGCTCACATGTCTGCTGCAGCTGCTGCTTCTCATGCTTCAAATCCTGCAGTTCCTGCACCATCAATTCACAGGAAACAAGCACCATAAAATCGCACACTGCATTATTCAGCCATGACCAAAAAAAAAACAACCACATGACATTTTCTGCATAGAGAATAAAGAAACTACTTTTAAACTCTAGTTCTCCATTTTGGAAGAAGAATTTAATTACAGAAAGAGGTAGGTGTGTGTGTGTGTGTGTCTGACCGTGTGCAGGCCCTGGAGTTGTTGCAGCTGTGTGCGGAGCTCGATGCTGTTGTCCTGTTCCCGCTGGAGAGCTCTTTGAAGGCTTTGCCTCTGCTCCCTCTCAGTGCGCAGCTCATTCTCCAAACCCAGCCTGAGGACGGTGGAGAGACGCGGTGACTCTTCTAGCCAATCAAAGCCTGTGTGTGTGTGCAGGACTGATATAGAGCTGCTTTGGACTGTGACAACTTGAAATAAACTCCCACTTCATGCCTGCAAACATATAGTTTTAGTGTAAATGTTTCAACCGTGTCACACTTGTTGGAACCAAGGATGTGAAGGATCCATAAGTAGGAAATTCCTTTCCCCCGACCAAGACCACAGAGTTTTAGTTTTTCCAAGATTACTCACTCTTGGAGCTGATTTTAAAGTTTGAATGGTCTTTTAATCAGTGCTGGGCAAGTTACTTTTAAAAGAAATTAGTTACAGTTAGTAGTTAGCTTCCAAAAAGTAACTAAATTAGCTAGTTACATATTATGAAAGTACTACTTCAGAAAGTAACTATTGTTACTTTCAAGTCAATTTTAAAATGTTTCAAATGGGACCCCACCTTCTCCACCCCTCTAACAGAACTTAAAATGCATATGCATGTTCAATTATTTATGATCAATCTGAATATTATAATGAAATGGACACTTAATACATTAACAGAAACAATGTACACAATGTGTGCTTTCGAACACCCGCCCAACTCTACATCTAAATGGCTTACCATGAAATTTTACTCAACCTCAGCCAATTGTCAGCATTCCTGCTCTTGTCATGTGCACTGCCCACTAACCAAGGAAGAACGGTAACGATAACAGCGTTAGTATTATAACCAATTACTTGTTACTGAAATGAGTAACACCGTTATTCCCATCACTGCTTTTAATGAACCCAAATGTGAGCTCAGATACTTCCAAGAAGAGCTCCTCAGACTAGTGTTAACTGATGTTAGACAAATTACTACTATGTTTTAAATCTCAGCTTTTATTTAATGTGCATATATCCATATTACATATTTATAGCCTAGTTATCCTTCTGTTAGTCTTGCATTGCCAGACCTTCCTCCACAGTGCTGCAGAAGAGGGTCTGGCTAATCCACACAGCACTTCAGGATGGGAGAAAAACGTGCTCTGGTTCATTGGCGTTTCTTTAACCCTTGTGTTGTCTTCCATTCGACTATGTACCGGTGGTCCTGAAAATCAACTTTTTTCTGATGTTTGTCTCTTTTTTCAACACTCGTTTTTTCCAATGTTTTTGGCTCTTTTTTTACGTTTAACACTTCTTTTCACTACCATGTATAAACACCACTAACACCAAGTTATTACCAGTTTTACATTTACTACATTTTTTAAATTCCTGGTAAAAAAACCTAATTTATAGGAAATTATACCTAATTCTTAAGTTAAAAAAGCAGAAATTATGAATTGTTTAGACTCCTTAAATGATGGATAATTACACAAGGGTATATGTCACGTTTTTTTTTTTTTTAATAAAACACCCAAAAGTCAATGAAGGTAGAGAGCCTATCTTTTGTTGTACTTGCAAAGCACGATGTGTGGAATCAATCATCCATGTTATTTTTGGGTTATTAAATTTAGAAACCCTTATTTCTCATATAAATATTTTGAAAAACAGGTCAAACACAAGGGTTAAACCTATCACAATCGTCCATTGGGTGGCCCTAAGCGCCGGACAGAGCCATGGTGCCGCTGCAAAATATCCTGGGGAAAGAACTTGTTTTGGTGGAACATGAGTACGATCTGAGGAGCAGGTAACCAGAGTCCTCGACCAGAAAATCCAGACCAGAGTTTAGAATGCCAACACAAAGAAAGCGGAAGGTGATGGACATCCGGCCGAAATGAGGGACACCTGGTGGAATTTCCAGCGGCACCTGAACAATCTCGGAAACGAAACGTTGCCAATATAGACTATCCTTCTGTAGAATGCTTTCTGTTTTGTAACTTGTGCTTTATTAATTGTATTGTATCCAACTGTGTGTGTCTTAACCTTAGTGTATCCAGGTCCGTCAGTTGTTTCTGCAAAGCGTCCACCTTTCCTTCCAGCTCCACCCTCATATCTTTGTCTGACTGGTCACTTTGTCTGCGCTCGCGCTCCGAGTTCTGTAGTCTGTGACGCACAAACGACCAAGAAGTATAATATTTATTTAAAAAAGAATATAATTTTAGAAACAGAAACATGCACACTACATACCTCTGCTCTAGCTCAATCATTGCTTTCTCCATTTCATCCATCTTCTGCTCAAGCTGCGCGGCCTCCGCCTGCCTTTTTTCTGCCTCTCGTTCAGAGTCCTTAAGAGCCACATGGGTTGCATTAATGTGCGTTCTCAATGAGTGGTCATACAAGACGAAAGAAAAAATGTATTTGTGTATGTCTACCTGAGCTTTGTGGAACATTTGCAGGTTAAGAGTCTTGACTTGGTCGAGCTGAAGCCGCAGGGAAGCCAGCGTGTCCTGTTTCTCATGTGTGTCCTTCTCCAGCAGCTTCATGGCCACCTCCATCTCCTGCTTCAGGCCCACCTGGAGCTCCAACTCATGCTCCAGCTCCTGACATCATGCGTTGTAAACATACAAAAGGCATGAGTCAAATTTAGTTCTAGAGTCTAATCAGTGCAAAAACACACCAGTTTTGCTAAAGTTTCTGTTAACAAGAGGCCATATGGCTCAGATCGGTCTAACTATGGACTGACAATAGAGTATGAAGTTTAGTTTGTACTCGTCGCATGCATGAAATATTCTAGTGCTATAGCCACTTGATACCTGACCTGGCGAATGTGCTTTTCCTCTTTATACTGCTTCCAAACCACATTGTACATCTCATCCAGGCCCTGTCGAGTCTGTTTGTACGTCTCCAGCTCCACCTGGCTGTCCTGAAGGGCTGCCTGGAAAAAAACAAAACACATTACACAGTTTGGGCATTTGTTGAGAGTAGAAGCGGTTTAGTTGTAGTTACTTGTAGATGCTTTCTGACCTCTTCCTTTTTCTGGCTGGACTGCAAGATCGTCTCATTCTCGTTTCTTAGATGTTCCTGTTCTTCTCGCAGAGAGTTGATTCTGTCTGTTGCTGCAGTCAGCTGAGGAAAAGAAAACATACTCATCAGTGGGAAATATATCGATGTTGTATCGACATTGCAATATGAGACTAGATATCATCTTAGATTTTGGATATATCATAATATGGTGTAAGTGTAGTCTTTTCCTGGTTTTACAGGCTGCCTTACAGTAAAGTGATGTCTGAACTTACTAGACTGTTCTATTATTTACCTTTACCCACTAAGTCATTAAATAAATTCTGGTGATTATTTATCCAAAAAATCTCAATGTGTAAATAACGTTTTCTTAAAGCACCAATAGTCAACCACACAGTATCGACATTGAGGTATTTGGTCAGGAATATTGTGATATTTTATTTTCCCTATATCACCAGCCCTACTTATCATTCAGGTGAAAGCCTAATAGACACAGACGCTGTTGTCATAAGAGAGGAATGCCTATACTTTAGAGCAGAAGTGCCCAAATTCTTTCATATGAAGGGCTAAAATGTATCTGGATGGAAGGCCAAGGGCAAAAATAAATGTTGATTACTGTAATTCTTCATAGATTAAACTTACATATGTAAGTAAATAGGGAAGTTTAAGAGCATTGTGCTTTACATTGCCGTAAAACTCAGATAAGGTACTTTTTACCTGCTCAAAAGGTGGGTGTTGTAGTCCTGTCGTAGGTAGGTAGGTAGGTAGGTAGGTGGGTGGGTGGGTAGGTACTTTATTGATGGTACTTAAATTATTGAATGGGAAATTCAGGGTCCCAGTAGATTAAAGACATCACACACAACAAACACATACAAAAAGAATCCACATGATGGTACTAAGGGACGTATAAGCATGAGACTCTTGCAGTGACAGGGAGGGACTGACCCTGGGATTCAGTATGCATGGTAAGGTGCTCTGTGAGAGTGTGTTTCATGGAGGGCAAATAAATCCATTAGTGCAAAGATAAAGTCTTGAGACCAGCATTAAATATGGACAATATAAGAGAATATTTCCAGCACTTTAAAAATAAGTGGAGAATAAGCATAAGCATGTCAATTGCCACGGTGGGCCAAAACAAAAGGAGCACGGGCTTGCTTTTGAGAGACGACTGGAGCATTAACTAAATGTAGCACACCCACCACGTACGAGCACAATCACACAACAGGTCCCACACAGTATATGTCTGACCTCCTCTACAAGTTTGCTGTTGGTCTTCTCTATAGAGTCCATCTTAGCCTGAAGGTCAGTCACAGTGCAACTTAGGTGACGATTTAACTCCTCAATGTAGTGCTTCTGATCCAATATGGCCGTCATCTTGGCATCACTAAAAGTAGAAAGAATAAAACTGTTAAGGAGTTGTGAAGGAGAACGTGCATTAAGTCTGCTTGGGATTAAAATGATCATTATCATGCCAGGGGTAGAGTTATAACTAAAATAAGAACGTACAGTATATCAGTTCAAAACATGATTAAAAAAACAAGGGAAGTGAGATGCTCAGACTCAGGCACTCACTCTTTCGGAGTCTCACTGTTGGCAGGGTCTTTCAGATAAAGGGAAAAGTCAATAACTCCCACCTGGATAGGAAAGAAACACTGATCACTGGGAACCCTAAAGGATTTGATGCTCGAAGAGACAGCTGGGATGTGTAGGCCTACAAAACCTGTCGCCACTCACCTGAGAATCAAGATCTTCCCCTTTAATGCAGAGGTTAGCGTCAATTACGTTGAGGCCCACCAGCAGTCCGCCAATCACTGCCCCCTCCTCCTCCATCATCAATGCTCCAGAGTCATAAAACTCACTAGCAGACAGTCGTGGAGGGCATCGATGAAGGGGTATTAAGAGAGAAAAAGAATACATTGGAAGTGTAGAAAATTAACTGCTAACTGACACGAGAATATGTTAATATTCTACTATAAAATACAGGCTATATTAAGCCTACTTAACTAATCCTGGTTACTAACCTCAGGAGATCTTTGCGGTCCAGTAAAACTTTCATATAGTCAGCTACAGTCTTCTGCATGAGCGCTAAATGCAGCCACGCCCTTGCTCTCCCCAAGCCAGTCCTAAAAAGAGAATAAAAGTACAATTTAACAACCAAAAAAAACAAAACAAGAGAGTTCATAGCATGCCGTACATGGTAGGTGTGCTGAAAAAGTTTGCAATAGCATACTTAATGCCGGGGAGGTCTCTGGCACTTGTGGCAATGTTAACAGACTCTGGACACAACTTCTCAACCAGTTCCAAAGGTCCCCATATGGACTTGTTCTGACCAATGAAGGATTTCTTGGCTGAAAAAAAATGTATAAAAGTAATTTCTGCTTGTTTTGTTACAGACACGGATTTTGATCTAAAATAAAAACTAATTATTGCCTCATGGAAGTCTCACCTTTCAACCCATGTTTGAGGCAATGCTCCAGGACGACAAAGAACTGCTGCAAAGGAGGGTAGTCCGAGTCCAGCGTCCTGCCCAGACTCAAGGAGGACTGAATTAATACTTTGATGCTCAGCTTCATCATGCTGAGGAGGTTGGATCTTTCTATTGCCATGGGGCCTTTGGGGGAGATAACTGTAAAGAATAAAAGGCACAGAAAAAGCAGTGAACTGAGATCAGTCTTGGAAGAGATGGCAAGCAAGCTTGTCTCCTTATATGCAGAGTGATCTTGTGCACGGTCACTATTTGCTCTTAGATTAATGTGCCCAGACAAGTAGGCTAGCTTCCATTAGGAAGTATTGAGACACAATGTTTTACAACTTAACTAGCGTTCGGTCAGTTTGTCAAAGGTTAATAATAGTCACAGCCTGATGTTACCTGGAAGCTTTTTTGAAGTGTTGTTGAGATGATTTTCGGACTCCCTTTCCATCGGGGAGCTCGCAGCGGATCCTTGTGGGGGATTTCGCGGGGCAGCAGCGTAGCTCACCCCGCTGCTAATAGTTTCCGTGGCCTTCCGAGCCAGAGAGAGGATAGGGGCCGACCAGCTGCTCTCTGCCGCCGCCGGAGCCAGCTTCTCTGTCCGCTCCTGCCCGTCACTGCCGTCGGGCGCGGCTTCCGAAACTTCGGGTTCATTGAGCTGTTTTGCTTCGCCATCCTCAACAGCTGTGTTTACCTCCCCTGCCTCGTCGGCCATGTTTGTTTCCCCCCTCCCCTCTCCACGAGAATTCACGTGACCGGACCAGATCAAAGCGGACTAGAACGGAACACGCGCGCTGTGGGAACTTTATTCTTTTTCTTTGGAGTTATTGGCGGTTAGGAAGTCAGTTTATAGGTGCACTACCACCACCTACTGGACTGGAGCGTGTGGCGCAGAATACAAGGAAAAGTCCTCTCCTGCAAATCCTGCATTTTTATCTAATCTTAAAGCCTTGGCCCACGCAAGCGCGCACTAAAGACCTGGAAACATTAAGACATTACAGTGCAAATAATACAAGGAGCCTAATTGAATAGCCTACCATTTAGCTGCTTTAGCTTCAGGGTCCTGCTTTTGTGCATTCTGGCTCACTGTCACACTCATACACACACACTACAACCACCTCTCACCCTCAAGACAAGCACTTTAATCTGTATTGTTCCAGTTTGATCCTGAAAGGATTGTTAGGAAAGAGTGGATGAATTTCTATATATATATATATATATATATATATATATATATATATATATATATATATATATATATATATATATATATATATATATATATATATATATATATATATATATATATATATATATATATATATACACCAGGGCAACCTGATGAGAAATGGGCAACTGGAACAAGACATACATGGACTAGAGCAGAAAACATGGATCTGATGCAATGCTACTATACAAGCAACCCCAGTGGGAGGGGTTACATGCAGAGATTATGGGATATGTGGATGCTTCGAAACACATCATCAACACTGACAAAGAAACAACTTGTGGCTCAGTGTTCGAACATCCGCAAACGGCAGCTCCTATCACAACTAGAGATTGATGAGGTACAACAAATATGCTACGGCAAGGGAGAGCCAGGACGACAAGTCAGCGGGGAGATTTCATCATCATCCCCACACTCAGAGATTCAATTTCAATTTCAATTTCAATTTCAATTTCAATTTCAATTTCAATTTCAATTTTATTTATAGTATCAATTCATAACAAGAGTTATCTCAAGACACTTTACAGATAGAGTAGGTCTAGACCAGATAGAGTAGGTCTAGACTACACTCCATATTGGGTCCCAAGCCTCAATAACAAGCCTAGAACCACTCAACATAAGGGCGACTGACCTACGATTAAAGATCATAGCCAAGCTGGACCCCCTAGTACAACTACCAAGACTGCCAACGCTAAGTGATAAAGTACCCTCTGAAAGTCTTCTAGAAGATGTGAATCCAGCACTACATACTATCCCTACTAAAGCCATAACCAAGACCAATGAGCTGATGTACGCCACAGCAACAGTGATCCTAGAGATGCTTGGCTATAAGATGAACACCACAAGCCACAAAGAGCAGTACCCCCCATGGAGGAGAAGGTTAGAGGCCAAGATCAAGGCAACACGAAGAGAGGTTAATCAGCTCTCAGAGCTACAGAAAGGTGTAAGGAAGGGGTTACCTAAGAAATACAACAAGCTGTCGATACCTGAGGCTCTAGAGACTGCCAAACAAAGACTCACTGCTCTGGCCACCCGCCTAAAGAGATACAAGGGAGAAGCAGAAGCCAGGAGAATAAACCGGATGTTCTCCACCGAACCATCCAAAGTGTACTCTCAGTGGCAGGGTAATAACACAAGATCAGATCCACCCAGGGCTGAGACTGAACAATACTGGAAGAACATATGGGAGAAAGAGGTATCCCACAACACAGATGCTCAGTGGCTAGTGGATCTAAGAACAGATCACAGCATTCTCCCAGGACAAGAACCAGTAACCATAACAACGGCAGATATCCAAGAAAGAGTGGCAGGTATGAAGAGCTAGACAGCACCAGGCCCTGACATGATCCACACCTACTGGCTGAAGAAACTAACTGCACTCCATGAACGCCTGGCAGTACAAATGAACCAACTGCTGATGGATGGGACCAACCCAGAATGGTTAACCCAAGGATGGACAATCCTGATCATGAAGGATCCCCAAAAGGGAACAATCCCATCCAACTACCGGCCAATAACCTGCCTCTGCACTACATGGAAGCTCTTGTCAGGCATCATAGTGGCTAAGATGAGTAGGCACATGGCTTAATACATGCACAGGGCCCAGAAGGGAATAAGCAGTGACACCAGAGGAGCCAAGCACCAGCTACTGGTGGATAGAGCAGTCACTCGAGACTACAAGACCAGGCAGACCAATCTGTGCACTGCCTGGATTGACTACAGGAAAGCCTACGACTCAATGCCACATACATGACATCGACTCACTGATCCACACTACCAGGATCTACAGCAACGACATTGGAATGTCGTTCGGACTGGACAAGTGTGGTCGCATGGTATCAAAAAGAGGGAAGATGATCAGAACTGAGGGGCTCAAACTACCAGAAGGCCACATTGCAGATATTCAGGATAGCTACAAATACCTTGGGGTGCCACAGGCTAACGGAAACCATGAGGAGGCAGCAAGGAAGACCGCCACAGCCAAATACCTACAAAGAGTGAGGCAGGTCCTGAAAAGTCAGCTGAATGGGAAAAACAAGATCCGAGCCATCAACACATACGCTCTGCCAGTCATCAGATACCCCGTTGGTGTAATAAACTGGCCAAAGGAGGAGATAGAGGCTACTGACATCAAGACGAGAAAGCTCCTCACCATGCATGGAGGGTTTCACCCCAAATCCAGCACCCTGAGACTGTACACCAAGCGTAGCGAGGGAGGCCGAGGGCTAGTGAGTGTCAAGACCACTGTCCAGGATGAAACAACAAAGAGCCAGGAGTACATCAGAAAGATGGCCCCCAAAGATGAAGGGCTTAGTGAATACCTCAGGCAGCAGAAACCCGAAGGTGAGGACAAGGAAGATGAAGAACCGTCATGGAGGGACAAGCCGCTGCACGGCATGTACCACAGACAAATAGAAGAAGTGGCTAATATCAAGAAATCCTGAAAGAGGAGCTAGAAAAGATGTGGAAAGTAAGAGCAACAGTGGTGCCGGTGGTGATCGGAGCACTGGGGGCTGTGACCCCCAAACTGGGAGAGTGGCTCCAGCAGATTCCAGGTAAAACATCAGAGGTCTCTGGCCAGAATAGGTGCAGTCCTAGGAACAGCTAAGATACTGCGCAGAATCCTCAAACTCCCAGGCCTCTGGTAGAGGACCCGAGCTTGAGGATGACACATACCACCCCACAAGGGGTGAGAGGGGGATTATTTCTATACGTATATTGGTCTAATAACTTTCCACCCAACTCCATCCAGGTATTTGCCAGTTGTCTTTGCTTCTTTTATGTTTGTTTCATAATTTTTGATTTTAGTTACATGTAAATAATTTGTTCTGCTATCTTGGCCAAGTCTCTCTTGAAAAATAGATTTTATAGCTCAATGAGACTAACCTGGTTAAATAAAGGTTAAAAAAATTAAAAATTCTCCTTGTGGCCTCAGTGTGAAGTGCAGACTGATCACATTCATGTTGGTCAGAGCTGCACTCTGACATCTCTCCATCAGTGCATGTATAAGTACTGAGCATGTGTGTGTAATTCAGGCCTGTGTGTAATATGTGTAATAACAACAGAGTGTAAATTGAAATTTCCCCTTGTGGGATTAATAAAGTATACATTATTATATTATAAATTTGAACTAGAAAAAAAGACTAGGCTACAAAAAGTAGATTCACGCACTTTATGTTCTATATTGTTTTATGTGATGTTATATACTAAAGACTCGTAGACTCATAAACTTATTAATTAACTACACACATTAAGAACATCAGTATATTGTGCATTATATATCATGTAATAGCAGTATTTCAGTGATGCTTCATATTAGTAGCCTATGATCTGTCTATATACTTGGATAATTTCGTCTAAATGATATGGTCACTGTTAGATTTAATTATGTCATGTTTGGTGTTATTTTGTTTATCTTGCTCTCACTCTCCAAATTGGACACTAGCAACATTTATGAAAACAAACTTCTCTAACTACTGCGTCACCTAATTATTATTACAAACTGATTATTGACTTCTGGTCCCTCCTTTTACAACTCGAAACGAGTCCCATTGAAGTCTTCTCCAGTAAGTTTAGAGCAGGTGTGGTGTAGTTCCCATTTCCACCAAGTGATGGCGCAGACATGCTGTGCGTTATTTGCCTTTTGAACCTCTAACAAGGTGCACTTATTATTTATAGGCTTAAATAAATTCACCAGTCCACTTTACACTGTGCAGTTGCTATTATTTTTCCGTATTATTGGTAGTGTTAGCGCACCATTTTTCAGTATCACTCTAATTATTGTATTTGTTGTGAGGGAAATTTTAGACTCTCACACAATATGTGTCTAGAAACTGGGCACATCTGGATTAAACACCACTGAATCCCTTGAGCTATATGGTAGACTGCAATTGTGAGTAAATTGATTAAAAAGAAGTAATTCAAATAAAAATAAAAAGGCGCAGAATTTGGGAACTATTTGCATATTTATTATAGACATATTTATTCTGTCTGTCTGTCTGTCTGTCTGTCTGTCTGTCTGTCTGTCTATCTATCTATCATTCAATCAATCAATCAATCTATCTATCTATCTATCTATCTATCTATCTATCTATCTATCTATCTATCTATCTATCTATCTATCTATCTATCTATCTATCTATCTATCTATCTATCTATCTATCTAACAAATACAAAGGGAAAACTAGAAATACTAGAAAAACTCTTTAAAAAAAATCTGAATCCTAATTAGAGTAATATAGCAACATACACTGTGGCTGATAGAAACAAGAGTCAGTGCTAAGACAAAAGCACTTCAGGTAGGCCTGGGTGTTTGCTTTATGATGGGAATATACATATATGAACCTATATCATTGCTAAAATAACTATAGAATGAATTGTCAACAACTTCCACGGAAACGTATAGGCTACAGGATGTAGCCTACATTACTGTAATAGTAGGCCAAATCACATTTAGCTTACTTAAATAATAATAGTCTACCTTATATTAGGCTAATGCCTACATCTGTGACCATCAGAGTCATTTTCATTTGAATTTAAAGTGTCCCTAGCCTAGATAGCAGGCTACTCCACACCAAAGTGATGAGCATAATATTCCATTAATGAATGCAGTGGTCTGTAGGCTATCATCTTGTACATGTTCAAACAGTAGTAGTAGCCTACTTTGGAGGCGTGGTAAGTGAAGTGGCCATAAATACGGCGGAGCCTCTGTCCGGGCGCTCCTTCACTCCGCTCCTCTCACTGGAACATCCGGGACGCACCGGTGCTCTGAAGTCACGCGAAAAGGTTACAAACCGGCAGAAAACACACCGAGAAATAAAAGCAAAAAAAAAAAAAAGCAAAAAGGAAGGAATATTTAGAACCGGAACAACTGGATACAATACAACGAATAGCCTACAACTTGTAGACTAGATGAACATATTTTTTCCCCGTAAAATCACTGGACGTTTTGACATCATGAGGATTTTCAGTGCTGTGCTCTTACTCGTTCACGCCTTGGGTGAGTTTTAATGTGCGCTCATGTAAGATAACAATTTCTTCCTCTGTTGAGTGACATGATTAAGTTTGACGTTATCTTAGTGTGTCTACCTGTGCGACACCGTCTCTTCTTGACTAGCCTATCGGTGTAAACCTCTCCAGCATGACCCGAACCGGTCTGTCTTGGAAACTTCATAACCTTTAAGGCAACGGTTTTCATGATGCCAGGCTATTCGGGAGCTAATGGGGTCATCTCTCTATTTTAGAGCATGCTTTATGTAACTAGATACATTTATTTTTAACTCATATTCTTGCCTGACATTAGCTAACTGTCTGTCCATGCATTTCGCGTGTGTGTATGAGACACAGAGTATATGCCAACTTCTATTTGCCCTCCCCACTGTATTTCCCTTTCAAGCCCATATATCCAAACTGCACCTCTAAGGGGAGGGTCTGCCTTTTAGTTCAAGCCCAACTTTTGGCCAGCTTCCACTCTGTGTAAGTGCTCCGGAGCAAGGCAGTGAATACCTACAAACCCTTAAGGACCATGCTCTGCATCTGCGCTTGTGCATTTCTCAATGGGGATCAGCATGATTGCACTGAAAGCCAAACATTCTGCTGTAAGCTTCCTTGTACATGCACACTTGTTTCAACTTGCCCTCAGAGGTCCTCCTATCTTGGCACACTAACCTGTGTGCACTGTTCGTCCCTCAGAGGAAGAGTTTTAGAGATGTTTTGGGGTCTATTCTATGAAAACTGTATCAAACCAAGCTTAAAGGCAGTTTTAACATTTAAAACACTCTTATTCTCCCCTCCAGTGGTGTCCAGACCGGCCAGTGGTGCTGCAGTTGACAGGTATGAGAGCGACAGGCAGCGGCACACAACTGTTATCAACTTGGACACGACCAAAGACAGGAGGGTTGAGGAGGAGAGCAGAAGCGTGAGTGCTACAACAACGGATAATGGTCAGGAAGGCGAGGAGTACGGAGATTACTATTATGAAGACGAGTACGAAGATGGCATGTCAGGAGACTATGTGGAACAGCCACGAAGTAAGGGAGTTTTTCATATTCGTAAAGTTTCTCACTGCTGTTTTACTTGCCAGAGACAAAAAAAAATGTAATTGTTTGGTTGTTCTGTTTTGGGTTTAGTTGCCATGGTAAGCAAACCCAAAGACCCGTCTGCCATCCTGGAGACTAAAAACACTGAAGAAAAGCCAAGGAGGGTAAATGGAAGAAAGAGGGGGAAAGGCAAAGGAAAGAAGAGGAATCCTTGCCTGAAGAAGTATAAAGATTTCTGCATTCACGGCACCTGCCAGTACCTGAGGGACCTCCGTGCCCCATCCTGTGTGTAAGTATCAGCTCTGCATCTATCTGAACACCATCCCCACCGCTCGGGATCCACCAAATTATTAACCTCTCAACCCATTCCCTCTCTGTCTGGTCTGCAGGTGTCACCCGAGTTACTCTGGGGAGAGGTGTCAGTTTTTCACGTTGCCCTTGGAGAAGCCTCAGGAGGGCTACAACCGCACCACAGCTCTGGCGGTGGTGGCGGTGGTGCTGTCGTCCATCTGCCTCACCATCATAGCCCTTTTATTGTTGCTTAGGTAAGCCAAACGCACAGAGATTCACTCACAAACACACATTACACACACATATGAAGGGCTTTTCTATACTTGTCATAGAGAGACACAGAAAATAGTCTGAACAAGCTCCTTTTTTTTCTTCTTTTGTTTATTACAGGTTTCACAAGCGGGGAGCGTATGATGTAGAGAATGAAGAGAAGGTCAAATTAGGGTTAGCGTCCAACCACTGAAGAGAATAAGAGGTGAGTAGTGAGGAACATGAAACACACTGACAAACAGCTTCATTTTTGTTGTCTGAATGAAACAAGGTTTTGCTCATTGCCTCTTTCTCTTTTCTCCATCTTAGGCAAAGATGTGGAAATTCTACCTCAAAATAGAAAAAGAGAAGTGAACCACGAATGGAGGTCCTAGAGGGAAGCGATTGTACATGAAGAAGGGAACAAGGTTTTCATCTGCCTTGACCCTCTTGCCAGATGTTTAGATGTAAAATGGGCAGGTGAATATCTTCTCAGAAGAAGGCCTCAGAAGAAGTGGGCCTACCTGAAACTGGAATACTAATGGCCCAGAGGATGGACTGGAAATGTGACAAGCACGAAGGAATAAGAACGAGAAGAAGGAGGAGGAGAAGAAGAAGGGGAAGAAGAAGGAACATGTCTAGACTCTGTGCTGCTTCTTGACTGTGTGAAAGGAGGTCGTTTCAGAATGAACTGAACAAGTTTTTTTAACAAAAGCATTTTGTATTTTCCTGCACAACTCCATCTTTTTTCGTTGTTTTTTTGTGTACAGTAAACGGTATATTTATAATTTTAATTTATTTATTTAAGCTAACTGTATTTATAGAAACTTTAACCACCTTCAGCCGTTTTTAAAATAATGATGTTACAGTTATTTTTATATTTCTTATTGGAACGATATTTATTTATGAAACCGAAAAGCAAACGATGCAGACGCTCCTTGAGATCTTCAGCATTTAACTATCTGATTTCTGGCTTTAAGTTTGGCACTCGGTAGATGATCAATAGCACTGTGATAAAAAAAGAAAAAAATTGATCGTTAAATAGACAGATTTTTAAAAACTTTTTTTTTTTTTTTTTTTAATTCAGGCTAGTTTTATTGAGAGCAATGCTTTTCAGGAACATCCTACCCACACTCACACAGTTACACACATTCAACCGGTTGGATCTGGCAGCCAATCAGCAGCTCCTCTGTAGAAGTTGAGGGTTTGGGGCTGTGCTCAAAGGCACACCAGTGGTGGTAATGGGGTAGGGGCTGCTCTTCCAGCTACATTAAACATGCAGTAGGTATTCTTTCTTAATGTTATAAGATCAGATCAATGCCTGTCCTTAACAATGCATTGCAGTTGCTATCTATTGAGTAAAAGTAACATAAAAACTTAAACATAAAAATTTAGCAGCTGCAATGTAAGGAAACCTTTAAAAGGGAGTCAAATAGGAAATGTACTGTAGCAAGAATTTGGTATGAATATGTTGCATTACCATCATTGGAAGAGAAACTCTGTCAGATCTATGTTAAGCTGTCAAGCAAAACAAAAATGTGAATTCAAGTGTTCCACCCTTTCAAATCCTGTCCTGCAGTTTTGAAGTGATTTTTATTTATGTGATTTTCTTTTTCCAGAGCAATTAAAAAAAGACTATCAGATTTTTTTGACTCATGTAGTTTTTACTTAATTTGCATTAAACCACTATGCTCTTAGCATTAATAGGAGTTTCAGATGTTGTACTGGCAGATCAGTACGTAATTAAGTAAGGTCAAGTTTATTTTTGCTCTTTGGTTCACATCTTGAGTCGGACCAGGCATTAATGTGATATTTTAGAGTGGCCGGTCTGGATAATGATAACACCAGAGTGTTCTTTTGGACGTTCAGAAGCTGTAATTATAGTAAACATAATATTTTGATCTCCCTTGTCTCTGACTTTTTAACCCAAGCACCTGTATCCTGGCCATTAGTGCTATTATGTTCAGTGGTCAAAAGGCAAATATTTTTAGTCAGTGCTGTGTAGATGAGTCAGAAAGCCCTTTACTATGTTTAAATCTGGTTATGTGGGTCGGCCAGGCAAGGTAGATATCAATGTTTAATTACAACTTTCTTTCCCCAATTATACTGTTAAACAAATTATTGCCATTGAAATGAAAATGTTTCCCAGAGGCCTTTCTCTTTGGACCAAATGTAAAAGAAGACATCAATGTCATGTGTTGACAACAACATCATCAGTCTCACACCCCGATCAATCATAACGAGTGCGGTCAGGACTCAATTACCGCTGTACTGAGCCACAGGGAACAGATGTGCAGTGTACAGGCAGCGGAACACCTGTTCAGCCACAATATATCATACCACAGCGCTGCACACAATGACTCACACAGCCAACAGAAGTCATGTTCAAAGACACACCACCAAGTATAACATCTAAGCCCTGCAACCAGCCCTGAATACTACAGAGTTCAGAGAGACCAGCAGGATGCAACAATGCAGTCATGTATGCCGCACGCAGGTTTAATGGGGGTAAGGAAAGTCAAAAGACCCAGCTGGACTCAAAGGCAGGCTAAGACCCAGCCAAATGTTAGTCACCCCTTGAAGTCACCTCCTACGCGGATGTTGTTACACCGACACTGTGTGTGTGGTAGAGTAATACCTATGTGCTGGGTCTGTGTGGGTTACAGGGGTTAATGGAGTCATTACAAGCATCAATCCACAGGAAAACAGCAATGTTTACATGTTTGCTATGGTATCGTTTTCAACCCTGTTTGTGGCTTAGATTCCATACTTTCTATAAATAGTAAATAAACAAGAAACTGTCAGACTCACATGTCCACACTGGGGTATGGTAGTTGAAGACAGATGTTTAGCTGAACCATAAGGGTGTGGTACCTGATTTAGGACTTAGCGCTCCTCGTATGTTGAGCAACCAAAAAAACAGCAGTTCAGCATTTAACTTTCTCATACACAAGCACTGAGTTTGCATTTTTAGTAGATGAACTCACTGCTTGGCAGATATATTCAATTCAATTCAAAATACTTTATTTTTTTTACCAATGTGAGGCAAGCATTAACATGGATAAAAACAATATTACAGTGGAGGCCTATATCTATGTATTTGGAAACTATGTATTTGTATTTTTTTGTATGTATTTTTTTTAGGTAACCTGAAAGATTGAGATCCATTTATGGTTTGAGAAAAATTTCATTCTTCTTTAAAGAGTTGCATCACACTCCTGTAACATTGTCGGACTCACAATGGACAGGTTTTAATAAAGTAGTAGTTTTTGAGAGAAGAATTTGAATTTGATTGATCTGGGTGATCTGAAAATTATTGGTTGTCACAAAGCTGAAAACAGACCTGTTTTTATTAACTCATAAAAAATGGATATTTTGGAGATGTGGTTTTTTGAGTGTGTTTGTAAAAGTACACACAGGTATATGTGTGTTTGTATGTTATGGGGGCTAGTCATTTACAGTAGTGGAGCCACCTAATCCCGGCCTCTCAATGTCAAGTAGCAGAACACACATAAATAGTGTGGTGCAGTCATTCTCACATAGCTGCTATTCCCGGGCCTGATGGCTACCAAAGAGCCGGAATGCTGAGAGAGAAGGGAGTTTGCTGTGTTCTGTTTCTCGATGGACTGGTGGACCACAGCCAGGAAATAATGTCCGGTACGGTTGCCCATCATCATCAGGCATCAGCGCTGCACCACTCCTGAATTTTCCTTGTAGGGTCACAGTAACAGCTCCGCTGTCGCTTGTCCTCGCCTTCTGAGTGTTCTTGAATGTTCCTAGAGACACTCCAAAGAGGACATTTTCACAGTTCAGGAGGCATTTCCTAGCAGGTTAGCCAAAACTCACTGGAAGTGGCACATCTCATTGTGTACCACATTCTGTGGGAATTGACTGTGTACCAAGATTGCTATTGTTTGTGATTCTTTTTTGGCATTAGTTGTTAACATCAAGTTGTGCTCACCTCAACTCCTCTTACTGTTTGATAACAATAAAATACTTTTATTTTTCAACAAATTTTATGTTACACATTATAATTAGTAACAATAAATTAGAGTGATAATGTTTTCAAGATATAACCTTTGGGAAATAAAGTGTTCATTATGTATGTTGGAGATTGTTTGCTTCATGCCTACCACCAATGTAAGGCCGTTACAGTTGAATCAGCTGCTTTGCGTTGATTACAGATTCTGTATCAGTGCAGTTTATGGGTGAACTGATAATGTTGCATAGTTGCAGCCGCCTACTATTTCTCTCTAAAGCTTTTATGAAAAGACCCATTAGCAAAGTAAACCACTCTATTGTCCTGATACATTGCCAAACACACTTGAGTAATCAGATGCTACTGTGGTTGTATTGGATTGAATCAATGTGAGGAGGGTGAGTCTGTTGTGAAAGGTGCTTCCTGCCCTGCTGAGGAGCAACAATGGGTAGTTTCCACACTGATATGGAAGTGCGCACGTCAACAGTTGGAAATATAATTATTTTCTGAACGGATATATATCATCAACAGGAACACATTATTACCTGAAATTAATGAGTGTGTTTATATGAGTGTCAGAATCTGCTTTAGATGTTAAAGTACACAATTTGTTATTCTGGCAAAATCAAATGTGTTTGCATGATGCTAATCCCAACTGCTCATATAAAATTGAAATGAAGGGCCGGCACAGCCTCAATGTGCCACTCAGAGCTGATTGATGAAGTGGTAACAGCAACATATTTATTGCCGCATGACAAAAAGGCTGCAATGAACCAGTGTGTTGTACAGTACAGTCTGTTACACGGTGAGGACAGCCAAAGAGGAGGAGGGCGACAAGGATGACAGGAGTGAGAGATAAGGTCGACGTGGCAACATGAGAGGGAGAGCGAGAGATGAAGAGAGGATAGAGAATGGGTCAAGGTGAGAACTTCTACTTAAGAGGGTGCAGACTTGTCTTCGCCCGTGTGCGGGTAAAAAGATTAAGGGGTTAGGGGAGCGTTGTCACTTTGTCACTGCCTATTATAGCTCTCACTCCTCCTCTGGTCCTTTGCTTGATTTACCCTTCAGTTCCTGTGAACTATACCTTCTGTATTTTCTTCATTCCTGTCCTCATTTTATCCCTGTTCACTCCTCCATTTCCTCATCCTTTTCCTGTCTAATTTTTCTTCCTCTTCCTCCTACCTAAAACTAAAACACGTGCTCAGAGGCAGTCCCGCTGTTAGTGCAAAGGAAGCCACTTAGGTCCCTGCAGCCTGCAAATGGAAAAAATATGAAGTAATGAAACCAAATTTTTCATTAATTTAGAAGATATTTACTTACTGACCAACACCCCTCATTTGTTAGATTAAAAACAGCTGATTCTTGAGTCATGCTCCCTCCCTCCACTACTTCATCAGGCTCAGCTATTAACCTCAAACATTTTTAACCACTGCACCAAAAGCTACAAGGGAAAAAATATTGACTACCTATAAGTTGATCACTGACTCAGAGGGCTGCCAGGAACACTTTACAGTATCTTATCAGTCAGCCTTTACATCTTTACCCTGACTGCTGATTTTGGAAATGACACTTATTCGTCTTTTTGCCAAGATTTACATAAGAGATGATCGATACAACCCTCAAGTCTGGGCCTTGACAACAGAGCTAGAGCCGGGAGTGAATTATCTTAGCTTAGCATAAAGATTGTAAGCAGGGGGAGATGGTTAGCCTAACTCAGTCAAAGTAAAGAAAATCTAAAGCTCACTTGTCAGTCATGGTTACTTTGACGTTATTTTGGTTAGTGGTGTTGGTAAAAGGGTTTTAATGGTACGGGTCACCCAATATGGGTTCCGGGGACCCTCAACGATCCATGAGGGAGTTCCAGGGGGTCCCCAGTAAAAGGGGAATAATTACTTATAATAATCACTATAATTCCATCCATAAGTAACAAAAATTTAGGAACCACTACTGAACCACGTCTGGTTTGTGCATGCATTAGTCACTGTTATCTGCTGTTGTGTGGGTAACCAGACTACTGCAATGTATTTACATTTAAGAATGTAAATTCACTGAATGCTAGCCATATTGCAAACGCTTTTCCAGATAATTAAAATCTTAAGGATTATAAATTAAAGGGGAGATTTGATTGAAAAAGTTACGTTCACAATTTGCTTAGGAACCCAAGTCTGCCCCTGCTCAACACTGCTGCTTTCTATGTTAGTCGTGCAGCTCAACTCACTGCTGTCCCTCGCCACTTGCTCCTGATGCCAGCAGGAGTTGGGCGGGGATACCAGCAGATTCCCCTCTGCTGATGTCACCCTGCTGGACAGACACTTGTTATGTATCATGGTCACACTATTAAATTCTCACTGAGGTCTATTTAGGCCCCAAGGAGGCTGATGGTGGCATCACATTACTTACTGGGTAAGAGGAGAAGAGAGAGTTAGAGCAATGAGAGAGAGAGAGAGAGAGAGAGAGAGAGAGAGAGAGAGAGAGAGAGAGAGAGAGAGACTGGGGTTGGGTTAAGAGGGGACGAGGTTAAGAGGCAGGAAGAGAAAGAAAGAAGAGAAGAAAAGCGGAGCAAAGACAAAGCAAGGGAAGAAACTGGATGTAACTGACCATTGCCCTAATCACCATCACCACTACCACACATACACATAACCTATAAAAAAACACACACACACACAAACAACAACATGCCGGCAAACAGACAGGAAGGCTGGATGACTGCATGCTTGACTCATCTGTTTTCTCTACCCGCTTACAATATGCCCAGCAGTTGTCTGAAAAAAAACAAAACTCCTCCCATATCCGCTCAGAGTGCGTGTGTGCAGAAGCACCTCCTAATGGTGGCTTTAGAGGATCAGCCCAACGCGTGCTGGCCAGTTGAGCTGGCTGACACCACAACTTATTACAAAGGAGAGGCAGACGGATGTCAGAGCAGGCGGCAGCCGACTTCACATACCGCAAGGAGTGGGCTCCAGGCATTCTTCTTCACTGTGTTTCCTTTGTGGTCGGCTGCTGTTGAAACTGTAGGAACCCCCTGACACACACACACACACACACACACACACACACACACACGCACACACTACAACCACCTCTCACCCTCAAGACAAACACTTTAATCTGTATTGTTCCAGTTTGATCCTGAAAGGATTGTTAGGAAAGAGTGGATCAATTTCTTATGTGGAGAAATACCTAAGATATGTGTGGAGGATTTTAAAATCTGAACTGATTTGGAAAGAAAAGGCATAATGACAGATGTAACCACTTTTTAATATTTTAAGAACACACACAACCGAAGATCCAGTCAAGACGCAGGACTACTTGGAGTTCTCTTAAAAGATTTCAGAGTGGCAATTCCAGGGACCTGGGATCTTACAGAAACTTGCGTCATCAAATGTTACGTGAAAAAAAATGGACAACAATAAACTTTTTAAGCTTTTGTAGGCCGACTGCTTGCTTTGAATTGGGAACACGAGGCGAATCAGACCCAAAATTTGCCCAGTTATCGTGTGTAGCCAGCATAAAACAAGAATGACATTTTCTACCGCTCGTGAAATATGTCACATATATACACATATTCACAGAACACTGATTTGATTGTCCCATAACCTCTCACTGTACCAAATGTCATGGCAATCCTTCCAATAGTTAGTAAACCTCAAATGGCAACCTATTTCAGTCTAGACCAAAGTGGTGGACCGACCAACCGACCACGCTGCTAGTGTTTGAATGTGTTGGACTGTCTACATGTACAGCCCTTTGATAGACTGGCAAGGTGTCCAGGGTGTCACCCTGCCCTCTACTTAATGTATGATGGAACGCCCATGACCAAGAACCGGAAAATTGAAATTGAAAGCAAATGAAGGAAGGCATTTTTCCCGCTTTTGAATTTCTTCATTCATCTGCCTCATCTCTCTGACAAGCCCCCCACCCCCTCCCCACACTAGGCCGCCTAAGCAGCCCACAGACTATTAGTGGGGTCCGTGACCTCAGTGAGACTTTCCCCTCTGCTGCTCACCGCCTGTCCATCCACCCACTGTGATTCTGTGTGTTCCCTGTCTCATGCCGCAGCCTCGACACAGTGTGGGAGCTGTTCAGAGAGCAGGAATGCAGAGGGAGCGCTCAAAGCTTAGCTGCTGGAGGAGAAAAGAGGAAGGAGAGGAAGGCAGGAGAGGGGGATTTTTCCTTGGATGAAGTCATGGATGATGGCTTCTCTCAGAGCATAAGCTGAGCACGTGGCAGACGCAGCCCTGATTTCCCCCTGCTGCACACACACACGCACACACACACACACACACACACACACACTCACACACAGAGGGCTGAGCCCATAGAAGCACTTGGTGGGCAGAGAGATGACATCTACTTTTCATCTCTGTCAATTACACCACAGCTAATCTCCCAATTCAGATTGCTCTGTCTTTATCAACACACCACACACGACAGCCAGTTTTGCACAAGGCAGTACAGTCAATTCCCGGTGGTCCATGTAAAAAGCCCTGCTAAAATCTGCTGCATTACTAGCTGAGTGATGGATGATTACTAACACACTACAATTAGCGTGCTCAGCACACACAAATACACCAGCACAGCTGATTCAATAGCAATATTGTCTCACCTTGACGAGTGATCTGATTGTGTATTAGTGTACCGATTGGGGGAGGAGTCCCAGTTATCAACTGTCGAGACGGCAGGATGATGGTAGGCATTACTGTGATTACTCAGCCCTTTTGCTCCTTATGTGTGAGTCACGGAGACTGACGCTCTCTGTGGCTTTGTATCTCGGTGTGAAAAATATCTCTCCTTAACCGAGCCCCTTTTCCCAGGGTGGATTTCGGGAATGTGACAGCACCAAAGCTTTGTCGGGACACAATAGGGCCCCCATCTGAATGTGACACATCCCTGTGGGAGCATTTGTTTTTATATGTCCTCTGATCCTCTTCCTGTGAGCTGGATTAGTTGGAGTCACTCTTACAACCCAATCCAAACTGCCACAGTCTTGGTGTAAGAAAACAACTTTCAACACTTGTGCCAAAAATCTAAGAGCCCTGCCACATCAAGCTAACAGTGGACTGTGAGGTGATGTTGGACAGTTGTTGTTGCGTGTCTGTGGCTGACCATCGGCCACATTTTTTCACCGTTTCTGGCACTTTTGCCTTTTCTGTTTTCGACTGATGTTTGGCTGATTGAATCAAATTGACGCAATAACGCAAATCATTTTATCATAGAAATGTAAATGTATCATATTAGCACGTTAACATTTGCTAATCAGCAATAAAATAAGTACAGACGGGACTGCTGGGAACTTGCTTATTCATACAATTCTGGCATACACTTGACACACTTTCAGCAACAAGCAAGAAGTGACAAAGGCAGTTTTGTGAAGCTACCTATTCTTCAGAAAGACATTTGGCTGACAATGCCAGTGTGAAAAGTCAGTGCAAGCAGCACTTTTTACAGGGATATATAGTCCCAATTAGTTTTACAAGAGGGAAAAAAAGACTCTTAAATAGTTATTTCCTCTGTGTGAAGTGCAACTTTAACAGAAGACGTGAGGCATGAGGGGTCAACACAAAGCATTTGACAGGTCAACCTTGTTTGCATTGGTTCTTTCTTGTGTGTCAGGGTTCAAAGTGAAATTTACCGCTTGAACCCTGATTGGTCTGAGGGTAATGTGTCAGCTGCTCAGCAAGGTCTAGTGTCTAGTGAATTGCATTGAATACTTCTTTCAGTTCTTTTATGAAGGCTGTGCAACCAATTGACGTCTACAGGACTGTTTGAGATCACTGAAGCAGATAGGGACTTTCAGGTTGCCCTTGGAACCACACAGTTTGCAATGCTATTTTTGTCTCTAACTTTTCAGAGCTGTCAACTCCGGAATTCAATCACAGTCCACCCCACCTGTTTTCATTTTCTCTTTGTCACACACACACACACACACACACACACACACACACACACACACACACACACACACACACACACACACACACACACGCACACATACACATGCTGCCTCCCCATAAGTCCTCTGTTCTCTTTTCTAAGACAGTGGTGTCATTGTTTGAGGCTACAGGTGTGTTTGAAACTCTGGGAGTTCCTACATATTAATTACAGACTCTTCAGTGAGATCTTTTTTGACACTGAATTCCGTCCCTCCTCAAACACTCCCTCCATATCTCTGTGGTATTTTTTTTTTTTGACCTAACATTCCATTCAGGAGCTGCTGAGCTATTACATCTCAGTGCTTCAGAAGCCTGCTAAGAAAATGAGGTTGGTAAACCAGGCAGCCGCACTGTGACCGACCACAGCATCCTCCTGCTTCTGTGCTCATTACTGTAACAGACCTCTTTCCTCTCTGGTCTCTTCCGACATGCGTCCATCCCAGTGGGGTATCACCTCACCCGTCATCCTCCATCAGAGGCCCCACATCAAATAGAGTTAGGTTTGCCAGGAACTGACATAACCCGCACTGTAAGTCTTTGTTTGAGTAGTTTGATTCTCTATGGACTCGCTTCTCATTCCCTGCTGAGTAAGAAGGTACTGGCTACTGACATTCCTGTCTCTCTTGTGTGTGAGTGAGTGTGTGTAGGATCTCATTATAAGATCTAATATAGAGAAAACAGGGAGTGTAAACCAGCGGTAGAGCATCAAGTAAAGTTGCTTTTGTCAGCTAACACAACCTCTGAATCGGATACCATTCTCTAGTCAGTAGCACCCTTTGCTGTCCATTGCTATAGTTACTGAAAGCAATGCAAAGCAGAAAAACAACACCATAAAATACAATTATTGCATTCTATAGCTGGCTGGGTGGGAGTAATTGAATGCAGATGTTTCTCTCTTTCTGAGACTGAGAGAAAAAAATGTTTGTGCTCATGTGTCACAGTCAGCTTACAGTAGACAGTTAGGATGAGGTTAGCGTTTTCCTGATCAAGGTTAGTCAGTCATCTTTATCAGCTCCCACATCCTTTTCAATAGTGTCTGTCTATTATCGTTTTCTTTTTTTTGAAAGCTAGAAGATAATATTTTCTTTGTCCTGCTGCCTTCGTCATTATCACTGTGTGTGAGTCAATGTGGGAGTCTTAGTTTCCTGAACAACAAAATGTCCAAAGATATGACAAACTGCAGAGCAGACAGAAATTCATTTCCCAGATGCATTAGGTTTAACATTTTTATATGAATATTTAAATGTATTTAATGCTGCACTTATCAACATGTTTATATGAACAATGGATCACATGTAATGTAAAATGTGACAGACTTATGGAATAATCACCCAACTCTGCTCAGCTCTATTGAGCTTGGAGAAGGGATAAAAACAGAGAATATTACTTACATTTGTGAGGTGACCAGAAACATGTATCAAAATAAATGCTGATGTTGCTCCATGTCTGCTGGATGTCTAAACAGGCACATGTCTGCTAAAACGTTGGCCATATCAACTTTTACAGGCCATAAGATGTCATTTATTTTTAAGCTTGTTGGAGTTCCTTCCCCAAGAGGCCCAAAAATAATGGATGTATCTATAATTAGTCATTGTCTGTGACTGGTAGCACCACATTTTGAAAATACAGGTAAATTAGAATATTTTGAAAAACTTGATTTATTTCAGTAATTGCATTCAAAAGGTGTAACTTGTACATTATATTTATTCATTGCACACAGACTGATGCATTCAAATGTTTATTTCATTTAATTTTGATGATTTGAAGTGGCAACAAATGAAAATCCAAAATTCCGTGTGTCACAAAATTAGAATATTGTGTAAGGGTTAAATTTTGAAGACACCTGGTGCCACAAAGTAATCAGCTGATTAACTCAAAACACCTGCAAAGGGCTTTAAATGGTCTCTCAGTCCAGTTCTGAAGCCTACACAAACATGGGGAAGACTTCAGATTTGACAGCTGTCCAAAAGGCGACCATCGACACATTGCACAAGGAGGGAAAGACACAAAAGGTTATTGCTGAAGAGGCTGGCTGTTCTCAGAGCTCTGTGTCCAAACACATTAATAGAGAGGCAAAGGGAAGGAAAAACTGTGGTCAGAAAAAGTGTACAAGCGATAGGGATCACCGCGCCCTAGTCAAGATTGTGAAAAAAAACCCATTCAAAAATGTGGGGGAGATTCACTAGGAGTGGACAGCTGCTGGAGTCAGTGCTTCAAGATCCACCACCAAGAGACGCTTGAAAGACATGGGTTTCAACTGCCGCATACCTCGTGTCAAGCCACTGTTGACCAAGAAACAGCGCGAAAAGCGTCTCACCTGGGCTAAGGAAAAAGAGCTGGACTGCTGCTGAGTGGTCCAAAGTCATGTTTTCTGACGAAAGCAAATTTTGCATTTCCTTTGGAAATCGAGGTCCCAGAGTCTGGAGGAAGACAGGAGAGGCACAGGATCCACGTTGCCTGAAGTCTAGTGTAAAGTTTCCACCATCAGTGATGGTTTGGGGTGCCATGTCATCTGCTGGTGTCGGTCCACTCTGTTTCCTGAGATCCAGGGTCAACGCAGCCGTCTACCAGCAAGTTTTAGAGCACTTCATGCTTCCTGCTGCTGACCTGCTCTATGGAGATGGAGATTTCAGGTTCCAACAGGACTTGGCGCCTGCACACAGCGCAAAATCTACCCGTGCCTGGTTTACGGACCATGGTATTTCTGTTCTAAATTGGCCAGCCAACTCCCTGACCTTAGCCCCATAGAAAATCTGTGGGGTATTGTGAAAAGGAAGATGCAGAATGCCAGACCCAAAAACGCAGAAGAGTTGAAGGCCACTATCAGAGCAACCTGGGCTCTCATAACACCTGAGCAGTGCCAGAAACTCATCGACTCCATGCCACGCCGCATTAATGCAGTAATTGAGGCAAAAGGAGCTCCAACCAAGTATTGAGTATTGTACATGCTCATATTTTTCATTTTCTTACTTTTCAGTTGGCCAACATTTCTAAAAACTCCCTTTTTTGTATTAGCCTTAAGTAATATTCTAATTTTGTGACACACGGAATTTTGGATTTTCATTTGTTGCCACTTCAAATCATCAAAATTAAATGAAATAAACATTTGAATGCATCAGTCTGTGTGCAATGAATAAATATAATGTACAAGTTACACCTTTTGAATGCAATTACTGAAATAAATCAAGTTTTTCAAAATATTCTAATTTACTGGCTTTTACCTGTATTTTACTTTAAGTCTTAAAGGCAATATTAAAGGAGAATTCCGGCTCTTAACATGTTCAAAATGTCATTAAAAATGCCAATCCATGTGAATTGATTCCTTCTGAGAAAAAACATTTTTGTATCTCTTTTCTGGGTCGTAGTTTGTAGACAGTCTCGAAGCACTCCTTGCAGTATCGACACAGGAACTGAACAGAGCAAAATAAGCAGAACATTCATGCATTTCTTTCATATATACAGCAGTCAGATTCAATGTGTTCACTCGGAAGGAATCACTTCACATGGGTAGGCACTTGTAATGGCATTTTGAACATGTTAAGAGGCTAAAAACAAGTTTGAAACTTGCCCCGTTGCCTGTTGAGTGTTAACTCTAGCAGGAGGATAACACGGTGTAGGCAGCACCGATTGGTTTCATTTCTCTCTCTACTGACAGCACTCCAAATTTACAAACAACAGAGCTACAAGTTGGAATCGACCTGAATTCTCCTTTAATAATTTAAAAGCAAACAAAAAAGTAGCTCCCAAATAGCAAGTCTGCAACTGCTTTCTCTTTAAATTTGATTGACAGGGGTTAGCACTTGACTTGAAAACATTTAACTAAATCAAGTTTTCTGATGCTGTAACTCACATCCACTATTGAAAAAAGAGATAGTTTCTGCATTTATAGTTCTAATTTGTTGCAGTAATGGGAGACTACCTCAAATGTACAAGGTCAAAAAAATGATTAAGCCCTTACTCAGTAGAAAGCATAGGAATGATTTTCAACAGCAACCCTCGGTACAACTTGGCATATATTTTGTTTTGTCCAATATTTCCGATATCTCATCCCTCCCTAACTATTTCCCTGCACACTTCTCCAGTCGGTCCCCTCTGACATGTTTTTCCACTCTCTTATCTTGATACCAAGGTTGCTTCACAGTTAAAAATAAAGATAAAAATAACCCTTCTGTCAGTATCATTGTGTTTATTTATGCCATAGCAAACAGTGCTGCACTGTTTTCTCACTTGCCTATTCCATTTGATGACATTTTTCTTTTGCTTCTTCCTGGTATTTTTTATGCTTGTGTTACTAAACACTACACATTGTTGTCTATAGTCTCTCAAATGGGGCTACACATGCATGTGTGTGTTTATTGTGTGAGAAAATGGGTGGATCCTCAGGCCAGGGGAGATATGCTGTCTGCACTTGGACAGGCTCTTCCTCCTGGCTGATTACTGCACAGTCATAAGCACCACAAATGGAAACATAGACAGGCAGACACACACACACACACACACACACACACACACACACACACACACACACATACACAGACGACACAGTGCTGACCCAACACACCCAAGAAAAGGCCGGTCTTGCATAAACACAAAGATTGTTCTTTGTTTTCTTTTTTTCCCCCAGTCGCTTACCAAGCTGCGTTTTATTCCATCTGTCTGTCAGAGGTGCTATTTAGAGAGGCTTTCTTTAGAAGTGGGTGTAAGTAGCCTAAAGTAATGGTGAATGCACTAAGAATACTAAATTCAAAATGACCTAAAAATAAACAAAAGAGGGAAGCAGTGGAAGAAGAGGATGTAGAGGGATAGAAACTAATGTCTGAACATTTGGTTTGTTTATTTTCACAGCTGTCATCTGCCTTTATATGCACAGAAATACACAAACAGGTACACACAATATAGCAATGTATCTGAGTAAATGCTGCACCCACAAGTTAGCAGTTGTTTGCTAGTTTTAAAAAAGGCTAGCAGGTTGGTGAATTTACAAAAGAAAATCAAAACACATTACATTTTGAGTGATTAATGATTTGCTACTGGTGTTTGTACACTTTTAACCTTATGTCATGATTTGCCGTTTTTCTCCAGAAGAGTGTGAGTCTAACGAATACTTTTGCTGACGCCTTGCTGAACCAGCTTCTTTCAGATCTTATTCATTGGAAACGCTGACCAGTGACAAGTAACAAACTCAAGGTAAACTGTGTTGGTCGAGCTGTACTAATAGCAAGGCTCTTTCATTATCTTTGTTAAATATTCCACTGTTTTCATCACCACAGCTCAAAGTCAAGATATTGCTACTTTAAAACTCTAACCTGTGTAATTTGTGTGTTATGTTTAATGATTCTGATGCCATAGGTTTTTGTTTATGAGACAATTCCAGTGAAAATCAGTGCAGACTCTGTTTTGCATTCAGTTAATTAATCTCCACATTTGTGTCAGCAACAGTGTCTCTTTCAATGCTACCATTTGGGGCACCGAAGTACTGTATGAAAATTTAAGATTCTACATAGGGGCTTTAACTTATTCCAACTCCAAAGGTGATATTTGTTGGCCTCCGTTTAAACACTCTTGATAATGATCTCCACCATCAAAAAACATGTGCTAGGCTCTCCAGTCAGTGCCCTTGATCAAGGCACTAGCTCAGATCTGGAGGTAAATGCAGAGAATTAATTTTGCTACATGTATGTGACAATAAAGTACCTTTACTTTTTACATAATATTTGTTGATGGCAGGGAGCATGCTGAGAGCTTTAAGTGCCAATCTGTGTCTTTAATTCCAGTCATGCCCCAGAATGGATGCGCACATTTAATCTTTTGAAAACATGGAGTAGCTGCCCTGGAAATGGTTTTTGCATAATAAAGGACATTGCTTTTAGTGTGGTTGGAGACTGAGAGATAGTGGTTGGTCATGCAGTTGTTGCTATTGTTATTGGTTTCCACACCTCCGCAGAGTAGGCAGAGTAGATGTGGGGGGGGGAAAGGTATTACTGCTAGTTGCTGGTTAATCAGTTTCTATGATGGCCCCAAAGCCCTTGGTTTGTTGCAGTTTGTGAGCTTTAATAGTTTCATAGAAAGTGTTAAGAAAGTCCAGAGTCCTCTATATGAACCACATTGCTTTGTTTTTCCCCTCAGAGTCATGAGATCACAATGTGACCGAAATCCATTTCGTAAATATTCAGACATGCTCAGATTAGGCATTCTGGTGTGATGAGATGCCATAAGACAGTGTAAGACGTGGGGGTCAGTGCATTCTTACCAAATGACACACCAGGTACTGTATCACACAACCATGGGACATAATACTCTAAGAAGAAGAACAATCAAAACACTTTTGATTTTGCAGAGGAATAAATTTCATTAAAATGTCATTTCAGTTTGGCCCTTTGTGGAGTCTTGAGTCACTGTAAAGATACAAAAAAAGCAGCACAAACACACATGCTCACACACCTGCATGCACAGTGTGTCTGACCTTTTATTCTGTAGAAAAATGACAGCTGGAAATGTAAGAGGCAACACACAAACCGCTTCCTTGCTTTATTTGAACCATTGTGGTTACATTAGCATCTTCACTTCCTTCAAACAATGACAGCACCCTCTGTAAATGTGGTTTTCTCTTTAATACGCTTTAATGCGTCAGACTAGAACCTTATTGACACTTCATTATATCTCCCCCTACGACCCTTTTCTCTGTCTTTCCACCTCCTTCCCTTTAAATCCTGTTATGTTCGTGTGGGTGCGCCGTCGGTGTCATGCTGCTGTGCCACCACATTCCTCTCTGACCAGTTCCTGTGCTGTCTCAAAACAGTACTGAAAAGGGACAAGGAAAAAGAGAAGAACAGAGCGGGGGGCCAAGACTGGCAACAATGACAAACAGAGAGACGTCAAGAGAGAAGGTGGCCCAGTGAGATCACTGCTGCTGTGATGCCATGGAAATGCTGGTGGCCTCGACACATGATCATTTTGAGCTTAAAACGTATAAACCTAACATAGCTGATGTTTATAGAGTGTTTGAGCTAATAGTAGAGTACAATTTTGAAAGGATATGGCCTCACTAGGTCTCCATACAGCAGTGGATATTCAGTCTGGCCTCCATAAATACTAAGAAGCTGAAATAACAAAGTGTTTGAAGTGAGGAAGTAGGATTGTTAGGAGAGGATAAAAGAAAAGAGGGGGTTTCAGCCAGCGTTTCGTCTGCTGGCCTTGTCAAAGAAATCTTTGTGTGTTTTACAGCAGAACTCTTGACCTTCAAATGAATACATGCAGAAAAAAAAGAAGCACTGCCTGGGCATTTGAAGACAGACACATAAACCTACACACAATGCCACAATGGGGAACCACTGGCATGATGGTAGCACTTTCCCATAAGCCCCTTGTGTTTCGGTTTGAGCGGTGGGAAGCTGCTATTTCAGTTTTATGTCAGTATTTTTACACATACAGTAGGAGTCAAAAACACACTTCCTGCTTGTTTCATGGCATTCTTATTCACGGTGGCTCATGTCAAAAGTTTAATAGCTGAGCTTCCTGTTAAGGAGAATTTGCTTTATGAGCTTTTCTAAGGGAATGTGTGTAAAATCCTCAGAGGGCCTTCCTATATTCTAAAGCATGCTCCCAACTCAGCCAACACACTGCAGGCATGCCGAGCATTACTTAGCAACATTACTATGTAACATTGTTATGTTAAGAGACGGCCGGGCACCAGGGCTTTTAAAACCTGGAAATATTATGCATTAACGGTAAATGTGTTTGGTGTTTACACTCTGAGATAAGATCATTTCAAAGATTCACCTATGGAAAAACGAGTTTGATGAAAGCTATTAAGCATTGCCAGTATGGAAAGGATGTTGCTATTTGTTTCATGGCTTTGGTTTATTGCTTTATTTTGATATTCATCAATTATTCAATTAATCATTATTTAACAGTGTATAAGTGGTAATACCAAGTCTGTATTTTGCTGACCAACCTTTTAGTAATTCACCTTCTACTTTAAGTACAACTTTAAGTGTACTTGACTATTGCTTAGGCCAAGGAAATTTACAGTAAAGGTTAGATTTAAGTATAAAGTTAAGTTTAGGAACATAAAGAAAGGGTTAGGGTTATATATATATATATACAGTATATGATGAAAGGAGCGACAGGAGAGGAAGTGTGCTAAGTGTAGCCTTGGGCCACCTTCTTCTACCGGGTAAGACATGAATGGAATGCAATTTATTCTTTTAGGACTGACTCAGAGATTTCACTGTTTCACGCAATTGTATTGTTGTCCTCTTTTTCTCTCTCTCTCTCTCTCTCTCTCTCTCTCTCTTTGGCCCAGTTTGTGCAGGCCTTCGGAGCCACCTGTAGTAACATGAGTGAGCGTTTAATGAGGCAGCAGCACTCGGGTAACTTCAAAGCTCATTTTTCAGCAAACAGATCACATTTCTCTGTTGGAAGGTTCCACTGCCCCAGAAACGCTTAATGTTTAATCGCTTTTGTTTGATAATCAGTGATGAATCCTTTGATCACTATGAACACTACTCTGGCTCTCCAGTATGGCAAAAACCAGATGAAGAGCTTGTTGTGGTCATGTAGGGCTTTATCAAAATGTGATCTCACACTGACACACCTGGTGAACATAGAGGAAGAACAAGAAACAATATATTCACATGTGTTTACTATGAAAAGAAATGAATGTCTTGAATGAGGATGGAATACTTAGAAGGTTACAGCATTTCTTGAAATGCTTTGTAGAACAATCCACGGATTTTCTAAATTTTTCTCAGGCCTTGCAAATGCATGTCAGGTATGTTCTCACATCTGCTAGGAACTACATCACTGAAACTACAGTTGAGCAACTGATAAACCTGAACCAGGATCCTTGGGGGGGCGGATAAACAGCTAGTGACTCAGTCAGTCATTGCATCCCATCAGGAGGGGGATGTGATGCAATGCAGTGACAATCGAGAAAGTGACATGTGGCACAATTCAGACAGATATTGCATTGGTTAGATACTGAGGCAGAGAGACACAACATAGGTAAGTAGTATGGCAGAGATGCATATTAAAGTAATAAGCACACAGGATAACCTTATTTTTTACCCATAAGCCTCTGCCACTGATCTCTAAGGAGAAGAATGCAAATAAGAGCTGAAGAAAATTGAGAACTCCACCAGAAAGCCATCAAACAGAAAGCCAAAACACTGCAGAAGACAGAGTTACTGCATTCATCAACATTAGCCCATAGCGTTGTAGTTGCAATACAGGTTGTGACAGGAAAACACAGGAAAGTGAAAAATGAGGCGTGGAGGATATATATATATATATATGTACAGTATGTTTTAAAAATCCATAGCTTCCACTTGTTAATTATAAGATCAGTTATTGTTTCTTAAAGAGAGTTGTGCTGTGCTCTTAGTTGACTTAATAATTTACATTATTAATTTAGTCAAGCTTGTCAATTGTGTTACAAAACATTTAAAAAACTGACATTTTGTAATGCAGTTCCTCATCTTTTGCAATGATAATTCAACCGGGAGAGTTTCACATTCATCCAAGCTCTGGAAGTGCTCCAACTACAAGTCACCTAACACTGTCTATGCAGAAAATGAGCCACTCTTTAATGCCCATGTTGAATGTTAAAGCACTGTAAATTCCTAGCTATTTGTTTTGTTTGTTTTTATCAGTGAATATTCATATGGACTACTGCAAAACTGGTCTGGGCTCTCACAGTTAGCAGCTGACTAGATAAAACCACCCTCATCCCATCCACTGTCAGTTTACAATTTAGGGTTGGGATAAGCTGAGCAGGATAACCCAGTGATTCAGGTAGGCTGAATGGATTCAGACACACCTAGGGAGCACCGCTGGTCATGCCTGTGAAGGCTCAACTATTCCTGAGTAGCAAGTTACACTTGTTTTTTGTATTTATTTTGGGGCATTTTAGGCCTTTATTTTCACAGGACAGATGACATTCAGCAAAGGGCCGAAAGGTCGAACCTGCGCCGGCTGCATCCAAGGAGTAAACCTCTATATGTGTGTGCCTGTGCTACCAACTGAGCAAACGCAGCCACAAGTTACACTTGTTTGATTGGGGCATTGGTCAAAGGCAGGGCACATAGAAACACGTTTATTGATGTAGAAAAACAGACTTAAATGGGAGTGATCAGAAGTTAATAGCCTTTGTGTGGATAAACAATATTTTGTATTATCAGATACAGTGGTCACAGCTTAGTGACAAAGATCAAAAATGTTTTGTTTGCCAGCTCTCAGTTGCTCATGTCATTCTTGTAAATTATTCCTGAGGCAGTCCAAATATTTAACCTGGAAATATACAGTGGGTCATTTACTAAAAAATGCAGTGTAGTGCTAGACCTGGAAAGGAATGAAGGAGGAAGAAGTACAAGGAGAACGAAAAAGAGGAATATACAGAGGGAAAGAAAGTGAAAAGGGCAGGGTGGGGTTCTACTTTGACTTGTTTTGTAACATATTTCCTCTATCATGGTTCTTCCTGTGCTTTCATCATCATCTTTGTCACACCCCTTAACGTTACAATATTTTCTCACTTCCCTACTGGTAACTAGCCATGCAGCTACTTTAATGTCCAGAATTTGACAGATACTTTGTAAAACATTATTTCTATAAAGATGGTCAAAGTTCACTCATTATGAAATAAACCCAGTAATTACCAACATATCTCAAACACTGACCTATGTTACATTGTCCCTTGACAACAGTCTTGGGTAAATGGTGGACTTTGTAGCTTTCTGATGTCTGATAGCATCATCAGGATTAGCTTATACTGCAGTTTCTGCAAGTTAAGGTACAAGTTTGGGAAATGATAACTTAACCCCCTTTACATTAATATTTGATAGAACCGTTATCGAGATGAAAACTAGGACCGATGGCTGGCCGTCAGCTTGGTGTGTCAGGGACTTTACTCATTCATCTTTGACATGTCTGAAAGGCAGATAGTCATAATAAGATCAGAATCTCAGTAGTCACTGTCTCACTAATGCTCTCTGGCACACACACACAAACACACACACACACACACACACATATACACATACACACACCACACACACACACACAGCAAAGCTAATACACCCTATTCAGCTCTCCTCTGGTGCCTATGTAACAGGAGCTGGCTGCCCAGCCTTTCACAAAGAATGGAGAATGTCACAATGATAGATCTCCATTCCACAGACTCTCCTGACCTTCACACAATGCTGCTTTTGAAAGACTGAACGTCTCTGCGCACGAGCCAGGCCGTTACTGTGATGAGTATGTGTGCATCGTATGAGAGGGGGAATCCCTGAAACATGTAGTGTTTTTTTTACAAGACCAGCAATTACACTATGCATTTTGCCAACATAAGCATGCTCTATAGACTCTGCAAACCTATTTTTGGACAATGTGTTTTTTTTACTCTTTCACAAGCCAGCATAAATGGATATATGGAACAAGAGTGTGTTGATTTAGATAAAAAAGGGAGAGAAAAACCATTTGTCATGAGTAAGAATTTTCTGTCTGCCTGGGTTTCCTTGTCTGAATGATGCCTCCCATGATGAAATGCCGGGTTTGTTTTTTCTACCATGAACCACACTCACATTCTGCAGGGATGGAATACAGCAGCGGTCTCAGCTGCGCCTTATAGATTATGCGAAACATGCAGAGGATGCGTGAGAGACAGACATATTCTGTTTGATGTGACTGATACTGGAAATAAAACCAATCCAAGCAGAGAAACTGTCTGATGACTTAGCTGACACACAGGAGCCGACCACTGTGATGAAGTAGGGAAAGAGAGTTCACCAGCATCACAGATCATATCAGCGCTTGTAGTTGTCACTCCAGACGAGTGGAAATTTTAAGGGTTTGACATTTTAGATATTGGGACATCATTTTGGTTCACACACCAATAACAAACAGCACACTTGTCACTATGCCAGTGTTGCTACAAGTCCACACCCATCACTTTTACACGTTTTATCATTTTGAACATCTGCAGCAACTCTCGATATAGATGGGCAACTTTCCGAGTGGTTCTACTCTACAGTCATGCTAGTGGCTCTGTGAGTCTGCACAAGCACAGTGTTAAATGATAACATGTGCTCAATTACAATGCTAGCATGTTCACTGCATTTGCTTATTAGCACACTATCACTGAGGATGGGAAGAACATTATGTTTTTTTATCATTCATGAATAGTATTTGATTAATTAAATGTTTGACCTGATGATAGTGCCATAGAGGAAAGGTCACTGCTGTTTTAGTGTATCATCATTATTCATTTCTGTTGCTGTATTGTTGGACACAATGTTCTTATCAGACCACTGACGTGTAGACGAAATAAAATTGTCTTGTCTGGTGAAGGTGTGTGGCGAGGTGTTGACATCGATGCTGCGTCTGGACATGTATCACACTGAGTGATTATTACTTATGACTCAGGAATGCAGCGCAGGCTTCCCCCGTCCTCCAGGAGCCCATCTGTAAAACACAGCTGGAGTAGTTTAGTAACACAAGAGGAACAACAGATTTAACAATAAACTTTGCTTGCCGATAACTTCGCCTCCTGTGTGTTCTTTTCCTGGTAGTTTTGTTTCTTGAGCCTGACACACTACTAATACCATCACACAAACACACACGTCAGATTCACAGCTATCAACACATGCACGATTTATAGCACCTGTATATCTGAGCCTCTGTAATGTGTAGTCTCTGTTCATAGCCCAAAGGTCGTAAAACACAGTGCTCACTGGCTGAAGCAGCTGTGGCTCAAGTTTATTGCCAAGAAGACATATTGGCTTTTAATGTTACATTCACAATTTCTACCCCAGTGCATCTAAAGAAATACACAACATGCAGTGCAGTTTAGCAACCAACATCTTAAGAATAATACACATAGTAGGTGTTCTACGTGGGAGTACAAAGGTGACAGTATTCTGGATGAGAATAGCCAGCATTTCCCCAACCTTACTCTGTATTTAGTAGTGCCCCTCCCTCAATAACAAGGATCTGCAGACCATCATGATCTCACCATTCAGGAGGCTGATGCATTCACATGGTCAGGGGTAGCAGGGGTGTTAATCTACATGATGTCATTAAACTGGACACATACACACACCCTTATCTCAGCCCAAACTTGACCCTTACATTGAACCCCATGCACTGGATTTAAAGTGTGTACAGTATGCATACAGCAGGGAAAGGGTGAAAAGGTGCCATTTTCATGACTTTTGCGATCCAAGGAATCAGCATGCAATGACAACTTTTCTCAGCACTCATCAAAATAAAAACTTGGGGTGCTTGGGGTCATTGTTATTCAGTAGTTGGACGAGAGTGTGTATATATGGGTGTGTTATTAATACCCTAGAGGCGGTCAGTTAGGGGGATTTGAGAGGCTTCTTTGGTTTCAGTGTTTCTGAGCTCACAGACAAATGTCCCTACATGGCGGGTTTCTTCTCCACTCCAATGTGCTAACGACTTGGCCCCACACAGAAAATGCCGACCCATCGGACCCCATGCTGCAGGGCATTGGTGCAACCTATACAATCTGATACCTGAGCAAGCACGCATGCATGCGTGCACATCCACACATGGGACAGAGTGCGAGTTGGATGCAAACTGGGCATCTTGTGACTGGAGGGTCACAGGTTTGCTTTGAATGTGATTCAAATCCCCTGAGGGCCTGGGGAAATCTGTGTGGGATGGATGACCACCACTGTCATCTACCTCAACAGTGGTTATTGTGGTAAACAAGATACTTAAGCCCCAACTGCTCCGCTGGGACTGCTCACTGGTCAGCAGCAGGAGACTGTGGTTGTACTGGACAGCTCCCAGAAAGAGCATATATGCACAGTCAGCATCTCTTGACTAAGTAAAGGCAAAACAACAACACAAGCAATAAAAACACATGCACAAAAACTACAGTTGAAGTTGAATTCTGTTGAATTTGAAATACATTGTTTTCATTTCCCTGTAGTGTAGTTAATTTTTTTTATTGATTAATTTCTTGGTATTTTTCTTATTCAACTATTATGCTCTATAATTGGCACACAATGTATTAATTAAAAAATTATGCAAAAAAACATATGTATTAAATACATTTATATATAAAATCCATCATGCATCCTTGGAATTTTCCACATAATTAGACTCATGCTTTGGGTCAAACACATGATGCAGGAATACCAGTCTCCTTCTCAAAAAGTGACACAGCATGTTTGTACGCTGTCTGTCAGTCATTCCCTGACCTTGTGCTTGTCCGTCTGTCTGTCTGTCTGCTCTAATACTATCTGTCATTACAGGCTGTCTGTCTGGCCATCTATTTGCAGTATCAGAAAGTCTATCCCATTTGTATTTGACAGTCGATGTGTTATTTTGTATGTGCCGCTGAGTGATGTCATTCAGGTGCAGTGTGCCAAGGCAGAAATCCCAGGTGTCACCATAAGCTTTTTTCCCCCCTCTTGGCCTTTCTTCTGTCACCGGATACCTTCTAGTCTGGGTTTCCTGGGGATGCATGCACACGTGCATGCCAAAAAACCATGCAATATGAGCATGACTACAAGTATGCACATATTAGATGACATGGTATAAGGATGCAGATGTTTAATGCTGTACTGTAGGTCCAGCGTGTACAGCGTGACCTGTGGCACTGTTGTGGTCAAATTGTGAGGTGTTTTAAATAGGCAAGCCCTGGGATTGGACTTTGGTGACTGATGGGCCACACTTTCCCTTCCTCGCTCTCTGCCTGTCTGTGCTTTTGCGTTGCGATGATGGATGCCCAGCCCTCTGTAAATATAGCCTTGCCCCAGCTAGTTAGCATGGTTGGCATGATCTGGGCTAGTGGTCACAAGCTAAATATATATCCAAAATAAATACTTCCAGATTCAATTCTCAACTGTTGTTTAGACAGGCTGTAGCATATATCTCACATAGAATAAGAGTTAGAAAAACATTTTTGTAATAAAGCAATGATCATGGAATCAACAAGGATTCAACAAGGCTAGAAACGATAGAGTGATACCTTTTTTAGAGACCAGTAGAGGAAAACACTGTGGTTCTGCAACTGTATACAGAAGCTTTGCCCAGAGCTGTGGTGACTGTGGTGGCGAGTCACTGCTGTGGTAACAAGTCATTGCCATGGTTTCCATCCAAACTCAGATTTTATGTTCAAATGGACTGATACTGTGGAATGGATGTTGTGGGTGGAGAAATGGAGTCAGCCAGCCAGTGGTGAACGCAGTTAGTGACGCAAGTGGAGAGGCTGTGATGTTAGTGGAGCACTCAAAAGTTCATTCAGGTGTGATTATCCCAAACAGCGGTGAACAACCACACCTGCTTCATGCAGTTGATACAGACAGATGAACATTGTCAATTCCCACAGGTGACATGTTAAGACAGATGCTTTATTAGATCAAACAGGCATCAACGTACATATTCACAAGCCCATGACACTGTGCCAACCATCAAATCTGTGAGCTGTTGTCTGAAAAAAGGCCACAGAGGTATTCAAAAGGGGGAAATAATTTTGATCTGGCAGACCAGGACAACAGAGTCTTTGAGAATGGCTCAGAAGAAGCTTATCAGAGAACTGCCACCATGACCGCACGGGTAGGATGGAATCTGGCTGTGTGAGAGTTTCCATTCTGTCCACAACAATAGAAGGTCTTTTCCACCCCTGCTGACTTGCTGCGTTACACCCAAAAATGTCTCCGGTTGTTTCCCTGCACTGCTGTTTAGACTTGCAATCCTCCATCATCACCTATTAAGGCCTATCCATGAGAAAGTATAGACATGCCACTTTTCCTACAAATGTTCCTAAAAATGGTTCGTACACACCTGATATCACCTGGATGCAATTGTTCCCTGCAATAATGCATTACAATATAGTAATTCTATCTATGCTGAATGACACACAATTGGCATTTTAAAGGGGCACTGTGGAATTTTCTTGTAAATATTCTGAAACATTCAGTGTTACTAACCAAAACGCCTTGAGGTCTAATAAACACGCTATGAAACAATGCATAAAACATTTAACAAGCTGATATAAAAAAAATAATACATTGTCTACATCCATGTTTACTAGTTAGTACCGACTCTTCTTTCCTTCGTACATTGCCACTCTTTTTTTGTGTGTGACCGCTGCCAACTGTCGATCAATACCATGAAACAGGCGTCAGGAATATGTATCCAGTACTTTCAAGCTCTCGTGCATGCATGTGCGTCCTCATACGCATGCCCGATACAAAAGGGCTACAATACGCTCATTAAAACATTGCTCTATAGCACCACTAGTGGTAAAAAACTCCATAAGGTATCGTAATGTGTTTGTATAATTTTCAAAATGCAGACTGCAAACAGTCACCAGTTTGGTGTGCTGTTGATGGTTTAATGAGGAACAGACACGGAGGAGTTCTTCACGTCTTTGAACTTATACATTAGACCAGGACCCTATTCAGTCATCATTAAAGCAGCACTGCTTAACATTTGATTTTTTTTGTGCTTTGACCCTCAAAGTGCTATTCACTTCTACACTGCGGTCCTAAATATAGACAGCTGAACACATGCATTTCTTATTACTTATGATTGAAAACTACCGAATCCACAACTTTGCTAACACAGACAAATATCAAGCAAGTGCAACCAAACAAGACACAGTAGGCCAGCTAATATTACTTACTAATCCTAATACTAACACTAATTACTTACTAAACAGCAAGATGGCCAGCTCTCCGTCAGTCTTGCTATTTTGCAAAGCTCTAACGACTAAAAGCCACCCCGGGGTTTACTCTTGCTCAGTCACTCTCCTTTTCTATTCCTAGCTTCCTCCGTGTCCTCTGCCATGCTACCTGCGGCAGCTAAACTCGGTTTAGTTTGCTCGTCCGGCTACGATTCTGGCACGACACCAGCGTTCCCCGGCAGTATTTCCCCCAGCACTGGGCCCAAAAAAACTAGCTAGCGGTGTAGCTAAACATCAACACTCCCTCAGTGCTCTGCGCTCCCAGTCCGCACAACTAACTGAGCTAATTAGCTAGCTGAGTGACGGCAGCTACAGTTTAGCCTTAGCACTAACCACTTCAGCAAAGTATACACTCTCTCTCCATTAGGAAACTCCTTAATCACAGAGTCAAGGCGGAGCAGCCAGACATTAGAGGGAAAATCTGAAAAAAAAAAGATCCATGTTCACCAAAATCAGTGGTTGTGCCGTAAAGTCTTACAGCACTTCTCCCGCCAGATTGTACCCATTTTTATTACATAGTGTCAGAACTGACTTTGGTTCGGGAATGACAGAGGCACCACCATTCTCCTTATTACAAGTCAGTGTAGCATACAATTATTTAGGGTAAAATAGTTACATAACGTTGCTTAAATTTTATTATCTACACCTGTTCTTTTCCTGCTGTGACAATATGTCTTCCATAAGAAAGGCCCATTGTTAGTTGCTTGTTTTGTTCTGCAGGGAGTACATACCAACCTGCATAAGATTTTCCAAAACAGCTTTTTGACTGGTGTTGATTTTCTCTTCGTTGGCACTGCATGTCCTGTCAATGTAATATCAAAAATAAATGTTAAGCCTTAGTAGTGCCGCTTAGTGCTGAAGGGAAGGTATGACAGAGAGCTCATTAACCTGTTATCACACTGTACCTCCACCCATCAACGCAAAAACAAACTTGACACAAGACTGACTTCAAAATCTGAAATTAGATGTTCTCCATTCCACGTTGCTGTTTCTGGGGAAAATTACAGTCACATGTCTCAAATGGGAGATTATGGGGGACTTAACAAACTGTGTTTTTGCTTTTCATAACACTTTGCTCATATGTTGCATGCTGCCTGAAAAAATATTACTTTGGCTCAGGGGTGCTAGAAAAAACATAGATCCTATACTGACCTCAAACAATCCCGGGGCATAAAAAATTATTCAGTCAACAAAACTATTAAGTTTAGTTTCCTGCACGTATTGTTGCCTCACTGGCTGCTTGTATTGGTAATGTGTTTCTGTTACCACTGGGATATTATTGGTTATTAGAGCCAATCTAAAGGGTTCACCCCTGTAATTTATGTTCACTAGTCACTTACAATCAGACCCCATCAGTTAATTTTCATTTCAGGCCTTTATTTGTATAGGGCAGCTGAAGACATGAAGGGGGAGAGAAGGAATGACATGCAGCAAAGGGCCGCAGGAAGGCGTTGAATCCATCCACTGTGCCAAGGAGTAGACCTCTATATATGGGTGCCCGCTCTACAAATTGAGCTTCCCAGGTACCCAAACCCCCTCAGTTCTACAGAGCTTTTCAGTGTCGTTCAACTCGTTTTAGGGGTTTTCCAGTTATCAGGCTCATTTGCAGCTGATTCTAGCGAAAAAGATTTGATAATCGGATCTGAAACAGCAGACAGACAAAGTTAGAAACTAGCTGATTGACTAATAACTGACTAACAATTGATTGATTTATTAATTATTTTATTATTAATAGTTTTATTTAGTTTAGTTTTATTTATAGAGATTTGAGCTTGAAGAAGCGTGTTCGTATTGAGGGAAACTTTGATGGAAATCCGCCATAGCACTCGGGCACAACAAACTCCTCAGGATTTTAAGAAGAGTGAGAATGAGAAAAAAGGGTTGAAAGGGGGGGATGCAGAATACAATGGCGGAACAGGATGAGTTGGTTAAACTGGTATTTATGGTTACGCAGGAAATGACTAGGGTGTGGCATGGTCCTGCTCCTGAAGTTCTGCTAGGTAGCTTAAATTAAACTAAAGCTGCATATAGTTCCCCCAGGAGTTGGTGGAGACCAAAACAGAGCTAAAAGAAGGCTAATGTTGTTTTTTTATCTGCTAGATGCCTCCAAGTAACCAAAAGAATCTGTCAAAGCCTGACATGACAAGGTGTTTTTACCATTTTACCACTGTTACAGTTCTGAGTTGCATCACCATTGGCTGAGAAGAAAACAAATTAAAGGAGCATGACAAGTTCACACTCAAGCAGGCTTGTATTTTCGACTAAATGTCCTCTACAACAGGGTAGTTAATGTCTAATATTACAAGTTCAGATAACACTGATGGGAAACTGTTTCAGGAATTATTTATTCTTTGCAAAATGTCTCCAATCCATTAGTATTCTAGTAAAACTGTGGGATTATAAATTAGTTACTGACTTCTTCTGTGCTGGTTTCCCTGTTTATTTTTGGACTGAACTTAGATATTTCACAAAATTAGATTCATGAAGAACTTCTACTTGTCAATCCTTTGCCTATCCTTGTCTGGTCATTTGGCACCCTCCATCTAGCTTACACCCACCAACTGTTTGGCACCATGGTGTTAACTTGTGGTAACACTGCATAGTTTCATGCTGCAGGTTCTAAAGTTCTCTAAAGTATTCCATGGAGATTCTGTGAGAGAAGGAAAACACAGACAGACACTATATATATATATATACATATATAAATATGCTCTAATGTCTAATAGTTGCATCATTATATGTCTATGGCCGGGCCACTATTGAATGACTCATTGATTTTACCTCATGCTTGAGGAATCCAGTCACTCACACACACACACACTAGCCAATAACGGACTTGACCACTGAACGAGACCAAAGGCTGATTCCCAGGAGATTTTCCTCACGTTAATAACAAGCCAGACCTCTCTGCAGTTGGCTGCAGCCCATGTGGGGTAACATCGCTGTCCAACTCAATATGTGGAGCTTTAAAAAACAATGTAGTGAATAGCTCACACGGTATCAATAAAAATTTAGACATGTCATCACCCCTAGTGATTCAGAACGGAGGCAGCAAACAGCTTGTTCCTGTAATAACTCACCTTTCTCTCTCTCACCAGCCACTTACACAGACATACACCCAGTCTCTCTCTTCTCATTCCTTCCATTCCTCATTGATCTGCCATCCAGGAGAAGGAGGACCGGTAAAGTGATCAGGCTATTACATCATTTTTTGGCTACCTCATCCTCAACATGTGGGCTCATGTGTATGGTGTGTAAATGTGTGAGGATGAGGCTAGACTCATACTGTAAGTAACAATTTCCTCCCCAGACATGAGGGGTCCTGGGACACCAAGGAGACTAGACTAGTCTAGACTAATGAATTCCACTATAAAGGAAAACATTCTTACAGAGCCCGTTATTATTTATCTATTGCAGATCATACAACAGTAATCTCAGGCTAGAGCTTCTCTGTGTATGTTAGCACTTGGCCAAAATCAATAATTAGAAACAAATGTTGTAGTTACCGTATAGGTGAGTCATGTAAAGCTTAATCATTTCTGGCTGATTAATATTATTACAGGAGTTTGAGCTGAAGCAATCACAGGACATGACGTGAAATCAGACAGGTAGGCACACCACCTGGTGGAGATAGAGGGACGTCTGTATGACACACAACACATCAGTCATCATTATTATGCTCTGTGGTTGTTAGGCAACAAGGTGAATGCCGGAAGGCAGGGTTTCAGGTGTTCCTCGGCGTCTCATATAATGGCCCTCCTCTCTCTTATCTCCCCTCTTCTTGCTTCACTCACCTTCTGTCACAATCAGCACATGCTCATGCATGAACACACTGCCTGTAACCCCTCCCACTTCCTCCTAGAAAAAGCCTTTCATGGGCATTGACCTGGGCGTAGCGTGCAGGTAAGGCAACCTTTGAGATAAAGAGGAGTGAATTTTCGCTGCTCTTACTTGTTAAACGGCATTTCTTAAGAGTCTAATAATTTTTATGGATTGTCGGAACAATTAGTTTGCCTTTGTGCCACAACAGTGTCAGGCAATAACAGGTTCCCAATATAGAGCTGAAGTTAAACTGGTGTTGCTAGTACACATCAATCATTACTCAAATGTAGTCTTTTTATTTAAACTTATTTAAATTTCACCACATTTTAGCTTCTTCAGGATAAAAGTCAGTAATTCAGACTTTTCTTGTTTTATCTTATTAAATAGTTTTAGTTAGTTATAGTTTTTGTATTACAATTATTCAAATTAAATATTCTGAGATTCTGAAGGGAAAAATTGCTTATGACTCAAGCGGACTGCTTCATTTTGACAGGTTACAAATTAAGAAGACTGTACAGGACTGATGTTTCAAATCAAACCAAAATGAAAGTGCATATATTAATGTTGTTTTTTTTCTGTTTGTTTTTTTAGGTAGGATTGACCTCTCTATGTTCACACTTACTAACTAAGGTTACTAATATCAATGTCTGACAGAGACCAGACATTCACCTCATGATCTGGTTTCCTCCCTTTGATCACATACACAGACAGTCATCGACAGACTGACTGACACACAAAACAACCCTTTATTTCTCTCTGAGTCTGTGATACAGTCATCATTACTTAGAATTTCACTTTTTATAAACTATTGACATCTTATATCTGGCCACACAAGCAGAGGGCACCTGCTGGAAAATATCAGGAAGCACTTTGCATGTTTTATTCCAAACAACTTACTTATCATCACTTAAAACTCTTCCTTTTATCTAGCTGCCTGCCCATGCCACCCACTCTTTTCTACATTCCTGATACCAGAAAGACAATGTAGAGAGGACTTTTCCAGTGAACAATCAGCCCCCCAGTCAGTCCACATCAATCAGGCTACAGAGTCAATCCCACCCACCCACTCACTCCTGGGTGTGTCATGGATGATGGGACTCTTACACAGTATGTGTGTGTGTGGGTGTGTGTGTGTGTGTGTGTGTGTCCGTGTGTGTGTCCGTGTGTGTATCCTCATGTGCTGTGTTGGGTAGGAAAGTGGTCACAGAACCATAACAATAACAGACACACTGGAAAGAGCCTAGACCCCTCCAAATTATGTCATGGTGTCTGTTAAGTGTGTATATATGATTAAAATTCACAAGGTGGGGAGGATGTGTCTGGAAAAATGTTGATTATTGTTAAATGATTATTAAAATAGGATGAAGCTACATTATTAACATAATTTCAGTTTTTCTAAATTAAAGCAAAAACCCTTGTAATAGCATATATATATTTACATATATATATATATATATATATATATATATATATATATATATATATATATATATATTATAGCACAAGTAAGTTAAAGCAATGCTGTCATCACTGTCCTGAGGGTCTCAAGTAGACTCTCTTTATAGACAAAGACTGCTTTTACAATAAATAAAATAAAGCCATACTATGCTGGAATCTGTTTTAAGAAGCAGGTTTGCTGGATTATCTAAAAAACTGTTGCAGGTCTTTTTACATCAGATTTGGGAGGTTCCTGGATTTTACTCAGAAAAGCTGCCTGCCTCTTGGAACAGGCCCAAGGTGTGTGGAAGTGTGTGTATATGTCTGGAAGTGAGTAGTAATGTAGGTGTGCCCGTACTGTTGGTTTATACAGATAAGTGTGTGTTTCTGAGGTGTGTCTCTAATTGTTTTCTAGGTTGTGACAATAGAAGATCAAGGCAAAAAATGTGACCAGCTAAACACTGCATTCCATTGACCAGGAGGACGTTGAAGGGAGATGGATTAAAGTTTAATCCAACAAACTATTAATAAACATGGGCTAATTTTGATTTTGAGATTATTTTTAACCTGTGTGATATTGCTAGTGTTTTGTAGCTAAATGCTGTTGCTGTGCTTAATTACTTTTTAACTTCTGGTCCATTATAACACCTAGAAAGAGAGAGCATTTATAATTTGGAACTGAGGAATGCAAGGACAATAATAATTCACGTGCCTTGTTTGCCACTGTTGATAGGTTTACAAACCCTCCAGTACCAGTAGCATCTGAACTTTTATCTACCAAGGCCTGCAATGACTTTGCCTCCTTCTTCAAATACAAAATTCAGAAGATTAGACAAACGGTCAGTGCCTCTATATCAAGTACAGGATATGAGTTGTCACAGTGTTGTCACAAGCAAAATTAGTTCCATTATGACAGAATTCCATACGATCAACCATAAAAAACCTGGAGGACATTATACAACATCCAAAAAAAACTTCCTCCTGTTGCCTTGATATTCTACCAACAGGTGTTTTCAAAAAGGTTTTGAATTGTTTTCAATTATGACATATTACTAGACCGATTGGAAAACTGGGGTGGCCTTTCTGGCTCAGTACTAAACTGGTTTGAATCCTACTTAAGAATAGGGACTACTTTGTGTCAATACGTAATTATGCATCTAAGAATACAAATATGATGTTCCCCAAGTTCCCCAAGGCTCCATTCTGGGGCCTCTTCTGTTTAACATCTACATGCTTCCACTGGCTCACATTATAGAAAACAACAAAATAAGTTACCATAGTTATGCGGACAACACACAAATTTACATAACCTTATCGCCAGGGGACTATAGTCCAATACAGAAATGACTAAGTGCATTGAACAAATTAATGGTTGGATGTGCCAGAACTTTCTGAAATTAAATGAAGGAAAAACTAAGGTGGTTGTTTTTGGAGAAAAAGAGGAATGATTAAACGTCTCCGCTTAGCTTCAAACAACAATGTTAAAAACAACAGACAAAGACAGAAATCTTGCTATAGTCATGGACTCTGACCTGAATTTTAACAGCCACATTGAGACAATTAAAAAGTCAGCCTATTATCACCTTAAGAATATATCAAGGGTTAAAGGACTTGTGTCAACAGGATTTGGAAAAACTTGTCCTTGTTTTCATCTTCAGTAGACTTGACTACTGTAACAGTGTCTTTAGAGGTCTCCCTAAAAAAATCAGCTGATTCAGAACGCTGCAGCTCGAGTCCTCACTAAGACCAAAAGACTGGATCCAGTTCGGAAATATTTACATTGGCTTCCTGTGCCTCAAATAATTTATTTCAAAATGATTGTTATATTGTTATATTGTTAGTCAAAACTAAACAGGGGGAAGCAGCGTTCAGTTTCTATGCTCCTCATCTTTCTAATCAGTAGGACATCACAGAATTTGTCTTCTGATTCAGTAGGCGTCCTAATGATAAAGAGTTGTGGATAGGTCTCCAGGGCTGAAAATTGCCACATACAGTCACCACACATTTTGCCAGGTGCTGTCAGTGTCATATCCCCATCCAGATGTGTTCCTGTGGGGCTTGCTTTGAGTTGCTTCTTTCAGATGAAGTTCAATCATACACACAGCCACACAACCACGCACATAAGGCCCTCTCAGCTTCAGCCAGACCTCTCATTAACTTTACTGCCATCCACATGAAAGAACGGGGAGACCCATTTTGTCCCTCTGGACTAACAAATTGGGCTCTGCTTTCAGTTAACAGGGCCAGGTTTTGATTAGGAAATCATTAAACTGTGTTTTACAGTGACTGGGTCTTCTCACGAGAGGCTGGTAGATTAAAGACGTACCTTCAGGATGGGACTTCCTGTGCTGCTCTGGTGGTCTGTGGCACCCTCCAGTGGTCACGGTAGTACAATGAGTGGCTACAAATTCACAACAGCATGTAGGGGACACCTCACTATACCCAATTTGAATGCTTTCTCTGTCTTACAAATGTCCTGGGGAGTTATAACTGTTTTTCAATAACGTCCATGTCGTATGACCTAGTGATTCCAAATTAGGACCAAAACCACTGGTTGGTAAATTAATATTATAAACGGAGGTTCATTTCTGCTTTTGGTTTGTTGCTGGAATAGTGACAGTGCCCTCTAAAGGCAAAACAAGAAAGAGCTCAGAGGCATCTTCTTCTTCTTCTTCTTCTTCTTCTTCTTCTTCTTCTTCTTCTTCTTCTTCTTCTTCTTCTTCTTCTTCTTCTTCTTCTTTCTTTCTGCTTCTTTCTGCAAAGCTAGTTTCAAAGCAGCAGCCAGGCAACATTTGATGCATTATAGTTGATGTCTGGCAATAACTTCCTTTTACACACTTTGTCAGCAATGTCTCTGTATATTTTGTTGTAATTGGATGTCTGACTGTTTAATGGATTATTAAAACTAATATTTGGTTTAATATAACCCCACATTTTTAATATTGTATTTGTTGTATAAATATGTATAAATTTGGTGTATTCATTTAGTTTGCCAATACCAGTGTCTTTGCACACGCTCCATGTGAAAGCTGCTGAAAAGAGTCATTTAAAAGTCTTTACATTCACTTCCTGTTTCTATTGTCCATTCTAGACAGATCTCCCACTGCTTGGTTTAACATTTGATTATTAAAACCACTGACTTTATAATATTTGACAAAGCATTACAATATTTTCCTGAAAACATGCATTAGACATTGCATAGTTTTTTCTAAAATCAATGCATCTCTAATGAAGTTACTGATTAAACTAACATTTGTCTTGCAAAAGTTTAGCTTGAAAGCTGCAGTATGTATCACTTTACATGACCTGGCTAGTAAATACATGCAGAGATAGTGAACTATTGAAATAATCTGTAGAAAAATAGATGACGGTCTGACAGAGCAGAGTAACCCATATGTGACATATTTTATTGACATTGTAGTTGCAGACATCATGTGCACCTAATCACTCATCCAATAATAGTGAAACACAATAATAAAATAAATATGAGGTTCTTTCAAAACAGAATTTTCAAGTCTTTTTGTAGATATTTGTTGTTAAAGTACAAACATCAGTAAATCAGTAAACGTATTGATTTGTAGTGCCTCATCATTACTGGTACATTACTTACATACTTACAGTATGATGTAAAGTGACAAAAGTTGTAATAGATCATGTTAGATTTAAGTAATAATCTTAAGAACACCTCATAAAAAAGTCTTATTGTGTTGTGTTTTCAAAACTATTAACGCAAGAATCATATACTGTATATATTGTGCTTTTAAAGCAACCTATAGCACAGAACAAGCAGCAGCAAATGAACAACAACCAAAGAATTGCTCTCTTCAGTTGCAATGTGAAAACTCAAATAACATTACAGGCTAACATTAGACACCCCCTTCATACACTGTGTATTTAAAGCCCAACAGGCTCCAGGAAGGCGGCCTCTGTCCTCTATTTCAGGACCTTTTCCCTCCTGTTGGGGGTAGGTTGGGTAGATGTTTGTGGTAATAGTCTGGTGGGGTGGGATTGGGGCTTGCATTCATCCCTGTAGGGACATAATACATACTCTCCAGATAGCTCTGGTCCAGTGGTGGATGGTTCTGGGGCTCTGGCTTGGACCCCTGACCAGAATTATTCCTGTAGCTGACCCCAGGCCCACCTGGGTGCATTGTTGCTGCAGCAGAGGCCTCGGGATATCGGGGTGGCTGAGCCTGGGGGTGGGCTTGGGGTGGAGGAGCTGCATAGGGCATGTACTGCGGAGCAGGAGCGTACATGTTGGGGTTGTGGAGAGATGTGTAGGGGGCTGCTGAAGGAGGATACAAGCCTGAATGTGACATTGCTTGCTGTGGGATGAGCACTTCCACATATTGCCCAGTCTCTGGGTCAAACAACATTTTCCTCAGGGGCTGTACAGGCACCTCAATGTAAAAATACTTCCCTGTTTCAGGATCTAGGAGCACTCTGCGAGGTGTCTGTCCATAGCTACTCTCTGAGTACAAACTGGAGCTGTCACCCCCATATTCAGAGCCATAGGATGGCCCCAGGCTTTGAGGGCCACACATGTACTGGGGATCCATATGAGGAAGGCCAGGAGAGTGGCTGTGGCCAGGATCGCTGTAAGGAGCCCCAGCAATGCCTGGTGGCTGATGCTGAGGAGATCTGTGGGCAGGGGGTCGTCGAGGGTCAATATGCTGAGATAGTGGCAATTGGCGGTCAGCAGGACAGCCCTGCATTAGTGAGGGGTGGGGAGGGCAGGGAGGAGGCTGGTGAAGAGGCTGGTACATGGCCGGTGGCTGGCTTGGACCAACAGGACTTGATTTGGGAGAACCAGGCTGGTAGCTCCTTGGCTGAGGGTCAGGTCTGCACTGGTGGGGACGGAGAGGTGGGGGCTGGGCCACTGGGTAAGGTAGTGCCTGTCCTGGAGAGTGTGGAGGGGCAGGAGGGGTGAGGTTATGGGGGCTGTGGTGATGGTGAGAAGGGGTGAGACCAGGGTGGGAAGGGCAGCTAGCTGTGCAGGAGCAGGGAGGAGGACGGGAGGAGGGTTGATAACGATTTGACCTCCTGGAAGTCAGATCTGGGAGCATGAGGGGACTGAAGCTCTCTCTTTCATCGTAGCTTGGAGGGTCATCTGAGGCATAAAAAAGCAGGTCCTCTGTCCTTTCGGCACGTTCGCTAGAGAGTGATCTGCAATATGGTTGCTGTGTGTATCCTGGCACTTGTGTTGTGGAAACAGCTGCAGGTTGTTTTGCATTGTTTGACGTTATAGGCTTAGCTCGTTCATGATGGTATGCCGTCCTGGTATACTGTGGTTGGCTGTCTGGATCCATAACAGCTGGCTGGCTTGGCTGGTTGGCTCCAGCTGAGTCAGGTCCAGGGACAGTCTTTGCTTTTGGGTCAGACACTGGACCTGAAGCTGAGGTTGAACCTGGCCCAGTAGCTGATATTGGAGCTGTAGCTAAGGTTCTGGGTCTTTGTGTATATCTAGAGCTTTGAGGCGAGTCCCCTAGCCTTTGCTGCTGACCTCTGTTATGAGATGCCTCTGTCTCTGATGGCGCTGTTGACTGGTTTGACAGATTGGACACGGTGGTTGCTGTTGTTTTACAAGGTGGAGGTTTGAGACTGGATACTGCAGACACAGCTAGTTTTCTTGTATAGTTTGATGTTGATGTGGACTCATTGGAGATCTTTCTATAGATTGTCGGTGAGGACACTACAATTGTTTGAGGCCTTTCCTCACCTTGTGGGTTTACAGTCGATGTTATTGCTGATGGTCTCTGCGCTTCATTTGGCATTGCTCCTAAATCCGCAGGTTTAAATTTGCAGCTTGGTTTTGGAGGCACCACTGGCTTTTGAGAATTTTTAGCTATAGATTTGACTTCAATGGTTTGGGGCCTGCTGTTTCCTGTAGAGTTTGTGGGTGTCTCTTGTTTTTGTGTTTCTTTAGACAGTGACTTAACCTCAATTGGCTGTGGTCTGAATCTCCTTACTGCAGGGGACTTTGGGGGGAAAGTTGGATCCTGTCTTTTCATTGCTTCAAAATCTCCAAGTTCTTTCTGTTTGGTGAGAGGTGGTGTTTGCTCCTGCGTATTCCTTAGTGGAGAGGCACTTTTTTGCTTTGCTGTGTCTTTTACTGTAGGCTTACTGCTAAGTCCCTCATCTTCTCTGGTCTTTGTAAGAGTGTCTGTGTTGTCAGACGCTGCTGAGGGGCCAGACGTGGTGGATGAGGAGGAGAATGTCCTCTCTCTATGAGACTCAACCCGAATTCCATCTGAAGAAGTGGTTGTCTGCAGCGGGATCTCCAGACAGTTCACATGCTTCCGGGGTACCCCCCTACCTCCAGCTACATTCTGGTTGGCCCCCACCACTGCTCCAATGTCAGCTTGGTAACCCTTTTCCTTTAATAACATGGAAACTGAGTGGCCACTGCTACCACAGGTACTGCCAGGGACAGTGGGCCCAGGTGAATGTGAAGCAGCTGGGGCTTGGATTGGGGTGGGGCTCTCTTCCTGGGCTGGAGATGCAGATGTCTTGGTCTTGCTTGATCCATCCCTTATTAACACTACAGCAGTTGACACCTCTCTTTCCTTATTGGGCGGTTTGTGGAAACTCCCAAGCATTGGAGGTTTCCGATCTGTTCTCACCACCACAGGTTTATCCTCCTTGTCTGACACTTGATGCATTTCTGTCATAGTCTCTTGTGTTTCTGCTGCCATGTTTAGATCATGTTTACATGGCTTTACAATTGCATTGTCTCCTGTTGTGTAATTCAGTGTGTTTGCATTCAGTGGGGATTCTCTGCCTACCTGTTTGAAGAGCTTTGGAGAGGCCTGGTGTTTGTCACCTGGGTTCTCTAATTCTTTCTTGCTGCATGACATTTTACTTTTGTCTTCTTTCCAGCAAACAGCCTTGTATTCTATTTGTATCGGCTGTGGACGTGATAGAGGACTTTCTTTGCTCTGTGGAGGTGGAGAAAAATGTAGCAGCTTTGAGTCTTTTTCCTCTTCTTTCCCCTCCCCCCTCCACTCCTCTCCTCTCTCCTCCCTACTCTCCCCCCTCCTTATCTCTTGCCTTACCTCCCTCTCCTCCTGTGCTATGACCTCTTCCCTCCTTTCCTCTTTTATTTCTTCCCTCCTCTCCTCATTAATAATGTCCATCTTTTCTTCGTCCACATTTGATGGCATTACAGCACTAGTTGCCTTGAAGGACAGACTATATGTATTTTTTACAAGCCGCCTTACATCTCTAACTTTGTGAATAGGGACCTTTGTTTTATTATTCCAATTTCCTTCTTCTTCCTCTGTTTTCTCATCTACACCGGCCTCTAGCCTTTCCTCCCTTGTATCTGGTGAAGAAGCCTCAGCTTTGTTTTCTGCTTCAGGTGTGAGACAGACATTTAGGGAGGCTTTCTTTTTCTCCACGGCTTTAAGTGTAATCTCCTGTGTTTGTGACATTAAGGCGCCCTTGGCATCCTGTTGCAGTGGTTTATGGTCCTTTGTGCTTTCATATTCCTGATCTCTGTTTGTCAACCAGGCCTGCGTGCTGCTTTCATTAGGGGCAGAAGAAGCTCCAGTGTTCCCTGCAGTGGCCTTTGCTGAGTCACCACTTTCCCCTCTGTCCACCGTTTCACTGTCATCTGCTTGTTGTACTCCAGTTCTTGACTGTTTACTATCAAATGCCATTTTCAATTCTGATCTCATTTCAGATCTTGTAGAGGTTACATTCCTGCTCTGAGAATCAGCCTCTTCACTCTCAGTCTGTGAAAAGTTAACACTTCGGCTGCTGTTGGATGAACTTGGCCTGTTATTTGATCTCACTCCAAAGCTTTTTGGTGGTTTGGCTTCATCCTTTGTGCTTGGTTCTGCTCTCACAGGGAGACCCTCAGATGAAACACTATAATCTGATTGAAGACTGGAACTGAGATGATATGGGTCATGTTTTGGGGAATCTCTTAGTGGTGCTGCTGCACGCATTGTTGGTAGGCTGTTTTTTGCCAAAGCGGCCATTTCTTCTTCCCCTGCATGCTCAACAGGTTGTTTATCAACACTCTGCATCTTCTTGGATAACACACTCTTGATGAGACAAGTGGCCATCTTGGTTTTAGTGCTTGTTTCATCCAGAGAAGCAGATTTCTGGAGTTTAGATTTTCTTTCATTTTGTTGACTGGGTTCAGGGCTGCATTCAGAAGGGTAGCATTCTTGCATTGCTGCTGGTGTACTGTGTTGTCTTATGAATGTCTCTCTGCAGTGACTCTCTAGAGAAGGGCTTTCCACCATCCCAGGACTACTATTTTCACTGCTTTCATCCTGCTTCCTTTCAGTATCACTCTTTCTTTTCAGCAGGATCTGCCTCTTTGGCACTCCTCTTCTCACTCTCCTGGAGTCCTCTCTTTCTACAGCCACATCTACACACTCAAAGCTGCCTATTTCATGGCACCTTGATGGATCTAGGCCATCTGAGTAGTGTGCAGATGGTTGCTGGAAGGAGAGTTCATCATTGTCCAGCTTTGGAGCAGAACCCCTGAAATCAGCATAGGCCGGCCAGGCTGCACTGACCCCAGCTGGGCTCTCCTGGGTAGATGGTTGAGAAATGTTGGTTGATGAACGGTGGCTGGAGTTGTACATGTCAAGGTAATCTACCTCAGGACTTGACAGGCTGCGGAAAGCAAAGTCTGTAAACCACTTCACCTCATCGTCTGCCTCATCAAGCTCACTTCCCATGCTGGAACTGGAACTCCGGCAGGGCCTGTTTGCAGTCACACGTCCAGGAACACTGTTCTTGTTGTGGGGTGCAGGAGGTTGAAGCCGTCTGCCAGGACCACCACCCCTGGTGTCTTGTTGGGAGGCAAGTCTAAGCAGACTCTGTTGTTGCTGTAGCTGTCTGGTCGCAAGCAAGCTCTCTGAATAGGAATGCGCTGTTGGCAGTCCCTGACGAGTCTCTCTGCTTGTGGGAGCTGTACTGCGACTTGCAGGCCCTTTTCTATTCCTGGCGTTGAATGACAGCTCAACCTGTTCCCCTCTGTAACTGACATCCCTCTGCCAACCCTTCCCCTTTTCAGAAACCTGCTCCTCCCTTTTTCTCTCTCTCTCCATCTCCCTTTGCCTCTCCCTTCCTGCCTCCATATCCTCCTCCAGCTGCATTTCCCTCTCCATCTCCAATTGCCCACCTTGTTTGACCCAGTGGTCCTGGCTATTATTGTCAACATAAGCAACATTGGGGCTTTCCCTATTTGTCACCGCTTTCTTAAAATGACCACTCTGTGGGGCAGCCACAACCTGAGAGGGGCTGCGGCTTCTGTTCTGCCATGGTCTGTATGGTTTCTCAGGGGCTATGATGTGGACTGGTGTAAACCTGGTGAGTGGCGGAGAGGGAGTCCGCCTTCTGTTTACATGGTGGGCCATGTCCTCTGTTATATTCTCTCTGTTTCCACGTTTATCTTTGGTTGACAGCTGTTTTCTTGCAAGCTCAGGTGTCCAAGCTGAGCTTTTAGATTTTAATGAGCTGCTGCTTTCAGAAGTAAGGGGATAAATAGTGAATTGAGGCTGTGGGTTTTCCAGTCTCTGCACAGGTGAGTTAGATGTAGCCTTGTGGACAGATGAAATGTTTGAGCTCCTGTCTTTGGAGACAAGGAGATTAGGGGAGAGAGACTTGGTTTTAATAGGAGGATTATTATAAGGGTCTTCTTTCTGAACAAAAATGGGGCTAATGGTTTGTTTTTCCTCTGGGAGGGAGACTAAACTCAAGTTATCTTGAAGGTTAGCTTCCTTTGGTGCTGCGTCTCTCTCTGTGCTTTGTTGTTTCAGTGAGCTCTCTACCTTTTCCTCAGCTAAGAAAGGTGAAGCAGATCCAGGTGACTGAACTGCCACCACTGGTGAATTGCTTTTTATTTCAGCTACAACAGACTTTTCTGCCCTGTCTAATTCAAACAAGGGTGACTCACTCTCTTCTGCCAAATGTGTGGGGTATTGTGTTTCTGTAATATCAGCTGAAGTGGAATCCTCCTCAACCTCAGGTGTATTTCTTAAGGAAGGAGAGGGCTGTTTATACTGAGGGTTATACTCAGTGGAGAGGTTTGCTGGTGAATGCTGCTGATACCTCTGCTCAGGAGATGGAGCCACAGGTGATGGCTCTCTACTTCTTTGCTGAGGTGATGGACTTTGATATTTGTCTGATGAAGGGGTTTGATACCTTGGCTCAGGTGAGGGAGTATGATGCTTTGGCTGAGGTGAAGGTGTTTGATACCTGGGTTGGTGTGACAGAGTTATTTCAGGCTGCAGGACAGAGCTTGTGAAGCCTGATATATGAGGTGAGTCTCTTGGTGAACCAGTGGACTCTGCTATACTGCTCTGTATACTGTCCCTGCTTGGGGTAGGGCTCCTTGCTTCAGAAGACACAAGTGTCTTATCAGGCTCAGGGGTGGAGAGAGGAGAGTGCTCAGGAAATGGGGGAGTGTCCCTGTCCTCGGGCTGAACAATGGAGTAAGAAATCCCTGTGATGTGAGGGGACGAAGTGAGGCTTCTTGATGAGACAGAGTCAGAGTCAGAGTGAAGCTCTAGGAAAGGAGACACTGATGTCTCCACTTCAGAAGACCACTCTCTCCTTCTGACCACAGGTGAGGATGCTGTAATCCGGATTTCAGGTGAGGGAGCAGTATGTCTGTGCTCTATGGGAGAGCTGTTGTTTGTAACTTCAGGCGATGGGGATAAACTATAACTTACCACAGGTGAAGACACCTGGGTTGAAATGTGTCTTATTTTATGTGAGGGGCTGGAAGAGGGAGTTCTTGTCCCGGTCTTAGCCGGAGAAGAAGCGCTGAGCAGGCCAGGTGAAGGTGCTGTGTGTCTTAATTCAGGTGAGGCACTACTCTCCACAAGCTCAGGAGATGTTGCTATTGAAATGACAGGTGAGGGGGGGGTGTATCGTGGGGCAGGTGTAAACCCAGTACTGACAGGTTCAGCTGACAACCTTGTATCTTGGCTTTCAAGAGTAGTCGTGGTGTCTTTTCCTGCAGTGGAAGAATCAGAAATCAGCTCAGTGGTGTGGGTACAATCTTGGATGTCAGGTGTGGAGCCTCTGCTGAAGAGCTCAGGCAGGGAGACCCTCTCTCTTTGCTCAGAAAAAGGAGATAATGCTTGAGAATTAGGAGAGTAGGGCCTATTCTTCAGCTCAGGGGAGGCCAATGTTTCTCTCGACTGGGAAGATGACTCTCTACTACTGTGTGAAGGTGAAGGAGATGACAGGTTGGCTCTGGATTCAAAGCCTGATTCTGTTAAATCAAGAGAAAAATCTTTGGATGTGGCCTTAGGGGAGGGACTGCTGTGTTGATTTAAGTAGCTGCTCTGTGGCTTTGGAGAGCCGTGTGCGACCCTGAACTCTGGTAACGATTGGGTGTTCACTAATTCAGAGGAGGAGGAGACACAGTTCCTAGGCTCAGGGGAGGGACTTGGAGATAAAGATGTATGCGAGGGACTGTAATGTCTAAATTTTACAGTGTGAGTGGTTCTCCTTGGTTCAGTATCTGAATGAGCTTGTCTAGGACTAGTTGAGGATGGAGAACATATTTTTTCAACTGAGGAAAAAGACAAGGATGACACCCTTCCCTCTGTGCTGGGAGTATAGGGGCCGTTATATCCAGGAGAGGGGGTGCTCTCACCAGTGTTAAGTATTTCAGATGATGGGCTAGCTGTACTAAGCTGAGGTACTGGTGATTTGCTTTTTGTCTCAAAATTTGGGCTACAGTCCTCAGAAACCTCTGGATGCCCTGAGCTCAGTCCCTCACGCTCTGTCTGCCTTCTTTCTGAAGACTCAATCTGCAACAGGGGACTGTGAAGCCTTTCTCTTGAATCTTCAAAGCCCTCCTCTCCTTCACTGGAGCCTGGTGCAGTGTGATAAGAGCCTGAGTCATTCAGATCATCCACCAGAGGGGATGCAGCAGCTGTCCCGTATACCTCCCTCTGGGAAGGGACAAAAGCCCCTACAGCAGGGCTGCTTGAGAGGGAGGGCGACTCACAATCGTCTCCAAAAATGTCACACAGGCAGGTGGTCTCGGAAATGGCACTGCGCTGACTAGGGACGTTGATGATGTCGAAGATTTCAACGTGGTTGGGGGTGCCGTCACGATGGCACAGGGAATAGGTGTGGCGGGGTGCACTGCGCAGGAAGGAGTAGCTGTCCCCCTGGAGAGTCCAGCTGTCCATCGCTCGTCCACAAGCTCCAAATGCTCACTGTGGCCAGTCCAGTCTCCTCCTGTACTCTGCTCTGGGCTCTGTTCCTGGACTGGAAATCAGATATGGTCATCTGGAAGATGTGTAGCTCATTCATTTATATCACCAGTAACACCAACAAATATCATTGAGAGGCAAAAGCTTATTAATAGAAAATATATTTTCTAAACTGTGCATTGTTTCTGTTTTGTTACTTTAGCAACAGCAAATTTATCTTTTAACCCTCAAATGTTCTGAAACTACCAGAAGTACACAGAGATATTGTAAACTTCCAAAAGGAGTTTAAAACATAAATATAACTGTCACTATGCCCTTAACCCTTGTATTATCCTCTGGTCAAATTTGACCCATTTTGAAAAAAAAAAAATCTATATCAGAAAAGTGTCTTTCAACCAAAATTTCAGAAAAATAACACAGATTGTTCCACATAATGATCAACCCACTGCTTTCTTTAAATTTGGATGTTTTCTTCAATTTTATAGCATTCAAAAACTTTTTTTATGAAATACCATTGAAAAAAGTTTAAAAAAAATTCAAAAAAGCTTCAAAAATACGGGGGCAAAAAAACCCACAAAAACATCAAAAGGCTCAGAAAACAATTGAATAAACACCAGGAGGAAAAGCAACAAAGGTTTTGAAAAAGACAATCAAAGGGTTTCAATTTTGACCCAGAAAAAAAAAAAGTTGCACGGTTGACGGGAAGACAACACAAGGGTTAAAAGCAAGCGGGTGCACACTACTAAACATTTTCAGTTGAAACCATAAATTCTCTACTTGTGCTTAAAAGCTAACAGTATATAATTTAGACATTATATAGTATGACATGCAAACTTTTTTGAATTATAAAGACTAAGATTTATTCATCTTACATATGGAAACTGAAAATGGTTAAATTAGCTCTGCCAAATATGTGCCCTTTATCTAAACCTTCCACATTGCCTTGGTGTAGGACTGACTATAGAGAGCCTGTTAGTCGTGCAAGCAAAGAAAGACAGATTGATTGGTACTGTACCTTTGGCCAATGATGAGGCTTTCCCAAGTGTATGGAGTTCCTCTCTGTTGCAATATCTGCCCCTCATTCACCAAACTGTCTCTCAAAATCAACAGCACAATCCTTTACAAGACCCCTGCGCATTTGCAGATCCAGGACTGAGCAGCTCTGCACAGTCTGGCAGAGCCACACTGGCTAGACAACTTCAGCATGTAAAAGGCACTGCCATGTTAGACTTGAATAGAAAGAGCAACGATCACTCAGACCCATTACATCCTCTAATGCTCCCATCTCTATTTCGGCCCCTCCCATTCGAGCTGGCCTGAGGGAAACTGCTTACAGAGTAACCTAGATCTTCTTTCTTCTCCAGACTGGGGTTTGGTTGGACACTGGCTTTCCTGTTTGAGCTGGGCTAGGGCGGCGCTGGGCGGGAGTGGGTTTATAGTTAGTAGCAGGTGCTGATTCGGCCAGGACAGATGAGTGTGTCTGGAATCTGACACTTAGTGCCAGATCAGTCACAGGGCCCCTCTATATATAGACCCATACTGTCAGGGCCAGATAGCCATAGCTTTAGTAGCTGTTGGCCTGGGAATGTTGGTGTGGAAAGAAAGGGGAAATGCAAAGCTTGAAGTACAGCCCACATTGTTCACTTAACCTCTACATATGAGATTATACTTAACATGAAAGGTGTTGTTAATGCTTGTATATGTGTGTGTGTGTGTGTGTGTGTGTGTGTGTGTGTCTGTGTGTGTGAATGCTACTGTAAAGTGTATCTGTGGTACAACAGGTCAAAGGTTAACACAGAGCATCCAACTTTGACAGCTCACATGCAGAACTCCTGCACTGCATGGTAACTAACAACACTCGGTAAGTTGCTCTCCCATGTTTTAGGTCAAGTTTTTCTTTTTCTGGTCTGGAAATTTTACGTTTTAGGATTACTAGGCCTACAGCCAATTATTATTTTTTGTTTCAAATTCACATTTGAGCTTTCCTGTCAACACATGCCAAAAGTTTGATCAAAAGGGATCAATGTATTTTACCATACTTATTATTGTTGCTACAATAGCAATACCCTTTTAGCCACATTGTGGCTGTCTGGGCATGTTTAATGGTAGGGAGCTTGGATAAGCCCTCTGTCCCTAACCTAATACCTCATGAGATTATCATTCATTCTCAGTCATTAAGCCACTCAGGGTAAGCCAATGGAAAATCTTTGATTGCAGCCCGACTGAATGTTGCATAAAGCTGAGGGTATATTGTACCTGTTATATCAAGGTCTTAACACTAAAAAGTCAACTATCCATTATATGTATGGCATCATACATACGGTATGTAATTTGCCCCCCACCTTTTCTGTCTGAAGTATCATTGCCTCAAGTGCACACATTATAGGTGTGGCTATAGCCAAAATGGGAACTGATGCCATGACTTTGGTGGATGGCTCTATTCACAGAGCTATAACATTATAACATTTCTTTTTACATAATTAAGTCTGTATAAACTCATTATTATTAATAGACCTTTCAGAGACATCTTGTAAATTATTTCATATTTCACTAGTGGTTCTAATGGCATGACAAACATTGTCATCCCTCTGAAGTCTTATGAGGCAATAAAGTACAGTAAAAGTACAGTAAACTGGCATACACTATTTTATTATGTGTTATATCACTTGAAAAACAGTGAAAGTGTAAAAACTTTTCAAAGGTTGGAAAAGAAAACATGAATGCATGTGTGGACTGGATATGAGATATTGTGAACTAACGTGCATTGACATGCTGATAAATTTGAACTATGCCAAATTGGGTTGCCAATTTGGTGGCTATGGCAACACAGTAGACTGGAGGAGGAGTCAGAGGGAAAGAATGATGAGCAGCTCAGCAATGGGGAGTTGTAGTCTACATCACTGATAGCTTAGTCACGCCAGCTTGCTCAAGTCCAAAGACCTCACCCATCCTCAGCAACACATACCATTAAACTGTGCAGAAACAACATGCTGTGTGGGCATCTATAAGCAGACAAACATATATTAACCTTCTAAATCAAGGGGCTTGGCAGAGAGGCTGATGCTCAGCATCAACATGTGGAGCAAATTCAGTTAGCTGACTTTACTAGAAATGTGAGTGAAAACCTGTTGTCATAAGTTTTTACAAAAGGTGAAACTTATCAGGAGTAGTATGTTGATGCAGTAGACAAATAAAGTTTACTATAGTAAAATATTACTAAACATAAATTATTTTTATCTGGAGTCATGTTGTCTAAAATGCTTTAATGCATACATTTTTAATGTCCGTTGCATTCAAGCCATTTCCAAATAAGTTGATACAAAGTAATTAAGACTAGGCCTATCTGCTCCACAAAACCCTCTCTGTATTTCTCAGTATGGCTATGTTCAGAAACTGGTGTCACCTATCGCGGGCAGAAAATCAAGTGAAGATAATTACCTCTTCTGAAGAGTTAATCATGTTTTATTAATCCTCTGTGTCCTCCTTGGCTATTAGCAACTGCGTAGAAGAGGGGAGGCGTGGTGCGCGATCACGAAAGGCTTGTATCAGGTGTATGCACCGACAGTTTTGTTGTCATTTCCTAGAATTCCTTATGGTGGAGAGACAAAAACTACGCATTATAGCTTTAAACAAATATAAAACATAGGATACTAATGAATACATTTGTTTATATTAATATTGTTCATTTCTTCCTTTATTACAGTATGATTTCAAGAACAATGTATTCAATCATTTTTTCTTCATTCATATTGAAAATAACCATTAGTGTCAGCCCTATTAAAAAAATATCAGCTCCATCTCAACCAACTACAATTATAAAATGCTGCTTAAACATGAATGCATGAGTGATAATAATCCATTACTATAATATATAATAGTACTTATTATTATACTATTATTATTTATACATATTTAATTTAATTTATAATATAACGTCATTAATAGCCTACTATATACACTCACATGGGCAATTTAATATTTTTACTACGGCTCCTTTAAGCACATTTTCCTGAGAATACGTTTTCTTGAGTGACATTTTCAGTAAATGATCTGAATATTTCCTCCACCACTGCTAATATTAGCAATGTCTATATATTTGTTCTATATTTCCCGTCCACTAAATTTAATAATGAAACATGTATCTTTTAGTACACTAAATAGAATTGACTGCTAACTAGTTATTTTGCGGATCATGACTTTACATACATTTATATAATAGGCTACGCTTAAAAAATGTAACTATCCATCTGAAAAAGGGTAACTAATCATTCGTTACTGTTTCAAAACAATAACTAATCATTAACTACCCTTTTTTGTGTACCCTATAGTAAGTGTTACCGATGTCGCAGAGAAAATTACTTTTATTTTGAAATGTCCAGTTAAGGCAGAATGCGACACAGGAAGATCCGCACTACGACTGCTGGTGAAGTGTTGCCATAACAGGCAAGTGGCTAACGCTAATGTTTGCTAACTAATTAGCAGGATAGGTGAGTGGCGTTTATTAAAACATATGTTATGATTCAGTTAAGGGGCGATATATGTTTTAAGTGTTGGGGTAATGCAAAATAATGTAGACAAGCGGGTTGTCATTTTCTCCTGAAATTATTCCGGCCATGTCAGTCAGCAGCTGGCTAACATCAACTAGCTAGCTAAGTAGCTGGTAGCTTGCTAGCCACTGTGATACCGTTTGTTTATGTTAGCTGTGCGACACCTTGATTTTCTCAATTACCGCATCGAATCAAAATACATGGTTCGTAGTTTTAGACACTTCGTGTTTATCATTGTTGTAAGTGATACAAATACAAAATGTGGTATTTCACTATTGTAATATCAATGTAGCTTGCGTTTATGTTGGTTAACGCTAGCTGTATTGCGGTAACGTTAACTGCTAAGTGGACATTTTCAGTATCCAGCTTATAAACAGTGAGTGACAGCAAAGCTATACCTATCAATAATTTGATGTTGTTCTAAAAAGAAAGTAATACTATCTGAATGCAGACCAGCTGCTTAAACAAAATCCCTGATCCACATTTTCTTTTGTTGCCTGATTCTTAAATTATACCTTCGTATTGTTGAGACTCTTGTGGCGACTAACGTAAGCTAGTAAACACCAGGCCGCAGAGTGCACTGTGCGCCTACGTTTAACATTGTTAAGGCCTTGCTAGTTGATTGCAGGCCAAACTTTTAATCAAGGCAGCACTAGGACGGTTTGCCTTTTTCTTCTCCTTGATTTAAAAAAAATGAATGTCTACCAGCTGTCAAAGGGCCTTTTTAAACCATTGTACCTCAGCGCTTGGGCTGTCAGCTGTGTGACAATCATGGGGCTGTCAGTAAATCAGTTTTGTCAAACGGAATAATAATAATAATGGAATGTGATCCTACATCTTACTATAGGTCCACAATCCCAATTTGTAGGATTGTTATGTTGAATCCACTGCAGCAAACTACAGAGAAAACAAAAACATGAATGTGTCCTGACTAATATATCACCTGGTCTAATATATCACTATTGGCATGTCTGTTAGCCGAATGGTAGTTTAGAAACGGTTACATTGCACTGACAAGTTTATTTTTCAACATTAAGTGTGTCCTGTCTAGTACATTTTGGTCACAATTCTTAAAAAACAAATTTAAAAGGATTGTTATAAAAAAGTATATGCTTTTGTATTTAGGTTAAAAAAAGAACTGGATCGATTAGTTGATTGACATAACCTAGTTACAGCTTGCTATTTTGTCTGTTTTTTGTAATCATAAACTGCATATCTTTGGGTTTTGAGTTGCTGGTCGGACAAGAAAACCAAAAAACACCTTGGGCTTTAGGAAATTGAGGTCAACATTTTTTTTCAACATTCTTTGATGAAACGACTAATTGAGAAAATAATTGGCACATTAATCTGCAATGAAAATATGTCAGTTGCAGCCTTTAAAAAAAAATAACCTATGTTTTATTGTTATATTACTAGTTCACTGACTTTGACTTGTATTTTTTCGCTGTTTTTATTCTTCTATTCTCTAGGTGTTGATGTTTTGTGTGTGAGTGTTCCAGTCTGAACCATGGAACAGTGTGCGTGTGTTGAGCGGGAGCTGGAGAAAGTGCTTCATCGCTTTGTAATGTACGGCCACCAGTCTGAGGAGAGGCTAGACGAGCTCCTGCGCAGTGTGTGTGAGATACGAGGACAGCTAGTTGCTTTTGGTAAGAAAAAACTGATGCACACAAAGACTGAACACTATGAAGACATAATATGTATTATTATATTAAGTGAATTGCATTTTATGTTAATAGCCGTTTTAATTTCTTTGTACTTTGAATTTAAAATAATGCTTTGTTAGTTTGCTTTATCTGTTCTCTAACATGGCTGATCATCAGACACATTATTGTGGACATCTTTTTTCCCTCTTGCAGGAGTACAAGATGCAGACTTATCAGTCCTATCCCAGACTATGGCACAATGTTGTAAGAATATCAAAGAAACCGTTCAGATGCTAGCCTCCCGACATAAGGACATCCATGGCAGTGTGTCAAAAGTGGGCAAAGCCATTGACAGGGTGAGACAGATGGCAACGTTCTTCAACATTTTATCATTTGGCCTACATATACTCAACCTCTGATATGCTTCTCTGCAGAATTTTGATGCAGAGATCAGTGCCGTGGTGGCAGAGACGGTGTGGGACACACCAGAGAGACAGAAATACCTGAGTGAGACCATTGTGGAACACCTGTACAGACAAGGGATGCTCAGTGTAGCAGAGGATCTTTGTCAGGTAAGTAACCGTGAACCCTAACCTAAAGATCCCTTTTTGTAATGTAGCAATGCAAATGAATTAAAGCAACATTATGGGACTTTAAATATGGCGTAATCCTTTTTTTTTTTTTTTGTCAGGATAATTAATGTAAGACTTCTTAATAACTTTAAATACCTGTTTCTGTTTTCTAGGAGTCTGGTGTAGTTATAGATATGAGTATGAAGCAGCCTTTCCTGGAGCTGAACAGAATCCTTGAAGCTCTGAGGATGCAGGACCTCAGGCCGGCACTAGAGTATGTAGACCGTCATTGTCTTTGTAAAGAGAATAAAATTACAATTTTCACACACAGAGATTGACATTTTTGCTTTACATTAAAATTCACTACAAGTACAAAAGTCTTTTTATCAATACAACGTAGCACGGGAAACATGAACATACACAAGAAAGTTGTTTCATAGTTTAAAAATACTTAAACTACGTTGGGCAACTCTCTGGGCACTAAGAAGTTTAAAACGTTTTAAAAAATTCTATTGGGATTAGGTTTACTTTGGTTTGATATGATGATGATTGGGAAAAAAAAACTCCCTCTAGGGTGTTGATCGCTATATTATGTGTCAACATAGTTGACTGTACTTATTCATGTCTGTGCTTTCTTAGGTGGGCTGTGACAAATCGGCAGCGCCTTTTGGACCTGAACAGCAGTCTAGAGTTCAAGTTGCACCGCTTGTACTTCATTAGCCTGCTCAGTGGGGGAATCGGCAACCAAATGGAGGCCCTGCAATATGCCAGGCACTTCCAGCCCTTCGCTTCTCAGCACCAGAGAGGTAGACAGTATACAGTGGCATTATTGTAACATTCCACACAAAGATGCTAAACTTAAGCTGTTTTTCACTGTTTTTCTTACATTTGGAAGAATTTGAGGCTCTCGCTCCTGACAACAATTTGGGAATTGTATAATAGCAACCAAGATGGAATGAAAGTATTCTTAAGGCAAATACATGGCTATTCTGAGGCTTACCTGTTCCACACCTGTACTTTTTGTCCCTGCAGATATTCAGATTCTGATGGGTAGTCTGGTGTACCTGCGTCATGGCATTGATAACTCTCCGTACCGCAGTCTGTTGGAGACAAATCAGTGGGCTGAGATCTGTAACATCTTCACCAGGGATGCCTGCGCTTTACTGGGTCTCTCTGTAGAGTCTCCACTCAGTGTTAGGTTAGAAAACCGTGGACAACCCACAAAACATCTTCTCAGAGTTCCTTTAAAATTCTTTACATTGATATCAAAGTTAAAACAATTTATTAGTATATTTGTTTTTGAGTTCAGGATGGAGTTTAAATGGTGCCATTGCATTGTCATCACCTTGTTGTCTTATTTAAGCCTGTATGCTTAAAAGATTTCAACTACAGTCAAACTCAATCAATGCTGCCATGTCTATTTCTCTGCAGTTTTGCATCAGGCTGTATGGCCTTGCCAGTCCTGATGAACATCAAGCAGGTGATCGAGCAAAGACAGTGCAGTGGAGTCTGGACGCACAAAGATGAGCTGCCTGTAAGTCCCTCTGAATTTCCAGACGGCGTCTATTGCTCCTTTCTATTCGTAATCACTATTTCATGATTTCCGTGATGTCTGTTCCTGTAGATTGAAATCGACCTCGGGAAGAAGTGCTGGTACCACTCTGTGTTCGCCTGCCCAATCCTCAGGCAGCAGACCTCAGAGAGCAATCCTCCCATGAAGCTCATCTGTGGCCACGTCATCTCCAGAGATGCACTTAACAAACTGACTAATGCTGGAAAGTAAGTCAGCAATACAGGCCACTTGATTGATAGATATGTGCAGTTGTGTATAGTGTTAGAAAATCACACTAATAGGAGGGATAGCAAAACATGGACATTGTGAAACGATTACTGATGGTTTCTTGCATTCAAAAAAACATAATGTTCAGCCAAGTGACTTCAGTTTCTAGAAAAGGGACATTTTTCAAATTAATCCCACAATGATAATACAACTTTGGCAGAAAAGGCAAGCCTGTTTTAAGCCTACAGTAATGTGGTGAAATAAATGGATTTCTATAAATTAGGAAGTCAATCCAAAAACCAATAGTTTGTTTTAGAAAATGGGCAGCTGTATAAAGTGTACAAGATTTATCAGCCAAAATAACTGATATGATCTGTTAAACTAACAAACCACACAGTGTAACATCCTGTTCCTGCTCTCCTCTCCCTCCCCTGTCTCAACCTCAGGTTGAAATGTCCGTACTGCCCCATGGAGCAGAATCCGTCACATGCCAAGCAGATCTACTTTTGATACCGCACACTTTCTTCACGAGTAAGGCTGAAGTTCCCTGGAGCTCTTTGCATTTCCAGGACCATTTGCTCTGGCCCTTTTCCTCTGTCCCTGGCCTCTTGGCCTGTTATTGTAAGCATTAAGGTTTTATCCCAGTGCTCCTTTGGACAGCCTTGGCCATCCCGTAACCCATCTCGGACCCTCCAACTTTGCGTAGTATACAGAGTCCAGCGAGGATGGTCCAACTACAACCTGTAGTAGAGTGAGGAGTCTGTCAATAATGAGAACAACCTCACGAAGAAGCACCTCTACAAAAGGTGCATTCATTGAAACTCATTTGCAAATGCCTGCAGAGTTAGAGGCTTATCTTTTTAAAGTAAGTAATACTTTATAGTGTTTGTTTTTCTTGGCTTTATCGACTGTTTGAGTTGGATGACTGCTTTTTTTTTTTTTTTTCTTTTTTGTGACTGAAGCAGTTGAATGATTATGGATGGGTGAGTGTGGGTAAACGGTATAGATAGGCAGTTTCTGATTTCAGAATGATAATAAACTTCTATTATACATGAGAAAAACCATAGAAAAACAAATTGTGTTGAAGGTTTATTATTTGCTGGTGAAGGGAACTGTGGAGGTCTCTTGAATTTGAACTGTTGATTGTGACCCATTTTTCCTCCATAATGTAATAAAGGCCTCACTGTTGGCTGATGTATCTGTTTGATCAGTAAAACAATTAACTCACAATGGTGGAACAGTATTTTTATTTTTTTTTATTTTTTTTTTCTTTCTTTGTGACTGACTGCACCAGCAAGATTTTCCTCATTGTAGAAGCCATTTGTCTTGTTCTATGTATGTATTTAACAAACCGTGACAAAAAGGAAACAAAAAATATATATACTACTGTGAAATGTGCTTTGTTTCTATTTTTCATTGCAACCGCCACAACTGCTCATGTAAAATAGTAAATTAAACTGAACGGCAACATGCATAATCAACACTACTGCGTAACTAACAGAACTATCGACTCAACAGTTCACATCACGGTGGTTCCATCGCCACACTCTGCCCTGCATTGTGTATCCTAAGCTTGCAAGCCATGTGATTTGGAGATGTAAAGTGGTGTGATGGTAGCCGTATGGTCTGACTTGCAGTGACTAGGCTTGTGATTCAGCTTTACTCGTCGTGGGTGGGGAAGTCCGCTCTGATCATTGTGGCTGTTGTTTTTATATATATATATATATATATATATATATATATATATATACTGAAGAGAAATGCCTCTGCTGCATAGCTTTTATTTAAGATGGAGTCAGAACAGAAACATTAAAAACCATACATTTCCTCAGGGCTCATTGTAACAGTTCATACCACACTTTGCAGTTAGTAATAAAGTTGTACATTTATATAAGAAGTCTTGAACAAAGATGGCATTTCACTGGTGGAGCTGATAACTTGGGTGTGATTTGAAGTTTGGATGTATTAAGCTGGTGATGTGGAAGCATTCTCCCGGGGGGGGGGGGGGGGGATGCGTGTCACGATGTCCAAGGCGTTTGGATGTAAAATACAATATGTATAGATGATTTATACTATTAGTGCAAGTTCCCGATGTCCTCTTGAAAATGGTGATGTCACCTCACACTCTAGTGAGGCTAATTTGTTCAGCAAGCAGCGCACCAGCATAGCTCACACTGACAATGCAACATTACACGTAGTTTTAAGTCACAGTTTAAGATACACATTTTTTTTTTTAAATCTTGGTTTTATTTTGGAAATGGGTTAAAGCAAATGTTTTGTGTGGACTTTCACTGAATTTCCTCCGTTTTTCTTTCTTTGATTGACAATCAATCATTGCTTCTTTGAGTGTTCCTTCAGATAGACTGCTAGCGCTCTGTACTTCTGTCGTAATGATTTTTGTTGAGTGTTTGCATTTCCTGCTTTGTGTGTTATGCAAATTTTATTGTAAATATTTATCCTCTAACATGTTTCATATACTTGCATCTAAAATAAAAATAAAAATTTATACTCCAAGTCAATTTTGGAGGCGTGTGATGGCGTTCGGTAGCGGCCTTCTTCTACCATAAGTCACTGACCAGTTTTCTTCATGGTTTTACAGCTGCTCGCCCCTCCTTTCATCACCACTAGGTGGTGCTATTTGCTGTAATATCCGTACTCCAGACTAAATGGCCTTCAAATCTATCAGATCTCAGGCTAGAGGTTTTAATATGAAATGAGTTTCACACAAGGATCCAGGTGTCCCCCTACATCAATTATACACTGTTTAATAATCATGGGAGCTCATCAGATAAATAGTACTGATGGCATTCAGCACTGCAACCCTCCTACAGAGTGGTAACGTGAGGTAAGAATCCTTTCTCATCCCACTACAGTACACCACTCCTGACCCGTGCAGTTATATTCAGCCCCAGTTTATATAATCTTTAAATGCCAAATTGAGGGCCTTGTGAGTCAGCCACAGCTCATAGCTATTCAGATTATGATCATGTATAAAAAAATAAACCTATGTTATGGACTTGCATGTGCTACCCCTCACTTTTCACACTATTTTATAGATATGATTTTTACTCATGTATAGCCATTAAGATATTGCAGGAATTAAAAAATGTTAAGTGTTAAGCTCTCATCATCTCGGCCATGATATCTTTGCACCCCGTTCTGGTGGTTTCCATATTAATGCTTATTTTCTTGAGCAAATAGGGATTGTCCTGCGTTTTCATCTCAGCTGACCTTCCAGCTCCCTCCTGTCTGTACTGCAGGAGATGGTATGTGAGGACTGGCTGGGGTAGAGCAGGAGGGCCTAAGGGAGAGGCTGAGATAAGGATTCAAGGCTCAACCTCTAAAAGACACATTAGTCCCAAAAGCCTCCACCGCTTGGTTGTTCATTCTGTCATAAATCTTATGTCCTTGGGTTTTATTGGCACGCTCTGAGGAGATTTTAAGCCCCTTCAGAGCAGACAGGCGTCTGAGCCCTCGGGTGAATGTCATCAGTTACACCGCTAACATTTTGACAAGTGATTTCAAGGGAGTTTAATTCAAACAACGGTGGACAGAAAAGTCTATTATAAGGCATTTTAAAGCCTTGATTTACACCAGAAAATGGCACCTGGGTAAGCACCAACTAAACAGCTTTTACACCACTTCATAAGGTTTATTATGAATCCAAAAACAAACATATATATATATATATATATATATTATACTGTACAGTTTTAATTCCAGTAAATAGACAAGAGTCACAGTATGTTGAAATGTTGGTTGAGAGCTGGCTTCTGAATGTTCATATATTACTAATAAACAATACAAGAGAACAACTTCACCTATGTCATGCATTGTTCTTGGCTGGGTATGTGCACCAATAAGCAGGGCAGTTATGTTCAGTATCCTAATCTGCTGATTGCTTCCATTGCAATCAAAAGATGTAGATATACGCCCATTTAAGACAACAGTGTGCTTGAAATACAATGACAAAAGGCCAATCAAATCAAAGTGACATTATGTACAAAATATATTGATATCACCTGACAGGAGCTGGAAAAAGAACATTTCCAGTTTCTTAAGTATGGTACACAGTTTTCCTGATGGCAAAGAAATAGCATTAGTACCTTGGCACCAGATCGCTTTAATCCCCGTTACCTGTACTTAACCCAGAGATGCAGCTTTCCTCACAGAACCCAGGTGAGCTCTGTATCCACAAAACCTTCTGCACAGACTGAACAGGTGCTGAGATGTTACATGGGCCACACTAAATCCATGTGAATCCTTTGGTCCTTTCTTTAGATCCTTTGGTTACTGCAAAGCAGTCCAAATCATAAAGTAACTCCCAAATGAACACAAAATAGAAACAATCAGGATATCAATTGTCCAGGTGTTTGGCTGTATTTTTTTTGACTCGATTCTTCTGCCAAGGACAGGCTCAGACAGTATTACTTAGTGTGTTCTGTAGGGGTTGTTGGTCCTGTCTGTGCAGGATCAGGGCATTAAACAATCAATAAGGGTGCATGGGCAGAGAATGCAAACTGACAGGAAACTGTGGAAGTCCATGTTTTTGCTAGCAGAAGAAGAAAAATAGATTAAAAGTTGCATGATAAAAATATGAATACTCATCAAAGTCAAAATGATGAGATAATTAGTCAAACTGTTGAGATACTATGATCTCAGTCATGACTTAATGTCTCATCATTTTGTCTGAGTATCGTGTCGTGATTTTTACATAGCAGATTAACATTTTGACTAAGGACCTAGTCATTTTGTTTAAGTAATGTGTTCAATAAAGCATTATGACTTAGTAATTGAAAATGTAAATGATGTAGTCATAATTACTAACTTGGTATCTTTAATCATTTCTGACTTAGATCAAAACTTAGTTCTTAAAATGTTAAGTAAGTCTTTGTCAGTAAAAATGTTTGCTTATCTCATCATTTTAACTTAGTCTATTTTTGGACTTCTGTAGAAAACATACTTCCTGGATGATACAGTTTGCCTTGCAAATGCCGGTAAGTCTGTCACATTCAAATTTCAGATGATTCTATTCTCTCGATCCATGGCAAACCAGAGGAAGGTCTGTCCTCTTGTTTTTCACCCGCTCTTTCACTCCTCAGCTCTGGTACTTCTCTTTCCAATGTCCCATTTCTGCCTCCTCCTCCTCCTCCTCCTCCTCTCTCTCTGCCAGCCCTCAGCTGGTGCAGTTCCCTCTCCAGCACTTCATTGCGGTGATACATCTCTAAGTAGCTGGCCTGCAGCTCCTTCTGGTAGCGAATAACCTTGTCCTTTTCTGCCTGCCATGTCTGCCTCTCTTCCTCGAAAGCCGTGGCCTGGTACTCGCTCTGACGTCGCTCCAGCAGGAGCTCTGCGCGCAGGCGCTCCTCCGTAGTGCCCCCGCACCCTCCTGCAACACAAAGGTTCACATGGCTTCAACTACAGTCCAGCAGAGCCGCAGGGGACACATAATGAAAGACATTGGCTGCTTTGAAATGTGCACAGAACTCTGCTCTTGACCTGGTTGGTCAAATAACCTGATTTTAAGTCCAAGCATATCATAAATAAAAATAACCAAGACAAGATCCAGCTGCGTTGATAAGAAACACAGTTTGGATGCCTCTCTTGCTGGGATAGTAAACACATCTGTGGCGTATAATTATCTTGCTTTTTAAAAACCTTTTTTCCCATATGTACAGTATGTCGGCTTGGCATTTGCAGGCTTAAATAGTTTTGAAATACTTATGTTATTTTGTTTTGTGGTTGAATGCTGATCCGTTTGCTCTAGTTACTTTTATGTAAAATCCTTTGAGACTTGTTTTTGGTAAATTGCTATGTCAACAAATGAGCTTCAACTCTTATCTGCGCTGTCGCCTCAGCATGACTAAAGTATGACATATTCCTTCTAATCTTTAAAGCATGTAGTTTAAACACCACCAGTGGCTATATGTACACATAGCTAAGAGACATATCCATAAATCTACCTGTTGCCCCAGCTGAAGGACTCTCCTCTGCTCCTTTTCCATCCTCATGTGCATTCTGAGAGGGGCACCTGCGACGCTGTGTCCCCTGCGCGACCAGCTTCAGTGCATCTATTTGGCCCTCCCTGTTGCGCAGATCTGTGCGGGTCTCCCTGAGCTGCGTCTTCAGCTGAAAGATCTCACTCAGTTTCTGGGTCACCTCCGCCTGGGAGTCCCTCAGCTGCTGCTTCAATAAAGAGATCTCCCCTGACTTCTGGCAAACCTGAGAGGAAAATAAGGGACAGGAGCAGAAGACACATTTTTACTGACTCTACAGACCTTGTGATCATTTTAACAGGACAAACGAAAGAGGAATTCAGTTATCTCCACTGTCCCCTGTAATTACTACTTTCTACATGCTTCTCCCTGTCATAAAGTGCCCACCCCCACCCCCTCCCTGTCTTCCTAAGGCCATACCTCCCACTGCGTTTCCTCCAGAGTGGGACTGGTTCGCTTTACCATGGCTCCAGCCTCCTGACTCCTTTCCCTACTCAGGCTGTTGAGCTCCTCTTGCAGTCGGTTCTTCTCCTGCTGGACCTTGAACAGCTGCAACTGCAGACTGCGCTGGGAGCGCTGGGCATGCTGGGAAACCTGACGCAGCTTGGCGGCATACAGGAGTTTTAGCTCCTCCACCTCCTTCTCCCACAGACGCTGTTTCCCTTCAAACACCTGCATGTGGCGAGCAGATGGGGGGTCAAACTTCAAAAGAAAGGCAGTTAGATGAATGGATACAGTAGATTGATGGTGATTGATGCATAGACTGGTGGTGAAGAACAGACAATGAGATTCACCTGAGCAATGGCGCCCTCACTCTCATCCAGGTTTCTTTTCATCTGTTTCAGCTCATGTTCTTTCTCCACCAGGCGCTCCTCCAGATCCCGGACCTGGAAAATACAACATGAATGACTTGTCAGTCTGTAAATCATTCTGACCGGCTCATCCATCCATCCATCCATCCATCCATCCATCCATCCATCCATCCATCCATCCATCCATCCATCCATCCATCCATCCATCCATCCATCCATCCATCCATCCATCCATCCATCCATCCATCCATCCATCCATCCATCCATCGCTCACCACTTCCTCAACAGACAGGGAGAGTGTCCATTCATAAGGAGGTGGAGCCTCCCCTCCATATGGAGCCAGACGGCTCAGGGTTGCCATGCTCCGACACGCCATCTCCCCTATGGCCCCGCCCCCTGGCCCTACAGCTTTTGTGCCCATAGCGGTGCGGTCCAGGGAGCCAATGGTGTTGATGTGGCCCATAGATGCACTAGGGTAAAAAAGAAACACCCCCGGCCATTATAGTCTCTTCTATAATCACCACCCACACAGTCATTATGTCTAAACAAAAAAAATCAATTATAGCAACACTCTTGAACAAAAAGTAGACAATAATGCTGCGGAAGACCTGATGTGAGACAGGTGTGGGCGGAAGGGAGGCCGGTATGGCGGCAGGCTGCTCATGGAGTTATGGCCTGAGTCTGACATGTTATCATCCTCCTGGCTCATCCCACGCACCGAGGAGAGGGCCTACACAGTCATAATTATACAGTTATTCATCACTGTAACATTAATAGGTTGAGAAAAGATTAATTTTAGTCCCAAAATATGGCTGATAAAGTCAAACAAATCATGGAAAGCTGGTTTTTGCTTCTGTAATCAATGCACAAAAATGGGATCCTCGATACAAACATAATTCACTGGCCCACAGCTCAATTTAAGTCTATAAAAAGCTTTTGATAAGTAAACAGCCAGATAAATAGAATAGCCACCTCCTTTGCAGAGGCAATAACTGGGCATGGACAGTGATTCACGGGAACTGGATTGAGGCTTAAAGTTACGATCATGTGTTAAGATACCTTGTTACAACTGGATGTTGGGACTCCATGACGGGAGGGTGTGGAAGAGGAGGAAGAGGTGGAGACAGCTCTGGGAACGTGGGCGTAGGCTCTGTGCAGCCCGTTGGAAAGGCCATGTTCCACATCCTCCGACTTGGAAGACGGATAGAGGTTTTGCATGGAGCTGAAATTTTTGGGAGTGACGGGCTTGAAGGCAGACCGTAAACGAGCCTGGAGAAAAAGAACCAAGAGTCTGCAAGGTTCAGGGCACTTTTATAGAATGCAAAAATAGTAGAAAGTAGCAGAGTGAAGGCTTAAGATGAGTAAGAGACCTTACAGCAAACAGGGCTGACCTAAGGAACAATGCTGTCCCACCCTCTGTGTTCTTAGAGTTGATCAATTCAAGCAAAAAAAACGGTGAGATTTGATTGCTGCAATAAATTCAGCAACACAGAAAGTGGCAGTTTCTCAATCTATGCTGGTGAGCACGAGGTGATTTAAGGTTGATTTATGCTAGCAACAGGCTATGTTGCACCACACTGCCATGGATGTATAAATGTGATGCTGATCAATCTAACTCAGCCCTGGCAGCCACTAGCTGGCTGTATATCATTCATAAAAAGCATACAATGGATGCAGCATTCAGATGCATCTGTGCCTGAATTGGTGAATAATACTCAGCCCTTCTCATACCTACAGCTTGAGAGGATACTTTGTAGTACCTTTAAAATGTAATACTTTGCCCTGATTCATTTAAGTTATCTATTTTACTCAAATAGTAATAGAGCTTGATGATCTAACAAAATCATGTTTATTTGATCATTCTGCATTCTTTAATCATCAAAAATAAGACAGTCCTTTTGCAACAATATTCACCTTTTCATACTTGCCCCACTTGGCAGTGAGTTTTTTGTCAAGTCTACTTCGGTGCCATCTTTATGGTAGACCTTGGCGTATAAGTTTTCTTCCTCGCGGCCACTGGCAGAGCTGAGGCCAGGGATAACATCCTTCTTACCGTCACTGCTTGCGTTTGCTTTAGGCTCTTTTCTGTTTGGAAGCACAGTAGGTCAACTCGGGTCAAGTCTTGGCACGTTTTATAGTACCTTGCAGAATACTTTGCCTTCAAAGTTGCAGCATGTGAACTGCAGTACGAAAGCATCTGTTTCTTTAGAGCAGCACTCACCTGCTGATGTTGAGGTAGTTGAGTAGCTCTCTTTGGGTAAAGCCTTTCTTCAGGAGGCCGTTGGTCTGTTTGGGTCTCACCTGGGGCATTGCATGGCTGCCTTTAGTTGGAGACACATCTGGCCTCTCCACCAGACTGCCTACACTTCCCATGCCGCAACGGGACGAGAGGGGCAACGGGTTACGGAAGTTTTTGTTGGGGCCACGGGTCAGAGGAAGAGTCTGGACTGAGGTTGCCATTAGTTACAGGGCTCTGTGTGGGGGTAAGGTGCTCTGTGAAAAAAGAGAAAAGTCAAAGGTGAAGTATGTAGACCTGTTTAGTAAATAATAAGATAATGACCATAATGACCATGCTCTGGTCAACGTATCTGTAGAGGCTAACCCATGCTTTAAGCCCTTGAGGTGCGTTCCACAGGTAGAGTAATTGACGCACTTTTTCCCTATTTGATCAATAGTCCAAGTTATATTTGCAGTTAACAGCATTGGTTCCATTTATTTCTATGAGATTAAGTTGGTAGTCCAGACAAGTTACTTGTCTGCTTGTGTGGTGTTGGTGTGGGTGTGTTCGTAGGTGTGTGTGGTACTGTGTGATCAATAACTGTATGTGGTTCCAGGTTGCATCTGAGGAACCAAAGATTGGTTCCTATTTATACCAAGGGCACTAATTGGCTCTTAAAGTAACATTATAGATGCATATACTGTTTAAAATATCCCCTGCTTCTTGGCCAACTGTGTAGCATATTTAACATTTTAAATGTCAACTGTTCATTCAGGCTTTTTAGGGCTGCAAATTATTTTCATGTTTGTCTCTTAAATGTATTGAGAGACAATTTTGTCTAAGAAAATTGTCTGACGCGGGGCAATCACTGCTCACGCACACGCATTCATTCTCCTTTGTGGGGGGGGGAGCTTAGGAGACAGTTTTGGTCTTCAACGGAAAGGGGGGGAGGGACTGAGAAGTTGTTGATGTTCAAAGTGTTGGATCTTCGCAATCCTACCTACAGCATCTTTAACAAGAATAAGAGTCTACAGCCATGCTTGCTAACAATGGTAAAATGCTAATTTTTAACACGTTTAACATGTTACTATGATATGTTACTATGATGTTAGCATGCATTTACATAGCAGGATTTGCTAATTAGTACTAAACAGAACAAAAGCCACAATTTTTAGGATGCATCTGAAATAATATCTGCACTTCACTGGATATTCTGGGTCTTTGTCTTTGTAAATTATAGTGTCTTTCTAAAATTGTCTCTTGTTATGATTTGATACTATAAATAAAATTGAATTGAATTCACCAAAAACAAGAAATGTCAACCTCACAGTGGCGCTAAATAAAAAGTGAAGTGATCAACAAAGTCATTATAATTTAACCTCCAGGGACCATGGATAGTTTATGAGCTATTTCGGTCTGGACCAAAGTGAAGCTCCTTGTCTATCCTCCTTTACTAAAATAAACTCTACTTCTTGTCCCATTACAAAACTGGGTTTCATCAGCTGTGTTTCTCTGTACAGACAGCTGTCTCAGAGCACAGCTAGAACAACTCAGCATTTCACTGAGAAACAAACACACAAACTGACCTCCACCAAAACCCTATTATGGGAGAACAATGAATGTAAACGGATGTCTTTACAAAGAGGATAAATCACAAATGAAAATGTCTATTTCCTAATGCAGTTGTTACAGCATATGCCGTGCCTCTCAGAAGCTCATGTTATCTTTTCACAACAGGTAAACAAAAGACTACAGTGTCATGTGAATCAGGGAGTTTTTCTGCGGTGGGGCAGCATCGCATCACAATCCTGCTGCGAAACTCTGACTCAACTAGCTTAGTACAGCAGGGCTGCTGCAACTTATTTGATTTGCAAATTGTCTCTCATGAAAAGCATGTGTGTCCAAATGTACCAATCATGCAGTGTGTCTTCATATGGCCTGATTATGTTTCCCACAGACATGTCTGTGTGAGATTTAGTTTCCTGTCAGTCACCACAGTCAACATTTTATAGAGAAAAGAAACAATACAGTGACTAACATTTTCTCTTGACTTTGACAGAACTAAACCAGTTGCCAAGCTACACCTACCTTGGAGACATTTCTGTTTTGTCAATTTGAGTTTGAGCCTCTTCAGCTCTACGCACCAAATCTTTTCTCAACATTGTCTGTCAAATCACCCACATATTCCCTTCCCTCCTTCTTTTCAGACAACCTCATTAAGGCTCACTATTGATTTCACCCTTTGACCCTCTCTCTTCCTGTGCATAAAACATTCTCCAGACCATAAAACACTCAAACACGCCACAGTCCCTCTGACTATAAACAGGACCAGAGGGAGGCCATCTCATCTTTTGTGCTCAGCCAGCCCATGTAGTGGTCACAGAAAAGGTAGAGTTCAAAGCGCCATATTGGGCATTTACTTGTTTCCGGCCATTAACCACCATCCTTGACTACTTAACATTACTGCTAACCATTTTTCAAACCACACAAACATATATTTGTCCATTCAAAGACATCTGATATTTGAGATATGGCTGCCAAAAGCTACTCTACTGTAAAGGTATGTTGTCACAAGATCCAACCTGAAGGATCACCAATAAGCGAAATGAATGCTGTTTTTGTTCTTGCATAAGAAAGAGTGATGTTTGACAGGTGACTCTTAAGCCTCAGATATCAGTGTCCTTAAACACAACAAGAAAAGCTTTTAAACTGGTTCCTGCTGGCATCTGCATTTAATATGAAACAATAACAGAACTTAACAGAAAAATAAAGCAGAAAATGGTGGATTGATAATGGATTGATCACATATGTCAAGCAAGTTTCAGGTTGCTGCAAGTTTTTTTGAGGGAATTTAGTTGATTTAGTGCCTAAAAATTAAGAAATCAAGCTTTGGAAACTTGTTTTCAATGAAACATGCACCTACAGTAATGGTGGTTGCTCTACATTACTTTGGAAGGGGGCATGGCTGCTTGGGGGATCAAACCTAGGCTCATCCAGATTAATGACTGGGCCATCATGCTGCCTGACCATCAGTTCTCGCTCACAACACACTTGTATACCTTAAAGCAATTTCTCTCTCTCGCTGTCACACAGAAGTATACTATGTACCAGCACATACACCCACAGTGACACTCTGGGATCTCCTCTAGCTTCTAATACAAGCCAGATTTGCACTGCTTACAACAATTATGCAAATGGTTAAAATAGGCAAATAGAGAGAGCTGTGCAACGGCAGCTCCAGCCCACTCAGGGCTCCCAGCCAGTCCCAGATCAAAGCAGACCAAGCTGCTCATGTTTATATTCATGACGTACGATTTTTCCCAATGTAAAACTTTCCACTAAAGCATCCAGCTCCTAATAAGCCAATATAATACATGCTGAACTCAAGCTGAGGAAAAAAACGTGATAATCAATTATGATGAATATAATCAAGTATAATGTGACAACTAGGTACTTCTCTGGTGCTGTCCAACCAGGAAGTCTTTCTGTAGTAAGACATGATGGATTTGAGTCATTGCAGGTCATGCTGAGTGTGTATGTGTCTAACACCATTATGAATAAATCATGAGTGTGCCAAACCTAATGGCCACTAGCCAAGGTCTGACACAGTATTTTTAGGTACGGTATTAGGTAAGACATGAGAGGCCAATCGATGCTTGATGGGAAGCTGGGGGATGAGGTGAGGCAAAGCAATTCCTTTAGGGTAGATACTTGGAAGGTAAAAATCCTTTTAGGCTGCAACCACAAATCTGGCAGGACTAAAAAAATCTTGCATTCAGTTGTTTTTCATAATTGCCTTCTAGTTTATGGGCCCGAGTAAACCAGGAGACACAGCAAGATTTATAGCCAAGCCCCAACTAACCATGGGGCCCAGAAATGCAACACACACCTTTAAATTACTCACACACACACACACACACGATCAAAGCAGTGCTTCCTGACAGCCTTATGGTCTAATTGAAAAGTCCTCTGTTCTTGATTTATGCATTTTTCAAAGCAGTGACGACCTTTTTGTTTTTTAAAAATCTGCTAACTTTGATCAAAAGCTAAATCAGTGTATCAAAGTGCTGTGTAGGTAACAGATGAGGCTCTTCATTCCTCTGATGCTGCTCACCTTTACCTACATCTGCTGCTGCTGTTGCGCTTGTTTCTAGTGGCCTCCTTCCAAAAATGAAATGCTTTAAACTGGAGCTCTAAAGTAAAATTAGTACATGTGCAAAACTCATTTACTGACGATATCTGGTCGGCACACATTGTCAGCTGAATGTAGCTGAGCATTAGTATGATTACTATGTGGGACTGCACAGTTTATCTTGAAACAGGGAAAGAGTGATACTGAATACTGCAATTCCCAAACTGAGGCTGAGGTATGCGATCACATTATTTTTGTCAATACTGTACAGTCCTTGTGCTATAGAGCAGTGCATACTAAAGAGGAAAGACAAGATGCTGAGAGGTGTGAGTCTCTAATGCCTTTCAGTGAGGTTTTGGCTCAAGTTTTCTCAGGGTGATACCCTAACTCTTCAAGAAAACCATACAAAAGCCACTTCACTATAATCACAAAGAAAACAAAACATGCAGCCTTCAAGGGGGTTTCAAGGACACTCTCCTAAAATATTGTAATCAGGTGTCCTAAGGGGAAAACAATGCTTGCATTGAAATGCTTAAGCGTGAAGTGGGGACATATCAAACCCTGAGAGACACAAGGGTCAGCACTGGGACTGAGACAGAGAAGAGAAGGACAAGGAAGCCAAATTCCAAAAATGCTTTATAACCAACACAAGCTCAGGCTTGTCAGCTTTTGATGCACAAAGTGTTCACTCCCACGGACGCTCACTCACACATTTGTGTGTGCGCAGGTCACTCAACACAGCCCCGAAAAAAGCATATGCACGGCTCGCAGCTACAGATCCTCTGCCCTCTTCCCTCAGCACTCTCTCTCCCCTGATCTATGATCAAAGTTTGTTTACCTTTGTGGGGTAACTTTGCAGGTTACATTTAAAACTCCCACACAGCGCACACTGTTACATTATATAAGCTCTATTAAAGCTGTACTTGTTAGTTTTCACAGCTGTCGGTTGTGTAAAACACAATAGAGTGATTACTAAATCAGCCACTGGCCTTATTTCCTTTATTCGAGAACTCAAGTGTTATATTTAACTCCTACTCTGCCATAAGGATATCATGGTGGTTTGTTGCAGTGTCAAAAGTTTGATGTAGCATGCTAAGAGAGATGATTCTGCCACATTTGAAGAGATATTTTGCTGTTTAAAATCTAGCTCTGTGTCATGTTTGTGTGGGCAGTCTGTTAAGATAAACAATGTTTGGCTTGACACGTTTCGCGTCATGCGGCAGATCCAGACCACTGTTCTGCTCTACTGGGATCTCTGTGCACTGGCGCCAAGTAGGGAAGCAAAACACACACTGCCCACACAAAGATGACACAGAGCTGGTTTAAAATTGGCAAAGTATGTCTTTCACAACCAAAACAGGCTAATTATGCACATTACCTGCCCAGTGATCTCTGGACATCTGTGGGAACAGCGGCACAAAGAAGCCAGAGAAGTAACTTTTCATACTAAACATTGTTGGCAAAATCAAACAAGTAAAAACAAGTTCTTAGAATCAAAGCCAATCAGTGTAACTTTTCTACATGTTAGGAGATAAAGAAGGATCTCATCAATTACCCCCCAAAACATGGATATTTTGGATGACCTGTTTCTAACACTGAGAGCACACAATGAAATTTATGTAAATTCATGTGTTGCTTATATCTGTTTCGACTTTCTAAATCTGTCAGCCAGCAGCAGCAGGGTGAACTATGCCACCTAAGCCAACTAGAAAAGCAAAGGAGTGCTTCACTCTCTGATTGACTATTACATGCTAGCGTGTAATGAGTGAGAGTGTCTCTGGCTCTGGGGCATGACAGCAGAGGAGTGCGCAGCAGAAGCCTCTCATTATTAGCAGGTTATTTATTATGGATGAGAGACAATCATGCAGACAGACTTTGGCCCTGTCCCCAGACCCTCAAGCCTTTTAGGGGAGCCAAGACGCTGAAAAGCAGGGTCATGCAATGTTCCTTCTTCTGTGTGTGTGTCATACATCTGTAAAATATGGCAAGCTACACACATTCATTAGAAATGTAGTCAAATGCCTCAAACTAAACTGCCTCGAGGTGATTCTTGTCTTTGGTTTTCTGAATGAGAGGGCAGGCAGAACTTTGAGTAAAATGTCGACTTTCATTTCACGACACTCAAGATGATGGGCAGACTCTGTGAAACATGGGACATAATTCACTGGTGGTTAGACGGGGTGGTGCTTAAGCTGTAGGCCCATTGTTCAGTCTCACACTGTCTCTATTGATGAGGCACACTTGAGTCTTTACATAGGTTAACGGGTCGTATTTGGTCATGGCTGTAGATACAAGGCGCTATTGAGCACACAGACAGTTCAGAGCAGACGTTTCATTCTGAGTTCTGACGGGGGAGAACTGACACATTTTAGGGAACAGTGGAGCAGCTTGTATACCATACTACACCACCAAACTATTTCTCTGGCAGCGTATGTTGCACTAATATGTTTTTTAAGCAATATTATAATCACACAATATTTTTTATTATTAAGATGATTTTTTAGCCTTTATTTTTGACAGGACAGATGAAGACATGAAAGGGGAGAGAGAAGGGGAATGATATGCAGCAAAGGGCCACAGGTCAGAGTTGAACCCGGCCCGCTGCATTGAGGACTAAACCTCTATATATGGTCGCCCACTCTACCAACTGAGCTCTCAGAGCGCCCATTATAATCACACAATTTAATAAGAGTCTTGGTACAAACGCAGTTGCTAAACAACCTTACATACATGTGCATATAATCTTAAATTTTATACAGTGTCAACAACAGCAACAAAAAGTCAAAATGTGGGTTGAAATAGATTAAACTACTGTTCTTGTCCAATACTGACAGTTGCGGACATTTTGATACTTTTCTAAATGCTTTATGATCAATACTATAATAGCAATCAATTTTAGAACACCTTTTTCATGGTTTTGGCATTTTAAACACCACATCCCCAACCTCTGAGTTTCATGTTGCACATTTTCATTGTGCCTTAGTCTCTATTTCACTTTAATTATGTGGACAAATCTAGGTTTATCCCCACATATGACTGAAAAGGTAAAGGTAGTCTGTCCAGTAAATATATTGGACCAATTGAAAGATAAATCCTTTCTCATCTGTCTTATTATTTCAATATACTATCTATATTTAACATTTTAGTGGTTTAATGGATCTGAGCTGGCTCCCTCTTCAAATACCTTTCTGTTCAGAGTAGATAAATGAAACAAAATACTATCAAAACTCTTATTAATAATTTCCCTAGCCTCTATTATTACTGATCCAGAAGAGAAAACCTTCAACACTTAAAATTTGGGACAAATTGGGAAAACAATGGCTTCCTGAGAAGACTTGCAATTACACTATTTTTATGAGCTCCACAACTCTGTTTAAAAGTCTCACCATCCTGATCTTATCCTGACTGGCTGGCTTTGACCTGGACTCACTCGATGAAACCAGCGGACCAGCTGTGGTGGGTAGCTTGCTATGCATCTGTAAGTCCTGAAGAGAGGCTTCTGGTTCGCATGTCACATGTGGCACATCGGAGGTTCTTTTTTCGATAAAAAAAAATATGACATGTAAGAGTAGTGATAGCAGTCTGCCGTGCATTGGCCTTTACTGCCACTGCGGACTTTACAGTATTGTGTTTCTGCCCAGAATTCATATACTGGCTCTGACTACTCAAGCATTGTTAGGGTTATCTAGGGTGACTGGTTGGATCCAGAAAGATCCAAAAGGTTCCATGAAACACTTTTCATCTGGATTTTGGATCTGGATCTTACCTCCAAATGCATTATTAGTATAATGTATGGGGACTGTATTTATTCAAAAACAACTGTGTTGTGCAGTGCTGTTTTGTTAAAATATTAAAGAGTCTTCAATTTGTAGGTGAAAAAGGCTTGGTAGCAAAATCCCTTTTTTTGTTTGGATGAATGCCTGTGTTGATCCCCCAGTGAGGTTATAAATTCAATCTCTATTGATGAGTGTGTGTGTGTGTGTGTGTGTGTGTGTGTGTGTGTGTGTTAAAGAGAGATTAGTACTAGACGCATAAGGATAAGTACCTGACCTCAGTGTTGTTTTAAGTGACATGCACTTGCCCTTTACTCATGCCACACACACACACACACACACACACACACACACACACACACACACACACACACACACACACACACACACACACACAGACACACACACACACACACCTAAACGCTACTAATCTATCAATCACCTCGAGTGGTAAAAACAACATGCTAACCAAATCAAATGCATCTGATACTAGAGGTAAATCTGATAAAGGCAAATGGCATTTAAAACACAATGTGTTCCTTCACTAAAATAGAATTTCTAATTTTATGTGTATCCAGCAGCAACTGCATGTCTCACACTATCCACCTGCTCCACTTACACAAGAAATAGTGAGTCATGCATTAGTTACTGCTAGCCCATATTCATCTAAACATTACCTGAAGGACGGGACCTTAAACGGACTTTTGCGTGACAGCTTCCTAGTACAAAGTCTGTGTAAAGCCCATGTGTGAACAGAGCAGGTTGTTGTCCAGAGAATTCACAGCGAGCGAGTAAGCATGTCGATGTTTTTATTGTGCCGGTCACATGAAACCAGGAGAAAACAAGCATCCAAGGGTAAAGAGGAAAGGTTGATTTACACAAAGACGGCAGAAACAGCAAGAGATTCGGTTGATTTTGACCGAATTAAGCACCATCTATGTGGCTGCAAGAAATCTGCGTCATGTCCTGCGTTACTTGCTAGCTAGCTAACTAGGGCTGGGTATCGTTAAAAATATATTAGTAATAATAATTTCATAAAATCCATTTAAAAAAAAAAATTACATTACGGCACAAATCTTTATTTTTAAGTTCCTACTAAGTGAATGATGAGTTTTTCCTTGCATACAACGTGTAATGTTAGCATTTTTAGATCTTGGTAGAAACACGCTCAGGGACGCTGATGAGATTTACTTCTTAGATATTGAAATTTGGTATGAATGACAAGGCATTTTTCAAAACCAGCCCTATAGCTAACTAACTCAACTTAACACAGATTTCCAGTCGTTCCATGATGGCATCAAGGAGGCCAACAACTATTAAAAAAAAAACAGCACCATACAGAAATATCTCCTCACTATCTTCATTGGAATTTGTGAGAAAGCAAACAACAATGGTATGCTATTTATTTCCTCTTATCTTAAATCCAGTACAAGTTCTCTGGTTTCTGTTCAGCTTGTTAACAACCAAAGCCTGTACAGTGTTTGCCAACTGCTGCTATCAGCAGTGTGTTCACCACAGAGCTCAAGTTCAGAGTGAAGAATGTAAAGGGAGAGAGCCATTTGAGGAAACAAACTCACATTCCTTACATTTCTCTCCAGGTAATTTATTAATGTGCCTTCACATCATTGAAATGGGGGATGTAGACAGGGGCCTGTTTCTCTGCTAGTGTTGTGGGTTGTATACAAAAATTAAATTCCCGTGAGAGCTAAGTTGGTAATATCAGACATTTAATGACTGATAATTCTACTAAATAATCAAAGCAGGGGAGCCTTACAGTGTTAAATTGAGCTGATAGAGACAAAAGTATGAGAGATAGCTTCTTATTAAATTCATTAGAGCGAGGATGGGGGTACATGAGCAGAGACTCTTTTTCTCTTTTGTCTCTGTGGCTTCTTTGTTCCCTGGAGCGGTTCATGTAGGAGTCACCGTTCTGTGATTACAGAGATAGAAATTGAGTGGTTCCCACATCGACCCACACCTGAACCTGTTCCACTTCACAGCCGCAGTGACCGAGCATGCATCCATCCACACACACACCCTCAATGATAGACCACACACTCAGCACAAACACAAACAGGGAGATGTGTGGACTGCACCTGAACATTTGATTCAGAGGAATACACAGATATGGATGTACCCACAGTATGACTGCTTTATTGTTAATGATTTGCAATTAAAGCTTAAATAAACCACAAAGATAAAAAGCTGTACGGAAACCTTTTCTTTCATCCATCTGCACTTAACACCAGAGGACGAGCCAAGCAGGCTGCATGTCAGGTAGTAAACACTGATGCTGACGCATGCTGATACAGAGTCAGAGGATCAGCACTTTTGGGTGTTTGTTGTTTGTTAGTGGTGAGAAGCAGCACAGTAGGAACTATCAAAAATTGTGTTAAGCCAACACGGGACACAACTTTGCTGTTAACAATGACAACGATGCAACAGGAAACGTGAGGAGAATTTTACTCAGTCCAATGTAATCTTGTTACACAGCTTGGGTACAACATTGAGACATGAATATTCCTCAGGGGGAATTCCCGGGACACAAATAGACCATCAGGCCGACAATCGACCAAAAACACACAGAAAAAGTATGTAGCGGAAATAGGTTTTATTAAAGTAATCAAGGTACACAGCTCAGCGGAGCAGATAATCCTATATATTGTTCTTTCAGCACCATGTGGCTCCATTTGGGGACATTCAATAATTCAGTTAATTAGCATATTTGTTCTGTGCTGGAAGTGAATGGGGAGGCTGAGGCTGATGCTCTGTGTGACGTCATTCACCCAGGAGAGAAGATTTAGTTAAAAAGCTAGCTAATTTCAATTCCACTCCGCTGCAAACATGCCTTGAGGGATGAGTTATTAACAATCAGGCTACTTTCCTCTTCTCTCTGCAGCTTACTCTGTTCTTCTGACAATGCAGCCTTAAATCACAGTGAGTTCAGAGCATGTCGAGCCTGCTGGCATGTAAAAAGTCCAACTATCCCAGAATCAAGCTCAGGATTGTATACCGTAAATATATACACACACACACACACACACACACACACACACACACAGGTTATTGCGGTTATCTGAAGCCTAGTATGACACAGTGGACTTTGGAGTTTAGGTACTTTCAGTATAAGAAGACTGACTTTTGTAAGCATATAAAACCCAAATAATAGAGATAATAAGAAAAGGTAGGAAAAAAAGTCACCTATTTACCTTGTCTGTTTGTCCACCTGAAACTTCACTTCTCTGCTCCTGATAAAATGCTCACTCTATTTCTCTCTCTCTTCATGTCTCATGCTTGCGCTACTGATTATCTCGCCACATGACTTCCTGTTTCTAGTCTGTGATGGCAGTTGGGAGGTGTGTGGATGGGAGGGAGCTTTCTGGACCTAACCACTGACCTGCAGGCCACGGCAAGATGACTTTGCTCTGATCTAAATGGAAGACTTAGATAGTCTCAAGCTGTACCTGAGGGTATGTTCAATACAGATGGAAGCATCACTGATATACCTGTGTATGTGTGGGTTTTATAAAGGGAACTGGGAGTAATCACTAGGTCAATCTCTGCAGCAGCTATAAGTCAGTTTCAACTCCCTTGAAAGAACCTCATACTTTCTTGCTCACCCTACACCCTCTCCCTTTTCCCTCCTCTTACCCTCCTCACCTGCTCATCTCTTTGTGCTCTTACAGCCTTCTCAGATGCCGGTGTGGTTGGACTTGTTTTCCCAGTTTCACAAACAAAAGCCCTGCATGTGAATCATCTCAATCCAGACCCTGTATTGACATTCAAGAGCCAGCTTCACCGGACAAATACCAACAATACAATGTGTCTTGTTTGCTCACAGATAATAAGACAATAGTGAGGGATTGGACTTGCGTTAAAAGACACAAGACAGCAGGAACATAGAGAACAAGGGATGAGGGTCGGAAAAAATAAGAAAGCGTAGATGAGGAAGGAATGGAAAATGAGAGCATGCGGGGGGTGTCTCAGCGTGGACTGTCTGGACAATAGTCTGAGTGTAAGTCCCCCTTACTAACGCTGGGTTACTGCATCATATCAAGTTACATAACTCAAACTGGAGACGCTCACAAAAGAGGGAGGGGTTTTTACCACTTGAGGGAGGGATATTGTTCACTGCTCCTTTACCAGGAGAGATCCACTCCTTTTATTCGCCATGCATGTGATGCAGGCCGCAGAGCTGAGAGGAGTGAAGGAGGTATCTGCACTTCCTAAAGCTGGCACCAATAGGTGGGCACACAGGAATCCCAGCTAATAAAGCACCTTGCCAACCAGAGATGCACAATGTGGCGACTGGTGCGCTATTAAGGGCATTCCAAAGCAAGAATGTGATGTTTCGTGGTGCTCTTTGGCCTGCTAAATGCAATTTGAAGAAAATCTGATGGAAAATGAAAGGAGGGGACAACCCCATCAAAGCTAGGTAGCCCAGGCTAACACTTGAGCAGGTGCCGCTGGCTTTACCCCTGTCATTACCTCTGGGCCCCACAGGCATATCCAGTCTCAGATTCCACAGATTCTCAGTTGTAAGTCTAAGCTGGCTGGCAATGATCTGTGAACCTGGAGGAGGTGTAGAGGTGGTGCATGTGTGTGTGTGTATGGATGGAGAAATGGCTGCAGCAGCAAAAGGGTAGGACAGGGCAAAAAGAGAATAGGAATGTGGAGGTCCATAAATGGAAACATAAGCAGAAACAACAAAGAGGGACGAGTCAGGGCCTGCTTGCGATACTGTACCTGTCTGACCAGTCAACTAGACGAGACAACAACCCAAGCTAGACTCATTTCCTCTGCCTAAGCTCTCTGGACAATAACATTACTTGAATCAGCTATGGGAAGCATGAGGGATGTCTGGATCTTGAGAAATAACATAATCCTTGATAAGACACGCCCCTGAGCTCGGTGTTTTACGTAATTGTTTTAAGAAAGACATGCCATGACATTTTCAAATTCTATCAGTTGGGATATCAAGAAGATAGCAGGACTATCTGATTTCACAGAGACAGATTTCACATAACATAAACAAAAATTAATTATTTGAGAAGAGTTCCATTCCTAAAGAAATAGTTTGACATTTGGGGTAAGTTAGATGACTCTCATGTCTGTATGGTAAATCTAAAGCTAGAACCAGCATACGTTTAGCTTATCTTAGCTTAGTTTAGCATAAATACTGGAAACATAAGGAAACAGCTAACCTGGCTCTAAGGGCCGTGACACACCAACCTGATAATCGGCCTGGCGAGTATGTCTGTTCGGTATGTTCTGTGATATTTCGGCCGACCTGACATGCTCAGACAGAAGGCGGGCACTCTGATTGGGAGGGAGTGCAAACCCAGAAACGTGAAGCGGGATGAGTGTGACTAGAGTCTCTTAAAATCTGATGAAAATCTTTTAAACTTAGCTTTGTTGATCTAAAATGAAGCCTGCATGGCCTATTTTTCGCTTAAAATGCTTACAGAAACGCGCTTTGGTGAACAAAATATAATAAAGTATGAGATCGTTTTCTGAACAAGCCACCATGACATTCTGGCTTTGAGTTTCCGGAGAAGCCGTTTTATGTAATATCGCAATGGACATTGATACTTTTGTTTTCACTTGTTTGATATGTGGTTTTCAGCATAATTTGTGGTCTATACTCACTCCTAAAAATTGGCTTTCATAGACTCTTTCTATTTCCACATTTTCTATCATGATATTTGCTTCATGATTGATTTTTTTTTTTATTTCCAAATATCATGAACTTAGTTTTATTTAATATTATGTAGCTCAGCGTAAATTATTTCCGGAAGACCTAACTTTTAATCAGTGCACTCCTAAATCAATTCAGCTGTTACCCTAATAAATGTACTTTTTTGCTGTATATAACTGTCGCATCTCTGCAACTAGTCTCTCCTGATTTAAATATAGCTCAGCGTAAATTCTTTCAGCAAGACCTAATTTAATCACTGCTGTCTTCCTAAATGGAATCAGCTGGTGGAGGCGTTCACCTTCCTGCTTAACCAATCAGAATTGTACACAAATTGCAAGGGCCAATCACAGAGTCACAACCCTGCTTTAAATAATCTGTTTCTCCCTATTCAGCGTTGTTGCAGGCAAAGAGTGCAAGCCTCCATCTCCCCTTCCACCTCCAGTCATCTACTCCAGCTGACCGGTCCGGAGCCTCCTTCGGTCTGGTCTTTGGGCTCCTTCGTTGCCACCACCGGTGTCTAGATTCCATCTGGGGGTCTGGTGGTTCTCTACCCCTATATATTTATATGAAATATTTGTATAGCGATGGAGTCTAATCGCCAAAGACTTCTACATTTTATTGAGTTGTACAATACATTGCATTTGCATTTCTGCAAACATGTCTTTCCTGACTGAAATATTATTATTGATTATATGATCATATATATAATGATATGATATGATATTGATTTCATATAAAAGAATAGGATGTGACAGCAAACTGAAATGCTGTCAAAGAGAACAGAGCTGCGGCTGCCTTGACAACTGCTACTTGTACACGCAGATATAAATAAACAACAATGCCCACTCGCAGAGGAGGGCTTCAACTTTATGGCCTTTCGTTCTGCAACGCTACAACTCTTCAGACTAAATAAAAGAGATAAGGGCCAAGTACTCTGCATGCACACACACACACACACACACACACACACACACACACACACACAGTAACCATTGCTGCTGATCTCTGTAGAAGGCAGGTAAGCGAGGGCGCTTTGCCTCACTGTGAGATAAGCCCGATCAATAAAAACACAAGGAAACGATAAGGCTGGCCTGACTCACAGGGAATAGAGGCTACATTCGTTAACAAGACAATAGCCCCAGGATGAGATGCTGCCCCAGTTAGCGGCTATTTCCGTGTGCCCTCTGAGTTGGTGACATTTATAGACAAAGGCCACAGCACGGGGTCTGCCCACCCTCCTACACTCTCAGACCTCTCACCTCCAAAGGTCAGGGGGTCTCGCTTGTCCCATGAGAATTAAACTATTGTTCGTCAGTCAGGTGGCGGGTCAACCAACCACGCAGTCAGAAATAACCCAGGAAATACAGGACACAGAGTACTTTGCCATGCTTAAATAAAAAAAAAAGTATGCCTGGTTCATCTGGCAGCAGAAGAGCTTTTGATTGATAGAAATAAGCATGTGGGCCACCAAGCAAGCTCCTCATTATGCCAAATCCACCCATGCATACTCACACTTACACTTCTATCTTATCAATCTGTGATGTTCTGTGCATTCTATAAGTGTTGTGTTGTGAAAAGTTTGGTGGAAGATAATGTGTCTTTATCTAAAAATGAATGTAAAAATCAAAGGTTCAGCTACACAATCACAATGCTTATCTAATTGATGTAGACAGCAGAGGCTTTATATTTAAAGTGTCTCTAAACGGTCTGACCTCTTTGGATTAGACAAGGAAAACACAGAAAATGTACTTTTGCTAAGATGCTTGCATGCTGTTCCATATCAAGGATCTGTGATGTTTGCATTTCAGGTGTTATTTTGTGATCATAGTACTTTAATAGACTTAGTTTTCCTGCTTAACCTGCCTTATCTACTGCTTCTTTAGTCACTGACACCCATAGATCTTAACAATATCTATATTTGACCCAAAGGTATTAAAAATACCCCACCAAATGTAGAAATAGAATTTATTTTGGCCACTTTGTGCCATCCGAACAAGCTGCAAACACAAACACTAACATATTATCATGAAGTTGTTACGGCTAAGGTGTTTTCAAACCTTTCAGTATTCACTCTCCCTTTGGCTCTGGTTTGGTCTCCTCCAACTTCTCAGGGAAATAAATGCTAAATGCTCCACTAGTGCTAGTCGCTAACTTTGTTCCTGGCATTGGGAGCTGGGCCGGTAGAATACAGTGGCTGTTTTGATGAAAATGTTGCCTTCCAAAACCAAAGCTGTGAAGTTGCAGACTGTAAAACCAAAACAATGAGCTGAAAGATGCTGAAAATCTCTGTAGAGCTGAAAAGAACTGCAGAGCTGGGTGATAATTCTCATTGGTTCATCGCTACAAGCAACACTATTCCCATTACACACAGTCAACTGAGCAATATAAAAATCTTGATTTGTTTTCCGGTGTCTTTTCAGTGTCTCTAAGACAAGTAGTTATTATATTATATTTTAGATTTAAATCTGTCAAGAGGAAATTTCAGGAATGGCAACATACTTTCAAAGATTAATCTTCAACTGAAAGTAAACACCAGCCACTTGGAAATAATGATTAGCTTGGGTGTGTACTCTGTAATGGCACTTGAAAAATAATGTAATTTAAGCCTGCGAGCCCTGCAACTTGACCCATTAACTTTTTACTTTTACTGAGGTTCACCCAAGACAGCAACAGCATGTTTGTGTGGTTAATGTGGTTAAACAACTGATCATCTAGAGCAGAATTATATAAAAAATATTTTTTGGCAGTCCCTAACACAGACAAACACTTTTTTTGATTATACTGAAATGAATGCCATGCAAACTAGTACAATTTACTGTGATAGCTTTGAACTAAACAGCCTTATATCCAACAGTGGCAGAATCTAGACAGACGGCCTTACACACCTAGGCCAAGCCCCACGGTGATTTTCTTAACCGGACTAGGCTTTAATCGCAGTAACAGACGGCCCAGAGAGCGGATCAGGCTAGCCACAGGCAGAGGGATGACCAAGGAGTGAAAGCTCTAAGTGTAACCTCATGCCACTTTCTCTTCAGAGCGATCAGGCATGGCCTTGTCTATTAAGAGTCCATGAGATAAGGGCAAACAGGAGGGACAGCATAAGTTAATAGGATGAGCCCAAGATTAAGAGCAAACAATGAGAAAATGGGAAGCAAGGAGAGAAGAATCTGAGGAAAACTGAGCTGAGGAAGGGAGACAGACCAAACTCAAAGTGTAGAAGAACGGCTGATTAGTGTTTGATTAGCAGGCTGGCCTGAGGGGAAATCTCTGTCAACCAACACAGTGCCATTATGGCTAAGCTCTCCCTGCTACACCATCTGCTAGACTGTAGTATGCATGACTGACCTGCTATGCACTTACACGCTACACAACGAGTAAAAGCCTAGCATGTATTGTGCTGCAGTTCACAGTGTGGATGTTGGGTTTATTGGGCTCTCACTTAACAAGTATTTAGCTGCACCCTTTATTTAAGCTTTACATCGGGACTTACATCATACTGTGGGAAGACAGACGTACTGTGCTTGAGGGAGAGGAGTTTGTATCTTCTTCTCTATAGGTTAGGCAACAAGAAGCAAATGGTCAGCAGACATCTTACCGATCAGCAGAATTAGTGTTTCATCAGCTGTCAGTACTTTAAGGACACACACACACACACACACACACACACACACACACACACACACACACACACACACACACACACACACACACACACACACACACACACACACACACACACACACACACACACACACACACACACACACACACACAGGGGAGTGTCAGCCCCCTGGGAGCTCAAACAGCTGAACGAAGACATCACATCAGCTGTCTGGCTGATACTTCTGAGAGAAGAGCAGCAGAAAAACAGACTGCGAAAGGTTGTCGTCAAAAATCTCCCGATGAGCTTTTAGTTAACAGAAGGGCTTTGCAATATTGCCAAAATCAAGCATTATGCTACTTTTGATCGATTATTGCAACGTTGATAATGGGACAATAATCATTGTCACCTCTTTTTTTCAGATTAAAAAATGTTTACAGTTTTCTTTAAAAGCTAAAGTTGGTAACTTTCATAAAAAATAATATTTGGTGAAATTGTCACTATATTCTGACAGTAGTCATCTGTGAAAAAAAATCACGTTCTCCAGTCTTCTCTTGGTGCTCCTAATGGCATAAGGAAATAAACAATCGGAGCCGAGGAGTCTCTATTGCAGTGCCAATGACAGTCTGCTTGTGAATGCCGATCAATTTGTCAAACTAAGCTGCGCTGATCAAATTTGAATCATGATTATTTTACTGCATTGTCTATTTTGTATTTTCAGAAGCATATTTTAGTGTTCTGTTTTTTTTTCTTCCGGCCGATTGGCCAGTGGGCAGTGCACGGTTTTGCCTCAACTTATCTCTTAATTTGCTTGATAAATTACCTAACAATCAGTTGATGATCAAAAGGATCGGAAATTAGTTTTCTGTAGATTCACTGATCGAGTAATTAGTTAAGCAAGTAGAGGCCAAATCTGCTAAAACACTTTATTTTAATGCACCCTTTAATGCCCATGACACACCAACCAGACGATTAACCATTGGCAGAAAAGGCAGTCTTCCCGAGTTGGCCAAAAAAAGTGCCTCGGAACACCGAACGCCAAAGTGTTGCCGACTGCTGACGGCAGCTGATTGGACGAACAAGTCACATGGGTCCGGTTTCTCCGGAAATTCAAAGACAAACTGTCATGGCGGCTTGCTCAGAACACAATCTATTTACTAAAACAGTTCACTGAAACGTGTTTCTGAAAACATTTTAAGCAAACAGGCCATGCAGTTGCAGAATCTGTCTTCATTTCAGATCGTAAAAGCTCAGTGTAGAGCCTTTTATCAATTTATTTTCCTGCTCACGTCACACAAGCATTAGTCCATTTCATTTAATTTCTGGTTTAGTTCTATTCATTTTTCTTGTTTCCCCTGATCCCACTTCATTGGCCTAATGTAGGAGTTGATAAATGACTCTACATAAAGTTGAAAAAGCTATATGCTTTCCCCGTTTCTCCACTCACTCTGACGTCTGCTCCTGTCTCATCACCGGTACAAAAGGTGTGAAAACACGTCTCCAAACCACGTCCTCCAACACGTCTCCAAACTCCACCAAGCAAAGAGCTTTTGACTTTTATTGTAGAGGCTAAGCCCACGCTAAAAGCCCCTGAGGTGCCTTTCCACAGGTAGAGTAATTGACACACTTTTTACCTTTTTGATCAATAAAAGTCCAAGTCATATTTGCAATTAACACCATTAATTATATTTATTTCCATGAGATATAAGTTAATAGTGCAGACAAATTATTACTTTTATGTATGCTTATGTGGTGTTGTGTGTGCGGGTGTGTGTGTGTCGCTGAGCGGTCAAAAACTGTATGTACTTCCAAGTTGCACCTGAGGAACCAAAGATTGGTACCAATTGATACTAAGGGCACTAATTGGCTCTTACACTCATTTTAAAATATTTTCGTCAGATTTTGAAAGACTCTAGTCACTCCACCAATGATTGGTCATTTGAGTCTGACTGCCGGCAGTGCCTGCCTTGCGACCGAGCATGACAGGTCGACCATGTGAAGGCCGCCGGCCCCTTTGACACGGAACACACCAAACAGACTTGAGTCACGACCTTGCCAGGCTGTCCAACGGCCGATTATCTGGTTGGTGTGTCAGTGCCTGAGGGTCACTTCACCTAAATCAGAGAAACAACTACATTTAGTCACATAACCATAGTGTTATCTAGCCTCTATTTTCTTGGGTTGGTGGCAGAAGTTCCAGACACTAGTAACTCAAAAAACCCTAAAGCTATCTGTGTGGCTAGATACCACAGAGGTAAAAAAAACTATGTGTGCTTTGGGGCAACTGACCCTCTAAACTGTAATCTCACAGTCAATCCTGACCTCACACAAGTCTAGCTAACACTGCACTATTATTTGTTTTGGTTTGTTTTTGCAGTTGATGATAACGGAAAACTGATTGCAAAATCTCATCCCTCAGTCAGCTCTGTGTCATAAAGAAGTGGGCTGGCTGAGATGGAGAAATGCATTTTTGGGCGATGACTTGAACCCTAAACAATACTTAAGATGTCTCAGTGATTGTCATGCACCAGCAGAGACCGCAGTTTATCACCCATTCTCACCTCTTTGAATTCTCCTATAATTTTCTATATAGTTTCCAAGTAGTCTCCAACAACAGATCACACATCTATTGACTCTCTATTGTCAGACCTGCTCCTTCACTTACGTCAGCACGCACCAACAGCCACCACACTCAAAGGACTTTTCCTGCAAAGGTCCATGAGTCCTCAGGTCAGAGGTCACCTGTGGCCTCTGGTCTCCACGACAACAGCCTGGCAGTCCCTTAGACTGGGCCGGTGTCTCCCCCTCCACCCACACACAATCACTCAGTCACTCACTCACTCATGCTCTCTCACACACAGAAACAGCTTTTGTCCCCAAACTCCTGTGCCTCAAAAGAGACTCTGGAACTGTGAGCTTCAACCCAAACATTTACAGTCGTGCAGGCCAAACACTATTCAATACACTGCAGTGGAGACCACCATAGCTGCAAAGTGACAGGAAATATATGGCACAAAAAAAAAAAATCATTTTTAATACATCAGTCTCCTTCTTCTTCTCTTTTGTCTCTCACACACAGATACAAATAAACTGCCAGTTGCCAGTCAACAGTGAAAACAAACTGTAAGGATTATCCCTGATTTAGGGGACAACACTCTATGAGAGCAGCACTGTGTCTATACTTTACAAGCTTTAATCTACAGTCAAGCATATCTTTAAGTTGATTTATCCAAGTATGGTTAGGAGAAGGTTTTACACATGCCATCATACTGAACCACAATAAACCCTAATACTGACACATTCGGGCTGCAGTGCTGCATGGGGGAGAAGAGAGATTAGAAAAGATTAGAAAAATTGTCGCTCACCATATTCTGCTTGCAGGTCATCTCCTGGACCAGTAGCCTACTGGAACTCTGATACAGTTTTGTCTCTCACTGGTTATATAATGAAAGGAACGTCGTTTACGTGGCTCCGCAGGATATTTTCCAGGACTTAGTGCGGAGCAGCAGATAGTGATCAGCCTGCTGGCGGCGTGCAGAGAGAGCAGCGCACACTGGGACGGTCTCCTTTCCCTCTCGGAGGTTTGAACAGAGTGAGAGGAAACATGAAAGGCAGGGAAACATGTGCCTGGTGGCTGGACACAGACACACTGCAAGTTATGAAGGGGGGCGACGCCCTCTAGCGACCAGGCAAGTAGGCGCATGTCATGTGTCACATAAACAAAAAAAAAGCAGCTGAGCACCAGTGAGAAGCACCCAGTTCATTTGTCGATTGGTTTGGGTAGTTCTATTAATCACGTACAATAAGTTACGGAAAGGGCCACGTGAAAATGCTATTTGAGTTCTAAATTTAATCTCAGAATTCTGAGATTATTTCTTTAAAATACTACTACCCTACTACCCCTAACAGACTAATATAGCCATTTACCAGGAAAACATCATTATCCCTTCTTTACTCTGCGTCTCTTCATTGTCGTCAGACTCATCTACCAACCCTAATAGAACTGGCTCAGGTCTGACTCGCACCAGCTCTTAATTATGCTGTTATAGTTTTGGACTGCACACTGAGCTCCTTTCTCCTCTTTCTTTCCATCTGTGTGCATCCATGTCCCAGGAATGCTTGTTACTAACCTCTGGGCAGAGATGGCAAAAGTACTCACTTTCCTTACTTAAGTAGAAGTACAGATACTTGAGTTAAAAAATACTCTGGTAAAAGTGGAAGTACTGATTAAACTTCTTTACTCAAGTAAAAGTAACAAAGTACAGGCTTGGAAATTTACTTAAAGTATAAAAGTAAAAGAATGACAACCATTTTCTATGCAAAACTACCCGGAGCACACAAATGTTACTAGAGAGATGCTGAGGAACTTCAGTGGACATGGAAAACACATATATGTCTTTATATGGCAATGGCTACATTTTAAATGGATGTCTGCCAATAGGCCTAAAACATCACATATATGATTATTATGACAGAAACTGGGACTCCAGGTTAATAAGATTCTGACTCATTAGCAAGATATGAATTCAGTTGTGATTCTGTGAGAATTCACAGATCCAGTTTATATTTTTAATCTTCCCCTTAACATTTAAATGAATCTACATGTATGTGTGTGTGCTCAAATATGGCTTCTGGGAATAAAATAAAGGATTAAAATATGAATGACTAAACAGACATTAATGAAGAAGTTCCCCAGCACATTGGCCAGGAGTCCTTCTTGATGCCTACTGTCTCAAACATCTCTCTCTGATAAGGCTGAGGATGATGTTTGTCTGCCAGATCTCTGTTTTCTTCATTTTCAATCATGTCTATGTGTAAGTAAGTAAGTAAGTAATTAAGTAAGTAAGTAAGTAAGGTTTATTTGTATAGCACCTTTCACAGATAAAAATCACAAAGTGCTTCACCGTAAAATGTAATACAATACCAACAAAGTACAATACAATGCATATGACACTTAAAAACAAATGGAAAACATAAAAACAAAACCATAAAAAACCACACGTCTAACTAAATGTGCTAACGTTAGCGCCATCAAGCCGCAATGATTTGCTGTGAATTAATGCAGAATGTTGAATCTGTTGAGTTGCGTCAAATGCAACGTACAGTAGATATTCCCATCTATTTAGAGTGAATATGGTATTGGTGATGTAAACAATTATAACGATAACCCCAGTGAAATGATGTGAAAGTTGAGGTCTAGATTAGGACTGGATTAAAAGCTGATTCTGGTTTCCAACGTCCCCCCAAGTGTGTCTGTTAAAACAGACGGAGACAACTTCTGTCTAGCTAAGTTTTCATCCACTTGTCAGTTTAATTACAGTATCTGAAGTTGGTGAACAGGTGAAGACCACACCAAAACCACTAGCTAACTTACTTTAAATGTGAAGAACTATATACTAATAACGGGCTTAAGTGAACTGACAACATGAGTTATACGACTTACAGTTCTCAAAGACGCACACACACAATCTCAGCTGATTATCCTCCGGACAGATATTCTCTTTTTCTCCGTGTGGCGCGCGCACCCGCTCGCGGTGTGTGGCGCGCGCACCCGCTCGCGGTGTGTGGCGCGTGTCCGCGCTATTTTCCGACATAACAACCTCTTGTACAAAACAAAAGTAACGAGCCAATTTTGTAAAATGTAAGGAGTAGAAAGTACCGATATTTGTGTTAAAATGTAAGGAGTAGAAGTAAAAAGTCGCCACAAAAATAAATAGTAAAGTAAAGTAAAAATATCAGAAAAATCTACTTGAGTACAGTAACGGAGTATTTGTACTTCGTTACTTCCCATCTCTGCCTCTGGGTAGTTATTCCTCAGAAGACTTGTGTTCTTTTTCGCGCAGCAGTTTTCCTTGGATTAGGGTGGCACCAAAATCATGATTGCAGATGTCGCTGTGGTCCTGCTACACATCATGCCCTGTTACATCCTGCTACTACGCTCTGCGGTGCCCTGCAACGCTCTGCTACGTCCTGTGGTGCCGTGTAACGTCATGAATTACTACAAATACTATTTCTAGTCACTTTTCCATTATCTTTTATTTTGATTGATTATTGATTGATTATTTTGATATCATTGCCACTATTCATCACACCCCCAACCGGCGTGTCAGTGTCAGACACCGCCTACCAAGAGCCTGGGTCTATCCGAGGTTTCTTTCTAAAAAGAAGTTTTTCCTCGCCACTAAATGCTTGCTCTTGGGGGAATTGCTACAATTGTTGGGTCCTTGTAAATTATAGAATGTGGTCTAGACCTACTCTATCTGTGAAGTGTCTTGAGATAACTCTTGTTATGAATTGATTCTATAAATAAAATGTAAATGAATTATCTTCTGTAAATAACTATTATTTTCAATATTGATTCATAATTATTTTTTTCCAATCAATTCTTTAGTCACAAATTAGTAAAAAATGGTATGTTCTGCCTCCGTTTAGAAGTGGTGAATGTACAGCTCACAGCAACTTAAAACTATCTTCCACTTGTGTCTGTAGCTGGTTTTGCTTTGCATGTGTGGGATTCTGAAACATCCTTAAATACCTCACTCAAAGAAAAAAAAAAAACAACAGTTCATTTTATTTTATTTTCTATGCCCTCATGTTAGGCGGGGGCATGCACAATAAGAAATAAGTAGAAAAAGACAGGCAACAACAAGGCTTTGAATACACAAATCTAATGCACAACAATTCACATACATTCATCTAAACAGCATAATCTCTGTTATCATTGTGATGCTGCAGTGTGATTCCACTACTCATAGCGCCAGAAGAAGATCTTTTGTTATTTTTGTATATTTATATGTGACTGATAAATTACTGTTTAATACTGTGATGGTGACGGAGCAGAAGGTTGCACCTGATCTCCGACCACTCCACTGATATCATTCAGTTTTGATGATTTATGGTTTCTTAGGTTTGGTTTTGGGGACAACTTTAACTGTGGTGGACACAGATGTGGCTCCTAGCAGGTTGTGGGCGGTGCAGGTGTATGTTCCCTGGTCCACATCCCTCACCTCATCCACCAATAAGACAGACTGAGACTGCTGTCGAGCTGCTCCTCCCCCGACTGGAGTGATGCTCTCCTGTGTGTTCAGAGGCCTCCCAATCTAGAACCAGTACAGGCGCTCAGTTCAGTTAGCATTAAACACATACAGCATGGGGGAAAGGGACCCCATTATAATATGTTAATAATATAATATGTTACTAAATCATTAATAGATGGTTATAGGCCTGGATGCTCTGCAGTCCATAGGTTAGCAAAAATGGTAATGACACAGATCCTTCACTTACATTGTCTCACAACCAACCACAAATGTATAGTTTAGTAGTACTTTTGTAAGTATGCCATGTTGTCCTTGCGTGTCTGACCTGCTGTCCTGGGTATTCCCAGTTGAACTCCACAAGCACGTCCTGTTCCCCCACCACAGAGCAGCTGACACGCAGATCCCCCCCCACAGTCAACGAGCCTGACGAGGCCTGGATCACTGGAGCAGGAGGAGCCATGGGGTCTGAGGGCAAATGTTTCAGAATTTCAGTGACTGTTTAAGTGATAAGTAAGCAAAAACAGTGAATTGCATTAATCAGCACAATGAATCTTTGTCTGTGACCGGCAATTTTTAGTGTGGAGTTTGCATGTGATGCGCGTTTTGGTTTTGTCCTGCAATCTTAAAAATGCACATAGATATGGAAGTCTACAATACATATAAAAAGATTAGTAATTAGTTCGACAAGAGTACCAATACATATATTCACTTCTAGTGCTGCAATTAACAAGAATTTCTGAAGAACATTTGCTGCTGAAAGTTTGCTGTTGAAATGTTTAAAAAGTTCAAATACTGAAACGGCAAAGTTGAAGAAGTTGAATTATCCGTTTTAAAATCTAAATGCTGAATGAAATTGAAGTATCATTTGAAGTGTAAGTACTAAGTGGAGTTGAATGCTGAAATGAAAATGCAGAAAAGAGTTGACATGGATGTCAGTGGACGTGTAAAAGACTTGGCCTGTAAGTGTCAGTTGAAGTGAAAGTCCTGAGATAAATTATTGCCAGTTCAAATGTATCAACTGATGTTGGCGTGAAGTGAAGGGAAAACACTGAAAGCAGTTGAAGTAAATTGAGAATGGGCAGTGGAAATTGTGGGAGTTGTTCAAAATGTGAAGCTCTGAGACCTGAAAGAGTTTGTCAGTTGATGTGGAAGGTTTCAAAGGATTTGAAATCTCAGCTGGTTGTTTTGACCAGTCAACAGTCAAAACCCCAAAGTACATAATGTACACAAAACAAAAAGAGAACATTTGTCAGCCCTGTGCTGAATTGTCTTCTTGTACATTGTATTTCTCTGTCCTCCTGTCTGATGCATGCTGGGAGACGCTTTGTCCCTGATCAGTTATAGGCAACAAATTAATTTGCGATTAAAGGAAAGCATGATTTAGTGGCAGCACTCACAGTTAACGTAGATGAGCATGTACTTGGTGGAGCTCTGCCTCAGGCTGCCCAGACTGGCAACACAGTACAAAGCTCCAGCATGATAAGGCCGGGGTCGATGAATGGTGAAGCCCCTCTTGACGTTAAAGGAGATCTCAGTCCCGTCCACCGCCACCTCCGCTGGTGGAAACTCGCGGTGCAGAGTCACTGTAGCCTCAGGTGACGTCACCTGGCAGGGGAGGAGTGTCGGCCAGTTGGTTCTCAGCTGAATCACCTCGTAGTAGTCGGATGACGGAACAAATAGCTCCTGTGGGTCTGATTGGTACAGTGAGAAGATATGGCAAGACTGACAACAAGATAACGTGAGTATGACAAAGGCTTCTGAGAAGTGCACATGTAACATCAATAAAGTTGATTCACTGCACCAGGAAAGAAGACGAAGACTTTCACAGCTTTGTCATACTCCTTCCTGCAGTCTGTGTCTTCACAGTACATAGGATAACAGCTGTATTCCCCTGTGTCCGCACCAGTTGTGTTGACTAATGTCAGAACACCATAGCGCTCATGTTGCACAGTCCTGTAGAGCCAAAACAGGAAACAGTCAAAGGACACACTAACTCTTCAACAGATTGTAGGATTCTATATGTAGAAGACTAAATTGTACATCATGCATAATAAAGATGTATCGACAGCTTATTGCTTACTTTAGCCTTCCATCATGATCCTCCTCCAGGTACTTGGGGACACTCCACTGCACAGGTTTGCCCCTGCACCTGAGCTCCAGAGTGTGTCCTGTCTGCACACTTAGAGTTTCTCCCACCGTCTTAAACTTCCCTTTGTTAAACACCTGCATGCGTGAGACATAAAATAACAGTTATGTACTGATGCTGTCATTGTTCTGTACTTAATGAATGTTCCTTGAACAAACGTCTTGTGTCCTAGATGAAATACCTGTGTGAGGAAGGCCTGTGCAGATGAAGCTTTGATTTTGGGTTTGGCTGTTACAGCTCTGGGCCCTTTGTTTGTTGATTTCCCAAGTTTGGGTTTGCTTGGCTTGGGCCTCCTTCCTGGAGTAGTTCTCTGTTCTTGGGCGTCTTTTTGACAATCAGCTACACAGCATGAAGAACACATAATGCATTAATAGTTCATAAGATGCAGGCAAATATTTGATGATATGAATTGACTAATAAGTAGTTAAGAAACATTTGTAATGGTATCATGGTAAGCCTCATCCAGCTTTAAGCCTACAGAAATCTCTCCTCTTTATTGATTCTAGGAACACATATTCACAGAACTGCGCAGCGAGTAATAAAGTCACTTACCTAACTCGAAGATTACGGCACAAAAAAGGAGAGCGCTAAGCACAAGCCTCCCCTTTGATCCAAACAAGTTCACCAAAGGCATGATTGATCAGTGGAATAAAATGAAAGTCTGTGGATTGTTAGTTCATGCAGTTGAACACAGAGAACATACTGCAGAAACCAGAGAGAAGAGGAGGAGGGCAAAGCCTGCACTCAGCTGTTTACCAGAATCACACAAATTCCTCCTCCTGAGAGTGGCATTAGTACCCCAAATTCCTTCTGACTGGCTCAATGGAGGCTTTCAAGCCTGTCCGGACCAATGAGGGTCCAGAGACAGAGGCCTCTCCGGTTGGAATCACACAGCTTGTTTGCTTAGCTGCTGGACTGGAAGTGTCTGGCCCTCCGAAACACACTACACAGCCCAGGCGAAGACTGTTTGGCAAGGGTATTAAAAAGCATTTGGCACCCAATGAACCTTTTGTACTACATTCACTGATTGTCTTTGCAGTGGTAAAACAAATCACAGGCCTATAGACCTATATACAATGCAAAAAATCACACATGCATTTTTTTTTAATCAAATTATTTTAGAAGTTGAGATTTATAATTTTTAAATCTATTTATCTGTTACTTTTAATGTGTTGGCAAGTTTGGTGTAATGGATCATTTCCATTGTTTAGAATTCTAATAAAACTATATTTTATTGTGAAAATCCATCAATTAAATCAATAACCTACAGCACAGATTGTAATGGCCTCTGAGAAGAACTTGAGATGTTAGGCTAGCAGAAAATAGAAATATAGATAATATTTATATACTCAATAATTCTCGTCTGTGAAAGTACATGTTTCCAAACAATTCAGCTAAGCTAGCTAAGCCACCATCTTGACCATGACACACAGGTAAGCTTTTGTGAAAGGTCCTTTTGTTCACAGTGAACTCTGGTTAGTGAGGTGGCTCTGGTGTTGATATTAAAGATTACGAGTGGAACTGGTCTTGTTATTAACATACATACTGCAGAAAATGAACTTCAGATTGTAGTCGTCTTAAAAACTGGATACTTTTTTTTAATTTAGGAATACATTTTCAATACATAATTATACAACATGTACACTTTGCATATTTACACTTTGAAACAACAAACAATTAATAAAGGGAAACTTTAAATAGTCTAAGAGCGAAAAAATTAGACATTTCACAAAGTTTTCTGTATCTACATTGTACTTTTTTTTGTACAGTCTTACTCCATAGTTTGATATGTAAAAAAGTTATTTGTTATTCATAATCATAATTTGAATTTTATAAAATTTAAATATATTTCTACATTTCATAATTGATATGAACAATGTAAAGTTGCTATTAAAGTGTAATTTAATAGAAATTAACAACAGAAAAAAGCTTGAGGCCTTTTGTCTTATTAAACACAGGTGTCCAGGACACAGCTCTGACATTGATACAGTCAACATATTCAGGTCCAAAAATACGTCAGGCATCAGTTTGAGGTTGGCTTCGAGAATATTTAGATAAACTTCAAACTCCATCATAATGTGGATTAAAGTTAACAGTGCGGCACTTGTCTGCATTTCTACACTAAACATCAGTTCCACCCTCAGATGTTAGATGGTGCGGGAACAGATCAGCAATGGTTGGTGCATGTAAAACAGTAGATACACAATTGCAGTTCCTCAGTGTAACATTGTACTTTAATTCTCTCCGCTCCTGCAGAACTCAGAACTTTTCTTCTTTAATGATGTCCTTGTCTGTTTTGTCGCTGATAGTTTCGATCTGTATCTGTTTGGCCATGAGACGCTTCCTCTGAACACTGTGACGGACACCGTAGCCAAAATAGATGAGTAACCCTGGAGAGAGAAGAGGTGGATCATTACAGTTCAGCAACTAACTCAAGAAAAGCCCTGCAAACCTTTCAAGCAGAAATATGCTCTTACCCACTAGCATCCAAATAGCATATCGCACCCATGTTTCCCCACCTAACTGGACCATTAGGTAGACGTTGATGAATGTACTCAGTAACGGCAGAGCAGGGAGTAAAGGCACCTGTGAATAGACAATAGAAGATGTGAAAGGATTTTCGTGTTGATGTTTATGAGAACATACAAACAAAATGTGGCTCTACTTTCTCAGAAACACCATTAAAACACTATCACCATGAAAGATGCCTTGGTGCTGTTTTGTGGGTGCCTCCAGATGAGGAACGTGTTGAGCAGCACAATGAAGGCGAGAATGCAGACAACCGCCAGACTCCATGCTTCCATACGGGACAAAGCACCTAAGGCTTGACTCAGTGTAACACAAAGTGCGACTACAAATGCAACTGTAGAAAAAGAAAAAATGTATGAGAGAAGTCAGTTTGTGGACCAGAGAAAACATTAAAATAAAAAATAAGTTAGTGGTCAACAAATGGTACTAGAGTGCTTAAGAAATAAAAAGCCACAAGTGCTTCAGTTATGTTTGCCTTGCATACCAGTGATTATAGTCAAGGTTGTGACTCTTCTTGAGGTGGATGAATTGGGAGATGACGGAGGCTTCAGGAAGCTAAACTTGGTGCTTCTTTCTATGATCTGTAGGTCTGTGTCTTTAGATGGACCTTCTTGGTACCTTGATTGCAAAAAACATGTATCACATACACTGAGTTTTGCAAACCATTCTAGGTAAAGCACAGTGGGAGAAGAAACATGAAATAAATATACCTCAGTATTAAGATGCATATGGCCACGAGCGTGTAAGCGAACAGAGTGCCGATGGACATCATTTCCACCAAGGCTTCCAGGTCAAAGAGTAGAGCCATGATGGCTAAAGATGACAACCAGGGAATACGGAATTACTTTAAGTCCATAAACCTCACCACATACATGCGTAGAAGCTGATGAACAGCTGGAACATCTGTACCTGACACAGTTCCAGATGATATGGTTGCTACAGCAGGACTGCCCTTTGAGGTGACTTTGGTCAGGGGTTGGAAAAGCAGGCCGTCTCTTGCCATGGCAAAGAGCACACGGGGCATCGGGAACATTGAACCCAGCAGGCTGGAGAAACAAAACACAAACAGGGTCAGTCAATGACCAGTATACGTTCTTTCTAATGTAGAATAACAGATTTTTCACTTCAACATTTCTATGCAGATTTGTTAATCCTACCCCAAAACTTCTTTGTTGGCATTCTGTATCAATGACATTGCTAATGTAAGGTTACATATGGCCCTACCATTCACTGATCAATGAATGGGTTCCTATTAAAGAAAAGTCAGCTCGTTTGATCTAATACAGTGACCTTAATGCCAAACTGATATTTGTGATTATTCACTCGTTTTTTTATTATGTATATTTTGTTTTGTTTCACCCTGTGTGATGACCTCTCCACTCTACTAGGTGTGTCTGTGCGGCTAGCTGCTCCTTGTCTTGCAGGATCAGAGTCAAGGCAGAGAGTCGTTGTTAACTTTATGAGCCACACCTGGGCCCAGTGTGGTTGGACATAAAAGCTTACCACCTTTCCACAGAATGTTCTCTCTTCCATCACAGTGTAACAGTAAGATTTTTTTTAAATGGAGTGTTAACGTCAACACGGGCATACTGTTCAGGTGAACACTTGAGCTTCCCGTCGATTATTGCAGCCGGATACTGCGACACATGTATCTGTTGCAATTTGGCATCTATCCTCTTGGTGCTGCTAATGACATAAAGAAAACAGAGCAGAGTCTCTAATACAGTATCAATGACTGTTCGTGAACTGTGAAATTATGCACTTCTGATCAAAAATGAGCTTGATGGTGTTTTAAGCCCCCAATGTCAACTTCCAGGCAGCGCTGCAACCGTTGACTTCAAGGCACCTAACCTTAACCCTAACCATTGCCTAATCCTAGACATTGGGGGCTTAAAACACCAAACACCCCAAAATGATGAGAATGTTCAGCTCTGCTTTGGATTGGGGGAATTTGCAAATGCCATTAAGAGTACTAAGGGGAGGCAAAGGATCATAATTTTATTAACAGATCATTTGTCTTATGTGCTTCTGTCATATGAGTTGTAATGGCAGCTTAAACAAACAATTTATGGGAGTATTTTTCGGGGAGGATAGTCTCGTCAGGATAGTGACAGATTCAGCAAATATGAAAGTTATTTTCAACCTTTAACATGGGCTACCAGTAGACAAACACTGTTAACATTCAAAGATAATGAATATGTGGATAACGCATATTTAATGCGAAAATAATTTATAGCTATAAAGAATCCACAGCCATGCTTGCAGGTCTGTGAAGTTGTACTTAGACCCAGTGGTGCTTTGAGCTAAATGCTAACAGCATGCTAACATGTTCACAATGACAATGTTAATATGCTGATGTTTTACTTGGTTTAGTGTAAGCATGCTAACATTGGCTAAGTAGCACCGAACATAGTACAGCTGAGGCTGATTGGAAAGTCTGCAGGTACTAAGGTAACTATTTTCAATTTAAACTTTTTATATCTTGTTTGAATGGTCTTTACACCCCGACAGCAATAAATAACTTATGGGCTTTGAAAAAGGAGCAAAAAAGACATCTAGAGCTGCTCTAATCCTCTAAGAACGCCTACCAATCACTGCCTTGTGGTAAGAATGCGTACCAATCACTGCCTCGCAGTCCCGCTTAGAAAGAACCAATAGCATGCCTCCTTGCCACGTTGCGCATACTCAACCCCTTTCTCTGCTCTGCTCTGAAACAGCGACGTGGCGGTGTCCGTGACGTCTGTGTGTGGGTCGGAGCCCCGAGGACAGGAAGCGGGATTAGACAGAGCCCCGAGGAGATGCTACTTTCCAATCTTGCTAGCTTTTCAACATTACCAACCCTGGCTTTAAGTCTTAACCCAAAGTATTGGATAAATTGAAATTTTAATCCAATGAAAATTCATCCTGAATGGAAAAGAATGTTTGTATCACATTTTATGCCCATCTATTCTATCTATAGTTCTGGAGACATTTGTCTGAAAGAGTCAGGGATTAACAAAGTCCTCATGATACATCCCCTGTTAACCATGAATGTCTGTACTAAAGTTAATAACTATCCATCCAATAGTTGTTGAGACATTTCAGTCTGGACCAAGGTGTTGAAACGACCTAATGACCCTGCTGTTAGCGTGGCTAAAAGCTAAATATTTTTAGCCCACACGTTTTCTCCAATCAGTGTCACATACCATGACCACTAGTGTACTACCATTGTTTTCTTACCTGGTGGACAGGGCACACAGTGATCCCACAGCCACAACATATTTGGCAGGACCCCAGCCAATGTAATCAAAGGCCACTGGCAGAGGGCTTTTTTCATTGAGCAAGTAGTAGGGCATCATCAGGGTGAGAGCAGCAGAAACCGCAAAGTAGGCCAGGAAACAGATAAGTAGTGAAGCCACAATGCCCAGAGGAATGGACTTCTGGGGGTTCTTCACCTCCTCACCTATGATGAAGAAAAAAACAATGATTAATGATATTCCTCTTTTAGCTGTTTGGGGTTACATGAAATGAAAGAGGAATATCCCACAAATATGACAAAACCTGTAATAATTTGATAACCAGCTTCAAGATAGTCATGTACATAACAGTTTGGCAAACAAAATTCAAAGGTCCTCTTATTGGAAAATGTCCAGTACCCGGTTGCATGAAAACCACTTTGAATACGGCTGCCTTTAAATTTTCATCTATGGGTCCCTTAGAAAAAAATGAATTGCACAATACTCAATACTTAAGCATTCCTATATGCGTTGCTAGAAGGTCCTTAGTAAGCACTTTCCTGAGATTTCTTTAAGGGACCCATACCAGTCTTAAAAGTGGAAAAGAATTGTGAAACATAAGACAATTGCTGAATGGTTATGGTTATCAAAGAGGAGGAGTAGATCAACACACATTTTACAGGAAAAACCCACTGGATACTGACTGACGCCCAACCTGTTCTGGAGAATATCTTGAAAATCTCTACAAAATTTGTGCTTGTGCCTACCATATTTTAGTAGAACAACATTCTCATGTTCAGTTCAGTTATAGCTAGCCAACACTGACAGTAATGCTGTCAAGTAACATAAAAGGATGATGATATAATTGAAGCTAAACCATGGTAACTGAAGTGTCCATGTGCTGTATTATGACAGTAAAGCCTTTATGCAATGCTACTAAATTAACCACTGAGTTTAGGTAAATATTTAGGATAAGGGACAAACTCTTGGACAAACTGGCACTTTTAGCCACATCTCATTAAAAAAAAGCTGATTGGGTAACATTTTACTGTCTTACTGTCAAATAAAAATTGATTGATTGATAGCCATCATCATATGGAATTTGTCACATAGATGGTTCAGTTGTTATCAGGTCACATGATAACAGCTGTACCATCTCCGAGATAAATGAGCAAACTCCATCAGATTATGGCCACGAGATATGGATCAAAGCGCTAGAAAAGGTTGTGTAAGTGCCAGGGTTTATTTTTTGTTCAAATCTAGACACTTTTTACATTTACATAATTGAAGTATACATAATACTGCATTTCACTGGAGGAATTGTAAAATCTTTACAATTGTATCATAATACAGGAAACCTATTGAAATCTGTTGCTACACTGCAACGTTTGGCACACATTTCTGCTTTGTCACTGTAGATACAGTATTACAATATGAAATGTGTATTTGATAGAAAGAAATCTAATGATAAAATGTAATTAAATATAATCACAATGATACTGATAAAGGAAGACCTTCTTACCTGTTGTAGCAATGCAGTCAAATCCAACAAAAGCGTAGAAACATGTTGCAGCTCCGGCCACGGTTCCACTTATGCCATAAGGGAAAAATCCACCCACTCCATACACACTTGTCACATTGGCAGTAGAGCTCAAGTTTCTGCAGTGGGGAGAGAGCATTATGTTGTGTTTATTTACAGTGAGATAAAAATGCTATTGTATTTACAGGATCCTGCACACACCCAAACACAGACAGGCTTATATTGCTCTTTAACATTACTTGAGTTCTGCTGTGGCGTTTATCAGAGCCTCTTCACTGATTTTCCAGTTGGAAATGTCCCCCTTGATGAATCCAGAGATGGCCACAAACAGCAGCACCACGATGTTGACTGCTGTGAAGATCTTGTTGATTGTTGTTGACTCTTTCACTCCAAATGCCAGCACACCTTAATGGGAAACATGGTGAATGCTATTTTTGTTTTGTATGCATTACTGCCGCCAGCAAAACAACACCAGTTTCATCATTTTACCTGACAGTATCATGACGAGAGCAGCAGCAAAGACATCTGGGTAAGCTGCCAGGCCAGGGAGGCCCATGGCTGCGTGTTCTTCAAAGTATTTTGATATGTGACCCCCTATGAGGTCATCAAATGTCCCACTCCATGCCAGTGCAACACTAGATGTCCCTGATTAGATAGTGGGCAAAAGATACAATAAATTAAATTAGCCACAATTTAACTGTAGTCATAAAAAGAAATTACTAACTGTGATAGTTCCTCTCTGAGTCTATTACACTTCATGACTCAGTTATTTCAAGCCGTTACGCTGGTTTACGGCTATTTTGAAAAGCAAGCAATGAATTTCACAAGTGGTGAAAAAACAAATCTTTTGTGAAAACTTTTAATGTTAAAAGAGCCATTCAGAAATTAAAATTGCCTATGGAGTATGTGAAAGGTCACAGAATGTTTTAGAGTCTCATGATGATGGTTGATCATTTATGATTCTCAGTGAGCCAAACATGTTTCATAAGAGGGAAATATCAGTTTTGGGAGGAAAATCACAAATTTGAGCCAGAGATTAATAGAAAGACAGAGATTAAATTAAAAAAAATTGTACAGTTATTTGCTGTACATTGTTGGCAACCTTTTCAAAATATTATTGTTATAAGAGGAGACAAAACCTACGTCATTAAATAATATACATGATCATTTATTGTAATTGATAATGTATGAAACAAATCCTGTGTATCACACTTGCCTATGACGTAGGAGAGTAATAGATTCCACCCAGTGATAAAAGCCAGCAGCTCTCCAACAGTGACATAGCTGTAGAGGTATGCTGAGCCAGTTTTGGGAACCCGCGACCCAAACTCTGCATAGCACAGCCCGGCAAATATGGATGCCATGGCTGCGATGAAGAAGGAGATGATGATGCTGGGTCCAGCAGTGTCTCTGGCCACCTCTCCGGAGAGGACGTAGACCCCGGCCCCCAGGGTGCTGCCCACACCAAGGGCCACCAGGTCCAGAGTAGTCAGGCATCGGTTAAACGTGGACTGCTCCCCCTCTGGCTCCAGGGGCTTCCTCCGAGACAGGCTCACCAGAAAGGACTTCACCACACCGCACGGCATGCTTCTATGGCTTTGGATCAAGATGGAAAGATGTGGGAATGATAAAGGAAGAGATAGGTGGGAGTGCAGTTTGATGTTGTGGAAAAAGAGGGAGGGAAGAGGAGAGGGGGAGAAAAGGTGAACTTGTCAGTAAATAATTGTCAGATCAGCCTCACAGTAAAACATTTCCTCTTCAAAGAATTATTATTTTCTTATCTATTGTTTATTTAACAGTGGCAAAAGAAACAATTTATTAAGGCGACATATTCCATTTTTTTTTTTAATTAAAGCTTAATTGTGATTACATGATAAAAATGTCACTCAAATGCTCAATCCATATTTTACTGAATTCATATTAAGGACAATTCACTCACCTCTCCTGTGTAATCCCTTGCCTCACATGTGTGCTTATGATGGTCAATTACATTAATATGATCTGTCATTCCTCTAAATCACATTATTCTTTTATACATGCCCTTCTTTATCACTACCCTGATATGATAGTGCTGATGCCTGGAGTTTTCATTGCCTCCCACACTACAAAAGCAACGCCCTTTTACTCAACCTTCAATTACTTACACAATTACTTCCTTGAACATTTCTCAGGAATCCAAGCAATTGATTTATAGTAGGTTCTTCCCCTGGCAATAAAAAATATATATATTTTCTAATTTGTAAAGTGCGTTCTCACCTCACCAGAGTAGTATCAGAGATAATCTCTCCTCTCTGTGTTTATAGTACCTGTGTTGACATGCTTGTTCTGCATGAAAAAAAAGCATTTTTTGAACCAGAAGTAATTTGGTTATTTAATCCATATTTACCACATGTGACTCAAAATAAATGATAAGAAGGAAAAGAACAATCCTCTAAGAAAACCAAATATGGACAGTGTTACGTTTGGCTGTTTTGTTTTTTGTTCTTTTTTGAAAGTATGAATCTTTTTGTGTGTTCTTTTTGCTTCTCGTGCTTATAATGTAAGAGAGAGCTGTGGGTTTGCTAATCTTTTCATGATTATGCTTTCAAGATAACTCAAAGCATTAAGGTACACATTCTGCTATGACTTTGGATTTTGTCCTTCGCAAACAAGAACCAATAAAAAAAAAGAAACGTTTGAATGTGACCACAGTAAAAACTGAGTAAAACATGGTCTTAATTTCCAGTTTCTGGCACTCAATAAAACATGGTTATTTATTATAGATGCATGCAGTGTTGTTGCTTTTCATAAGGTAGGCTACATCATTGCCCACAAAACCACACTGTAGGATAAGATAGAATAGACTTTAATAATCTGGTAAATTTCCTGTGCTACAGTAGTTTAAAAGAAAAATGTTCACATATCCAAATAACACAAATACATGTTAAGTAGACATAGATGAAAAAATATATGTATGTATGTATGTATGTATGTATGTATGTATGTATGTATGTATGTATGTATGTATGTATGTATGTATGTATGTATGTATGTATGTATGTATGTTTGTTCTCAAAGTGTGTTTACATGCATGTGTTGCTTAGAAAAAGCCTGTGACCGTATCACTGCAGCTATGTTGGAGATTTACTGTTTATACGAGTCGTGTCCCAATCTCCACCTGGAGGTGTGAGCCGGCCCTGAGAGTTAATGAAACAGAGGAGGACAAAGCAGCTTTCATGGCTTATGCATGCAGGAGGCAGGCTACACACTTACTCTTTGAAAGGTAGATTTTGCCTTCTCATCTCCCATCAGGGGATTTCAGATCACCTAATCCCTCCTGGCATCCACTTCAGCAGGCAGGAAGTGAGTAGGAAAGCAGCCTGTGTGGACGGTCAAAGTACCTTATGACCAAACTTAAAGCTCAGGCTTCCAATCTGCAGATCTCACAGGTTGAGATACGGTCTCCAGAAGGACAATATGGTAATGCTTAACTAAATAACAGTTACTATGCACGTGATGTGCAGCTTTATGATCAGAAGGTTGATTTGGACTACAGTGAAGCTCAGTTAATGATCATCACTGTGTTATTTATGGCTGTCTACTGTGCATTTTAAAAAAAAACATCTTGAGATGCAGTGTTGCAGATGAATATTGCAGTCCAGCATTCAAATTCACAGAAGTTAAAGCAAAGGTCAGGGATTTAAATCTGACTGGTCACTTTATTCAGTAGATACACAAGTTGATTACCTTGTCTTCAGTCCCACGAGGAGTGACTGGTGACTGTGTGGTGAAAACAGCGCGATGATGCAAAAATATCCCTGCTGTTGACTTGGATGAAGGAAACATGATTTTTTACTGCGATATATACAAGACTGGCCTGCGTGACCCTCCCACTCAATGGAATTACTTACAAAGTAGCCTTTCTCACTCCCGTCCAGTTTGGATCATAATGTGCTCATTATTGCATGGAAGCCACAGGGTGAGAATTGTGAACAGCAAATCCCATTCAGAATGTCAAAAATGCTTTTGTGCTCACTTCATTTGTTGTTTTGTTTTCACAAGTTTTTATTCCATTTTTTGTTTTAAATTCATGAATTTGGGGGTGATGGATGGAAACAGATTTTGTTATTGACATAATTAACAACTGTTAGTTTGGGTAAACATATCTAAAATGGAATAAAAGACAACATAGATTGAGAAATCATTAGTGCAATGAATCATAAAAATATTTCAAACGTTATTTAGTGTCCTGATGTTATTTGGTTCAATTGTTGTCTGTACTACATTGCATTTGGGCTGGCAAGTTCTTCCAGCTCGGTTTACGTTAAGGTCAGGTTTTCATGTAATGCATTTTCAAAACAGAAGAGGTCAGTAAACCACAATTACATTTCATCACTGGTGCCTTCCGACTGTCTGTTTTTACCTTATAGGGGCCCTCTCCCTCTGAACACTGGCAGAGAGAAATTTAAAAAAATCCAAGATAATATAATATGATAAAATAAGCGAAAGCAAGTCAGACACAACCATATGTTGTCCTGATAGGCTGTGGACAACAGGACCTGTTCAAGTAAAGGCATGAAAGAAAAAGTGTCCTTCATGTTTATACAGTATGTTTGAAACATACTGAATCATGCTTCAGCTAGTGTGCCACTGGACTGCCTCTCTGTAAGTCCTGGGAGTCAGCTCTTCTCTCAACATCTTTTTTGACAAACTCCATACAATTCTTACCAATAATTAAAGCAGTAGATACAAAACTCTTTGCATAAAACATAACATAAGCTACACACACATATAGGACATACACTGCATGGGTATCTTACATATCTTTTTAACGCCAGATTATTTTCACTGCACCAGGTCCTACAACTATTTGGTCCTTAAAAATCATTGTGTTTATACTGAGATTGGGAAATTGGCCCATATTAAAAATAATATAAAAAATACACACTAGTGTGTGTGCTATTATTGTTATGTAGGCTACTGTAATCAAGCCCCACAGCTTGCTCAAAATGGCCTTTTCTGCTTGAATAAATGTTTCAGTTAAATCTGGTGGCTATAAATAAGAATAATTTCTGATGACATTTTATAGGCTACATAAAACAAGTTTGTATCAACGTATGTGCTCCATAATCACTGAGAGTTTATGGGAACTGTACTATTTGTTCTACCTTATCATTTTCTGTAACATGGCCTCTCTCCCCTGATTTCCCCCTCCCCCACCCCCACCCCCCCCCCACCGTCTCTCTACCACTTACTGGAACAGACGCCTGACGGGACAGAAATAGAGCAGGCGAGCTCCCCCACTGTTAAAATCACATTTGAACTCTGCAGTCATGAGACAAAGTTCAGAAATCCCGACAACCATGCACAACCGGAAGATTTGCGTGTTACCGACGCTTGACGTGTTTAAATGGCTTTTAAGTGATTTTAAAAAGAGGTACACGTTTTACTGCAAAATAAATATAAGAATGCGGGAAAAGATGTGCGTAAAATTGCGCAGCCTCCGCGCGTTAGGTCTCAGTTAGGTCTGGATGTAACCCGTTTTAAAATATAATTATTTGCTGTAAGACATTGCGCCACTACATTCACACACACACACACACACACACACACACACACACACACACACACACACACACACACACACACACACACACACACACACACACACACACTTCCAATATAAGAAGCTGCGCGAGAAAGCGACGCAGTCGTTGCATCACAGAGGACACGTAACGGTACTGCCTGACTGGAGAAGACATTTGGCACAGAGCAGAAACGGCAGGACCAGGCGCAACTGGATACTTCACGCACACAGAAGGTAAGCCATTATCATTGTTATTTGGAAACCTTTAAGTCTTAAGCCAAACGGTTTTCTGGAAAGATTTGCTGTGATTATTTAATATGTCAGAATTGCAGTGACAGCAAGGATTCCCTGGAATAATTTAATTTAGGGAATTAGTGGATACAATAGCGATATAATATACAATTACAACGTCTTTGTATTGTTGCAGAGAAAAGTCTTAATTATGAGAGACTCTTAATACAAAGTTGATTTAATAGTGGGGTACAGAAAAGGGTGTGGCTCTGTATAGAGGCCCACTCTCATGCTCCCCAGACCTTTGTACAGACATTAAGTTAAACTGTGCAGGCTATTTTGGGAGAGCTTCATTTCTGTCTTAAACAAAATTGAAATCCCTTTTCCTCAGTAGTAAAGCTAAACCGGTATTAGTTTGAGCTTATCTGTAGAAATGTATCTGTCAGTCAAGAAAAGTTACCAATTAGTTTTTCTATAGCAGCTGCCTCCATATGCTATACTGAATGGCTGCATTATTTGTAGTATGGCAGTACAGAAAATGTGACTATATAATTTCCCTGCCAATTAGTTAAAGCAAATTCCATCCGCCAATGTGACATTTAGGTGAATGTGAGGTCTTATAGAAACATGATAGAAACTTGTCTCCCTGTTTGGCTGTGCTCTTGCTCAGAATGACTGCAAGTGGTGATCACTTGTAACCAGGCAGCACACTGAACAGACCACCTCATTAGATGTACTCAGGAAAAAGAGGAATCATCATCATGCATAACATGTTTTTGCAACACAATTTCCTGCACATTGGAGGGTAATGACACCAAGGACATTATTTTTGCAATGCTGCTATCCAGCCCTACATCAGCATCTCTCTCTCTCTCTCTCTCTAGCCTGAAACAATTGTTTACTGCAGTGTTGAAACAGACGACCAAATATAGAGATGGTAAGTGGACCGCATCTTTCTCATCTTGCATTACTTACGTATAATGTGCATTGTATCATACTGCTGAGCAGATCTTGTGTCAGTGAAACGTGGATGGTTTTGTCTACCATTGAATGAGGTGTGAGCAAAGTGAGGTCATTTTTCTGCCATTATGCGAGTCCTCCCCATCAGAAAGGCAGCAGTGTTGGGTGTCAGGGCTACCTTTGGTGCCTGCACATCTAAGTTGCGAGCATCTTTTCAACGGCTTTGTTGTCCAACTTTATTGTCCGAGCTGTAAGTCAGTATCCTGTCATTCTGGCCTTACTTGAAGTGAAACACACACTTCTTCTTAATTCTACTCTGCACAGTTGGGGTCTTGGCAACCCAGTGAGGAAGGAAAAGGGGAAGAAATTTAGCTCTTAACATTTAATCCACAGTAACAATTTTTCCACATAAGATCCATCATAAGAAATGTGATTAGTTTAGTTAAAGGCCTGTTGCTAAGGGCTGATATTTGTGGACGTGTTGCTATGTGGGTAAAGCTCTCCAGCTGTCGTGAAGAGTGATGGTCGCTATAGTGTAGCAGTATATCAGAGCATGTGCAGTTGCCCCTCACCAGTGTGGATAGCATATTTTGGCTGACTGCCTCAATGCAGCAGTAATCTTAATGGCAGCAGCTGCAGTTTGAGCTTTCAAAATGCAGGCCGAGCTTTCTTATTTCCCACAGTGAAGGAACATCAAAACCACATGGCCAAAATGATAGAGCAATGATCATTTTCAAGTGTGCGTTCAGGCTTTCATTTATAAACAATGTCCCAGATCTTTATATTTGCCATGCATTCCCAGTAGAGTTTCTTTGCATACGCTGACATTTTGAGCTGCTGTATGACATACCCCTTCAAAGAGCACTTCTTTGCATGCAACCTGACTCCCTGCTGCTGCTACAAGGCCACTGTCCCACCACCACACGCATGCCCACTTTTATACAGTCCACTACTCACACCCTACAAGTACTGTATGTGTTGGTCAAGCCAGTGCACTGTTAAAAGAGATATGCAAAAGAGATATGCAGAGCAAACCCGTGACCCTGAAAAAGCTTATTGTGAGTCCTGACGCTTAGTTGGGAAGGTTCACGTCTAACTTCTTTCTCAACTTCAATAAGCTGTCTGGGTTGAGATGAGAGCATAGTAAATGTTGGAGGAACAATACTACAGCCATGCTAGTGGCTCTGTGAGCCTGTACTTCTGCACAGCAATGCATTGAGCTAAATGCTACTGCCAGCATGTAAACATGCAAACAAATGACATAGTCACAATGATAATATACTGATGTTTAGCGGAAATAATCTTCACAATCTTAATTTAGTGGATTAGCATGCTAACATTTGCTAATTAGCACTAAACACAAAGTATGACTGAGGCTGATGGGAATGGCATTCATTTAGCAGGTTTTTGGCCATAAACAAAAGTATTGGACACATTAAGGTTTTGACCTGATGATAGAACTCAGTGAAAGGTGAAAGTCATTGAAAATCTTCTTAAGGGGAACATGAATGTTGGAACTAAATTTGAAATATTGCCATTCCTAGAGAAACAATTATAGACTGCCATTGCTATTTTGGCTGGTGAGTGAAGCAAATCTACCAGCCACTTGCATATTTTACCAGCATTTGGCTGGTAAATGGTGCTAATTGTAAATCCTGCCAGCCATTATTGTTGTTGCTATGACTTTTAGACTTTCCTAAGCAGTGGCTAGTAGCCTTGACTCAATAGCCACAACCCTGCTGGCCACTGTCAACTCCAATACGACACACCCACTGTTAAGACTCATTTCCAAACATCATTACATATCCTCCTGTTACAGATACACATTAGTATGTACACTTTGTTTTTTAATCATCACAGATAATAATATCTCACTTCTAAAATCAAGTTGAAAATTTTTTTCCCCCAAGGTGTTCAGAGGCGCAATAACAGATGCTCCAGACTTTGATCCAACCACTGATGCTGAAGTCCTTTACAATGCTATGAAAGGCATTGGTGAGTGCTTCACTCCTCTATGATTTTTGGTTGCAGAGGGGAAAAGGTCATCTTTCATCTTCACCACTTGTAGGAATTAGCTCCCAGAGAATTTCACACAGCAGTAATGACAATGATGCAGTCAAAAAAAATTTTTTTCTTGTGTTCCTCAGGTAGTGATAAAGAGGCCATATTGGACCTGGTCACCTCAAGAAGCAATGCACAGAGGCAGGAAGTCATTGCAGCATACAAATGCAGCTTTGGACAGGTTGTCTTATCTCTGATTTTTGTTAAAATAGAAACAATTTTTTCAGAGATAAAAAAATACATACTGTACATGATTTAGACAGTAGTTAAAACTCTGTTATGTTTTTGTGGTTTCGACAGGATCTGATTGAGGATCTGAAGTATGAGCTGACAGGCAAATTTGAGCGTCTCATTGTCAGTCTAATGAGAACCCCAGCCTACCATGATGCCAAAGAAATCCATGATGCACTCAAAGTAAGACATTTATCTCATAGTTCTTTATAATACTTCAGTCACATCTAAAATCAAAAGCTACTTCATATTTAACATAACTTAATGCTCTTTTTCAAGGGAGTAGGAACAAACGAGAGATGCCTCATTGAAATCCTGGCATCTAGAAACAACAGACAGATTCTTGAGATGGTTGCAGCATACAAGGACGGTAAGGCCTGTTAAAAAGACTTTAAAAGACATTTTAAATGAACATATTATTTGCTTAGCATCTCTCAACATTTGCCATTAATGTCTGTGTCTCCAGCCTATGGCAGAGACATGGAGGAGGATGTAATCGCAGACACATCAGGTCACTTTAAGAAGATGCTGGTTGTTTTACTTCAGGTCAGTTCACTGAGGAGTTGATGTAATCACCAGGGAAGTATCCATTCAACCATACACTTACCGTCTTAGCCAAAGTAGCTTTAACCGCTGACAGATTGTTTTGGTGTGATGGTTCCAGGGGACCAGAGATGAGTCAGGAGTGGTGGACGCCGACCTGGTGGAGCAGGATGCACAAGTGAGAATTTGAAGACTTTATGATTAGTAGAAAAATGCAGCGTGCTTGGGCTAATTTACTTTATTTTAAAAATTGAAATTTTAATAGTCTTTTTTACCTTTGCGTGTATAATTGTCTTAAAAATATTTTAAAGTTGCATGGCAGTTGAATAGTCTCATTATAACACATTGTACCAAAAGATTATGCCCATTATTCAACACATTGTTGAAAATATAGCAACTAGACTAAGAGTCTACAGCCTACTGGATGCCAATTGTGCATTTGACTAAGACCATGCAGCCATGCTACTGTAGCCTCTCTGTAAGGCTGTTCTTCAAAACTGGGGCTGGGTGCTTTGAGCTAAATGCTAACAGAAACATGCTAACATGATGACAATGAAAATGCTAGCAGTTGTTATGTTGATCTTAGTTTAGCATGTTAACATGTTAACATTTGTTAATTAGCATAAAACCCAAAAGTGCAGGGGAATAGCATTGATTTTGCAAAGAGAAAATTTGACCTGATGATGATGCAAAATAAAAATTCAAGGGATTGTGAAAGTCAGTAAATGCATCCTCTAGGGACCATGACTGTCTGTATCCATCCAACAGTGGGTGCAATATTTTAGTTCAGACCCAGGTTGTGGGCCAATCAACCAACCAACTGACCAACATTCAAATGCCTAAAGCCTATGTTGTAGCATAGCTAAAAAACAGTCTCACCAAATTAACCAAATTAGTACCCATTTATGATATTAATTTGCAGTTTACAATTAGGTACTTGTTTCTTTCTTTTTTCTTTTACATTATCATCCGTTGCTTTCTTACCTCTGTGTAGGATCTGTATGCAGCCGGAGAAGAGCAGTGGGGGACTGACGAGGCCAAATTCATCATGATCCTGGGAAGCCGCAGTGTGACCCACCTCCGCATGGGTAAGCACAGCTCTCAGGATAACTTACACCACAGTGAGGCATCCACACATTCCCACTGTGACCACAAATATCTCAGGAGTTAATGGCACTTTAAAAGTTGTTGTCCTCTACCACTGTCTAATGCTAAGACAAGTGTCTGATGCCTTAAAACATGTGCATCACAGAGATGAGGAGAAAGAAGAAATATGGCAGAAGTGGAAGCCAATTGTAGCGTCAGTTCATAGCAAAGAGGCTGAACTAGGCACAGTGGTGCTTTAATCTAACATCAGCCTGCTAATATGCTCACGATGATAATGCCATGATGATGTTTAGAAGAAAATATTAACCAGGCTCAACTTGGAACCTTGGTATCATTATAAGAACATTAAGATAAATCAATTAGCATGAAATAAATATCATGATAAAATGTTGTCTTCTGTTTGTTTAGTTTTTGATGCATATGAGAAGATTGCAGAGTTATCCATAGAGGACAGCATAAAGAATGAGTTGTCTGGGGACTTTGAGAGGCTGATGCTGGCTGTTGGTAAGAAACACGGTAATTACACTTTTTGACATGCGGTATGTCAAGGTGTCAATTTAACACATTGTTCTCTCTCTCTCTCTCTCTCTCTCTCTCTCTCTCTCTCTCTTCTTGGTTTTTCTCATAGTCCAGTGCATAAGGAACGTCCCCATGTTCTTTGCCAAGCGCCTTTACAAGTCAATGAAGGTAAACAAAAAGTAAAGTAGCCATTTAGTCTACTCAAAACTATATGTAGATAGATATGCCTTGATAACACAGTCAGACACATTTTTCTTCTCAGTGGCAGATATTTTGATATGATATTAACATTGATAAGGACTACTTGTAGTTGCCATAGTGTTCTGACCCTGAACACTTGTCCTCTCCTTCATTTCCAGGGTCTCGGTACAGCTGACAACACCCTGATCAGGATCATGATTTCTCGCTCTGAAATAGACATGTTGGACATTCGAGAGTGTTTCCGTTTAGCATATGAGAAGTCACTTTATAACATGATCAAGGTTGGTTAAACATTAAAACTATTTTTTTAATTGAATGAAATAGCATCAGAAGATCGTACACCTATATCCTGATTCTGTGTATGTTTAAACCTCTCAGGATGACACATCAGGGGATTACAAGAGGACTCTCCTTAATTTGTGTGGAGGAGATGATGAGTAAGTTACAGTATGACTGGAAGCAACAGCAGCAACCAGATGGGGGTGGTAGAGCATCACTTTTCAGGAATGATTGTTTTCTGAAAGGAGTATAACTACGTTTATTGACATATGGGAGACGATTGGAACAGTGAAGAGACATGTGAGAATTACATGCTGAAGTTGATATCCAAATATTGTCTGAAAGTAAAGCAGCAGTGTATTTAATAATAGATCCCTGTCCCCAGAAAAGCACCCACTCTGTACCAATTGAAGTTTTGGCTTTGCTGACCGTGTTGTCTTGTGTCAAACTGATCATTGCAGTTTAGCTGGAGAGTTCTTCCCTGAAGCTGCTCAGATAGCCTACAAGATGTGGCAAACAAGTGCCATGACCAAAGTCCAGGTTTGGGCCCCATCTGCTCCCACTTTAGATGTGTCATTGCATGTTTAGCTTGGCGGTGGCATGCATCCTAATTACCTGCTGGCCCTGCAATTACCTGCTTTTTGCAGTGCAGTTTTGAGAGTTGTGCAGTTCCGCACAAACTTTCTGCCATGTCTACACAGTGAAGGCTTTGTGTAACTGTGGATAAGATCAGAATTATATTGCACTCCCAACGCCACCGTTTGCATCGCTTTGTCCTTGGAGGGAATGTCAAATACAGCTCAGCATTTTGCAACAAAAGTTTGTTTCACTAACGCTCTATAAAATGTAGATATTTTTCAGCCTACCCACCTTTTCATTGTTGGTGGTGTCATGGCTTCTAACCTCTAGAGGTTAACAAACTCTTTTCTCTTTTGCACATGTTGGAGAGTTTTGCAAGTGCTTTAAATGTACACAGCTGCTATTTATAATATTTATTTGAAAATGAATGTAACAAGTGAAACTGTCTCACTTTGCCACTCCACATTATGTGTGTATGTAATGATTGAATCTCACACTTCTAATCGTGCCATCCCACTACCTTAGCTGAGGCCAACGGTCCGCCCTGCACCCAGTTTTGACCCTGCTGCTGACGCACAAGCTCTGAGGAAAGCTATGAAGGGATTCGGTATGCAACCCTGAAAGACACATTTACACTGCTACAACTTTTACAAAACAAGTTTTACAATTGTTACTGCCTATGACTTTCTACAGGAACAGACGAAGATGCGATCATTGACATTGTTGCACAGAGAAGCAATGCCCAGAGGCAAGAGATCAGACAGGCCTTCAAATCCCTACTGGGAAGGGTGAGAAAAAATAACTTTTGAAAATCAAAATCTCAACAAAAATAACATAATCAAGCTGGAACATACGTCTTATCTCTTCATATTACATGGACCACTAGATGTTTTAAACTCAACATCTCAAATTTAACCCAATCTCATTGGTTATTTGCTTTAAGCTGTTTCCTGCACATGTAACTTAGTGTGTTTTGTCCTTAGGATCTGATGAAGGACCTGAAGTCTGAGCTGTCAAAGAACTTAGAGAGGCTGATCATTGGGCTCATGTTGACACCTGCAGAGTTTGATGCCAAAATGATGAGGAAGGCAATGGAGGTACAGTTGATCCAAGTCACCTAATGATTTTTCTGGTTGATTTATAGTACAGTAAAAAGAGAAGCTTGTGGGTGGAATTTACACCTTCATAAATACACTATTAATTAATATAGTCTGTGAAGGTTGATGTTAGGCCCAGAGAGGTATAGTTGATGCTTAGATGGCATGACATTTACACAGAATGTATTTGGAAGTTGAATAACTTTGCATTTTAGGTATTTATAACTTGACACTGACTTAATTGCTTTGTGTAGAAACCTAGCTTATCCTTTACTCTGAACATATAGGAAAATATGAATCAATATCTGTAGATTGCCTATCTAACTGTGTCAAGTGTGAATGTATATCAACAGTTTGCTGGATTTTTAAGTCTTGAATTGTCACAAACACTGAATTGTCAATCAAAACAATTCCAGGAAGATCTGTCATTAAAGTACAAATGGAGATTATAAAATGGAACAAAAATAGGTAAACATGGATTAAGTCAAGAAATATAAAGAGGCACAGTTCACACGCACACTCTTCCTTAGCAGTGTGGTGTTGTTCTTGTTTATGTGGTTATGGTTTGGATACTTTTTTTATTGCATTTCTGAATCTCCCCTGCATTTGTTTTGTTCTTAATACTCTTAATATTTTGAACAGGGGGCTGGGACAGATGAACATTCTCTGATTGAGATCCTGGTCACCAGGAGAAATGAGGAAATACTTGCCATGAATGCTGCTTATCAGAATGGTGAGTTTGATACCAAAAACAGGCATTCACATCACTTTCTTGTTCTGGAAACTTTTTAAATACAAATCTTTTACATCACAGCCTATAAAAAGTCTTTGGAGGAAGCCCTTCAATCAGACACATCGGGCCTCTTCTGCCGCGTCCTTGTTTCTCTTGTGCAGGTAATGTTCATCATCATGAGAACTCAGACTGTGTTTTGTTTCCACACCCACACACTGGTTGCTGTCAGTCTGCTGCTGACTGTAGCAAGAGAACAATTTAAGCACAACAAAATGTTCTCAGTGAACCACTGATATTTAATAGATCAAAGTTGAGCATTTAACCGTCTTTAATCTGTTCAGGGTGCAAGGGAGGAGGGCCCTGCAGATGAGGAAAGAGCTAGTGCAGATGCTCAGGTGATTTAGTGTATGAATTTCTAACATTTCACTATGCTAAAATGTGAGATTAAAGAGTGGGTTTAAATTTTTGTTCTTACTGAACTCATCAGGACCTTGCCGATGCATGCAATGCCGAATCTGATGAAATGGAGATGAAGTTCATGAGTATTCTGTGCACCAGAAGCTTCCCCCATCTTAGGAAAGGTAAAGGTCAAGACAGATAAATCCCAGTGGTCAATTACAAACCCTAAATGTGCATGTTTCTTTTAACAAAAAATATAATCAATCCAGCTCATGAAAACTGATCATACTCCATGCTCCCTACTCCTACAGTATTCCAGGAGTTTGTCAGATGCTCGAACAAGGACATTGAACAGGTTATCAGGAAGGAGATGTCTGGAGATGTTAAAAATGCCTTTTGTGCCATAGGTAATCTTTGACTTAATTTTACTTGTGTGTGTGTCACAGTGTATACTGCTGACAACTGTCACTGCTGACAACAATTCTGTGACTCCTTCTCAGCCCTTTTTTGCGCTCTCTTTTCTCTTTTCTTTACAGTTCGCAGTGTAAAAAACCAGCCTTCTTACTTTGCAGACCGTCTGTACAAAGCCATGAAGGTATTTATTGACAATAATATGGCAGGTTAATATGCAGTTGTATAATTCCAACTGCAAGTCTGCAGCACACCATAAGGGCCTTGAATGCAAGCTAGTGATAAGGTCATATTTGTTAATGAATGTAATATATTTAGGTTTTGGGTCTTTTTCTTCATACTTTCTTGGTAATGATGCTGCTGACTGCTCACAGACAGTAGCACTTACTGTAAATCAGAATAAACAGTACATAGAACATAGATACATAAGTATTTATTGATCTCTGCTGCAGGGCCTTGGTACAGACGACAGAGCGCTGATCCGCATCATGGTGTCCCGTAGCGAGGTCGACCTTTTCAACATTCGCAAAGAATTCAAGGATACACATGATGTCTCCCTCCATGAATTCATCCAGGTAGAAACTATGATCGTAAGTCGGAATCTTTGTCAACTAACACTGCTATTTGGTTCATTGTGTTCTCATCCCATCTCTGTGAGTGTGTGTTGCACATCCTTCTTCTGCTGCTTTGGTGGGGTGGGGGGATGGGGGAAGGAGGGGTACGGTAATCTATAGCTTCCTGTGGTAGACTATGGGTCTGTGGCTATTGCACAGCTGTTTAGGAATTTCCCTTGTATGCTTAACTTCCTCTAAATCCGCTGTGTGATTGGCTGACAGATGCAGAGACAGGAAGTACCCAGATGCAGTTCTATAATAATTTACAGATGAAATCTGCGTGACACCAATAAGCAAGTAGAGTGCCCTGGATTGGCTTTGTCAGAAATATTATCAGATTATGCAACATCAGGTGTTGCTATATATTGTTTATTCTAAAGTGTGTATTTAGTGGACAAAAATTACAATGTTTTTTTTTATTAGAGATGTGCGGAACCGAAAGGTTTGTGTCACTGACATCCCAGTACAGGCAGGTGCGTTTGAAAAAAAAATAATAATTGGAATAGCTTGACATTTTGTGATATTTTATGCTCATTTGCTTTCTTGCTGAGACTGAGATGAGGAGAGCCATACAAATCAGTCCAGTAAAGCTATCTACCAGCAGCTCTAAAGCTACCAGTTCCAACTTTAGAAGTGCTGGTAGGTGGATTTTGTTCATATAGAGCCAGGCTAGCAGTTAATTCTTGTTTCCAGTCTTTGTGCTAAGCTAAGCTAACTGGCTGCTGACTGTAGCTTCACATTTGCCATACAGACGTGACAGTGGTATCAAACTTTTCATTTAACTCTTTGCAAAACTTCCAATGACCATAATTCCTAAAATGAGGAGCTAGTCCTTTAACAATATTTAGTCTTAATAATTGTTAGGATTAGTAAAAAGATATAAATCTGTATATATGAGTGTCAACTGATATAAAGGGTAATTCCACTTTTAACTCCCTTGTTAATTTGAATTGATTTCATGACTTGTGGCTTGTTAGATCTGTTTGTCCCCATGACTCACATTCATTCAACATGACCAGATGTCAGCAAAGAAAAACAGTGTTCCCCATTAATTCAAGCTCCTTTTCTGTGTTCTCCATCATTGTTCAGGGGGATACCTCTGGAGACTACCGTAAAACCCTGCTGGTGCTCTGTGGAGGGGAAGATTAAACTTGTCAAATCTCTGCAGCTCCGTTCACAGACAAACAATCATGAGAAACCACGAGACTCAGCCTGATCGCACAGTGAAACTGCGGTGGTTAATTTCAGTATCTGTTGTCACTGTCCCTAAACTGCTGCCACTCCTCAGCCAAACCAAGTGACCTATGACCTCCCAGCCTTCCAAGCCAGTTCTCTGCTCTCATGTCTGATCGCCCTGTCCATCAGGATGATGTCTTTCTTTTCTTTTTTTACACAGTCATATGTAACATGAAGATGTTCATGTCCGTGTAGTAAGGTGCTTCACATGAACATCATATTGGAAATTAGCCAGTTGAATAGTGCCTTCAGATTGCAGGCCGTCCAATAATTACTGTGATTTTAAGGTATCATGTTGAATAAAATGATTAAAAATACAAAGAATTATGTTTTATCGCTCTTCTTCTTGGAAAACATTTGAATACATTTTATTGTATGAATTAGATTCATAAATTTAAATAATGCTAACTCAAACTCACTGCCCTTTATTACAGTATGTGTTCAGGGTGGGGTGCCCTGGTTTGTGTTCGGCAGGGCAGTTCAATGATTAGCTGTGTTGATACTGGCAACAGCAATGGGCTGAGCAGAATGACAACTAGAAAATTTAACATCAGGAAACCCCCTCTCTAATTCAATGTCTCTTCTGCTTAACAAACTCAAAAATAACCATATGTTGTTGTTCATAAAGGTTAACTATGTGAAATAAAGGGTGGTATTTACAGAATAATAATTCATTCTAACTGATATTTTGATAGCAGCTAAAGTTGTTAGGCCTAATTCTGAACAAATCAGGATCTTGTTAGCCCTTTCAAACACAATGTGGAAGTATAGTGTGACTTCCTTGGCTACCTGACTACTATAACTACAGTTATCTATACCCCTACACTTTCAAATGAGCAAAAAGAACAAAAAGTTGTTTAGACTCAACACATCATTAAATGTGTCTCAGTTGGACTTGTTTACTTGAAAGTGAAGTAAACTAAAAGTACAAGACAGCTGTCTCCGTTTTTGTCAATGTCTCAGTTCATTGCGTATGTGTATGAGCGCAGCTGCTGTCAGGCCATCTTTGAGTTAAAGAGGAAAGAAGAAAAAAGATATATGTGGTGAGGAAATCCCCTGCAGTATGCCAAAAAAACCAAGGCAACAAATAGAGTCTTCAGCAGTCATTCACACTCTGGTTTTAATGGCACACCCAACCTGAAATTGCTCAATTTGGTGATAATTAAGAGAGATTAAAAGATAACTTCAATAGCACATTGGTAAATGCAGTCCATGTCAAAAATACAATTTAGAATTTCCCTTTTGACAACTGGGGGAAGTTTGTACTCTGGTGCTGTTCAGAGCAGCTTGCACAGCAGGTTGATTGAAATTTATACATGTCAAAGCTGTTTTGTCCTCTAAGAGAGTTTTGGTTTGTTGCTTTGGCCTTGGACATTTTTATCTTACAGTGGCATCAGGATGTAATATTTTTGTGGCTTTGTCTGTTCATTCAGTTTTGTTGACATGCATTAATGAATGTATGCAGTACAGCGTCCATGCAGTAAGCACCTGTACAAAGATTAAATAAATGCATTCAGTTTTTTTGTTTATGTTACTGAATAAAGGCGGACCACACAGTTGAACAAACACCAGGTTGTGTTCAGGCTTTTAGCTACAGCATCAGGCCATTTTACTGGGTTATGGGAATTCCCCAAGTCTCACTGAAATTGCTTCCCCCCCATTCACCAGTTTCCTTAAAAAGTGCCTCTCTCTGACACAAGCTGAATGTGTGGGTGAGTTGTTGTTTATTTGTTTTAACATTTTAGGTGCAGTAATGGAGCATATTAGATATATAATCATTTTTGTCACATTGTTTATTCAGGGCAGGTTGAATAACTTTATATTGTCACTAAAACAAGTGATGTGGTTCTGTGATAGAACATTACAGTCAAATGTAACATAATCAAAAGATTGATTTCTGCCCTATATGCCAAAAGAAAAGCCATAAGCTATATTTGTATGGTATTTTCTATCTTAGAGGGTACTGTATTGCTTGCCTTGAAAATAAATGTAAATTTTAGCTTAAAAATAATAATGATAATGAATACATTTTATTTTTATTGACACATAAGCCTGAGAAAAATGTATTTGGCAATCTTTCACACAGTTTTTTGTTAAACTCTAGAGTTACTGTAAATTAAAAAGTGATATGAAGAGCCTGTTAGAGTTAACATTGATGCATATCTGGTGCCAGCACGCTTGTTGTTAACTTTTTTGGCATAGAGACTCAGCGAGGATGTCCCTGTTCAAGGCCTCGAGAGGACAGTGTTAGTCACTAGCCGCCTAACAAAAGGACATTTTGTATTAAGCAGCACAGAGCTAATGACTATCAGCTGCCTATTTCTGCTATAAGGAGATAGGAGACTGGACTGTCCTTGTGTCTCAGCAGGGTGGGGTGCATTCTCTGTACTTGTGACACTGTGGATTTCAATCTGATGATTAGCCCTACTCACATGTCATCTGCACACTCTTCTGTCTATGTGCAATAAAGAAAATGCTTTAAAATATTTTGGGGAAAAAGTAGTTGGGAGGAGGAAACAAAGTCTGTTACCCAGGAGGACTAAATGATGTGTGACATTGATTTTCTTTTGTTTTTGTACTGGCAGGCCTGTTTATTATTTCAGCAGCCTGAGATAGGAACATTGTGCGCCTATAAACAAGCACAAGGTGTTTGGCTTGGTGGCACGCTGTGTGAACTGAATGTTTGCTTTTTCCTGTTGCAAACTGATAACTCTTCTGGGAACACATTATCACATTATCATGGTGTTCTACATACTATATGGTCTAAAATGATATTGTCGGTCGTTTTAGTTGTATGTGGTTTTAATTGCAAGCAGGGGAATCTTCAATTGAATCTAAAGCAGTTTAAGCTGCATTGTTATTTATAAAAAGCAATTGAAAAGGAATTCATAAATGTTATTAAAGCACACACATTACAGCGTACACACATTACAGGCTGTCGACCCACTTTCTTGTATTCTCACTAATTCACTTATACTCTATCTTTACATTTTAGTGAGTACAGTAGTAGTATATCAAATCCTATTTTAAATGATTGACTGTGGAATGTAATATAAGCTATTTTAATTTAATTATATAAGCTATTTCTCTATCACAGGAGCTTTAACATTAGCTGTACCTCAGTATTAGTACTTTTTTGCCCTACAGAAAGAGAAAAATGAGGGCGTCAGATTAGTTTAGATTTGTTTATCATAAATCATGTCATGTTTAGTATAACATAATTTGCAAACTGGGTGTTACCTGTCAACACAGCATTCTTCCCAATAAGACCTTCAAGGCTGATGCTTTGAAATCATTATAGAAGGTGTTTGTCCTAATTGTCTTTGTTGACACGTAGCAGTATGTTTTTATTTGTGATTCACATAAGACTTTTAGGTAGTTAAATAAATCAATTTTACCCATTAGATAGCTTTAAAAACATGAACTACTGAGTTAGGATTACTAAGTACCCTAGTATGGATTAGTTTAATTGTGTGCAGTCATTAGATTAATTGCATCAGAAATAGTTTGTGCTTCCAGTTAACTGAGAATAATGATCTTCGTAAATATGACCGCAGATTACCTGTTTGTTCATTCCCACAAGATGTCACTGTTGCTCTAAATCATTCATGTTTGGCCAGTCAGGAGCCTGAAACTAAGTTCTGACAACTGTGGCACAGGGCTCCTCAACAAACCTGTCCTAATCTAAGACTAACTTTTGACTGACCAAAAATATTACATTTGATTTACCAATTATTTCTTGTTAAACTATAGTGTGGACTTAAAAATCTAAGTGTAACATGAAGGGCCTGCTAGTTCAGAGGAAATGCGTGATGCAATCACAGAAACCCCCAGCCCCTTCTCTAAATTTATCAATGAAGAAAAAAGTTATTCTGTGAAAATGGTCGGGTTTGTCCCTGCGCTGTGGGGGTGTAGGGGTGAGTTTCCAGAGGTAAAAAGAAGAATAAGAAGTTGTTTTATTAAAATCATTACGACTCAAGAGAAACATCAGGTTTGTTTTTATTCTTGCTATATATATGAATAGTCATTTACATATTTATATGTAATTATTATTATTTATATTATACATAAGTCCATCATGTGTTATTATAGTAAAATCACTACTGTGAAATATGATTGTGTGAAGAATTTTGCTCCAGTGTTTACATTACGGTCAGTGGTTCCTGTTGGTGCCCCGCTGACAGAGAACTGTGCCCTGATTGGTCCGTCAGGCTGTCAATCAACCGCTGTTTACATCAAACGAGGTGGAAATTCCCGGGTTACAGCATAGACCAGTAGACCACTTCCGCAATAGATGTCTGGGCAGAGAGACGAGGCCACTGCGAGCTGAAAGGTATCCAGACAAAAGGCACTTCTTTGTTCTTTTGTTTGTCATTAAACTCCGCTTTCCGACTGACTTAGTGCATCGATAAAAGTATCTGTAGTGGGTAAAAAAAGAAGAGCTAGCGGCTTCCTGTCCCGCACTGTCATCTAGTGTTAGCTAGCCGAGAGCTAACGAGGATGTTGCTAGCGATTTGCATGACAACAGCGAAAACTAATATTAGCCTTCTTCAGCCAATCAAGGTAGCTATCATTTGCTAGATTGTGCTGTATTTCACTCTCGTCCATTGTGTATGTTTGTTAGCGGAGTTAACGTAACATTTAGTATTTTTTTCTCTGCTTTTGTCCTTATTACTCTCGGAAATGACGGTTGTAGTAGTCATATTTAGCTATTACAAACACTAGCACATTCTTGCTATATGTTTCACACTGGCAGGGTTAGATCTAACGTTACGGGTGTATTGTTGCTGCTTTTGTCCTCTCTGCTGTCGGTTGGTCTTTTATTGCTTCACCAGGCTTCCCCGATACTTCACTCCTGCTAAAACGTTAAATTATAAACTGACAGAAGGGCATCAAAGGTTGTTTTTCCCCCCTAGCTGGGTAACTAACGTTAACATTAGCTACGTTACACACAGCAGCATATCTCAGCGGGTGGCATTTATTTAATCTGCAATCAAAAGTAAAGGGAACACAATTTGTTATATTTCTGATTGGTTGTAATATTGCTACACCATAAAGTCTCGTTTAAGGGTATTTTTTTATTGTAACGTTAGGACTATGAGAACCAAGAGGTAACGCTGTTTTCTCTCATACTGTAACGTTACAGCTAATGTTTCTGTTCAACTGTTTCCTTCATCTGCATAAACTTATTACAAAGGGTGGAGGACCACAAGTCCTCAGTCCTCGTATGTTTAAAGGTGTTACTATCATCACGTTTTTCACTTTTGTCAGTTACCCCTGCATTTGAAAATAATCTGTTATCTTCTGCGGAGTAGTTTCTGGCGCTTTGTTTTTAATTAAGCTGAAAATAACAAGTTGATCTCTTCTCTCCACAGTTCAGAGGACCATGTCTAGGAAGTGAGCGGCGGCAATGGAAGGGAAAGGCCCGTATCGCATCTATGATCCAGGTGGGAGTGAGGTCAGGGCCAGGGAGGAGGCCGGAGGGGGAAGCAGCTATCGACAGCTACTGGAGGAGAACAGCATACTGCGGGAGCGAATGAAGGGACTTAAGAGTTTAGGTAGGTTCCTAAAGCCAGTATGGTTACATCAAAGCTGTGGATGGAGGGCTGCTCGGGGCGCTGTACATGGCAGCCCCCTCGCTCTGACATCTTTTTATTAAATGCATGTTGCTTGCTTTTTTTATGTTGAAAACAACATTGGCATATAGCCTACTGTAGTGTTTAATTTCACATGTAACATTCTCTCTTGGAGCAAATAATCTCTCACACAATGTAACACTGTCCATCAATAAAAGAGGGGAAAAGTACTTTGATGAGGTGGGGGGAGAATTTGCATCAGCTGTGTACTTGGCCATCAAGTGGTATTTCAGACTGGACATGCTGCGATGATATCTCAGTTTACAACGACAAAACTCAGATCACTTTGGTCTTGTCAGTGGAACCATTTGGCAACTTTTTAAAAATAAACTTTCCATTCAGAATCTTATCGGCGTCCATTTTGGCGTAACGTTACTACTCTTTGGTGTGATGTGCTTGTTTTGTTTCCGGTCTAGCTAGATCCGGTGTGGCGTTTGTAGTTTTTGTTTTTGTTACAACAGCATGTGAAAAAACCTACAAAGTTTGCTAGACCAAAAAGAACGTTAATCTTGCAATAAAAAAAATTTACGGCGTTAATAACACGTTTAACTGACAGTAGATGGATGGATAGATATAGAGAGAGATGATTTTGTAACTTAAGTATATAACAGAAACTTGTCCAGCTTGCATTATGTCGCAGAACTAAATTAATTGTTTTGATTTTAACTTGATGCACCCAGAAAGATGCCTTCCATAACAGATTACGTGGCTGAGTTGCCAGTCAAAATATGCAAATGCAGGTGGGAAAATGTAGTTCAACCTGATGATCTTGATTGGTAGTATGTTGAAAAACTTGCATGCAAGGTATGCCTATTGTGACTCACCAAAGGAGTGCTACTGCATGCAATTTCTCACTATACTTCTATCATATCACATTTGACAACTGCTCATGCTGATAGATCTGATGCTGATTGTGTTTGTTGAAAGGATTAAGTTTGATCAAGTGAAATTCAAATTAAGTGCTGCTGGACAGAAACAAGATCTTTCAAACTTTCAGGGGATTTGTTGGAAGAGTCTCAATCAGAGGCATCAAGGCTTCGGCAGCGAGTGGAGGAACTTGTGAGAGACAATGAGGCCCTGAAGTCCTCCAGCTTTGCCGCTAGTCTGTGTATGGGAGGGCACATTCATGCTGAAACACAAAGTAGGTCACACATAATCAATTGTAATTGTGAATCAAACTTGTAGACATATTTTCATATTTGTGGATTACTCTGGACAGTGTTGCAATCAAACGGCATGCTGTTGTACTTTACTGAAACTTACATTAACCTTGGTTTTGGTGTGACTTATTTCAGGTAGACCCTGTTTACACCCCACTCCAGAGCAGAAGGAGGAGCAAACAAGCTGTTTAGGGAAGACCCTTCAACCTGAGAAGCCCAATGTAAGTCATTTGTACTGCGAGTGAGAGCTTTTGGTACAGGCAGGAACAACTTTCATTATTACAGAATTGTAAATAATAGCTGCAGACATTATAAGAGACTATGACTCCTGGCAGCTTTCAACTGGAAGATGTTTACTTTTATTCTTACAAGTTCATCGATGCCATTATAGTCGCTGTGAGTACGATGATGCGACTTTTTGGTCTCGACAGGAGGCGTCAGCAGAGTTTGAGGTCGTGAATGTAGATGGGAAGACTTCAGAAGCCTTGACTGTACGTACCAGTCTTTTTGTGACACAAATGAATAATATTCTAACTTACACAGTAACTTAATTTTTTTTTTTGTAGTTCCAAATCTTTAATTTGACAAAACTTTCTGATATGTTATGTTGAGATATCGCAATCCTCTTGATGCTGACCCTCAAAAGTATTTTTGCGCCATTTAGGATAAGATCAAAGTTTTATAGCCATTTTCTTAATATTAGGAACATATCCTTGGGGTGGTGACTCACAAACAAACTCAATACTGGTAGCTCCAGCCTGAGTCAGCCAAGGGAAAGTCCGACATTATTACTGACTAGAATTACACTGCTGATTCATTCACACACTACATCCTAGAGGATGTGTTAATAGGACACTATGCTGGCATATTTGAAGCACACGTTGCCAAAACTAATTTTATTGGCTAGCGTGTCATATTGTAAAATTCTATAGCTTTACTTCGACATACTATCACACCTGAAAAAGAATATCTTTGGTCAAAGTGTTACCACAGGCAACCATATTCTGTGTGATCTAAATTTAGATCCAACTGGATAAACTGGTTTGACTTTAGATAAATCAGCTGCTGCACTTTATGAAATAGTAGTATGATGACTCTTACAGCATTTTCATTCTTGTGCTGGTTGAAATACTCCTGTTTGCTTGAGAGGGAGGACTGACTGACTGGTTACCTGTGTGGTTATCTCCAGGCTGGTTCGGTGGCAGCCATAATCCCTGTCCTGCCTCAGGAGAACATCGAGCTAGCCAGCCAGCTGAAGAGACTAGAGAGCTCCTTCAGTATATTCGCAGAGGAGTCCAATCCGAACCAGCTGTTGGCACACCTCGGTCGCATGGCTGTGGAGTTTCACCATCTTTCCTCTAAAGTCCAAAAGAATGAGCAGCGGACTTCCCTCCTACAGGTACACAACGATACATGACTGTATGACATAAAAAAATGCATACTAAAGCAACCATCACGCTGCTTAGAGTTAATCTAGTTCCAACATGGCTGTATAGGCACTTAAAAGTTTTTTTTTAATTAGCATTATACGTTGGAAAACGTGTATACAGAATGATTTATCATGTTTAATTGAATTTCATAAAACATAATGTAGTAACTGTAAACTATTGAATATACTACATAAAATACTGCACATTAACTTTAATGACAATTCAGCTTATTAGATATGATTATATGATCAGTTTGGGCCTCATCTTATAGTAAAATGTACTTAATCTCTGCAAACTGTAAAAGATGTGAGCTGTGTTTCAGGAAAGCCTTTTGGTGGTAGATTTTATTTGTCAATAGAGGACAGAATTATTTGTTTTTTAATGTAATGACAAACATTGTTCTATTATTTTCTGACAAATGTTATTTTCCCACTGCAAACTTAATTTTGGTGTCTTACAGTCCGTGTGGGCTTGGCCTTTGCATAATCGACTAAAACTACTACTGGCATACAACCCAAGCTTTCTTTATTTGAACAACTTGTTTTAACTTAATTGCTATAGCACGTTTCTAAACAATGTTACAAAGGGCTTTACAATATAAGCAGAGTAACAGTTTAATGTGGAAAACAAGAGGAGATTGTGGATTTGTAGGCAGTACTAGTGAAAGTGCATCACCACTTGGAGCTTCTGAAACATATTGCGTCCTAATTTAAATGTATAAAAGTAAAGCAGTATTTGCAGGGGGTTTGGTCTATATAGAAAAGTCATGGTTTTCAATATGTGGACTGAAATATAGGACCATATGTTTGAAAAACAAGAGTATCTTGTGCCTTAGAGGTGTGAGGCATTTCCTCACGAATCTGCTCATACACAAGTACAGTATCCAACATAATTTTACTTGAGTAACTTTTGCATTGTGTTAAAGGTAATTGATTCTGTATGGGCATACAAATGTAAAAGATAAATCAATTTTTTGGTTTTGTAGACTCTATGTGAGCAACTCAGACAGGAGAACAACGAGCTTCGAAAGAAAATGGAAGAGGATCATCAGATCAGGAATCGAGATTTGGAACAGCTGAGGTATGTTTCCTTCTCTTTTTAAATTTGACTGGGCTTTGTTGCTTCTGCTGGAGTAGAAACGGTATTGTTAGTAAGGTCAAAGAGAAAACATTGTGAGACCTGCAGATCTTTTTTTTTTTTTTTTTTTTAACTGCGACGATTTAGTTTCTTATGACCTTTTTGAATGCAACGTTAATCAACCTGCCATTAATGTTTTGGATGACACAACCCTACACAACTTTTACTTTGTCCTGGATGTTGACCAGCGACAATACTTTCACTTTTGATGGAGTCATTTTGCCCAGTGGGTATTGTAGGTTCTTCCCAAATGTGTGTGAAAACTTCAACAAACTCTGGGAAGGGACATTGCTCACAAACACTATCATTTTCATTTTCTTGCCAATTCAGGCAGGAGAATCAGAAACTTAAGGAGCTGGTCACGGGAGCCGCAGCAGCAGCAGCATCGTCTGCAGCTCCTTCTGACACCGACGCTCCAGAGGCCAAAGAGGAGCCTGTGAAGGAGGAATCGGCCGCTGTAAGACCCAAGATGGAGGCCACCACACCGCAGAAGGTAGTTTAAATTCAGTTACATGGTAAATCATTTTTTATGTACAGACACACTTTGCCTCCATATAATACATCTGTGACATTTACATAACAAATGCATTTTTATTTAGAACTTTATTCTCTTTTTAGCAATGCAAGGTTCTTCTGAATGAACTTATTTAAAAGTCCTCCGCTCATTAACTCCTACCATGTGGGATTAGAGTAACAGAGGAATGTTGTGGATTAAGAAATGTCTTGTGTACCCCCAGAGTGGAAAAGCTGCAGAGAAAACCCCAACTAAACCTTGTGATGTAGAGGTGTATGAAAAGAAAATCAAGCTTTTGGAGAAGCAGAGAAAGGATGTGAGTCTTTTTTGCTCTTACTGCTCATCCTCTTTTGCCATAAAGGAAAGTCCGTGTGCATTTAGTTTCCTATATGTTCAGTGTCATATTTTTTTTTTTTTCTCACTTTCTGTCGTTGCATACAGGTACTGGAGGTGAACAAGCAGTGGGACATTCAGTGGAACTCCATGAAGTCACAGTTTGAACAGAAGGTACAGTAATGACTTTACAACTGTTGTGAAGGATGTGGGAAGACATTACTGTGTCCTCGACTGATATAGAGCTGCTGAAGGAGAACTAATATGTAAATGTTTTTCAGAAGAATTTGGAGAAAATTAAGTGTTTGTCATTTCAAAATCCTCACCTCAAACAATAGTTTATTTTTGTGAAATCACATCATTTTAATTGTTTAATTTTTAGGACCTCTTCAGCATGCCACAGTTGTTGTTGGATTCAAAGCAAATATATTCAAAGCACTTATAAACTGTACAGAATTTTTTCTACATGTACGCTACAAAATGTACATGTACAGTATTTATTCTGCATTTTCCATGAAACTGTCCTGACACAATATAAATAATGTATGTCTTTAGAAAGACCGTTACTTATCTGTTGCCATAGGTTGAAAATAGGGTTGCAACATGTTGCGGTGTACTGTACGGTATTTTATTATCAGTTACATTGATCCTGAAGAAATGAAAACGGGGCTTTGTGACTTTTTTTTTTTTCTTCAATACCTGTAGATAAGCAAATGTACATGATATGATGGCCATCCATTTTCTTACCACGGTATACTGTGAAACGGGTGTACCATTGCAACCCTAGTTAAAAATGAACTCTAACACATTTTGCATTATGCCAGTGGAATTAAAAAAAATAATCTTTCAAAAATAATAATTTTTCCTTTTTAAGTGAAATGACAGATGGCAGGGATTTTGTAATTTGGGAATATCTTCAAAGAACAGAGGATTCTGATGTTAGTGTGCAACAGTTGGCAGTAAAGCAGCTGCGTGTGTGTTTTCTATATGCTTGTCCAGTGGAAAGGTGCAATCTTGCAATAGCTCGCTATCTGAGTATACTTACCACAAGGCTGTCACACCTCAGTAAGAATTCCCCTCACCTCTCTGGTACCCGCTGACTTCCTCCTGTGGTGCAGTCAGAGGGCAGCAGAGACACACGTACACACTCTCACACACCTCTGCGTGTGCACACCCGCAATCATGAACAGACCTACATTCACACTTTGAGACAGGGACACCATGCAGCCTTGGGTTTAGACCACAGAACCCTAGATATATCAATTTGCGTCATTAGGTTTGTTCATATTTTATACAAAAACAGAACTGCGTGTGTTTGCAAATGTGTCCTTGTTGCTGTGGTTTAGTTTATAATTTCACAACACTCATATCTAAGGCCGTATCCTAACACATGCAACAGCTGATGTTTGTCTTAACCAGAGACTTGTTATTATCACTGAATCATTTTTTTTAATCCATTTTTCTTTTTTTCTTTTTTTTTTTTTTTTTTATGGTTTGTTTATGAAAATTGTCTCACAGTGGGATTAGTGAATGCTGTCCTATAACTCAATGGTACATTGTCCCTCAGATCACAGACCTAAGACAACGGCTGGCTGAGTCCCAGAAAACTGTGCTTGAACTGGAGGCAGAGCGAGAGCAGAGGCAGCGCGACTACGACAAGAAGCTGCTGCTGGCCAAGTCCAAGATTGAAAATGTACAGGTGAGAGTGCAAGGGACACAAAGCTCAGGTGAAATTGGTCTAAAATTTTAAAGGTGACATATTACACAGCATTTTCAGGTTCATACTCATTTTGTGTTTGTACTAGAACATGTTTATATGCTTTGATGTTCAAAAATCTTTTTTCTCATACTGCCCATGGCTAGTGCTCCTGTATTCACCCCTGTGAAAAAGCAGTCTGCTCTGATTGGTCAGTGGGTTTACACATCTGAGTTTCCTGGAATCTCCACTGTCTTTGCACTTGTTGCAGTTGGAGACTGACTGCAGCAGAGTATATAGCAGGACTTTGTACTGCAAGGACAAAATACTAAATAATCGGACATGTACTAGCAGAAATGTGACCCAAAATTGGGGAGAAATGACCAACATTGGCCACAAAGATTACAGCTATCTGCCGTAAATTTTTTCGCAGTAGGCTAATGTTAGTTTGTAATGGCAATGTTTGAGCTGCACTTCCTACCATCAAAAACAATAAGGGTTCTGAACCAAATACTACCCAACCAGACATGTTTAAAAAGTAACGTAACATTGGTAGCCAAGGTTACAGGTTTCCCTGTCATTAGCACACAGCTACTATAGTTAGCAGCAGTAATAGAATATAGCAGCACTTTCTACAGTAAAAGGCTTCTGAACCAAATACTACATAATGAAAAATGTTTCCAGAGTAATGTGACCCGAAATTGGGGACAATTTAACATTGACAGCCAAGATAACATCTTTTACTGCTCTTAGCATGTAGCTACATGCAACAATGTTAACACCGCACTAGCTTAAAAAAAATTAACACTCCAGTAGTTTGTGCCTGGAGCAGATGACCAATCATAGAAGGCCAGGTATTGGCCACGTTTGTGAAATCTGACATCATACCATTATAGATATGACCGAAAATACGGAAAGCACAATAGGTTGCTTTTAAATCCCAGGACACAGAATCATGGGGGGGAAAAAGACAGCTTCAGGATACTTTTAATGACAGGCGTTTTCAATGTTTTGGGTGTGTATACATCAGGGGGAGAAGGAGTGCCTCAACTCTGAGACCACTGAGCTGAAGCAGAAGATTCGCTACCTGCAAGATCAGCTGTTGCCCCTCAGCAAACAGAGGGAGTACCAGGAGAAGGAGATCCAACGCCTCAACAGAGTGAGCTCTCTCTCTCTCTCTCGCTCCCCCCCCCCCCTTCCACCAATACATTTCCTTCTGTGTAACACTTCTTTTTTTTTTTTTTTTTTTTTTCTTTTCTTACTTCAGGCTTTAGAGGAAGCCTTAAACCTGCACACCCCTTCATCTTCCCAACAACCACCTGGTCAGGGTAACTTTGCCGATGCAGCCAATAACTTGAAGAAACAGGAACTGCTCACTCAAATTGCTGTACTAAAGGAACAGGTCAGACAAGCAACAACACATAATCACATTCTTTTTCAACTATACAAATATTCCCTCAACTGATTTTTTTTATTGTTTTGTACTTCAGGTAAAGATCTTTGAAGAGGACTTCAGAAAAGAGAGGAGTGACAGGGAGCGAATGAATGAGGAAAAAGAGGACTTGAGGCGGCAAGTTGAGAGACTCCAGGGTCAGATTACTAATTTGACCAATCAGGTAAACTGTTTACAGCATACTCTCCTGTACATGTGGCATGATTTAGATTGTGGTTCTTGCATTCAATTACAAATATAGTTGAAGTACTGTCTAATTTTTTTTTTGTTTTTTTTTGTTATTGTCTGTTTTGTTATTCAGCTTCATCAGGCACAGAACGAGTGTCAGAGAGAACGTACGGAAAGATGTAAACTGGAGAGACTGCAGATGCAGCCTCACAAACAGGTACTGGCTGAAGCTCAGGTCTGAGCCTGGTAGTGTTGCAGACAAATCTTAAATGAAATGGTGCCGTCAGCCTGCATAGTGATATGGCCATTTTGGCCATGCTTTCAAGTAATTAATTAGGGCCAAGGCATTCACTGAAAGTTGCTCTACAAGTCTTCGGGATGCATCTGGCAGTAGAAGTTATTGTAAATCTTGCAGACTAGTGCCCCCTAGTGATAGAATGCAGTCATATAGATATTGACTGTAATGAGTTCACACTGAACAAATAATACTCCAGCACCAAAGCCTCACTCCGGCTAGGTTGTTTTTCAGTGCATTCAGGATCAGCAGGTGGAACAGTCCCATACCTCCAGTGGGAGGCAGCTGCAGTAGCGTTGAAGGTTAGAAGTGGCCCATGCCATGACAGGGCCACTGCGCTCGCTGAGAGTAGCAGCCGTGCACTGATTGGGGATCACGTTTGTACTTGTGATCCCTCGTAGGGGCAGCAGCAGGAAAGACGTACATCAGACCCCACGTCAGGCTCAGTGAACGGCCCGCTGAGCCCTCCATACTGTGGTCCCTTTGTGCAGGTGGGACCGCAGGGCCTTGAGGGCTGGCCCATACACTTCCCTCCCCGGATGCCCAATGCAGCAGGCGCCACAGCCGCAGCCGCCGCAGCACCACCCCCTGTACGAGACTTCCAGCCTGTTACCCCGGTAAGGGTCCTCTAAGGCCCCTCTGTCTCTGTCTCTGGAGTGACTCTGGTTTACTGAGGAAACAAGGCTACTTTCTCTCTTACCTCTACTCCCCTTAATAAGCAGTTGTAATTAGGTCTACCTGTAGCTCAACCTAGCCACGCTTAAATTCAATACCCATTGTTAGGTTAAGGCAAAGACTTTGAGGGCTGCTGGTTGTGATAAATGGGCGTATTTAGTGATTTCAACTAATGTGGTGCTTTCTCTTTGGTCAGGGTTTTCCTTGGCAGTCATCATTCCCGCAGCCAAGAGGGGCCAGAGCAGTAGGAGAGAGTTCAAGACCACCACCAGAGAATGCAGGTATGGTACAGCCAGCAAAGTACAACATTTTGTTCTTAATATTTGTTATAAATTACATTTTTGTAATGTTTCATTGCTAAAAAATAATGGGGGGTGTTACTCTGTATTCTTCCTTATTGTAAAAAGACCAGAACCAACTGTGTGTGTTTGTAGTAGTCCATCCCCCTGTACTTTGAGTTCCCTGTCTGTGGCTACAAATTCAAATTTCTAGTAATGCTGTCAGGTAAATGCGTTAATGCAAACCCATTTTAACGGCGTCACTGTTGCAATGCCACACCGGATCTAGCTAGACCGGAAACAACAGGCACGCCACACACACTTGTTTGGGCTTGCGAGCCGGCCGAAGAGTAGTAACGTTACCTTATGAGTGGATGGAGAGTGTGAGAAGCCTAAATGGATGCCAATATGATTCTGAATGGAAAGTTTACTTCTGAAAAGTTGCCAAATGGTTCCATTGACAAGACCAAAGTGATCTGTGGGTTTTGTCGTTGTGAACTGAGCTATCATCGCAGCATGTCCGGTCTGAAATACCACTTGATGGCCAAGCACACAGCTGATGCAAATTCTCAAAATACTTTTCTCACCCTTTTATTTATGGACAGTGTTACATTGTGTGAGATTATTTTCTCAAAGTGACAATGTTACGTGTGAAATTTAACACTACAGTAGGTTATATGCCAATGTTGAAGTCATTTGTTTAAAAAAAAAAAAAAAAAAACATTTGCATAAAGCAAGCCGATCCACTTGTCAATGTTAAGAGCATTAAAATGAGAAAAAAAATAATGGGACAAAAAGAAACCCAGGGACATTAAGAATGGATCAAAATGTGATTAATTGCGAGTTAACTATGACATTAATTCAATTAATTGTGTTTTAAATGTTAATTTGTTTTAATTTGAAAAATATAGAATATTGCCATCATTATCCTTCTATCTTGCAAATCCTCATCAACTCATGAGATTACACCACAAAATGTATTCATTTCACATGAGAAGTGTGTCGCAGCAAAGTGCAGTCTCGTTCCTTGTGTGTCTGCAGATCAGTCGGCGGCGGCGGCGGCGGCAGCAGCAGCAGCAGCAGGATTTGGAAAAAGGGACAGACAGAATATTGACCCTGGAAAGCACTAACTCATCACCGTACCCACCAAATGGAGTCTGAGTAGTAGCATGAAATCAGTTTGTTTTTGAGTTGACAAGGTGTGATTTGATCTATAATTTTCCTACTGAACTGTAGATATCCTATTGTAATGTTGTTTATACTTGCGTTTTATAAGGCTATTTGTGAAACACTTCGCTATTCTGAATATATGTACATGAAATATTATTTAGATTTTTTTAACAGGAACTGAAGTCATTTGTTAAATAGGTTGGAATAATTAACATTAATTTTTTTTTTTCAGGAACTAGACCTATGTGCTTGTATCTCTGCAAGTGTGTCACAACTTGACATAGTTTGTTACTTGTAGGGTTACAGGAAGCCATTCCCCAATATGACTAAGACAACATATACTCATTCCAACAATGAATGAACAAATAGGTACATTGAATCATAGAATTTACAATGTGAATGTTGATTGATTTATGAAGATTGCTTCCGTAACATCGATGTTATAGAAATGTCCCATACGTGTAACTGTTTAAAAGTGGTTGTTGAAAAACAAATTTTGGGAAATGAATTTTGATGGTTTCATACCAAAAACATGATTGTGATTGATAATTTATTTATAACCTGCTGTTTTGATAGTTGCATTGACTAAGTGTAAATCATTGTCTTTAGTAATGCTGTTCTTTCTATGTTGTTAGTGTAATCCCAATATATTGGAGCTATTGACATTGTATGTTTGTATCAGACACAATACACAATGCACAGTACATACACAACCTTTTTTTTTATTTTTTTTTTCCCCATGCTGATGGACCTAATCTCATTAAACACAACACTTCTACTTGACCACAATGGATTTGATGATTTGACCACTCATTCATACTCATCTTACTGCATCCTGTACTATAGCCCACAGTTTAGCCCCAAAGTATCCAGAAGTTACAGCACCAAAACCTTTAGGCAGCAGCAATGAGGGTCTTCCTCTTCATACATTCCATGTTTACATATTGAGTTGGAATCAGCGCAATAGTACACCTAGTACTGCTCAAGCAACAGCAAGGGGAAGATTTTAATTGGTATTTGGAGGCCCTGGATCTGGTGTTGCAGTGGTACGGTTGCTCCTCAGAGGTAAACCTCTGCCAGGATATCTGGCGTTACGCTATGTGCCACTTCCACAACCAGCAATCCAGGCCATGCTGACTGTTCTGTATACTGATGTAACATTAAGTCAAGAGCCCTGATAACAGATATAGAATCCACACCTCAAGTTGTTGCCATTTTAAAAAGGAAGATTAAATCTCAAATCAAGCCATTGTTTTAACTGAATACCCATTAAATTTCCTTTAGTGTATGTCAGGTAGTCAGATGAAGGGCTTCAAAATGTGTGCAGATAAATTAGAAAAGGCTCCAGTTTATCAAACATGTTACAGGGAAGAAATTCCTGATGGGTGAGAGCTGAAACTAGACGAATTGCACTTTGAAAGGTATGCTGTAATAACTGGCAGTTGTATTTTCTTTGTAGCCCTTTCTTTTTTTGCTGTAGGCAAAAGCACATGTGAGACTTTTTGTATTGACTGGCTTAATAAATCTAAATGTCAAAAAGCATCTTATCCTGCTTATTCATGTTCAGTTTTTTCCCATTTTTATTGCGCAATAGATATGTCACGCCACAAATTTGCTACGTCATGTTAATTTTTCCATGACGTGACACCCAGATTATATCAGTTTAAAAAAACAAAGTCAGGTCATCAGTGTGTTCTCTATGATTTATTAGAAGTACATAACATTTAGACTGTAATGACTAACAGGTCCTGGGATGAGAAAATGACATGATGCTGTGGGATTTCAGGGTAGCTCGAATGCACTAAAGAGCTGGCCTGAACCCCAGACTCAGAAGAGGCACCACAGACTTCCTGTTTTCAAGCCTCCTCTTCATTCGACATGCCATCTTCGTTTATCAGAATCTGTTAACATTTACTACTTAACATTCTACACTAGCTCTACTTATCCTGTGTATATCATTACAGGTAATGTTGAATCAGAGCTCTAATTAAACACCTCCTGTGTGTATAGTTGGAGCAGGTATTTGCGAATGTCAGCTTGGACCTCAGAAATGTTGACACTTGGATGCCATCTCATTGCTGGCTTTCCATCTGGTCCCACCAGAAACTTTTCAAAGTTCCACTTGATGTCGCTGAGCTTCACAGGCTCCCAGAACATTCTGCTGGGGTTACCCAAGATGTCTCCAACTGGAGGGCAGGAGTTCTGCATGGCATAAAGCACAAGATTATAATAAAAGAGCAGCAAAGTCTGTGCGCTGTCAAGTGACCAACCACCTTACAGAGCTGTATGGGCCCAGAAATGAGTTGGATTTACAAATTACATCTATTTTGTTAAGTCAATTGATAATGTTCATGATGCTATAATAACATGACAAAGACCTATTCATATCTGTTAATAGCTAGTAGTAATGAGATGTTTGTCTGAAGAGTTTGTGCATAGCTGTACTCCATAGCATCAGCAGTGGTGGAAGAAGTATTCAGATCTTTTACTTCAGTAAAAATAGTAAAACCAAAGTGTAAAAATACTCTCTTACAAATCCTGCAGTCAAAATTATAAACAAGAAAAAGTACAGTACAAAAGTATTACCACCAAAATATAGTAAAAGTGTCAAAAGTAAAAGTACACATTATGCAGAACGAATCAATTCAAAACAATATATTACTGGATTATAATTAGTGATGCATTTACGTGTATACATTGCTAATGTTGAAGCTGGTAAAGGCAAGACTCATTTCAACTACTTTATATACTGACAGGTAGCTTAAAAATATTACATTATATTGTATTAAGTGTATTTATATTTTGACTATGTAAAGTAACTAATGTTAAACATGTAGTGGAGTACAAGTACAACACTGGCCTTCAAAATGGAGTAAAAGTATGAAATAGCATAAAAAGGTAAAGTACAAGTAGCTCATAATTGCACTATAGTACAGTACTTGAGTAAATGTACATTCCACCTCTACGCATTCATATACACAAATATATGTCGATATAAACTAGTTTAACACACACACACACACACACACACACAATAACGTACCTTAAGAAAAGTGAAAACCTCTTGCTCGTCTTTTCCATTTACATCACCCTTCTCGAACAGCAGGAAGTTGGGAACAAATCCATTGCCCGGTCTAACATGCCTGGAATCCAGAAAGAGGGCAGCTTATCAGTAGATGTGCCTCTGAGCACTTTGTGGCTTGGCAGCAGCCCTAGATTCACTAGAAGCTGATAAAACTGCACACAAGTCTGTTGCCATGGCTTTGCTATGGATAGAAGATGACTGATGTAACCTGAGACATACATCCTAAGCGTGTTAGAGAGGCCTCGAACAGAAACTGATCTTATTGCCAAAGAAGGTTTTACCTGATGAAGCTTTGCTGATTGACAGAGGATTTCCGAATATTGCAAATTCCTCTCTACATCCAGCTTTGAAGGTTTTATGTTACAGAACATTACAATATATATACTGTCTTGTGAAAAGCTTGCGATTGAAATTTAGGAGATTCTCATGTTTTCACATTTTTTACTTCTACAGGCTAAAAAACATTCCAACATTCTTTCATTCATTTGCATTTAAAGAGAAACATTTCTCACTTTAAACCTGGCAGAATTTCATGGTTTGTCCCTGGTTCCTGTTTCCCAAATTGGTTGCAAGGGAAGCCAAGAACGGTGAGTCCAAGAGGTTTCAGCTCCTCGTGTAGTGCATTCAGTTCTGATAATAGAAAGTTTAATATATTCAGGTAGGAAAGCTTGTTTTTTTATACTGCAAAACAAAATAATTATGCCAGTCGAGCTGTTTCTTACCCACATACTGGAAGGTGTATCCTCAGTATGTGGCCACGTTGATGAAGAGGACACTCTTGCCCACGTAGTCACTGAAATTCACAGTGCGACTCTGGTTTAGAGTCTTTGCCTGGTATTTGTAAATGGTGCCATGTGTGGATTCACACCGCTGGAAGTGCATACACAGGTCAAAGCAGGTTATGTATTTGTTTCAACAGATAACACAATCATCCATCAGTATTTCTTTAGTGTAGAAGGTTTGCTTATGAAAAATGCTTTCTGTATGTAAGCATTTCTTACATATTATGGACTGGATATTTTACTTAGTTTATTATTCTCTACAACGCCCATTTTCTAGCCAATAGTAGGCCTTGACCTCTCTCACTTCATACAAATGTTTGATTATGGGTGGTGCGATGTTGCAACATTTTAATCACCTACTACTTTTAAATGATTTTATCCCATCTGAGTCAATTTCATTGAACTTTAAAAACAAAACAAAAACATTAATAATATATATATATATATAGTTAGTTGCAGCCCTACATGTGTCCCAAATATATGTATACATCTTATATTGAAAACAAATCCTTGTAATGCACTGAGAAGATCAACCAAACAATTCCACTGTTGAGTATTGACTGTTTACAGGGCAGTGTGACCGTTTGCAATGCAAACACCAAGGGCCTATTTACCAAATAGACCCCAAAGCCTTGACCAAATACATCAGTAACAGCTGCAACACTTTGACCTTCTTCCTCCAACTACCTCGGTTGTTATGTGGGCTAGGCTACTGACATCTGCCCAACTGCAAAACACAAGCCCAGCGTCAACAGATTCGCAGGACATTGTTATCAAAGAACCAGAGGCACATAAAGAGCACTCACAGATCTCAGTTTATTTATACCCATTGGGAAATAATGTCCTCTATATCTTGCAATAAACCATAACAGACATAATTGTATACATTATAAGAGGTGGGAAAGAGAAGCTGGGACTGTCTGTAATATGGGTGTCCTTGTTATATTTTCTTTATATGTAATTTGTACAAGCATGTAAACCACTGATCCCAACATTTGCCATTATTTAAAACAGTACTTGTAGTTGATACACTTAAAAACAAGCTGCAGAAAACAGTTGTAATTAACTGTTGTGGCTGATTGCCTCATATGCTGAGAGAATGCCTGGCAAATCCAGATGTCACACTAATGTCAACACTACATGGAACATAAGAAACGGCAGATGCTGTTAAATACCATGCGAAATAGAACTATGTAGAAGTTGGATTGTACATTCCCTACCATCTTGTTTACCAACATTTAGGTCCTAAATCAAATTATGACACAACTTGCATGCAGGTTACTTTGTAGGTCAAGTCATACATTTTTAAATGTACTGTAATGAAATGTAATGAAAAAGTATTCTTTGTTTAAAAAATATTTTTTTCCTGCTTCAGTCTAACATAGCGCAGGTGTCAACGGTGCATTATTAGAAAATAGGTGATGTAATCTAGTCTTAACATAGCCTATATCTATCTGGATTGATAAAATGAAATTTGCTGTACATGTGTGCGTGTGTGCATATCAACAGGTAGCCTAGGCCTACCTGTGTGAATGTTGCTTCGGCGTTGCAGGGTCGCAGCAGACCGAGCAACAGCAGCGGTAAGATGTGTCGCATCATGCCCTCCTTCCCTCGACACTGGATGGTCACTGTCAGCTTCCCTCTGCTTCTCCCCCAGGATTAATGAACTCCTGTGGAAGGGGGCGAAGTTGGCGCACAGCTGGCTAAGATGACGCCCCCTGCTGACGTAAGGGTGTACCATTCAGTGATAGGCCGATTAATAGAGCTCCACAGTCATGTTTGGTAGGCTACTTAGCCATATGCCCTGTGAGTGGCTGACAGACCTTTTACACAGGATTCAGTTTAGATAGGGCCACATGCATTCAATTTACAGCAGGGCAACAAAAAGTCATAATACATTTGTGAATTTGACCAGTCTCTTTGAGGTATTTAAAATATATATATTTCACATGTGCCTATGTACCCTGGATATTGGAAAAAACTCACAGGCTATGGCACTATTACAGCAGTGATTACTTTTTAATGAAATATAAGCCTTACAGGTAGGTTACATTGTAGGCTATGACTCAGAACTGTATAAGACCTAGCTAGTATGGGTGGGGAAAAATCGATACAGTATCACAGTATTTTAAGTGTCAATACTGTATCAATACACAGGCACCAAGTATCGATCTTATGTCTTGGTCAGTTTGTCTGCTTGACAATCCCATTTAGCAGCAATAAAATTGAAGTGACATGAACAGAGAAATGTATCTTTTTAGATAAAACAGATGATGACAAAGTTTCCTTTTGGGGACATTTGAAACTGGGAAAACTTAAAAGTTGGAAAAAAGGTTATAAATTGCAGTACATCGCAGAATATTGCAATATGTTTAAAATCACAATGATATCGTATATTTTACAGTTACAATTTTATTTAATTGACTGGAAAAATGATTAAATAAAAACTATGTTTAAGTTGTCATGCAAAATTAGTCTGGTGTGAGCAAGAATGGCTGCTGCTGTTGGTTGAAAGCTAAAAAACCATAACTTTATGCTACACAGCCATGCTTGTTCACCTGCCACGCGTTCATTCTGTTAGTAGTTCATCTCTTCCTGGGTGTGGGGCTGGCAGTTTCATTATTGTCCACAGGAGGTCAACATTGAGAACACTGTTTCTGTTTCCTCAAAGGCCAGACAACTGGATGTGACATCAACACTAGCTAGCTAACTAGCTAGCAGTGCATACAGTGTGCCGACGGACTCGGCTGCGCTGCTCAGAGATGGCGTCCCTTCTGCAGCCAGATAGAGTTGTTTATCTGGTTCGTGGAGAGAAAAGGATTAGAGCCCCTTTATCTCAACTTTATTTCTGTCGCTACTGTAGTGAGCTACGGTCTCTGGAATGTGTGTCTCACGAGGTACGTTAACGTTTTTCCATCACTATGCTCAAGCTAGCCGTTAGCTTAATTTAGTCAGCAGCTACTTTGTTGTTAGCCGGCTTGCTAGTAGCTTTGACAGGTAGGTGGGATTAGTCCAACCAACTCGCGTATTGTATGGCTAAGACGCATGACAATCAAGTTTTTTCCCAACAGTCTACCCATCTCATTGGCTGTAAGCGACGATTTAACTTCCGTGGATCTTGGCGTTATGTTGAGCCCAGCGTAAATGAGCGAACAATTTGCCATTTTTTTAGCTTAAGCTTTAAGTGTTCGCTTATCTCATACACAAAGAATATGTCGCACAAGTAAATCTATTTGTTAACATTGGTCCACCCTATCTACCGTCCTGGCTATCAATATCCATCTTGTTAACGTGGCTCACAGTTACGGACACCACACCCAGAGTGATTTAGATTTTGCACCTATTGCAACTTCAGGTCACATCAGTGACTTTTCTTTGTCAACATGGGGTTGCTTAACGTAACAGAGAACACAAAAAACATCAAGCTTGCCTCCTGAAACAATATTCAACTCCCATCTTTGTCATTGTACTACACTGCCCAAATACATGTTAACGATGCTTGATGCTAGTCTTTGCTGAGCCTAGTTACGAAGCCACAGTGTAACAATAACTGTAATATGTAGCTTCTTATGTCCCCCTGTTTTTGGTGATCAGGTGGACTCCCACTATTGTCCAAGCTGTCTGGAGAACATGCCATCTGCAGAGGCTAAACTTAAAAAGAACAGGTAAGACTGACATGCACACACACATAAAAAAGAAAAGAAAAAAGATACATACATACATACAGCACTGGTGCAGGTCACTGTTGAGGTCACTGGTCTCCATATTTAATCATATTTATTTCATTAATGCCCTTTTACTCATTACTGATTATCTGTGCTCTGCTGTAGGTGTGCAAATTGTTTTGACTGCCCAAGTTGCATGCACACGCTGTCTACGCGAGCCACAAACATCCCAGCTCCTCTGCCTGATGATCCTACCAAGACGGCCATGAAAAAGGCCTACTACCTGGCCTGTGGCTTCTGTCGCTGGACCTCCAGGGACGTGGGAATGGCTGACAAATCAGTTGGTGGGTGCTGGTACAGTGTAGACACATGCATGTGATCATATTTACAGTATTTTCACAATTTCAACTTCAAATACCAGTAAAAAAACATTAACATTACAATATTACTACCATGTGTCTAAGTCCTGCTATACATAGTCTCATGCTTGGGTTAATTTTGTTCACTGCAGCCAGTGGTGGATGGCAGGAGCCAGAGAACCCTCATACTCAACGGGTAAGTTTTCGCCTGTAGCCATTTAAATTCTCACAAGTTTCTCACATGCTTCCTGATCATGCATTACTTGTTTTTGAATACATATGTCTCTGAATAAGTGACACAAAGTCAGCCAGAGGCAAAAGCAAACTAAGCAGTTGCTAATGCCACAAATGTGCCCCATTCTCAATTTTAATAATTCAAGTGGTTATCTAGAAAAGCAAATGATCTAGTAATATTGTGCATTTAAAACCATTTTTTTACACCTTCAATTGTACAAAACCATTTTTGGTGTTTTAGTTATTGTAATAGTGGTTGATCATTATTCTGCACCACATTTTAAAAGTAAAATTAAAGTCTGTCAACCAATTACAAGATACCTCCTGGATAATTGTGACATAAAAGTACATCACAGATGTAAAATCCTGGTGTGCTGTATTTTACAGTTAGAATAGAAAACACTTTATTGTTCCTATGGGGGAAATCTGTATTGGTTATAGTGCCACAATCGGTTGCTTCACAATACAAACATGTAACAGAGATGTCTATTGCACAGGTGGGCAGCGTGTGTTCCCTTTTAGGTTATATCTACTCACTTCAAACCCTGCAAACTGTTGTGTAACCGGACAATATGTAGTGCTAGGACACTGGGTAAAAAGAAATAGATTGATGCATTGATGACCAGTCTCTGAATTAAAACATTTGTTTCCAACAGATCAACAAACTGATCGAGTATTACCAGCAGCTGGCCCACAGAGAGAAGCAGGAGAGAGATAGGAAGAAGCTGGCCAGGAGACGACAGTGCATGCCTCTGGCGTTCTCGGTACTCTACTCCGTCTGGGCCCAGTTCAGCCTTTTTAAAAATTCCATACCATCCTCTTAACTTTTTTTTTTAAATGTCAAACAGCTGTTGTCCCACTATAATCTCTTACAATGTGTACACGTACTGTCGGAGCACAATGTATATCAACAGTTATGCATTTCTTTAGTAAGCTTAGTATATGCATTTGAGATATTTATTTGATAAAGAGGTTCTGCCTTAATCTCAGTAACATTACCAAAGTTATATTTAAAGTATGTGCCATTGAGAATATTATATGATTAGCTCACCTATAGTGCTTGGTTGGAGTGCAAGATTTACACCATGTCTATAGTAAGGCGGATAAGTATGAAAATGCTGTTTACTTGTGGAAACAACATAAACATTTTCGGGTTGCATTCAGAATGTTCTCTAGCCACATTGAAATTCCAAAACAACAGCAAAACGTCAGCTTAGTCTGTCTATAGGGCAACGGAATTTAGTTGCCCTGGTGTGGACATGGTCTTTATGCTTCTTTAGCTTGTTGGGTCATAGTTTTACACCTCCTGCATTCCGCTTCTACAAAGATTCACATTCAATAATGCAAACCCGTCTTTCTTACTGTGTAATGGAACCATTTAAAACACTTGCGCTGCAATGTCCTGCAGTTGTTTTCCATCACTGATGCATTGCTGTTGCATGTCACTAAATGCCACTAATGGTTGCTAAAGTGCTTTGGTTTCACCTTGTTGTTTTATTCTCTCTTTTTTTTTTTCTTTGCTTATGCACTCTGACATTTTGATTTTTGCTCCCCAGCAACACACTATTCATGTGGTGGTGAGTTGTATTTTTCACAACTTGGATAGTCTTCTTTAGAGTAGCACTGTCTTCTCTTTTACCTCTGTTTGTGTCTAATCCCTTACTGAGTAACCTCACAGATCACATGAATGTCTCCATGGGTAAATGAGACTGAAATCCACACAATGGGAGCCTTTCTCATGGTTAGAGGGAGAGAAGAAATAGAAGACTATGTTGAAGTCTGTGTTACCAGATCAAAATATTTGTTAAACTAATTAAATCCTGCACCATCAGTCTGTCAGTCACAGCGTCTCTCCCACTATCCTGGGCAGAAAGGCTCTTGTTTGGTCTCTTACCACAAGACAAATGGAATTGTTTTTGGCTTATTTATTTAAATGACAAATACAATTCTTAAAAAAATATATACAATAAATAAAAATACCCCTTTTGGGGTCAAGACTTGTGTTAAAAGTAGTCATGTTGAAAAATGGTTATATAATTTAATAAATTGTCTTGAGTTCTGCTTTATTTGTGCCTGATCTTGTGCCCCCCTTTAATTCACTCAGGAAAAATATGGCCTTGGAACCAGACTGCAGAGGCAGAGGCCTGGAGCTCCCATATCAAGCCTGTCTGGCCTTTCGTGAGTGGTCTTTTATCGTATACAGGGAATTACAGCTGCTTTTGACTCAACACATGGAACATTTATGTATAGTACATGCAAATTATTGGTGACTTGGATGAATTGATTTCTTACCATCCAGTAGCCATTGTTTTGTTTATTTCATTTGTAGAGCCATGAAAGAAACTTTGCTTGAGATTCATAGGCAATCCATCACAGTGAACAGTTTATCACCCTTATTTTTTCTCATAGTTACAGTACGTCATCACCAATACAGTTGTGAGCGATCACCATCTTAATATTCCACCACTGGGATGCATTTTAAGGACCCTGCTTAACATCTGGAAATGAATAATTGGCTGACAAAAGGCACTTTATTGACAAAGTTTTCTGTCAGATCCAAGATACGCGTAACACATGAAAGTAATTATGTGAAGTTGGTCTCTTGTCTGCCGTTCAGTGGCAAAGTCTAAAATCTCAGATGTCAAAGTGCCCAGGCAGGCACCAACGCTGAGTTCTCAAGTCTCTTTTTTTCAACTGCATAACCATGCAATTTTAATTTAAACTTAACTAAAAAGTAGCTGCTGGTCAGGACTGCTAACTGCATTACCGTGTAGCTCACATATCGTGTCAAATCTTTGCAAGTTGGTAAACCAGTGGCTATCAAGAAAGTAAAAAAGAAGTTGTGTATGTGGTCTGATTGGTATAAACATTAGAAAATGTCACTATGCTTTACAGCTTTCAGTTTACATTAAATTGCCATCTTATAATAAATAAATTAGATACAACAGAATGTTAATAGCAGTATTTGTGTAACTTCACCAGCCTTAAAGAGGGTGAGGACCAGAAGGAGATCACCATCGAACCGGCCCAGGCCCTTGATGAAGTGGAACCCCTGCCTGAAGACTGTTATACCAGGCCCATCAGCCTACCGGAAGGTAAGAGTTAGTTTGGGGCTCATTAAACAATACTGATTGTTTGTGTCTCTCTAATTGCGGTAGAGTTGAATCTGAGTTGTGTTGTGTCCTTCCAGTGACCACGCTGCGCCAGCGGCTTCTGCAGCCAGACTTTCAGCCGGCCGTGGCGTCTCAGCTCCACCCCAGACACAAACACCTCCTGATGAAGCGCTCACTGCGCTGCAGAGTCAGTACCATTTCAGTGTTTTACTCTCCTGTAAGCAATCAATGGCTGTTATGTAGATTGCATTTAGGTAATATTTTGTTTTTTAATCCCCTCCTCCAGAAATGTGAGCACAATTTGAGCAAGCCAGAGTTTAATCCTACTTCAATCAAGTTTAAAATCCAGCTGGTGGCTGTGTGAGTACTGGTCATCAGATTATTTCCTATACATGTCTTTGTGATGATGCTGATTATTTTTTAAAAAATTATTGGAAAAAAAAAGAATCAGCCTGATGTAATTTTAATTAGGTTGAGGTCCTAAAGTTACATTGTAGCCAAGATCAACTATAATCACCTGTTCAGGGAATTATCCATGCAAAAGTGCCTGCATCTCAAAAACATTTTGTTATTGTTAAAGGGAAAATTACCAAAAATTATGCTTGATCCAAAATGGTGTCCTGGAAAATAAATCCAAATGACTGTTATGGGATAATCCATACGGCCCAAATAGCATGTTGTCGTTCTCAGGTTCCCATTGTTTGTGAATGGATGTGTTTTAGCTGGTAGCACCCACGATCAATTCTCAGCTTTTAGTGAGTGTGGCTGAATGCTGTGTTGAACAAGGTCAGTGTGTTTGAGTTTAGCAGTGATTCATTGGCTATTGATTGGCTTTGTGTTGTTCCTCCCACAGGAGCTACATCCCTGAAGTGAGAATTATGTCCATTCCAAATCTCCGGACCTTGAAGGTCAGTGCGTGTGTGTGCGTGTGTGTAAGTAATGCCATATTCATTCTGTTCATAATCTTCAAGGTACATTTCTGTATTTTTCAACCTAGACCCTAATTTCCCATGTATTTTATTTTATTTTTTTATTGGTCCAGTATTGGAGAGCCATGCAGCCAACAGCTGTGAAACTTGTTGCAATGTAATCCTATGGGGTAATTACGACCTATCAATGTACTGTACATAGGGCTGGGCGATATGGAAAAAATCAGATATCATGATATTTTTGCCCAAATACATCAATGTTGATATTGTATGGTTGACTATTTGTGCCTTCACAAAATATTATTTACAATTCATTTTGTGTGTGATATGTGTGTGTGTGTGTGTGTGTGTGTGTGTGTGTGTGTGTGGTGTGTGTGTAGAACAGCCTAAACAGTCTAGTAAGTTCAGAAAATTACATCACTTTACTGTAATACAGCTTTTAAAAAAATCAGGAAAATAACATTAATGCCATATTACAATATCCACAATCTAAGACTATATCTAGTCTCATATTTCGATATTGATATAATATCAATATATTGCCCAGTCCTAACTGTACGTCCACCCACAAGTACTTGTTTTGCCCTTACAGGCTCAGATTGTAATTACAAGTGTCTGAAAACATTATGGAATTATGGTGAAGGATCGATCGGAAATCTTGCAAGGTGACTTGTCCCGGAAGACAGCGCTGTCGAACGTGAGAGAGAGAGAGCAGTGCTGTGTAGAGTGTGTGTTGTTGGCTTACAGAAGGCAGAGCTTTTTGTTATTTAAAATATTTTCACTTTCACATTTTCAAATGTGCCGACAAATTCTCGAGCTACACTTTGTGCAACTTTTATAGACGGTACCTTTTGGATACGGACACTTGAGGCTAGTTGTGCTACAGCTACAAATGGATCTTAACACTCCAATTCATACACTGCCCAGACCATCGGGTCTGCAGTGACCATTTTTAGAGAGGATGACTACTGGCAGCCAAATAGGAGAAGAGATTCTATATCCTAAAGAAAAATGCTGTTGTAAGAGTGGAGAGCTGCAGACAGAGCGGAGGTAACTAATGCTATTGGCTAGTTTTTGTGTTGACTTGGCAACAGTAAGTTACACACGGCAGTATAACAGAAACTTCACCATCTTTCCATAATGTAGTCAGACACTTACAGTAACAATCGCCTGTCGGTGGAAAAAACAAGCACTTTCAGTGGACGTACAATGACGGTCGCTGTTGCCCCATAAGATTACATTGCAGCCGGTTCACTGCTGCTGGCTGCAGTGTTGTTCCCATTAGTCAAAAAAATTTGGAAAATAGGTAGCAGGTTGAAAAATACAAAAATTCTCCTAACCTCAAGAAGTTGAGTTTGTAACATGCTGTACACTTCACAGGGCCTAAAGTTGTCAGGCACCATGCTTGAGCAGTTTTACATTTATATAATACTTAATTATGAGGCATTGTTCACATTTCCTCCAGGGCAGTATTTCAGGCTCTCGAATAGTTTCTTGCTTTGCCCCCTGTACTGCACTAACTAGTAACTCACCACTAGCGCTTTCCGGGCCACTCAGGAAATTTGCTTTGCAGTTCAGGCATAAAAATTGTCACTCAGATCTATGGAAAAGAAAAGTGCATACCCTGTTAACGAATAAAATAAATTTAACAAATTAAATAAATAATAAATAAGATAATGAAGGACTAGGGCTGCACGATTATGGCCAAAATGATAATCACGATTATTTTGATCAATATTGTGATCATGATTAATTATCATGATTATTTGTTGATTTTAATTGTCACATAGGCTATTTATTATTATTATGCTACATTCTTCTTATGTTGAAGTTGTATAAACATACAGCTGCAACACATGTAAATGAAAATTAACCATCTGAAATAAATAGCGTAGGATATTTTTGTTTTTAATGTATCTCTGAGAAAACTCCTTCACTTGTTTTCAACAATAACTGATTAAAAGAGCTAGGGGGAGTGCGATGGACGTACTCACCGAGAGATGGCTGATTAATTATGAATGGGTCTAATAGCGGGTCAGCAGAGTTATACACGTTGTGTGTATGAAATGTCTGTATCGTCACTGCGCTGCATTTTTATGAACTATAATATTCTGGCCATGGGTCACATCTCTGGCCCAGGTCCAGCAGGCTTCGTCTCACACGCTATTACTCTACGAACTGAAGTTAGTTGCATTCAGTAACGTCATCTGTGGTTTTTGCTGCGGCCGCTGCAATAGCAGAGTTACCAGCAGAAACCCTGGTACAAATACAGGTTTGCCTCTCATGCTTAGCTGTGTTAATAATAATTAAAACTGTGGACAAATGTCAAGTGTGGATCCGTGTGGCAGGACTGCACGGAGAGTAAGAGTCCTCTCCTGAGAGAGCGTAGAGGAGAGATCCAACACAGGCACGGTTTTACAGAAAAAATGGGTCATGTAACGCAAAATTAAACCATATCCATATAAACAACACTGCAGCGGATGCGAGGACATTAGGTGCACCGGTGCAACCTAAAGGAAAAATATTACTCGCACTCTAGAGACCTGTGAGCTAACAGACACTAACTAGCACCAACTAGTACTGGTCACTGCTGTTGTCTGAAAAACAACACAGACGGGACAAAATGTTGCGTTTACTGGTAAACCTTGAAACGTATAACTGACTATCTGTTTAATTTTCCTCACGTTACTCTATCCTCTGTGACTGTCTATATCTAGAAACTAAGCTGCGCTGTGCAGGAAACAACTCTGACTGGCTCATGAGCAGACAGTGGTTTACAAAGCTGTAGGTTGGCTCTGCAAAAAAAACCGGAGCGTGATCGGGATACTAATTTGATTAATTGTGCAGCCCTATGAAGGACATTTAAACATTACAGAGGTTACTAGCAGAGTGTATGATGTAAGAGTTGAGGTGTTGGTGAGAAAAGGCTGAAATGCACCTCGCATCCCTAAGAACCTGCTAGCTACAAGCATACCTGATCAGGACAAAACCTTGTCCTCAACAAGAATTCCTAGTTCTACATTTACTGAATTAGATGGTCTACTCTATTGATCAAAAGAAGACCAGGCCTTTATAATAATAAGTGAACTTGGCTTTGAAATGTAATTTGAGTTGAACGTTTGTCTTTTAACTCATCCTGTCTATTTAGGAGAGCCAAGTGCTGCTGACCCTGACCAACCCCGTGGAGAACATCACCCACGTCACATTGGCTGCCTGTGAGGACGAAGATCCTGATGATATCAATAGCACTGCAAAGGTATTTAGCTCTACGTTGTTCTTTTTATTTGTTGAAACAAATAATCAGAAAGTTTCAAGTAGTGAGAATTACTGTGAATACTAATTACTATCCCAGCTACTACTAAACATTGACACTATGATTTAAACATTAATGGTGTGACTCCATACTGAATCTAAAGAATATGTTTCATCTGAAAGTTGTCTCTCATGACAAATCTAAATAACCCAGCTCTGCATATGTTGAGAATGAACCTAAAGGCCAGTCAACATTTGTCCTAAATTTGTCATATTAACAGGAACATTTCACTGGCATGATGATTGTGTTTTATGTTCTCTGCTGGGTATGCAGGTCTTTATACCAAACCACTTTATGAAACAGTAATAGGTGTGTTTGTTTGGGAGTACTTCTGCCCCACATGGTGGCCAAACATCAATAAACAGAGCTGGAATGAGCGTCATGGTATAAGAAAAGTTTGTGGCAGTTATTTACCACCTGCCTACTCTTAAATATTGCATATTCTAGCAAGCAGCATTCCTGCAATCTTACCAGCCAGCTTTAGAGAGCGTGGGGTGGTCTGCTCCTTCACACAGCCTGTTCCTTATGGAGTAGGTAGCCTTGCCATCATCTTAAATGCAGAGCAGTTGGGTCCCATTTTTACCTCCATCTGTCAGCTGTCACACACTGCTAAGTGTGCCGTGTTCCTGTGCTAAACGGTCCGCTGGGCGGCCAGCAGCTGCTGCAAGGCTCTTGGAGACTACAGGCTGTTTGTCTTGGCCACTTTAGCGATGAAGTCATGGGCCAGACTGGGTAAAGAAGAGCTCCTGGCCAAAACAGAGCATCTCCATGACCCATTTCCATTCACATAGTGGCCAAATGGAGTTCAGTCCTGTCATTCTGCTTGATCTGATATTCAAACACCTGGAGGGCAGCATGAACCACAGCGAGCCATGCTTGGTTGATTTTATCGACCAGCTTTTCCCCTGGCCGACTGCGCTCACCTCTTTTATTTATATAGATTATGTGTGATATTATAGTATGTTTAAGTTTGCTGATCACTATAAGCGTACAGTATATTCGTTTTACAGGTAAATGTGATCCAAAGTCCCACACAGCACTAATATTACTGACTTGTTTTCTGTGCAATGCAAACATAAATCACTTGTATTCAAATCACGTTTTAGGACTGCACCACTTTAAGTAAAAGTGGTCATCCACAGAGCTCAATCTGTTGTCATAGGGACTCAAAGATCGGACCAGAGCCAACATTTTAGAGTGATTATTTGGGTCGGTATTATGACTGTAACCTGATTGGCTATTTCATGTTTGGGCAATTTGCCGAACATCTGCCCATTCCTGGATCCATTCATCTTCATCCTCTTATCCGGGGTCGGCCATTCCTGAATAATTTCTTCAAATTGTTGTAATCATTCTAGTCTAATTGTTCATCTTTTTAGCAATCAATTTTGTGGGTGTGTGTGTGTGTGTGTGTGTGTGTGTGTATATATGTATATATGTGTGGGGGTGTGTGTGTGTATATATATATATATATATGTATGTGTGTGTGTGTGTGTGTGTGTGTGTGTGTGTGTGTGTGTATGTGTGTGTGTATGTGTATGTGTATATGTATGTATGTATGTATATGTGTGTGTGTGTGTGTGTATGTATATATGTATATATGTGTGTGTGTGTGTGTGTGTGTGTGTATGTGTGTGTGTGTGTGTATGTGTATATGTGTGTGTGTGTGTGTGTGTGTGTGTGTGTGTGTGTGTATATGTGTGTGTGTGTGTGTGTGTGTGTGTGTGTGTGTGTATATGTGTGTGTGTGTGTGTGTGTGTGTGTGTGTGTGTGTGTGTATATATATTAGTGTGTAAAACTAATCCTCAATATCTGAATATGCAAATATAGTTTGCTTGGTAAACTACTGGTTTAGTCTTGACATCACAAAATTATGATTGTGCAAACAGTACACGTCTTAAACTCAGTTTTAAGGTGAGCACAGAAAAACGTTGCTCCTTCAGCAGTAAAACAACCTTCTAGTGACAAAGTCTGCATATCTATCATTCTGCACCGGGAAGGTGAAACAACAATAAGCAAAACACATTTTTTGAGTGGTGGGGGATTTGTTTTTTATTTTTCCAAAACACATTAAATTGACATTGGCTTGCTTCAAAACAGAGAAGCTATACAATGTTTTAAAATCGAGGTTGACTCCTCCAATAGTCTGAAAATCACTGACTTTTAAAACTGTCTTTTCTAGGTTATGGTACCCAGCAAAGAACTGGTCTTGGCAGGAAAGGATGCTGCTGCTGAGTACGATGAACTGGCTGAACCTCAGGACTTCCAGGATGACCCTGAGTAAGTTAAAACACACACACACACACACTCTCACAAAGAATGAATAGCGCAAGGTAACTCTTAACCTGACCCCTTTGTTCTTTTCACAGTGTTGTTGCCTTCAGGAAATCCAACAAGATTGGTTTCTTCATCAAAGTGATCCCTCAGAAAGAAGAGGATGCGGACGTCACCGTTTCATTTAAGATCCGACACGACTTCCGCAACCTCGCCGCTCCCGTCAGGCAGAGCGAGGAGGGAGCCGAAACCACCGCCGAGGCCGTTTGGCTCACGCACCACGTAGAGCTGAGGCTGGGACCACTCGCTCCCTGAACATGAATACTTTGTTTACTATCAAACAGTCCTACTGTTAAGTTCTTTTAACTAATTTCTGTAAACCTGTGGGATGAATTTAATTTACAAAGATGATTTCTGATTCTGCTCAATTGATATGTAAGAACTATTTATGATCTGCCTGACATATAGTTGTTTTAGCTCAAGCTGCGTCACCAGATACATTGTAGAACATGCCGTGATTGCATGATAGCCCAGTTTTTAAAACTACATGATACCATGACTGACTGCAGACTAAGTGCATCTTGTTTAACTTGACTTACGGATTTGTTTTTGTTAGCCAAAAACATGGCAATATATGGTTTTTCACAACATCATCATTCTCATTGACTTTAACCCTATAGCATCTATCAGTTATAATTACTTTTAGTGTGTGTTACCTACAGAAAACAACTTTATATATACATGAAATGACTTGTTAAAATATGTTAGGTTTTCCACTGATGTGCTTATTTGTTTGTTGTGCTACATACAGTATTTTCTTGAATAGCAAAGCAACTACAAAGTATGTTTTGTCTTTTTCAAAGTATTAGCTGTGGATTTTTGGCGTGAAATATTAGTCTTTATAGAAAGTATTTGTTTATGTTCAAAGATGAGAGGTTATACGTTAATATAACAGCATTGAGATTATAGAAATGGTAGACAATAAGTGAGCAGAATCAGAAATCATAATTGAGAACAATCCAAACAATCCCTGACCGTGCAACACACACTGCAATTTTGGCTTATGTATCCTTGGCAACATTCTTTTCTGCGGACAGTAATATCGTATTAACTCGCATGCTTCAACTATAGTAAATATTGCACACGTTAGACAAGTTATCACAGTTACTGATCCTGAAAAGAAAGGGTTCTTTGGTTGAAGGTGAGACCTGCCCATACTTCAAAGTCAAACGTTAACCATCACTAGCACTACGGCAAGGATGTATACGAAGCTCTGTAAATTACATGAAGTACAAAGTGTTCATTATTTAAATGTATTGAGACACTATAATTTTTTTTCTGATTTTAAAAATGTATCCTCCTGGTTTGTAGAACTCGCTGACCTCTGTGGCAGTGTATATCGTAAGCTGCTGTTATTTTTGGTCTCAAGTGTGTTAGCAAAGCATAGCCTCAACACAGTCAATCTTAATTCTGTACCGGCTAATAAAATAATGTGATACAGTAAAAGACCTTGACTTTTAATTTTTTGAGGGCTGACATAAATTTTAAAGCAGGAGAAAGTTTTTTTGGTCATGAATTGTGGCTCTTTGAATCTCACAATGCTTAGTGATTTTTTTAATTTTTAATTCTCACCACAAGATGGCACTGCAGGCATACAGATAGCAGCATGTCAGACGGTTTTGGAAAGACTCAAGAGCATACAGGGACATGTGTTCTTTAGGATGATTTTGAATATCCCTACAAAATGAAACCGTATGTCAAATTATAATTATGATTTGACTGAGAAGGTACAAAACACTGATCCCAACAGTATAATAAAATATATGTATAATAATCTAAAGCAAAGCTGGGTGTTGTTTCTTTTCAGGATGTGACTCATGAGGATGAAATGTCTACTTGTCAACATTAGGTAGTAGATAATAATGGAATGTATGTTCCAACAGATAACATTTTCTATTTAACACGTATCAGTCCCGTTCAGTAATGCTTTGCACAGTTTATTGCCTCTGAAAAGGCAGACAAGATATGTGCATGCAGGCCTGTTCTCCAATTGTTGCTTGTCTGCAGTGTAAACAGACCCACTCCGTCTGGGTAATAAAGCCATGATTTTCTTTTATCTTCGGCTCATCTAAACAGCTCAGAAGAGTGGCCTGTGTGAGAGCCATAAATCACCACTGAAGATGAGGTAATAAAGCAGACGTGGGGTGAGACCGTACCACTGAAGCAGCCCAGACTCCCACTTCAAACACAGCTGATGATAGCAGTAGCTGCTTTCAGTGCACACAGCAGTGGTGTGCTGTACCACATGCTGGGAGGTCGCTTTCCTACTAGAAATATATTTTATTGAAAAAAATGATGCTTGCTATGCTACACACATATATATATATATATAGTCATGGCCTTAATTCAATTCAGATCAACAAAGTGACTCACATTGCATATGGCAGTGGAGATTTATGCGTTATGAACAGACCTTGAACAATCCCCCAAAACTGTCTGGAAGACAAATTTTAGATTCCTCTGGTCAGGATAATAATTTCCTGGCTCAAGACTCATAGCTAAGCATCAGCGTGTTCTTATTTGTAGATCCTCATACTGTAAACAGCACAGAAATCTGACCTGTGACCATGTTCTGGGGATTAGAAATGAATATCATTGCAGTGTTGAGTATGTAAGTGGTTTAGTAAAGGGCTTTCATGTCTCTCCTTTGCCCTCCTCTAACTTTTGTTTTTCATCTTTTGAAGACTTAACATCTTTATTTATAAAGACAGACCCGGCCAGCCTTGACCAGATGAGAAATTCCTCACTGAATTACAAGTTTGACTGCACCCAGAACCTTTCCACAATTGCGTCATCGCCCAAACTGCCAGTAACTCAGCCGCAGAAGAAGCATGACACAAATGAGCGGAAGAGGAGACAAACTACACTTCAACAGAGGCAGTAAATTCCCTCCATCTAATAAAAAGATGGCATATAGAAGCCTGCACGACTACCATTTCTCTTTGTATTACCACTCTCACGGATCAAATGTACAGTGTGTACAATATGTATGAGTATATAATGTGCTTTCTTCATTAGATTTGTCAGGTGCATGGCTATTGCTAATCCTCGAAGGAGTCTCTATATTCCACAATAATTTGGACATGGCCTGTTTCTGAGCAAGAGGAGGAGAAGCACAAAAAGCCCAAGAGCTTTTTTTCTGATCATTTCCCCCTTTTTGTTAGGGTGAGCAATAGGCCCAGAGGTGCTGTCAATGATTAATCGCCTCCTTCATTTTTTGCTCACCAGACCATCATCTGGTTAATTAGAGGTAATGGATGATGTCTACCCTGACGAATAACTGTAGGCATGTGGGCTTCCAAACCTGTGAAACATTAGCTTTTCAGGAGGAAAAAAACCCTCCACGATCCTCTTTTTGACATTTTCTCTCTGTCTCCCTCCATTTCCTCCCGCTTTCATTCAGTCTGCATTCTGATGGCTGTAGGTTAGTTGGAATGTTGACGTTGGACGCCTGGTTGAAAAAGATCGCTCTGAGAAAGCAGCTGACCTTTGACACCCCCTTGAGCCCCTTTCAAACTGTAGCCTCGCTCTTTGCTTTCATTTATTATTTGCTATTATTAATTGTTCATTGGGTGCATTACGTGTGTTAGGACACAAGTGTGTCAGCATCCTGAGCTAAGGCCGGTGCCACAGATTGGCGCCCCAGGGGGAATCACCGAAGCAATGGAAGAGCTAAAAGTCTGCTGTTTCCTCCACATTTTCCCGTCAGTGGAGACAATCAGACAATCAGGATTGGTCTAATTTAGTGAAGGAAATTAGATAGCTCCATTTGTTGGTCACACAGTTTCCTCTTTGCAAAGGTTATGAGCAAATGAGAATTCAAAATGCCATTTTCTTTTACCTTCAAAGGTATTTTTGTGATTCCACAGATGTCTTCTGTTTGCCCAAACTGTTTCCCAGTTTTAAGCAAAACGTTCTACAGACTACAGCAGATTTAACATAGCTTTCATTCCAGCTAAGAGTAAAGAACGGAGCGAAGCGGCGCAGTTTGTGGAAATGAATTTATCATTTTGGGTAAAACGTATTCAGATCACAAAATAACCCTGGAAGATCTGAATAATCTGCTGCTGGATAAAAAAATAACATTTTAACTCATCCCCTAAGGTGTGTGAGCCGGCCACGGATTAGCTAAATTATGCTAAGTTAAACAGCTGCTAGCTGTAGCTTCATACTCTGCGTGCAGAACTTTACGATAGTGGTATCAATCTTGTCATGTAAGTCTCTGAATGAAAGCAACGAAAAAATTGCTTTTCCAAATTGAACAAGAGTCAATTTCCACTATAGTATGTTGCCTACACTTATGTAATACTTATGTGTTGACACCATAATCCTAGGCCTGAATTTTCCTAGAGGCTTTGGGTCTCTTTGCACATCATTCTGGTCACATATTTCACCTTGAAACACCAATGAGTCATTGACACTTATTTATTTGCCTATATTAAAACAGAGCAGAGCGTATGATCCTCTGACATTTATAGAAAAGAATCATGCATTTGCACCTGCCACACTAAGATCTTAATTCAATGACGCCCAGCACAAGATAATGCTCTGTGGTCTACCAGTATCCACCCAAAAAAGGTTCAGTAATTTCCAAAAATGAACTACATGCCCCAAAGAAATTCAGCCACAAGCTAGCAATAATGCAAGTTCAATAAATAGAGGATTTCAATTAAGGCAAAACTTGTAAGAAGTACTACTGTTGTCTCATTGTGGACGATATAACCGGAGGCTTCTTGGGCAGCTTAGCCCCATTAGGTCTGGCTGAAAGTGTGTTGGCAGCTGAGAACTTGTGGAGAGATGCTGAAGACAAAGGCGGCTGATTTTCGCTGTGCAGCCTTCCCAGGGACGGGCAGCCAAACCCACAGAATCCCAGCCCATACGTGACTCACCACCACACCACAAATATTGTATATCCACAACCAGTATATATACACACACAACTTCTCATCACTGAGCAGTGCTGTATTTCACCCAAGATAGACTAAGTTAAATCAATGCAGGGAATCAATGAGAGCTTCATTGGATTTACTGTGCAGGAATATGAAATGTCAAAGTGTATGTGTATGTGTTATAGTGGTGTGTTATAGTGTGTCAGTGACATATTTTGCAGGCTGAAGAGACCCTAAAAATCCACTGCAGTTGGACCTGAGGAGTAAACATCAACAGATTTTAAAGCTTTTATATCCACATACATTATTAGGGTCATGTCCTGTTTTGCGCTAAGTTTCTGATGTCATTTATATTGTTTCCTGTTTTACTTTGAAATACACACCTCCTTCTCATTTCAGATAGCTTGCTTCCTACTTGTTCCTCATCAACCATGCTGTCACCTGTCCCTCGTTATCACCTTTTCCTGTATTAAGTCCTTGTGCTCCCCTTGTCTTTTGTCGGTCCTGCGTTAGTCCCTCGCTTGTGTTCCTTGCGGGGGTATCTGACTAGATAGGGAAAGGGAACTGAGTACCCAGGGCCCTTGTGTGAGGAAGGCCCAAAAATGTCCTACCTGTGTTCATTGTGCCAGGTTTTTTCTCAGTTTTTGTGTTTGAAAAGTTCCCAACCTTTGGCTTGGGACCCCTCAAAGTATCCCAAGATAAAACCTACTTCTGGAATATTGGATACTTTAAGCTTTTCAAGCCTTTGTAAAATACATAAAATGAGACAAATCCAGGAAGGAAGAAAATCACTACACCCATCCCACAACTACATGCCATAACCTGTGATGACAGGTCTCAAGTAGTGCACAAAACAAAAGGTTGAGAACCATTAATTAGAACCGTAAAACAGTCTTTTAGTGGCATACACGCTGTATACTGTCACCAGCAGTTGGATGGAGGACCAGTTGAATACCTTGCATTCAAGGGGGATAGCTGCAGCTTATTCCGCCAGGCAAGATGAAGACATGGATGAAAAAATTGCTACTGTCCAGTTCTCCATCGTATACAGATCACCAGAAACATTTGTTGACAACTATAGAAACAGAGCCATCCTGCAAATGCCAACGTTCTTAAGCGGAACCAATTGGTGGGGATTGCTATGGACATATGCAATACACTGGTAAGAGCAAATTAAGTGTAACTATGTATCTGTCTAGTTTAAATGGCTAACATTACTGTGCTGTGTGAACAGTAACTTCAGTTGTATGTGGTGTTTTCTACGGGGAATTAGCCATAACAGAGCTCGCCTGAATGCAAATGTTTCTTCTCGAGAGGCACCTTAGTTGCTTCTGGAGCTTAGAGCCACCTAAGATGATTGTGATTGGTTTAAAGAAATGCTAACAAGCCAAAAGCTTTTTTTTCTCAGATTCCCCAAATTTGTGTTTGGGGTAACCTGACCGTAATCCCCAGTGCTGTGAAGATAGGCCTGGCAATGCTAGACTACAGTTTAGCTATTGTTATATCCACCATGTGGTCAGCAAGCAAATACTGACAGAAATCTTTTATCACTTCCTCAAATGCCCTATCGGAGTATTATCTGAGGGTACTCTTTATTATTATAGCCACTGTTGGGTAATTAACTGAGTTTAGTTTACTGCCAACCATGCTAGCCAGTATGCTAACCATTGATTTACTGCACATCTTTTGTATTTTACTCTAACCCTATATACATCATAGATTAGTTACTGTGTTTTTCTTCCTGTGAGAACTTAATATTTGTTACTTCCTGGCATGAGGGACAATCCAACTAATGTTCTATACAGTATGTACAAACACCTTTTGTAATTGTTTTTATGGCAAGCTATCATCCTTCTCTGACTTGTAATTGTGGAAGTGTGTTTACATGTGCAACTATACACATAGTGCGTGACTACTATATATAAAACTACATGATATTATTGTAATACTGTAACATGGCCATTACTATACAAGACAAAACCTACAAATACTGCACGTTCATACATGAAGCATTTAATTGCACATTTACATGCGGAAATACCGTATGATTCTTGTAGGTTTTATTAGTTCAACTCATTTGGAGTTTAAGGTTTCATTCAATGTCCTGCATAATGAATAATCTAGATGATGAAGCCACATATGTAGGGGGATGCATTTTAAATCATTATTCTTTATCTTTAAATCCAATGTGATCTTGTTTTCCACCAGCACACACTAGGAACTCTAAACCTGCACCCACTGAATTAATAAGAGCATCATCTGTAAAAGAGTTGTATTCTCAAGCTCAGCTGTGGAAAGAATTCAAAGTAAAAATCCCACAGGGACTATCGGCAGAGAGCAGAAGGAATTTAAGACTAGATTATACTTTGCAATCCTCACTGAAATAATAACACAAGGAACATACATTTGAGATCATTATGACACACAGTTCAGTGAGGGAAAGCTAATTGTAGTCAGAGAGGGTGTTTGGGAAGAAAAAAAAATCGAAGAGGCCGCATTAACCTTTTTAAAAAGCAGAAACAGAGATATAAATGAAATGTGCCCAGATAAGCCTGACAAGAGGACGTAGACTGCATTCACTAGTGTTTGAGGTAGGAATGTCCAAACATTTATTATTTACATAAGGATATCTGCTGTCTGAGTACTCTGACTGCTGTTTATCTAAAGATTGGACTGAGGAGTGTTTCACTGTCAGGACGTCCTCAAGCATAGTCAGTGGTTGAAGTGGCTACTAAGAGGATCTGGGTAGACCGGGGTTTGTTGGCTCTTGTCTAAACCATGTTGTTCTCTTTAATTTCCTGTTGATGGGGCTCACAGATCTGATTTCCTGCCTACGCAGGAACGATAATCTTGCTGCCAATCCGCTGACTTTGGTGGGGGAGAATTTCACTTCAGTGAGCCACAGCGACTTTATCTGAGACCCCTCCTCACTACCTTCACTGTTGGAAGATAGGCCTTGCTGTTATGTGTATTTCCTTTTCTTTTTTTGATAAGACTTGGTGGGAGAGTGTGTATTGGAGAAAATGAGAGAGAGCAAGTGTAGATACATTATACTGGGATGCAACTAATGATTTTTTCCATTGTCAATTAATCTGTCAATTATGTTCTTGAGTAATTGATTAGTTGCATGGTCTGTAAAATTTCAATCAGTGTTTTCCAAAGCCCAGGATGACGTCCACAAATGTCTATTGTCCACAAATGTCTTTGTCCACACCTGAAAGATATTCAATTTAGTTTCATAGAGGAGTTAATAAACTAGAAAACATTTACATTTAAGAAGCTGGAATCAGAGGAGCTTCACTTTTTTAAATAAAAAAATGACTCTTACCGAGACACCTAATAAAGATTGAGGACGGGGAGGGAGCAAGGAGTCCTGAGGGAAGAAAATATGTCTTCAAAGGAGGGGAATATTTTGGTCTGAGACCAATCTGAAGCATCCGTCACTCCTTTCCTGTGCAACATCCTCCATGATAATGGTTAAGACCTAGCAACAGTGACTCCTCATAGGATCTCACTTCTTCAGCAGCTCATTTGAATTCACATTGGTCTTCTTGCACATGTGTTTCTGTAAACTATTATTTTTCTTTTGAAACAAGATCTACCATAATGTGATCATTAGCAGGGCTACGAAATAGAAAGTGTGTGCACAGCAGCTCACCCACAGCTACAGGTATATGGGACTGCAGGGCAGGCCGTGCAGTAGTAATACATACCTGACATCTTTCCATTTGCCAGAGAATGGATGAGCTTGACCCCTGAGTACTTGGACCTGTTCACCCTGAAGAAAAAGCAACACATTCCCCATTGCATCAACATCACTCTGTTCAGCATTAAAAAGCTTTCCGTTCGTTGCATGTTGAAAGAGGGGCCACCTCTGAGGTGTAGTTTCATACAGATTAGAGTCACATGGAGACTTTTGTGTTGCTGCTGAGATATTCCTTTTAAATTAGTAAATCAACATGTGGGTGTAAGCCTTAGGACTGCAATGACTTCATTTTGATGGTGTAGCTTGCACACCATTGTTAGTAGGAACTTATGTCCAACACAATCTGTTATTTTCTTCCCCTTTACTTTACTGAGCTCATAACTATTTTCTTGCTGAAGGATATCATAACATGACCTCGTGAAAAGTGAAACAAAGCATTCCTTCTCCTTCTGCGCACAATAGAAATCATCAACCTCTTTCCCATCCATTTTCATTCTCTCCCTTCTTATTCACAGCTTTTATAGAGGCCTTTACTTTCTTCTCTTTTTCTTTGTTTCTCTGGCCATTTTCCCATTTGTCCATCCCTCCTTCTTTCTGTCCTCCTGGGTCCACCCAGCCCCTAATTAGAGGGGAGTCAAAATAAGAGTGGTGTTGCTAAGCTTGAGTTGAGCAAAGCTGGTTTGCTGCCAGACGAGAAACCTTTTGGGCACGCTTGCCAGCACATATCATTTAAGTGGGTCACGAAACTGAAACCCGGGTACGCATTTTTAGTGCTTAAAACAGCCTTCTGGAGAGAATGAGCTCCAACCAGAAGGTCAAACATTCCCTCAATCGAGACCCCCAAATCCCAGACACCTCGGGGACCGTGGTGCTGAATTTATTAGTGAGCTTTTACATTGGCTTGATCACCTGTGGGCTGGAACAGGAGAAGGTGGTTTTCTTGAGTCAGCCTGAACAGGAACTTAGTACTGCTGGCTATTTATTTTCTCATTTTCTTATTCAGCACTGTAACCGGATAGGCCCAGATGGCTGCCGCTGGCCGGATTGGCAGGCGTGCATTTCAGGCTGGTTATATTTGGGTGTGTCTCCAGGGATACTCTCATAACTTACATGGCTGTTATACCAATACCCAATGAGTTTACAAACAACACTGCATTGCCAAAGATTTTACTTGATGTTTTTCATTCTTTTTATGGATATATATATATATATAGATTTATTTTTTTTCCACATTTATGGACTGAGGACTTTCTCAGATTTTGAGTTTATGCTGTTTAGACACACCAATGTTTTTTTTCTTTTTCCTGGATGCTCTGTTAAACATTGTACCCTGGCATTAGTCCCTTGCTAGTGAGAAAGAAAACAGTATTATATTCAGCTGCATGTGACAATATGATTTTAGTTTAGCATTCAAATAACCTGAGCTGAACCCATTTCCTTCATGTGTTCTTCAAGCTCTGCAACCTATGGGTGTGCAGTTTCTTCAAATAGAGGTATTTGTCACATACTTGTTTTTAATTGGTAGTGTGGTGTTGCCTCATGTTACTAAAGGTTTATGAGGGGAAATATGGTAGAACCCAAACTGTCAGTTAACCTCGGCTGCAGCCAGTAATTAGGGCATGCCATTGGAAAGCACACACGATGGTACTGACTCAGATTTAGGAAGTAGAATGCTGGTTTGGATTTAGTCCCAGAAGAAATGGTTCTTTCTTTGATTCTATACAGACAATAATAACATTGTGTTACACTGGTGTGGGCTTTCAGTCTTTTGTCGACTTGATTGCTCATATTGACTGCATTTAGTACGGTTAGTTTTTTGTCACGTGATGTTCTCAAGCTCCTTGCACAAAGAAATAGCCAAAATCTTTAAAAGATATATAACTCAACATTTTGTCAAAATACAGCTCTTTGCTTTCTTACTTTCTTGTCAAGACTAAACTGGTATGATCAAGTGGTCATTGTGTCTCATTGAGTTAAGCAAGTAAGCTTATTTCCCAAATGTCAAACTATGTATTTGTTTTTTCAAACACAATTGATTTATATTTTTCTTTTAAGCATACAGCTGTGACTTGTTTATCCCCTCCTGACCTTCTGATAAACTCCTACTCCTCTTCTGGTAAATTCCTCAACATTCATTCCCCAACTATTTGGTCTGTTTGAAATTTTAGGCTCAATACGTGCCGGTCTCAGCCGAAAATCAGAAAAATATACAACCCACACAACATTTAAACCTTGCTCCATTTCTCAGGAAATGTTTGGCAGAATGAATAGTTTATTACTCTTTTTGTCAAAGGGAGTCTGACCTAACTTGTGCTCTACGTGGGAGGAGGAGGAGGAGGAGGAGGAGGAGGAGGAGGAGGAGGAGGAGGAGGAAGGAGGAGGAGGAACTACTTAGGGAAACACTGTACTGTCTTACTCATGCTCGCTGGCAAACAGGTGGCCAGGAAATGAAACATGGAAAGTGCTGCTAACACACCTAACAAGCCTATTTTATTTCAGTCAACCGTCACATCCTTATGCACTGCATCTCTCAACACCCACACATCCACAGTCTATCAGTCTATCCTGTCCAAATCGTGTGTCATATGCTGTCACATATAACCTTCCATTGTGGTAGGAGTGTATCTTGGCTCATGGGTACAGCTTTTAGTGAAATAATGATTTGCTACTCTAGCTCATGTATCTCTGATCAGCATTATTGCACCTTAGTACACTGGAAGATGCTGTTTTCATTCCTTCACCCATTTAATAGATCCATGATGTACCTTGTCTTTCTAAGTTTGCATTTTAGCCTTGATCAGAGCAAGATGAAATTGATTCAATAAGTATTTTAGGGAGGGCAAAGAGAAGGTGGATTTCACCTTGATGGTAGCTCATTTTCCTGAGTGGGAAATGAAACAAAAGGGCATTCACATGGCACACTGCTGACATCTGTTTCAGCATCATGTTACATAAATCTTTTTGCGCTCAGCTGCCATGGCATAATCTAGATGTTCTGCCTGTCATTAAAGTCCACTTAGCCTATCTGCTTTGATGTCCTCCATATCACTTTTTGCATTCAGTAGAACCTGCTATGACTAGTCGGATCGTAGAGATGTTACAGAGTTTTCAGTGGTTTGTTCGATGGCAACAGTGTGACAATCGCTCATGAGTGATCTGAAGGGAAATTTGATTCAAAGAGCGTAGCCTGCGGACAGCATTGAGACAGAAACCAAGAAAGACAATATCAGATCTAATAAGATGCTTGGCTGCCTGTCCTGTACACAACAAAAAAGACAAATTCTGCCATATCAATTCTGGAAATAAAAGTGTCTGATGTGTGTGTTGGTTAGCTCTGAGCTGGCTCTGCAGATGCAAATGATTCATCAGGCTGTTGTTGAAAGGCAGATTTAGCACCCTGCATCCAGTTAGTCAGCCAACCGAGCCTGGGCCTGCTCCATGCCCACTTTCTCCACACATCTGTAAAAGCTTAAAACTCAGTGGGCTGGATCACAGAGACAGAGCTGGGCTTTGTTAAACCTCAGATTCTCTGCCAGGATTCGACCTAAATGTATAAGACTCTGTCAGAGAGCACCAGGGGAGGACCGAGTTCACTGCCCCCGACCTGCAGCCCCAGTCGTATTAGTTCATCAGAGCACTGGTCCGCACAATGCCAGCTATTGGGCGACTGCTCTTCATTCCACTGAAGGGGTTTTCTTTGAGAGCACTGGAGAGTAGAGGCAATGCAGCCAGCAGAGTCATGGGTATGAAAACACTACAAAAGACTAAACAAAGACGGAGAGGGTGGTCTAAATAGACTACACAAATGCCTCTCTTCATTTGATGACTTTGGTTTTTCAGCAGTAAGAGCTTACCCTGGTATTTCTGTCTAAATACCTCCTTCTCCTCTGTTTTCTCTTTCTGTCACCTTCCCTTTCCTTTCTTGTTTTTTCGTCTCCAGGCCTCTCACTCGGCAGGCATATAATGGCATGTGTTTTGATTGGTGCAGCACAGGGAAGCCGGGTATTGTCTGGACAGGATCTAGGCTGAGATCAGCAGATAGATTGGATGGTGGTTTAGGGCAGTGCTCGAGCTACCAGCGTCATCTTTGTTTTAGTTGGACCTTGTGAACACTTGACTAATCCTAGAAAAGAGCCAGGCATGCAGGACATAGGGACTTATGTTGAACTAATTCATTAAAAATGTTACTGTTGATTATGTGTCCAGATGTTATCGGACATCTTGTTTTCATTGTGAGTACACTAAGATAAAAGAAGCAAACTCGGGATAATAATTTTAAATTTGGAGTACTTTTTCCTGCTATTTCCCTTCTATACATATTTTATTTTAAGGGCTTTGAACTCAATCTTTACATCCCTAGATGTTGTCTTGGCATCTTGAATGACCGATGTCATGGTTGGTTATGGCCAACCCCATTGTTTGTCAGAAGTGCACAGGCCTGGCTGCCTCTCGCTGTGCAAAAGGGGGCTGACACTGAAAGGATGCAGACAACTGATTTATGTTTTCTGGCAAAAAAGTAGATAATTACTTCCTGACTAGAGGCTCAAATTACAACATGCTTGGGCTGTTGTGGCAGGGGTGCCTGACCTGAAATAGCTGGTCTGTCAGTGCCATGAAGCTGCTTTGATATAGAGGGGTTGGTAGCCAATATGGAACAGAGTGTAAATGGTAATATCTTCCATATGTTGATCCACGCTTTAATCGGCACAGTGAGAAGTAAAAATGTTTCAAGACTTCTGTTTAGATTGATTAAATAGGCGTGTGTGATGGACGTGTGCACATAGTGTATAAATAATCATTTGGATTTTTCATTATATTATCATATTTTTCAGTCAACTAATAACTAATAGTTTCTGTAATTTCCATGGTAATTCACAGTCTTTACCACATTGCCAGGAATTCATTCAGGCAAGGGAAATACTTATTTTTTAGTTGCCATTTGCTGGCCTTCATTTTAAAAGTATTGAGTATAAAAATACTGGAATCAGCCTGTAAAATACATTTACAAGTTTCAAGTGTAGAATGTTATTTGTTCGGTTGCGCAGTGGTGCATTAAATGCTAACATAAGAAGATGAGCTTTAGCTGCAATGTTTAGAGTGTTAGCATGCTAACATTGTTCATTAGCACTAAACACAAAGTACACCTGAGGCTAATGGAAATGCCATTAGTTTTGCAGATATTTGTTCATAAACCAAAATATTGGACAAACTGAAATGTTAACCTAATGATGGTGCTGGATAAAAAGGGAAGGAATCACAAATGTTATTAGAATTAATCTTAAGGAGAACAATAATGTGATAGGGATCACCAAAGCCAGTAGGACACATATCTGGGAACGTGATTGTATGCACAAAATTGCATGGATATTTATTAAATAGTTGTTGAGATATGTCAGTTTGAGACCAAGTGGTGGACTGACTGACCAACCGACAGACAGGATAGAGGCAAAGACACACATACCGTAATGGTTTACAGTAAACTCATAGAGCAGGAAAGTGCTGATGGACTGGAAGACATGACGACTACACATCATGATGACTTAGTTGACATAAGTCACCCCTTGTATTACACATTATATTGCTGTAAGAGTGACAAGCTGGCCAGAGGGACAGTAACACAGGAATTATTATGCGTGCCCAGCTTTTTGAGATATCTTCCTCTCCTTCAGGGGTGGACTCCACCTTGCCTGATGTTCTGTGGGATTCAAGGCTTCTGAGGACTTTCCACTGTGTGTCATTTCCTCCCTGGAATCCGTGGATTAGTCATATCACTTCCTAATGTCCTTGCCAGGCAGTGTCCCACTTGGCTGCAACTCTTCTTTGGCCATGGCTGCTTTTATGGCCTTATGGTTGTGCCACGGTAAGCACATGTCCACTACTGTCAAAAACATTATTTCCTTTGCTTTGGATTTTCCTCTTTTCCGTTTAACTGTTAGGAAAGTGCCACTGTCATCTATTTCATTATAATTCCCAGGCTTTGAATGGCATTTGGTGAAGGACTTTATTGTGTGGCCAAAGGCAGACAGTACTTATCTAACAATCTTTCAAAACCATACCCATATATGGTGTTGGTTAAACCATTAAAGAAACATTTAGTTGCTCATTTGATGGTAATTCAGCTTTGAGTGATAAAAGCCAGGAGTGTATTACTAAAATTTGAAAGTGGTAATGAGAAAACAGTTGATTTAACACTTTATTCCCTAAACTTAAATGCTTACTGTGAGGCTCTCTTTCCTGAACGCTGGAGTTGGCCGCTTGTTGGATGAAAAAAAAGGTGGAGAAAAAAAAACGTTTTTCCATCCTGCTCCAAGGTAGCCCCTGGATGTGCATGTGGAAGTTTTAATGGGAGTCAGATGTGCGCCTAATCAAAGGAATATGGCGGGAAATGTTAGTGAGCCCTAGCAAGGAGAAATGGGACTACAGGAACTGTGATATGACTCAAACGACAGTAACAAATTACACTTCTTGACTTCAGAGCCAACAAACAAATTCACCGTAGGCCTTGAGTTGTTATTTTCTGTGCTGGGAACAGGGTGATATGACTGAGTTAAATGCCATTTTATGGGGTGCTGTACATGGGACTAAAGACAAAATAGCTTGTAAAACGGTGACAAGCTGTAGACTGTATAGTGGCTACAATATTAGCATTACATATTTTTATTAACACAGCCAACATTCTCATAATAACGATGGATCAGAAGATGTGTAATGTAGGGGATGGGATCGCCTGTATTGACGATCCCCAGGAGAATTATCACCGGCTCTTCCCCCTCAACTCTACAGAACATTTTTAATTTTCCGCTCATTGTTTTGGTTTTATGGCCCACAACTTTACTATTTTTGTTCACTCTCACCACTCTCATCGGTGCAGAACTTTGACCTTGAAGACCCCTGATATATCCCCTTTGAAACTAAAAGCCAAGGTTGAGCTATTTTGACTTTTAGTAATAAACATAACTATGTTACGTTCTACGTCACGTGCGTAATTACATCATACTTCATTACTTAGTACTTAGTAAAGTAACGTGTCCTTATTTTAACCCTTTAAGGGCCAAATTATTCCCTTATTCTATTTACACATTCCACTTAATTCACACAGTACTGTCTAGCTGGCCTGTAATGCTCCCTTATTATCATCCAAAAAGACAATAGGACCCATTGACCATGTAAACGTGGCCTTTAAAAAAACATTTATATATTTTCTTCACACTTTTAGGCTACAAGTAAAGTTGAAATACAGCAGCTAAGGGCCTTACAGGGCCCAACCACAATTTCTTTACCCACAGTTAACCACATGTTTAAAACTGTGACATCCTAATGTGGAGGACGTGTTGATCTGCTGCACTAATTTTGTAAACTTTCTGTGTATAGTATTAGAGGTAAGACCAAACCACCTATGTGGTCATATGGGTTGGAGAACTTGTACATTTGTCAGATGGCCAAATGCAAGACTCCAAATGGATACTTAGTATGAAAATTGCTTGTTGACAAGTCATGTCAACTTGAAAGGTGATATGTTCATTGTGTTAAACGCTTGTTTCTGCTGCCCCCAAGTGGCCACAAATTGTGTTATTGCATGTCATTCTGCCTTATTGAAAAGTAATCAATTGCATGACAAAATACCGTCTGTACTAGCAATAATGTAAAACTATAATAAATATTATTAGCCTTGAGTTTTGCCTGATTTTAGCTGCATTCATAGCTTCTCTTTAGCATTCTTTGTGACCTCCAAGTGTGTGTGTGTGTGTGTGTGTGTGTGTATGTGTGTTATATATTCAATATAATGATTTTCTCTTCACAAAAGAAACTGTTGCTGTTGCTCAGCGTATATTTTTGTGCTGATGTTGCACATGTATTTAACCCTCTGGTAATACCACAGTAGCTTTCTCTATCCTGTGACAATGGCATACCGCCTATCTAATCATCCACTGCACCCGACCTCGCTCTGTCTTTCTCTCACTCCCTCAGCTTTACAATCATTCATCCTACTTTTTATATAGTTTAGTGCCCCGGGCATATTGACCCCCCCAGTTAGGCGACGCCATGAAAATGGAGTGATGATGTCATGTGCTGATTCGCGTTCACAGGAGAGGAACAAACTTGGCTATTTGTCTTTGTCAAACCACAAGCTCCTTTCCTCTGCCTGTAGACTAAACACACTTGCACACAGACAGGCACACACTGTGCTTGCATGCTCATGAGTGTCACCACACACATAAAAAACACAAAAAAGAATCACACATGTTAACGTGCTGCGCCAAAACATCCACTTGAAAGTATCTAATTTGTCACTTATCTGCCAATCCATGAGGTCCCATCTCTTCTGTGGTGACTTTAACTGTTTCTGGAGCTTTGTTTGTTTCCATCTGCCTCTCACAGACAGACGAACCACAGAGCTGTGACGGCCGTGACTTTAACTCCAATAAAATAACCCTAGGTCATGCACAATGAGCTTATGGGAAAGCCATACTGAGACTTTAGCCCCCTTCAACTGCTAAGGCATTGGCTTGATTATAAAAGGACAATTCATTACACTCCATTTTCAGAACCATACTGGCTTGGTTCACAGAGGATATATGTTGTTTTAAGAGTACTAATAAAGCAGGTGGCGTTGGAAAAACCAAAATAGAGAGGGAAATAAAAGAAGGCAACTGTCACAAAAATAGGAGACCATGTAGGAAGCCTGTCAAAGCATGTTTTGACTATTTACAACACACTCATTGCTGCTGTCTGGAATGCTTGCATTTGACTGGAAGAGCAATAATCAAGAGAGCTGCAGGCTATTGCATCCACACAAGAGAGGTTATGGGTATTCAGCAGTTTGCATGAATTACTATTTCTCCCTCATTCATGCCAGTGGGACAAAAGCTTAAAAACATGCTTGTGTGGAATACCTAAAAGAAAAGAGCCTCTATGTCTGTTTTTGTTTAGTGCGCTGCACGGAAGGGCCACAGCAGTATCATATCATCATCCAGGTGGGTGGCTGGTAACATTGGATGAGGGGCTTTCTTGAGGCGTAGATAGCTTTTCCCATTAAAATTGTTTCTGGTAAAAAAAAAACCATGTCTTCCTAATTGGTCATTGTAAAGAGTAAAGAGAGTTTTTTTCTCTCAAACACATGCTGTGCAGATGGGATTAAACCTAGACCAGACAGTTATGGATAAACAACTTCGATGGCCTAAGGTGTAACCTCCTCTTTACAATAGCAAATTAGTTCACTTTAAATTGAAAAGGACACTTCCTCTTCATGCTGTGTGTATAATTTGGGCATTGATTCCATATTGTCCTGCCTTGCAAAGTGCCTGTCAGGTGCAGGAGATAGACATGATAGAGGATCTGGTATTTATGGGACGAGACGATGATGTCAGTGGCAGTGTCTTCTCCAGACATCCGGTTGAGAGGTGTGTGTGTGTGTGTGTGTGTGTGTGTGTGTAACTGTCTGTGTGTGTATACTCCTTTTGTACTTTCACGGACTGAATCATCCATCTGTGCAATTAGGAAATGTTTTTAGTCTTGTCTGGTAGCTTCCAATGTGAGCCATTTTATGAGATATGTCATTTACAGTCACAGTTGAAGAGCTTAAATTGCTTCTTTACATTTTCTATGTTTATAAAAAAAAAATAAAGACTAAAAATCTTTCACCACACAAGAGACTGTGAGGCTGTAATTATCATTACGCATCAGAAAACAACAGTTGGAAGGATAAAATACAGAGACTTTGCCGTTCTTACATCCTTCCTACTTGGGCAGAAGTATAAAAGTTAGTCAGGCCTTTAGATTAAAGGCTGGGGTCTTTCCTAATTTAAATTAAAAAACGTTTCTTACAGTTTTGTTTTATTTTTGTAGCTCCTGTCATAGGGTCTATCAGTTTTGATAACACTGTACAGACAAAAGTAATTACTGAGATTTTATTCTGCATCCAGCCGTAGACGCCGTTTTCCTCCTCCTCCTGGGTGCTCATGCCCTTTTTAAAAAATAAATAAAAAATTTGCATTTCAGAACCTTAGCAAATGGACAGCGGTTGACACGAACACACACCCCTATTAACTCGATAATAAAGCTGTAAAGTAGACTATCTTTCAACTCAGGACAGCGCCACTTCTCACAAATACAGATAGGATTGGAGATGAAAAGTTTAACAGACACGGAACCATAATCATCTTCCTGGGAAATTAAGAATCAATGGAGCAGGGGACTGACAGCAACATAACCAATCACACTATGACAGACGCTCCACTTAGCACCAATTGCAATGTGTAATTTTAAATGAATGTAGCCTAATGGTAGTCTGGCACACGTGGGTGCTCAGTATTTTCTGTGTATCGGCCCCTTTGCATCCAGCGCAAGCACCAGGCTCACTAACTCAGATAAAACTGTCAACTAGGCGGTTTTGATCAAATATGGATTCATATTCTTTTTACTATGTTGCCTATTTCTCGCCTCAAATTTTTTCAGAAGCACATTTAAGTGTACTGTTTAGCTGTAATTTGAAAAAGTTTGTGACCAGGCAGCCATTTTCTTCCTGCTTCAAAACAGACCAAGCAGTGACCCCCCAACTTGCGTATGTTGCTCAGAGCTATGTTGTTACATTGCTCTGATTGGTGGTAAGTCTATTCAATTGTGTCCAGAGACATTTTAGTCAGCACTGTTAATAACACGCCTTGGAAATCGAAAATTAATTGAAAGGTTCCAGACTAACACGCATTTGCGAACTAGCCTGGCATCGCCAGACTAGTTTGTTGCCCCATTGAACCTATTATTTTTTTAGCAATATTTTCAGCAATTTTGGTGAGTACAATGCTATTGCCATTCAATAAAACAGATGGCTGGGAAAACTAAACAAAAACAAAGTTGTATTAAAGCATCGTTTTCCTTACACTGAGTGTGTCCTGTAAACGGTGTGTACTGACTTGTCAGGCTCAACTCTACATGTCAGACTTGGCTCAACTTTAGTCAAAGCTGTTGTTTGTAAGCCTTAACTGTAAAACACAGCAATGGTAGAGAACAATGTTATGCATCATTCCAGCACAATAACACATGTTGTGGTTTGCTTTGGCTTTGGTTAGTGATTAATAGCGACTATTAAAAAAATAACATTGAATGCTGTTAAAAAGAACAGAGACTGACAACTAATAATTATTTTATTATTAATAATAAGGATTGTACAAGTAAACCTCTTAAATCTACTTGTGCAGAGTGAAATAAAATAAATAAATAAATAGGAAACAATTGCACTGCCATCAGTGTTTACATGACCGCTGAGCTGTGAATGGCATTGACAGGAGTTCAGAGAGGACTCTGAACACCACGGATGCTGAGTCCTCAGCATGAGCTGACAGTAATATCGCCTCCCAAAACACTGACGCATATAAAGCTGATTAACCAGTTAATAAATCAGAATAACCCGAGAGAGATTCCGGGATGAAATAATAGACCATAAGCCAACAGATACAAGCAGGGATAATCACCTTCATTTTAATATATCCCCCCTCTGCTGGGGACGTAAATGTCTGTCCAGCTGCCCAGTGGAAGCAGTACACTCATTCATCACACAGTAGCTTCTATTTTCTAATCTAATTTTCTACCCATAACCGTAAAATAAAAAGGTTTTAAAATGTGATTACATTTGGCTTTTTTTTTTTTAAATGTGAAGGTTGTCATAAAAATCTACAGTACGTCCTCTCAGGCTTAACTTCAGATGTACACTTCCTGCATCGGTGCAGTTCAGACGCTCTTTTCTTTATTGTGTTTTTATGTTTTGCCACTCGTCACAAACTACAACACATTTAAGGATGTTTCCTATTACAATTCAAATCATAGGCTATGATTATCTACTTTGAACTGCCTCATGCTACATACAATGTTAACATGAGCCAAACAGTAACTTAATGGACTACAGACAGAACTGTGCACTCTGCTCTCTGCTCATCAAAATCGATTAAGCAAACAGACTGTCGTACATTGTTACCGAAGATTGGATATTCGCACTGGAGGAGTCTTCTAAAAAAACAGCCTGCTATTTCTAACTGACACCATAACTTTCCCAAGCCTCACTGAATCGAAACCAGTGAAGTCATGTGCTGTGAATGGGAGGATTTAGCTGAGCCAGCTTTTACCCCGGACTTCCAGCGGACAACCATTGGACACAAACACAGACCACAGTCAACCCCGACATAGTAACTAGAGAACAGGTTTGAACTTTTAATAAATCTCAATGAGACAGAAGTGAAGAGGACTACTGCTGAGTTTGGGCATACTGTAGTATAATGGAGAATGCCAGCTTGCCAAATGGGTTGGGGGAGATAGATTGGAAACCCAGGTTTTATTAGTGACTGCTGCCAGACTGCTGCCAATGGTCAACAGAGGGTTCAACCAGTTCAGCAGACTGTTAGCACTCAACACATGGCTCATCAAAACCTGTGGTCTTAAATGGATCAATTAAATGTATAACTTCTTCTGGAGACGCAGGCGTCTTTTCTGGGCATCTGCCCAAGCAGAGGAATTCAAGTAGTGATGGACCATTTTTCATTCAGTCTGTGACACCCACCAGCCAGGCCTAATGATGATGCCCCATGACCCACGCAGCAGCTTCTGTGTCACAAAGACAAAACACCACAGCCTCAATGTCAGCACGATGATAACCAGCTTATGAATTAGTCTCCTAATTCCTTCTCTCTCCTCTGCCTCACCCCGTTTGGGATTTGATAAAAACGGAAGTGCTGGTTAACACTGGAATTACATTCATCCCTGGTCACTGCTACTCCAATCGCTACAAAGCACATTGTGTAACACCAACCTTGATAATGAAGACAACAAAAACAGAGTACTCTCTTCTGCCTGCGCTGACAAAGCCAGCAAGGTCACCAAAGGTTTCATGCTGCTATTCCTGTTAAGAGAAGTATTACAATAAAAAAAGATGCAAGCAAATATTTCTGCAAATTTGAATTCTTAATGCAAAGCTAGATGGATGATTGAATCTATGAAAGCACAAAAGAGGAGTTGAGAAACATTAAAGGAACACGCCACCGTTTGTTGAAATAGGGCTTATCATGGTCTCCCCTAGCTGTAGATAGGCGGACCAACGCATTTTTTGTCTCAGTGCATGCATAGTTTTAGTCCGGCATAGCACCGGCAGCATGTTAGCATGTTGTGAGTCAACAAAAACCAACAGCCTTAATTACTCCTTGTGGCCTGCGTATTCACAATGAGTACAAATAGCAATGCAGATTAAGACTAGATGATTTCCTAAGCTGATTTTGATTTGGGACTATGTTGGGTGGAAGCACTGACAAAGCACTGTCCCAAGTCAGTGTACATACCTTGAAACCCAAAGTGATGGCTAAAACTTTGTCTATGTGGCTCCCCACCACTTCCACAATGAACTTCTGTATTCCTTTAGGCAAGGCAAGGCAGCTTTATTTGTATAGCACATTTCAGCAACAGGGCAATTCAAAGTGCTTTACACAAAATCAGTTAAAAAAAAAAAACAGTTAAAAGAAAATAAAACCGATAAAACACAGAAGAAACAGTTAAAAATAAAAACAGATAAAACACAAGAATAAAAGTTACAGTGCAGTATAAAAGATTAAACAGTAGAGAAATGAACATCATTTAAAGAAAGGCAACATCAAAAAGAAAAGTAGTAGTAGTACTTAGTAGGATTCTCATAAAACCTTTCTAAAATTGATGTTCACACAGATTTACTTTGCATGTGAACTTTCCTGAATGTGTCAAAACTTTCCATTACATACAACTGTGATCAAGTTGCCTGTAACTTTTACAGAGGAAATTCTTTCCTAAAGCTTCATGGGGTTTAAAAATCTTTTTTACTGACACAAACCACTATTGAAAGTCATTGTGGTTAAACGGCCAATCCCTGAGGGCCAGAAAAAGAGTCCCCAAGCTCCCGCTGCTTATGGGTTCTTGTTTTGTTTATTACCCATGGGTAACTTCCATGCCACCTAGATAGCTGTTAATCTTAAACACACATCCATATGCACACATTGTCATGCATTTACAGTATCATGTAAAATTAAGTAGCCGTAACACTTGTAGGTATCTGCAACTGTTCTAATCACTGCTGGTGCAATCAACACCTTCCTATTGGGCAGAGCTAAAAAAAAAAATATCTCAACAGAGAGTTGAGAGTGAGATGAGATTTTCTTTGAGATGTTGTGTGACATCATGACACTCATTATCAGTTCCTGAGTGTGATTTTTCCAGGATGTAGGGGAGGCTGTCTCTGTTGCTGTTTGTCCCATCTGTCAGGCGGCTGGTGGACAGCTCAGTGGGGTCCTCTTTAGGCACTGTGGTCTCTCGAGGCTGTCCAAAGAGGATTAATAACCATCTACAGCATCTGATGAAACAGCTTCCCCATACCATGGCCCGTCCATAGGCCTCAATGGACTCTTCTGGCACTTTTTTCCTTAATGGAAAAGTCATGTCCATGCCAGTGTCTGGACTGAGCTTAAAGTAATGGAATCCACTGCCGGCCAGTGAAAAGACCATTAAACCCGTGGCGTGACAGTGATGAGCAGAGCATACTGTGGAGACTCTGCCCAAATGTGAACAGCAGGAACACCTATTCCAGGCGGACTCATCTTCTGGCAAACTTCAAGGCATTACCTGACAACTGAAATGACACTGAGCTTTAGCTTTTGCTCTTTAATGACATTTCTCTTTAAAATGCTCTGTGAACTGATTTTACATTATGGATGAAATCTTTCATCAAGACTATGGCTCACTATGAACTGTCTAACAACATCATTTAACATGATTGTTTTTGCAGCTGCGATATTTGTACATTAACTCAGTAAATCTTGTTACAGTAAGTTATTCCCAGGTGAGAGATTGAAACCTTTTCCAATGGATTATTTCACTGAGAAATGTAGAAGAGGCTAAGAAAAACTGAACATACAAAGCCTCTAGTGTCTTGAGAATACATATGAGCCCACAGACTGGAAAAAAAAGATTTAACATAGTCTCTTAATTCAGAGAGTAAAAAAGTAAGTAAGAAGGCCATGCAGACCCCAAATGGTATGAGAGAGGTATGAAGGTATGAATTGTATTGCTTCCAGACACAATGCAAACAGAGGGGGGTACAAGGTACTGTAACTGGACAAACCCCAGAGAGATTTCTGATGGGGATGAATATTATTCCAAGTCTATGTCTGGAATTACTGAAATTCACTGACCCATAATCTCTGCTCAAAGTCTTGATTAATCAGGTAAGAGCAAGACAGACGAGAGACTTGAAAGTTGAGTTTTGGTTAGATCTTCAGCAACATGAACCATTGTGGCAGCGTGATGACAACCCTCTACTGATGTCACCATAAATGACAGCTCCAGGACTGGGTTTCACTAGCTATTTATAAATCCAGTATTACAACTATTAGTGTCTGAAGTCCTTCCTCAATTCTTAGTAACTACTGTACTAGCAAGTTCAAACTAGTAATTTACTAAATCGGGTTGCACCATTAAAACCTAAGATATTATTGTGTAATTGGTTGCTAGGACACATCTACAGTATTTTCAAATGTTATTTTCAACTATGTAAACAGAAAGTCATTGTAGCATACAATACAATTATAGAGATGTCCCATCAGAGAGATGATATTGATACGGATACCAATATCGATATCACCTCCGATACTGCCTAAAACGCTAGTATCGGTATCAGGAAGAATTGGAGTTTATGCACCAATCCAATCCTGCAGTCCTATGTCAAAGTGTCCTTGGGCAAGACACTGAACCCCAAGTTGCCCCCGATGCTGCGCATCGGAGTGTGAATGTGTGTGAATGTTTATCTGATGAGCAGGTGGCACCTTGTACGGCAGCCTCGGCCACAGTGTATGAATGTGCGTGAATGGTGAATGGTTCCTGTATGATGTAAAAGCGCTTTGAGTAGTCGTTAAGACTAGAAAAGCGCTATATAAATACAGCACATTTACATTTAAAGAAAATATATTTTTATGTAGTTTATTCATTGTCTTTTTTCGTTATAATTGACTGTCAAATTGGATAATAAAAGAAAGTTCTGTGGCATTCACTGTTTGTGTTTGTTCATGTGTCACAAAGAGTTTAACCTGAGCCAGACCGACAACAAAGATAGAAATCATATCACATCCATACAGGGGTAGTAGTATACATTTGTTAAAACATAATAAAATATATGACATACTGGTATCGGATCAGTACTCGTTATTGGCCTATACACAAGTTCAGGTATCAGAATCGGTATCAAGAAGCAAAAAATGGTATTGGACCATCTCTATGTCGCATCACAAGCTGTAGCATTTTGCCAAATGATATATCAAACTTTTAAATCTACATATGTATTATTATATTGGAGATGTGTTTCACAGTTAGTAGTATATATGCAGTTTAGAATAAGAGGAATCTGATTATATTACATATATTACATATATTATATTACATTTTTAGCACAATGTTTTGCAATATTATGTATTCTGTGTACTTTTTGGGAAATGTAATTTAAAGTCTTTCCAGTTCAGTGTCAGGTCAGCTATATTGACCATATTTTAACAGTAATTTACTCTTCAATGCAAACGTGATTTGTAAACTAATGTTAACTTTATCAGAAGTCAGTAACAGTTGCAGCAGTTTCTGAAGCCGCTTTAAACATGCGCTGCAAACGTGAAATGATCTAAGCATTACCTGACGGAGCTGTGAGAACGCAAATGTCCAAATCAGTTGAATTGGGCTCTGAAATGCTGCAGTAGTCTGGACGCAAGCATAAATGTAGTAAAAGATATAGCCTACATTTTTAAACAAAAACACATTACTGTGGATGTGGCCTGTATAATCTCTGATGGAGCCCAATGTGTGCAAATTCACAGCAAGTGAGTGTGCAAGTTGATGATGTTTTTTTACCCAACTTGTGCAAAACTGCAAGCAAACTGAAAAGAAGGGGTAATGTACACAAAGACAGCAATGGAAATGTTTAACTGGAGAGACAACGAGATTCAGGAACTTCTGTCGGTAAGGGCTGAAATCGTCACACATTAATGAAAAGAAATTCAAGGAACGGTGAAGGACTCAGTTGTTTACAACCAAATTACAAAGAGTTCCATGACGGGTGTAATCTGCGTTATGTCCTGTCTGCTGCTGGTTCTACCCAGAGCCGCCCCTTGTCTAAACCAAAGTCTTGTAGTGATAGTACTAAGTATTTCCAGTAAGTGAGAATGCATCCGACACAGACAATCTCCTGTTGTGTGCTACACATGCTACATAAGACTGGATGTCATTGAATTTTTAAACTTAAATGATAGGAAAACTGAAGTTGTAATTTTTGGGGAGCCCAATGACAGTGTTCTTGGTCCAATATTCTCAAATTGCTGCCCATTTGTAAAAACTCTTGGTGTTTTTATTGACAGTTCTTTCACTGGCTGACTGTCGTTTTTTAGAATCCATTTTAAGATCTTATTGTTTGTTTTTACATCTCTTAACGGGCTGGCACCATCATATTTGTCCGAAATGCTGATTTTGCACACTCCAGTCAGAGCACTCAGGTCCGCTGACCAGTTGCTTTTAGACTGTCCCAGAACCAGACTGAAAACCAGAGGGGACAGAGCTTTCTCGGTGGCAGGTCCTGAGCTCTGGAACTCTCTCCCTCTCAACATTAGAGCAGCTTCCTCTATTGAGAGTTTTAAATCACTTTTAAAAACTCATCTTTTTGCACTGGCTTTTTTAACACAAGCTGAGCTGTGACATTTTGTTATTGATTTGAGCTTTTTATCTGTTGTCTGTTTTTATTGTTTTTTTGGCATGTTTTGTTTTAGATGGGTTTTTCCGGATATTTATTATGCTTTTATCTTGTGTTGTTGTCTATAATTGTACAGCACTTTGGGGCAGTAGTGACTGTTTGTACGTAAGTGTGCTATAGAAATAAACTTTGACCTTGACCTTGATATGTAAATTTAACCCTCGGACATTGTCTGGAGTTCATATGTGCACAAGTGTAAAATATTCAACAACTAATCTCAATCTGAAAATTTGTGTGTTTCTGTGGTGCAACTTGTTTTTATTAAGTGATGTGTTACAGTAATTACTTCTTAGAAAAAAATACATTTTATTTATTGGTTTGCACACATTGATAAAAAACAACAATTATCAAAACATATGTCTTTCACATAGAGTCACTAGAATGTAATTTACAATACAAAAAAAGTACAAAAATAGTACATGAAATAAACACACACACACACACACACACACACACACACACACACACTGGTGCCTATGATTTCCTGGCATTTCACTACATTACACATGCACAATGATTGGGGCAGATATTTTAGGCTCATGCACTAATGTCATTTGTAGGAGGGAAGACAGGAAATATTTTGTTAGGACCTTGCATTGTGTGACACAGATTAAGTCCTTAGCTTGTGTGGCAGTGAACCAGATCAGTGTTTGGCATTTTGTTTTTGTCTCCTGGTAAATTTTGATTACATTCTGCAGTGCGTTGATCCAAACAAAGAGTGAGTCTCTTGTTAGGAGAATAATTCCTGCCTTGTTCCTATCCCATCTGCAGAGGGGCCTGGCTACTAAGCAGAAAGGCATTTAGATGGAAATGGCCTGAACCGAACCAAATCAGACGGGAATGTCACATCTATTGATCTGCGTTCTGATTTGATGGATAAAGGGCTGCTATGAAAAGTGCAGGTTTAATAATTTGGGTGTTGAAGCCTGGTATGCTGGAAGGAAGCAGCATAGAGAAGATAAAGCATGGCTTCAGCAAAGTGACAAGTGTGTGTGTGTGTGTGTGTGTGTGTGTGTGGGGGGGGTTGAATACTTGAGCTCCCACCCACATCCATTTATTCTTTAACACTTAATATTGCAATAGAGTCAATAAGGAATAAATGTTGTGTGACATTCCATTGAATAAAGTAATGTCCTGTACAAATTACAACCTTGACTGGATGTGAAAGACCTCTTGTTGAGCAGTGCTGCTCACACCCAAATCACTAATCTGTGAAGCCTACCTTTCATATTAATTCAGTTTCACTTAACAGATACTCATTTAGCTTTTAAAATGTGACATGCATGGTCTTTTGGTGTCCATATATGGAAACAAGGAATCAAAATGCATGTTTGTTCTTCCACTAATAAACTGAGACCAAACCAAACTTCTTTTTTTTGACACATCCGGTGTTTGTTTGATTTGGCTGCTGGAAGCCATGTGAACTGATTGTGATTTTAAACTGAATCACAACTCAAAATGTATTACATTAAAATATTACAAATCAAAACCAGACAAGCTGGCAGTGAAGGAAACAGTGATTGTGTCCAGGGCAAGCCCATGACATTGATTTGCAGTTATTTCCCTGAAATGAGTCCCTGATGTCTGAGCAGCATTGTTGCCAAGAACATATTAGGAAGAAGGTAATGTTGCCATATAGTTGATTAGATTTTTTGTTATGTGTAAATAGCATCGTTGGCTCTGCCTGTGTTGCAACATTACCCAGACAGACAGACTGAGCCAGCTGATTGTGGTTTGGGCTCAGGCTCAGTCTGTGTGTTAGTGCACCAGGGCTCCCACCGTATGCTTCTTGTGCTGTGAGTCTAAGTCTGCCAAACACATACAGTCCATAAATGAACGTACACACACAATGTAGACGCACAACCGTAACATCAAAAGAACTCCAGGGTGCACTAGCAGCTCAGATGCCCTGCCCAGTCTGTGGAAGCAATTTAGACCACTAAACTATGTTTGTAGTGGGACTTGTGCCATGATGGAGTATATTTAGTGTATATATTGGATTTTGGGAGTTTGTGTGGGTTTAATATATTAGCTGGCGCCAGGTTGTCATCCAAGCTAGAAATTAGCAAAGGTTTAAGACATCTTGTACTTAAGAGTACAAGAGTACTTAAAAGTACTAAAAGTCATTCATTCAGTTTTTTACTTGAGTAAAAGTACAAAAGTATTAGCATCAAAATTCACTTAAAGTATCAAAAGTAAAAGTAGAATGTATACATCACTTTGAGCTGTTGGTGGGGCTAATTTCTGTGCTGGTGAATCCCCCAGGGAAGTTATATCATGACCTATACTAATACATCATTATTTGTTCATAATGTTTTGTCTCATTAATCTGAATCTGCAAGGTAAATAGTAACTCCATCCATTGTCGTCCAGTAACATAAGTTATGAAATAAATGTAGTGGAGTATAAGTACGAAGAAGCAAAAAATGGAAATACTCAAGTAATGTACCTTATTGTACTTAAGTACAGCCCTCACTGTAGACTTTTGGAGTGTCTTTTTCTAATGAAGCCTTACAGTAGTTTACATCATCAAACCTCAAGTAGACACACCCTCATTTTACCAGGCTTTATTAATTTCTGCTTCAGACCACAACACCCTCTGAGGTAGTTTATGAAAAATACAGATGTCTGGTTGACTGAAAATAAACAAAGGCAGCGCTGAAACATGAGTGTGCCTTAACTGAATTAGTCCTGCATACATACTGTATCCCAAGAGATTGGTAATCAACACTTTCGGTATGCAGTGGTACTCTCATGAGATCTGAGCTTGACTGAGTTGTGCAACATTATCAATGAGAAACATCAACCCATCAAAACATCAACAAGCATAGTGAGTATTCTCTCTTTCTCTCTGTGTTTATACTGAAGCTGGGCCTTTGAACAGCCCCATGGCTGTATCCCATTACATCCAGAGGGATGAGCTGAGGGTTGGTATGGTGAACAAGAAAGCAGAGACGGTCCTGTGTATGACTTTAATCAATGCAGGCCTCGGCTGTAGCGAACACTCTCTAATAACTTCTGTAGATGGATACAACTTGAGAGGGAATGCAAACCAGATCTCTTAGGAAATTCCAACACTCTCTTTGCAGCAAAAGCCCCTCTTCTGAAGGAATGTGCGCTTACATTTCCCCTCCGCTCCCTGCTCTCCCACATACACAGCTGCCCTTCAGAGAGACACGCCAAAAGAGCACAGGCCACTGAAAAGGCAGAGGGGGAAAGGAAAGACACCGCGGCTAATGGCTGCTCTCCCAGCTGCATGGGGTCTTGCACATATAAACATGTCAGGAGACGTTGGGGCAAAGGAGAGTGTACACAGGAATGGTTATGAAGAGACGGAGATTGAAGGGGGGGAAATAGGAATAAGTAGCCTAAACTGAGACTATAAAGAAAGGAAATACAGAGAAAAGTAGAAAGAAAATCGATTTGGGCTGACAGATGTGTGAGGAAAGAGAAGAAAATGACAGAAAAATACAAAGAGGGAGAGCGAGAGCAGAGGGAAGGAGTGTTGAAGGAGGAGAAGAGGCCGTGCTGAGATGTTACTTAAAGTAGCCTTGAGGTGATGGATTGTCTGAGCAGTTAAGCAGCACCATCCGTCAGGTGAGGAAAGCTGGTGAAAAAGAAAAGTTTAGATAAACATATGACATCAAAATCATCACCAAAAACACCTTCAGAGTCATAAAAGATGCTGGAGAATGCTTTGAAAATGATCCAAACTGATTTTGAAAGTAGAGGTTGGTAAACTCTGTGTGACCTACTGTTTGAAAGAGTGGTGAACCGCAAGCAGAGTAACTGCATCGTTAAGTAAAGTTAGCTTATCCTATGTCTGAAATGAGATTAAGATGATACTCCAAAATCTGGGCAGCTGTTCAAGATACATTTTTTTCACTATATGACTCAGCCATGCAGTCTCTACTGTGCAACCCAGTGCCCACAGCCAGTCTTCATCTGTGGGCCTTCAGGATTCAATGATGTTAAAAATGAGCGAAATACATCCAAATGTTTCACTGCATAAAACTGCAGATATGAAAGTCTAAAAATCTAAACATTTCTAAGCCTCAGACACTACACAGTAAACCAGATGTTACTGACATTTCATGGCTCTTGTGGGATCTTTTGAATAAATCAATGTTTGGAGATTAGAAATGATGTTAGCGAGGATCATCATTTTAGGATTAACATCCCTGCAGAGTGGCTAAAAGTTGGGTACTGTACATCAAATATGAATTTTACTGTCCATGAGTTGTGTGTTCTGAGCAATCTGCACACATGGTAAAAAATATTTTTTTTACTCGCATAGTTCTCACTCTTTGTTTGGATTTCTCTTCCCGGTGTGCATGGCGGGAAAAAAGAGTCAAGAAAGGGAGGTGAGGAGGGGGTGCGCACTGGTCCCTCAACATCCCTGTCCTAAAAGTGAAAATATATTATAGCATAATGTGTTCAGTATGCAATGCAAGCTTGAAGGAAACCATATGAAAAGATCCCAGACAAAGAGCCTTCTGTGTTCCAGCTGACCCCCTCCCACCCTCATCCTTCGTCTGCTGAGGGGGAAGTTGTGTGTGCAGAGCTGTAGGAACTGAAAAGGGGCAGTACACGCACTCGCTGTCTCACACAGCCAGACCCACCGGAGTACAGGTGAGCCACATGACCAACACACACCAAACAGGAAGGAGCACTGAATGCTGGAATTTTATCTGTCGTCGTGAGTTTGTGATTGCTGCAGACTATGTCACCTGCAGCCTATTATACTTAGCTTCATGAGGTAAGACACTATCTTTGTTTGGAGAGGGAGAGAGAGTGCAGGGGAAATGCAGTGAACTGAGGCAGACGAGGAGGGAAACTTTGAAAGTCTTTGTTTGAGTGGATGACAAACATCTGTGGCCGCTGTTTATCCCCTCCATTGGTGCAGGCTGCAGACTTGCAGAAGGAGGTTGACTGGCTACATTAGCATTGTGGTCACTGATATCCGAGCCTATTGTCCTGACCGTGTGGAGCCTGCTGTGTAGCCAGGTTATAGACTTGAACTGCACTGTGTAACATTAGATGGTATATCCAATTAAAGACCTGGCTGGAGCTGTATTGACTTACATATATAAGTAATTGTTTCCTGTTAACACAACAGGTGAGGCCCATTAACTGCTTTATAGAAGGGCAACTGTAGGTTTTCTTCAGCCATATGTTACCATAGATATATTCACTAATGATACCCGGTTAGTTTGCTGTGATAGAAAGTGCTTTGAAACTCTAGATAACTTGTTTTGCCAAATGTCTTACTGTGAAGAGAATAACAACGCTTAAAGTCAGTACCAACCAGGAAATAATTCCTGCAGCATTTATATTGTTTGCACATATTTTACATTTTTAAAAGGGCTTGTGCTTTCCCCCTTTCATGTCTAAAAGTTCAGATTAGATGTTTGACAAGGTCCCCCCCGTCTTGGCACCAGATCATACACACGTACTTACAGTATTTATCTTTGCCTCTTGATGTTCTTCGCCTGTAACTCTGAGACTAGGATGAGCTCTACATGAAGCAGTCACTTTATTACAAGGTTTTCCTTTGCATGATTTATGATTGCACCATTCCTAAAAGTGGAAAGGGAAACAGAGACATTTGTGACTTTTATTGGAGTCTGTGCCTTGCAGTGTGTGTGTGTGTTAGATGTCAGTCATCAGCCAGCACAAGCCGAGGCATGTTGACTATCATAGCCTCCTGAGGAATTATGAACCAGGAATGCCAATTTTGGAGCACTACCTAAAATGATTTTGTAGTGCTATGAGGGCCCTTGAATGGTTCTTTGTCTGAGCAAGAGTGAGAGAGAAATGCTAAATGCCTTTAGCATTTTCGGCTGAATGATTTTTGCTTGCCATACTGTAAAGGATCCGGGCAAAAAGGAAAGAGATAACAGATGCGCAGGAGCTCTGCCCCGAAGGGATTCAATCATAAAGGCTTGCCAGTCGATGTAGTGACCAGATGCCTCATTATAAGCTTAGTAACTGATATACTTTTAAGTTGTACAGTAAGTGGAATGCACACTCACCTGACATCCACACATCTCACATACACCAACACATGTGCGCCCAGAGCAACTAAGGATGTACAGATTCCATACCTGAGGTAAAAATGCATGCAGTATAAGAGTTATAAGGTGGCTGACATGCTGTCTACAAGTTGGATATTGATGCAGATGTGTAATGCATGTACAAGACAATGGTCATGAGGGACAAATGAATGATTACAGTTTGTGCGGCTGCCAAAGCCATTTCTTTTGTGCGCCATCACTATGCGAGACATGCTGCAGAGAGCTGTGGGATAGAGTTGCTGTCCACGTATGAATCCATCATTCGTTGACGATGTACAGGAACTCTGTGATTACACACCAAAGTGGCCTACGGGCCAGACTGTAAATGATATCCCTGGCTCTAATCATGGAGGTCAATGGGTGAGTACAGGAAAGCTGTGCGGGAATGGGACAGGTGTGCACTGTAAAAAACAACAACTATGAACTTTAAGGTAATTGGAGGGTGGGAGGAAAAGAGGGATGACATCAGATCTCAGGTATGGCAAGTAGATAAGATCAATTGGAGTAGAGTAGATATCACAAATACAACAAGCAAGCTGGACATTATTAAGAAGCTGGGACAAATGAAAACAGAGGGTTTTTTTGGGCTCTGCATCTCTGCTCGTGTCAGTGTTGAGTATCCTGCATCTGTTCTTTGTCAGGCAGTTAATAAATATTTGCAGACTGGATCAAAGACAAGTAATCAAACCATATTTTAATCAATCCAGTACAACAGTGTTAGGACACGCCCTCAACATATGTTCACCTCTCTGTTCTCATCAATTACAGTAAACATGAAATCTTGGAACAACAAAGACAACTGTGAATAAAGAAAATGCAGCATGATGAGGTGCTAATCTAAAAAGACAATGTCAGTCTCCGAATCAGATCCTGATAGATCCAAACACATTTGGGGGAATCAAAGAGCTGTTGTCAGTGTGTCTAAACAATACCAGCCTTCATCTCTTCACACTTGACACGATCACGCCAGTAAGTGTTGTTTCTTTTCTGGAGGGAGGCGGGACAGTGTTTTGTTTGAGTTGATTGTGTTCAGGAGGCACATCAGCACTCATCCTACAGGCTTTCATGACTCAGCTGTCATGTCAGAGGGAGAGCGTATACACAAAACAATCTTCAAGGGATGCAAACAAGTTCACACATTCAGAAAAGGTGAATGTGAGCGTGGCTGCTATGCCTCTAAGGAAAATAATGTTTATGTGTGTAGTTCTCTGCACAGCCCTCCCACTCCTGAGTGTTACAGCGGTGACTCAGGAGCAAAAACAAATGCCATCAGCTTCAAGGAGAGGCAAGTCTGATCAAGGAAAGAGACATGCAAACACTGGCTTATCATTACAAACTTTGCCAGTGGGGATTATTAACTTTGAAGGGCGAACATGACACTGTGGATCTAATGAAATAATTCATCAGACGATGCCACAGATGGCAATGTAGGATATTAAAATATTTGTTTCTTTACTCTTTGCTGCATGGACATCTTTAATCCACATTCACTTTCTCAGCATTCTGTATCTCATCAGATACCCCAGGTTTAAAACACATTTCTGACCTTAAAGCATTAATAAATTGTGGCCTTCTTCCGTCTTTGGAAAGATCGCAGAGGACAGAGTTTATCACGTTCAGACATTTATAAAGACGTCTCCTCACTTCCTTCTCCACCCTTTTAGTACGACTACAGTTCAAAGTGAGAAGGCTGAGCTTTATCATTGAAGATAGAGAATTGGAATTTAATTGTCTCCAAATTGGACAGGTTGAGATGTATGCTTTTTGGAAATAAACCAGTGTTCACGAAAAGTATCAGATGAGCCAAGCTGAGTGTATTAAAATGTTCTTCAAGCCACTGTTCTTTCTTTCTGGAGTCACCCTCTCCAATTTGTAAAAAAACTGCAGACTCTGTCAGCAGTCAGCACAAAGGCCAGGTCATTTGGATTGCTTTCTTGAAAATGATCACAGATATTACTTTGAATCATGTAAGCAGTGGGTTGAAACTCATGTCACAAAGGGTGATGATGGAACATCGAGTAGGATTCTTCTACCAGCTGTTTGCCAAAGCTGCAGTTTGCCAAAGTTGGTAGATGTTACATTTGACTTTTGTCTTTGCAAATGTCACATTTAAATAACATAGGCCTAATTGAAGAAACGTGTGCATAACTGAATTTTAACCTGCATATGTCTCTTTATTGCAGATGGTTCTGGACAGAAAATGGACACAGAGAGGAATTAGTTAATCATCTACAGCTGAAGTTTGGTCCGCCAAACTAAAACAGTTTTTTTACAGACTGGGTGAACAATAAGAACACAGACATCAAATCTTTCCTACAAGGAGCAAAACAAACAAACTGACAACCTGGAGCTGCCGACCGCAGAATTACTTTATTCATGATGCATTCTTAGTTGTAGTGTGCCAATGCATTTCAGTATCAAAACTACCAACAGAAGAAATAAGAACTTTCCTTCTCAATTGTGGTTTTGTGAATAAACAAAAGTAATTGATTATCCTTCCTTTAGAGGCTGTGTCTGGCTTTAATGTATACGAAAGAACACTAGAATAAAGCAACTTTAATTGAATATAATGGAGTTTTGAACACAAAACAGTCACTGGAATGACCTTTCCAAAGTGCAATGTTATTCCTCACATGCACCTAACAGCAGGAAACTGCCATATACACAGTTCCCCTTCACGTCACTGTAGAGTTATGATCTCCAAGATAAAGGGCTGATCCTTTTCTCCGAAAGAAAAATAATCTGCGGGCTAGAGATTGGGACACAGACGAAAACCATGTTTTGGTGACCAAAATAGCCGAGGAGGAAGAGCAACGTCTGGGAAAGAAAAAAAGGAGTTTTGGAGAGAATACTGTTTCTCAGCCCTTGTTTGCCAGATTTTCAACGGACCACCACAAACGTGTGCAGTTTTCGTGGCAGTTGTCCATGGGAACTCATCCAAGGCACATCGGAGCTGACCCTCCTGGGAGGTCCTGTTAGATCGAGAATAATACTTCATGAACACCAAAGTAAGAGCACACTTTTTCCTTCAAATTTCAGCTGACTGCAGGACATTTGGAAGGATTTTTTCTGAAAGGTGAGCCACAACCGGAAGCAGCAACTTGGAAAGCTAAGCTACTCCTTTCCTTGGCCATTTTTGTGTGTTTTCTTGTAACTCCAAACATATTCACTTCCTGCCAGCAAGGACTAAAACTTGCATCTTCCACTTGGAACAACAGTTTCATCTCATCAGGAGAGAAGATTTAGCTGACTGGAACGAAACCCTCACATATCTCCCTGCCGAGGGCTTTTGTTTTCACTGCAGCAGAAGCATTTTACCGTTGCGTTGGAGATGGAGAAGGGACATACGTCTATCAGGAGAGGAGTGAGCTGGAGTCCTGGAGGATTGAGAAAACCACTCCAGGCAACACAAAACATGCATACTCCTGGGACAGAGTGCAATGCATCACGGGAGACAACAGGATTCAACAAAGAACAGATGAGCCGGAAAACAAGTAAGTGTTTGTTTATCTGGCGTTTGCGGTCCTTATTTGGGGAGCCTAGGCAGCAGCAAGCAAGTGTAATGTTACCCTGTAACTTCATTACACAGAAATGTAGTAGTAAATACATTTCCGGTGGTTTGTTTGCAGTGCTACCTTAATGCTACAGTGTGGCTTGAACTGCAATATATCATCATATCAGAAAACCTATAACTAAGGGGGAGTAGATAAATAGAGAAAACAGGCAGCCCTGCGTCCTCAGTGCAACTTGACACAGCCAAGCTCTCTATGAAACATCTGTTTCCATGCCGTCAAAATACAGGCTGCCCTAACAGCAATGGAAATGCAATTATGCATCACTGCTAAAGGCCAGTCTTAATATACAATGCAGCCACTGGGCTAACTAGGGGCAAAAGCTGTTTGGAAACTTCTTCAGACTTTTCTTTTTACTTTCACAGCTGTCAGCCCCCAAATTAGTATGAAAAAAAAAGGAGTTCACACTTCTTAATTACACTAACATTTTGTTGTTAAAAGGCCAAATGGAAAAGTATTGAAACAAATAGAAAATTACCTCTGGACTGTGACAAGTCTGTCAGATATAATATTCAAAGAGAGTTAAAAGACATTGTGTTGTGAGGAAGCGTAATTAAAAGGTCATGGCCATCAGATAACCTGATCTAGATCTATAGCCTCTGTACCTCCAACACTGTTCCCATCACTCATTACTCACTAATTAGTTTCCTCAAATGGAACAGGGATCAGCCCAGTCAATAGTCGAGTACCCCTTTGCAGAGACATTTCGTAACCCGCAAAAGTAACATTACGAGGCGACAGAGATTGGTCTTTTATTTCCCAACTGAGAGTTTAAGTCACATTCAGTCGGGTGAAATCCCAGGACCCCTGTTAATCCTTGTCTTTCCATACCGCTTCATACATCACCCACGAGGGGCCGGTGCTGTCATCCTGCTTACCCCACAGCCATCGTCCAGAGAAAGATAACATCCGACAGGGTAATCTGACCTTTGATACACAAATGCAGGGTTGGCCCCCTGATTTAAATCCTCCTGCTGTGGGGGCAGTTTGCTGTCTGTTCTCACCCACGCAGGGATGAGGGGATAGGACAGAGAGCAGAGGGATGAGGTAGGGAAAGAGGGGGTAAACAATGAGATGTGGAGGCTCTTGCATCATTGCCAAAGGGGTGAGTTTTGTCTGCTGGAGGACAGGAAATTCCTATTGTGCGCTTGCAGGTTGGAGCTTAGGGCCCAGACGGTTCAGAGAGGGCAGGCACTTGGTTGGGGAGAGTGCACATTAAACACACACTTACATGGTGATATCCAGACGGACAGACATGGGGGGCAGCAGAGGTCAGGAGCTGGATCTTTGGAGTCTTAGTCGTCTAATCCATACATACTGAAGTATCTTTGGTCAGACACTACTTTGCCATCACAGGACATTAGACAGAGATAAGCCGCTCAATACTTGCCATCGATCGGACACCTTTCCAGAACTGTCAAAACAAAGGGAAGCCTGTGTGTGCAACTAGAAAAACATCAATACTTTGGCAGCAGAAGCCTTGAGCTCTTTCCTTAGAGGCATGTCTGCGTTTTCATAATTACTGGGAACCATGTGGAGGTGGAGGTGCACATTTGTGAAAAGTGAAACCGAGCTGGAGGCTGAATGACAGACAGCACAGCCTCCAGCTACAGACCACCTCCCTCCCTGCCTGTGTGCCTGTCTGTGTGCCGGACTGCGGGGAAAAAGAAATCCGATCTCGGGTCTCGCAGCAGAAAGGGGGTGTGAAGCGATCAGACGCAGTTAAATTGAAAAATCTTTTGGAAGTACAACAAAACAGCGGAGCTCTGAATTTGAACATGAAAGAGGTAAGGGATTAGGCACTAAACAAGATAAATTAAACGTTCAGTTAACTTTGAGGAAACTGGAGAACATTGTGTTTGCCTGTTTAGTGAAGATATAGCCTAAAACTTGTTAGTAGCAGCGTTTTTTGTAACTGAAGACATCGGCTGCCGTCTATAAAGTTCAGGTGATTTGTTTTCTCATAAATGAAAAAAGCTTACAACCGAAGTCACTAAACTTTTGAATTGTTCTGTGTTATAGGCTACATTTCTTATGAGATATGTAACACGCGCTGCAACTTAAAGAACATTAATTAATTTCTTCAAACCAAATCTATATGCCGTTAACTGGTTGTTGATTAACATCTCCATGACTTTAGCCTACATATTACTGGGAATGCCAAGGTGTCATTTAATCAAATAATGACCAACGTTTTCTGAACAAATGTAGCCTACTCAACTTAAACAAAAGGCCACGTTCCCTATAGAGTAAGTTATCACTTGTTTTCACTATTTCGGTCATTCTATAAATCACTGATAGGATTTGCACCTGCGTGTTATATGATAACCAGTCTGGCTAGCTCCCACTAGAGGTACCAGGGGTGAGTCTAGGTTGAGACCTTTAGGGGGGCTCAGCCCCTAATGAGAATGTGACATGGATATAGTGCCTTGCAAAAGTGTTAACCCCCCTGCTAAATTAATAATTTTATTAGCCGATAATCTCTGAGCTAGCTACTGAACAACAACGTCAGCTAATTTTTGACACTTTCAATACTATGATGGAACTAAATCTGACACTTTATAAGTCACAGTAATAACGACCAATTTAACACAATGTTGTAACATTCAACAATTCTAGTTGCCTACGTTTCAATTTGGGTTCTGATCTGAGCCATGACATTACCAACTTCTTCTCTTGGGACTACCATCGTTAAAGTCATAACCACACTCCTGCTCTTCCTCAGACAGATCAGATAGCGTCTCAGCCAAAGGCCAGAGTCTGGCACAACCAGCTCCGAATGGCCAAAACTACGTTTCTGTTAACCCTTTCCTTGACTGGGTTGAAGGTGCATAGCATCGGTGTAAATTTGGGCTTGAGCCCCCCTAAAAAGGGTCTAAAATCGAGATGAGAGGTACTATAGGTCTTTACAGTGAGGGAGCATTTCATTTCAAGCCTCACTGCTCTGGCTCTGGTATAAACAGGTAGTCTGAATTATAATAATGAAATAGCCAATAAAAAGGTAATTTGTGCCTGTGGTGGAACTGCCACCCATATTGATAAAAGGCGCTGAGTATACAGTAAGTACCTGTGTGGTAGGTTCTCTGCAGCAGTCTATAAAGGAAGGTGATTTATGCTCATGTCAATAGTGGTGAGAGGACTGCTTGCTTAAAGGGTTGTGTAATAATGCTTTCATACTTACATATTTGTGACAACAATATAATAAGGTGGTTGATATATCTCCCTCTAATAGTGTCACAGTCTGTCTTTCATCTGTCAGTGTCAGGTTAATTGATTAACCACAGTTGATGCTGACATTGATGTATTTCCCTGCAGCCATAACCACCGTCATCATCAACAGGTATCATTTAAATGCACTGCAAATGTTCATAATCCAAATTGGCCCTATCGTCCCTCTTTATATATTAAAACAATGAGATCATAAACATATGCTATTGAACGTTAGATGGGTTCATGTATAAGGAACGCGTGGGTCACCTACAAAGAGTTAATTAAATTTCTGTGAGGGCAGACTGAAAGTCTGTAAAATCAATGACATATGCATATTATTCCTTTTTACTGGGGAAAAGATCATGTTAGCTTTATACTCTATGCCAGGAAAAATTGCATGCAGAATGAGCTCTATAAGGAAAGCTTTACAAGTGACTGATTTACCCATAATCATTTTAATTGGCACATGATTAGATCAAATAATGTAGCGGCCTGGATCCGTCACCTTATTAATGAAGAAAAAAATCATGGCTGTGTCAGCTGTCTTGACAAGCCTCCTGGCTTGACATTGAATATATTCCACTAGTCCGAGGTGCATAAATTAGATGAATAACCTACCAGATGTGTCACCACAACCAGTTATTCTCCTTTAAAATCTCAATCAGAGATTTTTAACTTACGGTTTTTATTCTGTTTATAAAAAGGCAAAGATGCAGCTTTGATTTTCCTCTTGTAAACTCTGAAGCATGACGGAGTCCCTATATTTAAGGTGGGAACACTTGATTGTATAGTATGTTTATAGATAGCCATCCAAAGATGTCATTTTTGGAAGCCGTAGATTGTAAAAATGCTCTATTAAGGGTTTGAGCTGAAGTATTGCACAAATTAAGTACAGAGAGAAACCAAAGGCATGTTGGAAGCTCAGACAGGGAGTTTTCTCAGCGGTGGAGGAATGCTCAGGGAGGGACTACTGCAGATGGCAGAGGAAATAGCTCCGCTGCCTGGAATGGAGCTCTTAAGCTCAGAAAACAAACAGTCAATTTGAACATAGACATCATTTCAAGGTAATCAGCAAAACTGAAACATCAATGTAAGCCATGATTGACAACAATTTACCTTTTTAATGACTTTATTCAACAAGCTTATTAAAATGTTTCTCCGCCTACGTCTGTTAGTTGTGAGTCTGCTGAGTCAAGTGTCCACAAAGCTGCCTTTTTCTCGCTGGATTATTTGGAATCAAAAGCGCTGCAAAGAAAAATCAAAACCATATGGTGCATAAACAATTATGTGGGTTTTTAAAGAGAATATGTAATCCCAGACTTGTTAAAAATTTGTCTTTGCTGGTTTTCTCTATTTGTACATAAAAGCAGTTTGGTGAGCTTTAACAAGATGGTGAGGGAGTTGTCTATGTTTGAACAGCAGTTACAGGACATTGCTAAGTCTCCCAAAGTTATGGTCCCTTTTATCATAAGTCAAACATCTCTGTTGTGAAGGGGGAAAGTCAGTCAATCTCTTGTTTCTCTCATTGATCAGGCTGTCCACTTTCTCTCCTTGTCTCTTTCACTCCAGATCTGACCAGGAGCGCAAGTTTATCAGACAAGGAGCTAAAGGAGGCTCGTGTCAGGAGTCAGATTATTGCTGCACAACTTACCATCCCTTCCAACTCCACCTCCAGAGGTGTGCAGCTCTTTAACCGGCGCAAGCAAAGGGTCAGCGCCTTCACGCTCGAAAGCGGTGGAGAGTGGTCAGGGGATAGCAGAGCTGAGAATGTGAAAACAAATCCGTCATTTAACAAACAAACATGGGCAGAGAGGAGCACTGAGGAAAAGGATAGAGACCTGAACTTTAAGAATAGTGCTAGGCCAGTCTTGTCACCACTTGGGAAAGTACATTCAGTTGGTGGTATCATGGAGGAACCAAGTCAGGATTTCTACAGGGAAGACGACATGGAGGACAGTGTTATCCAAGAGAGACATTTCCTCCCTGTCAAGGAAGAGCAGGAGGAAGAGGATAATGCAAGAGATAAAATCCATGAGGAGGACAAAGTGAAGGATGAAATTCCCCCTGGAAGTAATTATACTAATCAGGTTCTGATGGGGCATGCTGAAGGTGAAGCAGAGATAAATGGGGGCCGCACAGGGCCACTTCCCACTGGAAAGCTTCATAATGGCTGCCACAGTACCTCTGGACCTGAGAGGGTGTCTGTTACCACATCCAAGCAGACAAGCACCATCATCAATCGTACTGCTAGGCCCTTTTTCTCGCCGCTGACAGTGCAGTCTCCAGAGGCAGTCAGCCCGGTCATGGACATTCCCCCTCCTCCTTCTTACAACACTCCTCCTCTCCCTGCTTTCACTGCACCTCAACCGTTGGCGTTCTCACCACCACCTCCGCCTCCGTCATATCCCACACCTCCTCTGCCGGCCTTTACAAGCCAACCCCCGCAGGCCATCTACTCCAGTCCACCTCCTATGTCTCCTGTAATGTCTCCTTCCTCCCCTCCACCATCTCAGCTCCCAGTGTCTTCTGTATCTCAGTACCCACCCATGCCCCATTATGGCCCACCCACAGCCACAAAGCCCTCCACCTTCGTTCCTCAGCCTTTGGGAGAGAGGTTGCCGATAACACCAATCAAAACAGGAATACTTGAGGAGGGTGCTGCTAGAAGGGGAAGTAGGAAAGCAATGTTCACATTCAAAGAGAAGACAGTGGTGGCTCCAAACCCTGAGCTGCTCTCTCTGGTGCAAGGGGTGGATGAAAGGAAGAAGCATGGATGTAGATCTGTGCCTGAGCCAGCATCCGAGGAAGAGTTGCTGGCACTGGGTGCAGAAGCCTCCAACTTCCTCGCCAAGGAAGAGGACAGGACAGAGGAGGCAAAAGCTCCAGAGTGGGCTTCCTGCCTCAAGACCTCCAGGACTCGTCCGCGGGCAGAGCACAGGCCAGAGCAGACCCTCACCAATGTATCAGGAAAGGGGGCTGAGCTGTTTGCCAAGCGTCAGTCCAGGATGGAAAAATACGTTGTTGAGAAGCAAAATGCAGCACAGATTAGGTCTCCTTCTCCCACCATGTCTCTGCCACCATCTTGGGTGTTTCCATCAAACATGCCCGGCAGAGTCAAGGCCATTGCTAAAAACTCTGACATGAGTGCTCAGCTTTCACAAACCCTAAAGGCCCAACAAGTAGTCAAGCAAAAACCAAGGGGAAAAGCCCCAGCACCAGAGCCAATTCCAGAGCCGCCTCCTTTAGAAAATGGCTGCTCCAAGATAGAGATGGACCTATCAAGGCACCAGCCCTACCAGCTTTCCTCTTCCCTCTTTATTCTTAACCCAGTCAAGGACCCCATTAGTACCCTACCCAGAAGAGCACCACAGTCCAAGAGCCTGGTATCTACCCAGTCTTTCTTGAGACAGACTTCCTTACCTAATAACGCTCCTTCTCACTACACTGCCCAGCATATGTCTCCACAGCTGCCTCTCAGCCCCACAAGAGAAGCAGAATGTCCACCAAATCCAGCCTATGGGCAGCCAAGGATCAGCTCTCCTATGTCGGCTTTTTCTCCAGAGCGAGTGTCCTCTCCTCGGTCAGGGGTCCAGGCACCAAGGCCCACGTTTTCTGCCAAGAAGGCAGGGATTGCCCCACAGGTGTGGAAACCCTCTCTGTACCGTTTTTAGAAAATGTGTTTACATCAGAGGGATGGTCGGAAAACTGAAACAGATTTTAGTATGGCTAAAATTAACAGTTTGTTGAACTTTTATGTTCATCTTGTGCCATCTTCTAGTACTATCTCTTGTATTGTAGGTATATAACAGAGTGGAACCCATTTAAATCCTCAGAAAGCAATTGATGTAATGTATAAGAACACACTTATAATTGCAGTTAGGGCCAGACCATATCTAAGTAAATACATTCTAATTGTTAAGTGAATCTCTAATAATATTTCGTCCACAGTAACAAACATAAAAAGAGCAGTATTTACCCTCAGTTAAAAATGTGCCTTGATGTAATCAGATAACGTGCAAAGTCAGTTCTAAAATACTCTAATTTTCAATATGTTTTGAAATATGATGAGAAATAACCTCACATTTTTCCACTTTGTCTCTCAATTCTGTGGGCACCAGGGTGATGCTGCTGCTCAACAAAGCACTTTAACAGATGGTCTGGCATCTGCTTTATGATCTATGATTTGCAGTGTAATGCTGCTCACTGACATGAAAGTTGCAGCAAGAAAACTCATTTTATGTCTTTATGTCTTCAGGGTAATTTACTCTCCTTTTCAGCATTTTCTACCTAAATATATGGTGTGTACTTGGATTCTTTAATGTTTCAAATCTGCAGGCTGCATACTAATTTGCATCATGAACCTACATATATATTGTTTTTGTGACTTAAAAGAGTATTTATTTATTGGACGTCATCAATCACAGTTGTTTTAGACTAGAGGGTTTATGTTTGTTTCATTTCATAAACTTTGATTCACTGCTCTCTTCTGCTGTTATCCTGTCTTTACTTCTCTGATTAAAACGTTATGCTAACACACTGCTGTGACCTCTTTCTCCTTTTTCTCATTTCCTGACTTCACTGGCTTCTTTCAACCATTAATTTCACTTTAGTGTTTGTGATTTCACTTTCTTGCCTTTCTTGCAATCACTGCAAACACTTGGAACAAAATAAGCGGTATGCCTCCTTTAAGTACACAGATAATTTGCCACAAGAGACAGCTCTATTTTGGAACACAGTATGTGACCTTTAAATTAAAATCATTATTTCAGCTTGGCACTGCAAGATTTAGACTTAGACTTTAGACTTTAATAAGAAGACTTGACCCTTGGTCTTGTTGGTCTTGAGGGGCTCAGATATTTAGACAAAAAGAAAGCCCTTTGACCTGGGCCTTGTTTTTCCCAGTCCCTGAACAGTTGAAATGTGACCAGTAACATTAAACCTCAAAAGACCATAACGTCTCATGATACTGAGAGTTACAACACTACAGACAGTTTTGAAATTATTATCACAAGTAGTGTTAATTAGTAGGGTATGTGCACAGATGAAATGCTGCTCGTACTGCAGTTGGGTAACTTCATATCCCTGTAAAGGTTAACCACCTCAGGAAGACAGATGACAGTAACATGAGAGAGAAACTAAAGACTGGGCCTATGGGTGCTGGCAGCCAGGCTTAATGAAGAAGAAGAAGAGAATACACAGAGATGACATTGAAGACATGAATACTATTTTACCAAAACAGATTTATTTAGTATAATTCAAATGTGTCTTATTGAATAGAGACATGGTTTGTTTTGTCTTTTGTGAGTTAATGCAAAACAAAACATCTTGTCATGGTCAAATCAAAATCTATGAAGTTGCTTAATGAGGACATTTATTTATAAAAAATGTATCTTATCTTGTGTTTTGTGTGTTTTTATGTGTACGTTTCCAAGAATCTAAAAAATATATTATTTGTCATGGTCCAATAGACACCAAAGGAATCCTCCCCACTTGAAACCCCAAGTGAGACTCCCGCGCCAACCAGGACGTCCAGCCTCACCAGACGTTTCAGCAGCCCAGAGGGCCCGGCCACTGGGACCTGGACTCCCAGCCTCCAAACTAATCGGCCCTCCACCACCATCTCTAGCCGCTCAGTGATTTCCCCTGTATCCTCTCCCAGGGGTGCAAGATACCAATCTCCTATGGTCAGCCACAATGTCCAGTTGTCCCCGGTTACCTCCACTGCAGCATCCAGATCCTCTCAAACATCTACAGCCACCTCTTCACCCTCTCTTCCTTGGACTTCAAGATGTCAGTCCCCAATGGTGAGCCAGAATACCCATTCCTCCAGCATCTCCTCCAGTCCTGGTTCTAAACCATCACAAACAATTACGACTACTTCCCCTTTTTCTCCTCCTTGGGGTTCAAGATGCCAGTCCCCAATGGTCAGCCAGCGTACCCAATTTTCCACTGTCACCTCAATGTCCACGTCCAGACCACCCCAGACATCTACAGCCACATCCCCCTCTCCTCCTTGGGGATCAAGATGCCAGTCCCCTATTGTGAGCCCAAATACCCAGTCTTCCAAATTGTCCTTTGTTCCTACTTCCAGACCATCCCGAACATCTACAGCAACATCACCTGTGTCTCCTCCTTGGGGCTCACGTTCCCAGTCTCCTGCACTCTCTCAGACCACTTTATCCTTCCCTGCCACTAAACCTCTGTACACATCTTCTGCAACCTCTCCTGTTCCCCTACCCAAAGACAATCGATGCATGTCCCCCATTGTTAATAACCCAGACTCTAAAGCCAACCATCGCCTCCTGGCCAAGAACATCATCAATGCAGCCAAACGTAAAAATAGCCCCTCCCCTGGAGCACTGAGCGGTCACAGCCTCCCCATCTCCCCTCTGGGGTATTCCCACCAGGGCTACGACTGTCACAAACCACCCATCAGCCCTTTCCAGTCACGGCCATTTGGGGCTCAGTCCCCTACCTTCACCAGCCCTCCTCCAACCCCAACACAGAGGATCTGCTCCCCTGTGAGGCTCTACAACACTCGCTCCCTCACTGACTCTGATGCCTCTGTTGAGTCTGAAGACTCAGGCCTCCGATCTCCTGGCCTGCACTCCTACAACACCTGTCCCCGTGGCTGGGGCGGTAGCCTGAGGGTGAAAAGAACCACCGTCTCCACTGACCTGTGAGGGTGTTTCTGAAAGGCAATCAAGCATAAAAAAAAGTTTCCTAGGCTTTGGGGCATTTCATCAACCAGTAAAAGAGTTTGTGATGGCATTTCATCTAACTAATAGAAAGATACCGATCCTGGACAATGTTGTATCAAGGTAGTATTAGTATATTGTATGACTCACATTCATAGCATGGACTGACAAGAACAAGCTTATAACATAACGCAGTTTCTGTGGCTTGTACGCTTCTTACATGCCTTAATGACCTAAAATACAGTAACCAAAGATATTACACGTTCTACACTTCACATCATACATACGTTGACAGCCACTGTTCCGGTTAAATAGTGTTTAAGTAAATCTGTTTTTAATGTTATTAATGTATCATTATGTTTGCTGGTCTGACGCAAGTCCAAATGGAAAGAGACTTAAACATATTAAGGCATAGAAGGGACATATGGAATGAATAATGTATAAATATATATAGCTCATTGGACTGTACAGTAATTTGGCATTCTCATTGTATTAGTAAAGGATACAATTTAAGGAATATTGATTTAGATCATACTGGGAAAATTAGATTTTTTTTCCATGACAAAAAAAACGTGGTAGACGGGGCACATGCTACTCACATTATCATACATGGTCACAGTATTCACCACAGTTTATTATCCATTTTAATCAATGGAAAATAAATCATATGCATAATTATCGCAGTGCAATATGCAATTTAACACAGCTTATGTTATGTATGTTATATGTTGCTTTATGTACTGCATTTGCTAAAACTAATGTAATTTTTACAGATAGATTGACAAAGAATGAGATGAAGAGATGAAGAGTTGTGTGTGGAGGTTCGATGGGGCATTGATGCACCTGTTCAAACACTGTTTCCTTGATTCAGGAGAAAAAAAGATTCCAAAAGGTTTTTTTGGCAAAGTTTAAATATTAATGAACAATTCAAAGAACAAATATTAGCTGTCAATGTGCAAATGAAATGGTATCTTGATAGTATTCATATTGGAGGTTAATGTTTGTATGCTTTTGCTGACCACCTATAATGTCTTTCGTGAGGAACAGATTAACATATTTTGTGCCTGTACTTATTGTACAAATTGCCTATTTGGATGAGGTTTAGGAGCAAATGTGTATGTACTGTAAGAGAAGGTACAACAAAATGTTGTTGAAAAAAGGTTAGAAGAATGTTGTATGTTGTGAAGTATTAACCTAAGTGTTTTTTGAGGAAAGGATAAGAGGAATGGATTGTATTTTAAATACATATCTTTATTGTACATTCTCTTTAACTTCTGAAGTTTCTTTATATACTTGATTTGCACTCTGTTCATTCCATTTCAATGGCTAAATTGGCATTGTTAAAAACTTGATTTGCTAAAACACGTGTCATTCACAATAAAACCAGCAAATAATTATCCTACTATCCTACTATTGATGATGCCAATTATCTGTAAACCTGGCTGTAGCCTTCAAACCACACCTGGCTTTCTGTTTACACCATTCTCATTTTGCCTAATCCTGTACCAGCACACACAACAGATTATTCCTTCACTCCTTGAAATCCATGCCAAAAGCATCAGCACATTACTCAATATTTACTTCTGTGTGTCTTTTGAGTGACAGGGACACCTGCTACATGGTGACCTGGCTCCTTCAGCAGGATTAAGTCTATTACTGTCATGGATTGGTTTCAACCTGCGTCTCCTCTGAACAAACCAAACACAGCTGAAATCCTCAAACACAGAACATAATCATTGCATTTTTTGAGTTTTGCAAGATGGATTTTTCTGGGGTGGGTTCTGTGATTGCATGCCTTCATTTTATTTTCAATACAGCTAATTTTTCTCTCAATTTCTAACTGTATGATGTATGAAAATGAATGCTAAATAAAGAGTGATGACACACCAATTCAAATAATGTACTACGTTGTACTATGTTTGTCTCTTGTGTTTTATTAATATACTTCATAACACCCTGTGCTTAAAATACTGGTACAATTGAAAACAATGAAAGCTATAGTTTTCTCTTTTTTAAATATACAGTTCCAAATGAAACATAATATATTGACTTAATTCACATACAACATATATTGTTTTGTTAAATTGTTGGATTCAGATGTTTTTGCCTATTTTCAGTCACATTAACAAAAAAAGCTACAAATGTCTTGTCATTAGAACATAATAACTACAGGACTACTAGAATAGCTTCTTAAAGTAAGTACTGACATATGTACTGGATCACCCACCACATTAGTAGACATATTTCTTTAGTTTTACAGACTTGTGTCATACTTCCCAGTCAGTGCAACATCCTACATAGTCAAGGTGATAGAGGGCCTGAAATGTCCCTTACAGCAACTCCTCAGGGTGAAAAGAAAACTAAAGCCACATTCATCACAGGTTCATAGACTGCCATCTGTAGGACTCCAGACAGAAGTTCAAACGAGACAACACTGAACTGTTTGAGTACACATGTACACATACAACTGTTTCTAAAAATAAACACTTCACCTATCTTATGATCTACAGTATATATTTTTTTAAAGAATTTATCATAGTAATTTAAAGGAGGCAGGAAAAATAAGACAGTAGAAATTAAAGATACAGATCACTTCAGTATCCATTTATTAAAGTAGGAAATTAATGTAATTCTGAACTGAGATTGTTCACTGCAGACATTTTAACATGTCATAGCTACAGGGAATAACTAAGTGCAGTCATGGTTAATGTGATAATTAACACCTGTGCTATGACAAATCAAACTCTGTCATCTCCTATACTTTCCCAGTGCCAGTGTCCACATTAAGAATACATTTATCTTATCAATTTCAGAACAGTACAGACTCCTACTAACCTGGATTCTCACTTCTTACATCACATGATTACAACTAATGTGATTCTGCACAGTCGCTTTGTTGAAGGGACAAAAGTGTGATAAGAAAATTAGGTGGCTGACGGACAATGGGTTTGGGAACTCATATTCAAAAGCTGAGCAGTTTCCCTTTGACAACTCTCTTCTCTTTTTGTGGATTTGTGTTGCCAAATATAAATTACACCATAAGATAAAGAATAGTAGGCCTATAATAATCATGTATTGTTAGATGGAACTAATTTGCAGTGGATGGCAAAATTAACAACAACGTGGCCAGTGAACCATGTCAAAACACTTTTAGATACTGGATACTCTGCATCATTTTGCCTTCATCATTTTGGATTCAATTATAAACCTCTGTGATCCCTGATGCACTTATGCATCTATTAACTTGAAATATAGCCCTTATAACCCCTCTGTGCTCAATTCACGGTGATTTAGCTAGTCCTTATTTTGCTCTCCACCCAGGAAAGTGAAAGTCTTCATTAAGACTCAAGAGGCCGCTCTTGAGGTGAAAAGGACGAAAGTTAGCGCAGTGGTTTCCTCGTTTGACAGCAGGGGCCAGGGGCAGGTTTTACAGCACAAAACAACAAGGATGAAGCTTCCTATGGAAGATGCGGCAACAGAGATAATCGAGGAGACGTTTAGCTGAAAGACCATCAGCTTTATCCCTATCTTCCGGTGTGCGCTCCGAAATTAACGCCAGGCAATTTGAATATCAACTTACCGTAACTGCAGATGAATGTCTGTGCCTTAAGTGCCCCTGCATTTGTTGTTGTTAGCTACTAATGCTAACCATATAAGTTGCGAGCTAGCTGGCCTAGCAAGCTAATAGTTAAATCAAGGAAAAGATAATTAGCCGCATATGTTTGATTTACTTAATGCTGTCCGACGAGTAAACTCGGGGCTGTGTAGCTAGCTGATGGAGCCAGCTAACGTTGGCTTCATTTGTTCAAGAACTGCAGCTTTGGTTAAGCTTTTAAAGTACCAACCGTAGTAGTTAGTTACCTAGCTAGCTACTTAGCTTGCCAGTTAGCCACCACTATCTTCGGAAGAATGAGTAGAAAACACCGTCACTTTAAAGGAGCCGAAGTCAGCTGCTGCGTAAAATACTTTTTATTTGGATTCAATATTTTATTCTGGGTAAGTAAATACATTCTGTGTATGGTTTGGCTGTCGCTATCATTAGTAAATAACGCTAATGTTGCTTAGCTACTTAAAGTCTCAATAGTCTGGTAAAATTAGCCTAACGTTAGCACTGTTGATGTTGGCGAATTTGAACTTAAAAGATCCGTGTGGTGTCAGTAATACACCTATCAATATAATTTAAGTTACAAAAGAAGTGTTAAATTAGCTTTTCTCCTGCCATGTGTTGTTGTTTATGTGTGGTCACTTGTATAACATATTGTTTACGGTGTCCTAGAGGCAGTTACTAGCTAATTAATGTTACTTTTTGGCGAAGGAGAGTAGTCACTAGTCAGGTGTGCTATAATTCTTGTTACGACTTTAAAGTATTAAATGTCGCTTCTTTTAATAGACGTCCACTGTTTTCCATGTGTTTTTCTTTATTGGCCTTTGGGCAGCTGCAACTTTTCCTTTGGAGAACCTCTGAAATTAACTTTTGGCGTGAAGTTAAGTCACAAGTATAATCAGTCGCTTTAAATACTTCATTGGCTAGCTAACTAACGTTATACTGTAGCTAGTTCTAGAAGAGATGGCTGTACAGTATTATCTTTTAAGAGTGGCTGGTGGAGAGACAATTACACATACAAAAGCTGGGCTGATGCTAGCCTCTCTCCCTGCTCTGTCTTGGGAGTAAAGATTGGTACCATTGAGTTTGAGAAATGACATGTCTCCTCTGTATTGTTAGATACCCCCACCCCCCATATTTATCCCTCCACAGTCTCAAAAGTTCCTCTGTTCAGTCTGCTTCACCCCACCCTTCTCACCCGTCTACATTGCATCTGTGGGATGGTGTATTATAATATCTGTGGGTGAAGGAATGGCGTGTCTGTGTGCCCCAGAGGGTCTTCCCACACGCTGTTGGAAGGAAAAGGTTACCACCCAGCCCTGCTCTTTTCAAGCACTCCTTTTCACTCCATCCACCATTATAGTGCTCCAGCTCTGTGGGACAGCATTGTTTCTCTCACTCACACACCCACTAACGCACAAAGAGGGATGGTGATAACAAAGCCTGGGTGTGGGGGGGCTGGTTCTGACGACTCATCAGGCACATGGGATCCACATGCAACTGGATCTCTTCCTATTCCTCCTTTCGTCACCACCTTTTCCTTTCTCAACACTCCCCTTCAAAATTAGGACGAGTATCTCACTGTAATCTGTCATGTTTTTTTCTGTCACAGGCCAGAGTTGTTGTTTTTTTAAGAACAATGCACTAATCAATTTTTACAATTGGCCTCACAAATGAAAGGTTCTCTGTCAGTCAGTATGACTGGGCAATGAAACAGGAAATATTGAGTCATAGGGCTATAGTGTTGTCTGACTCATATTGTGTTCTTTCAGACGGTTTTGACACTCAGGCCAAGCTAACAGCCCCGTGTCTAAGCTTTCTATAAAACTGTAGAACAAGTTCCAGCTCGCTGGCTGTTTCCATTAATAATTGCTAGAAGATGTTCTCTTGTCTGTGGTGCTGCAAAATAGGATTTGACAGACAAGCTAGTGCATTGCCGAGATACAGAGAGATGTTTTTTTTTTCCTCTACAAATCAAGTGATCTTGTCAGGCTGGAAAATAATGCGTAAATTGAGACCGAATGCTTGTAAGACCCTAAATGTTGTGAACAAACTAGAGCAGTATAACCTAGTGCCTCCTTTTCTGTGTGAATTCTTCCAGCATCCAAGCTCGCTGTTGACAGCCAGATGTTCTCACCCACGAACAACATACCTTCTCTCGTCTTTACAATAGACCCCTTCCTCACATCCACTTCATTAATCATATTTTTTGCCTGAGCTGCTGGAATGTTTGGAAGCTCTGCATGCTGTAATTAAGAGCTTGTTAAGCTGTAACCAAGTTGCTGAGTTAGTTGAATGCAGGCTGTGTGTAGCCAGCTAGTTATAAGTGTCTAAAAGGGACATTGGGTTATCACATTGCAGGTGGACCGCTATAAAGACCCAAGTGTGAATGCAGCCATTTGAGGACATGTCACTCAAGCCGCATTTAAACGTTGAGAGGGATTCATGATTCCACATACTGTATGCAACTCAGATTGTAATAGAAAGCATAGCAGACCTTTTCCTATGTGTATTGTAGAGCTGAAATAATAACATGATTACTCAATTAGTTGATCTATAAATTAAATTGGCTAATTACAACTTCGCAACTTCTCAGCATTTGATGCTTTTCTTTGTCATATGTGTGTGTGTGTGTGTGTGTGTGTGTGTGTGTGTGTGTGTGTGTGTGTGTGTGTGTGTGTGTGTGTGTATTCATTTTTTTTATTATTATTATTTTTTAATATATCGTGTCTATCACGATGACAAAAAAACTGAAGACCGAAATGTGCTGAGATACGAAATTACCCATACTGGGACAGAAGATTTTAAACATATCTCCCAGAAATAAACCAAATATTAGTATCGGTATTGGCCTTAAAAATCCTTTACCGGTTGGGCTCTAATTGATATCATATCGTCAAGACTGGCTGCGTTCACACAGCCAGCCACATTAGAGATTCAGCTTTTTATGGAGTCAGCGAAAGGGCTGTCACACTTGAGTAAGTCTATGCTCTGTGTATTTGTGTGTGTCCAGGCAGCGTGGAGCTTGGTTTGTCTGCTAGTTAGTTGAGGTTAATGGGATCAGCTGGTTTAGGGAGGCATTTTCTCAAGTGTTGATAATCTCTCTGTCCACATGGAGAAGAAGCCCTCTCTCTGGGGGACACACATCTTGCAGCAGCACAAAATAACCTGAAAAGCCTAATTTAAATAATGAAGCAGATACAGGGACATCTAGTTCCAGACTTATTTGCTTAGGGATGAAAGGGACATAGATTAGATAGACTGATACAAATGTACCGAAGTAAGGGAAACAAATTACTTATTAGAGCAGGTGAGATTTAAAGAAACAAATCCTGATGATCTTTTAAAACGTCTTGTCCCCAAATAACCAAAAGCAATGAAGTATAAAGTAGAGATGCACCGAACCCAGATTTTTGTTGTTCTGCCAAATACTGAACCCACTGGTTAAGATTCTGCCAAACACCAAACTGAATCCTACTCCCATCTTCACTCCATTAATGAAGTAAACAATGTCCACAGCAGTGCATTTTTCATTTTAGTTTAATAAATTCTTATTTTAATTAACTGTAACACAAAGAATATACACTATGCCAGGCACACAAGTGGGAAAAACTATTTTTGACAAGGCCAATGTTTATCCTATCTCAAGATCCAATCAAGATTTTGTCAGTAAAAAAGTGCCTGAAGGGGATTTTGTTACGTGGCTCAAGCAGATGGAATAGCTTGTTGAATCCGGTATCTTCCACTAGCTATTCTATAGGGCTGCAAGTCAGTGGCTATCATTTTCCCAATACTGCATGAATGGCTTTTGCTTGTGGGTTATCTGATGCCCACTGTTGGTTTGGTGTAGGTTTAGCAAAGCTGGTAATGGTCATCTGGTTAACAGTTTTTAGCTGTGACTTAGCCGTACCTGAAGTTGCTGCATTTTGGCTTTCTTTTGACCGAAAGTACTGCCAAACAGCACTTTTTCTGCTCACAAGGTCCATTTTTACTTTCTCACAGCCTACTGGATTGAACAGTCCACCTTCCTAGCGAGGCTAAAGTCAATGTAACATTGTGTTACGTTCAGGCCAAGATGGCGGAGCTGCAGCTCAGTCATGGGTGCGTTTGTTGCAATGGAGTTTTGCCTCTTGTTACTTGTATACTCTTTGACAAGAGCATAAACTCAACACGTTAGTCTCTTTTTCTTGAGTTTCCTCTCTTGTTACTTCTCTTTGGTAGCATTTGGTTCGGTGGAAAAAAATTCTAAAGTTCGGCAGTACCCGAACGCCGTCAAAAAGCCCAAAGTTCTGCCAAACCCAAACTCTGCTCAGCTGAAGTCTCGAGGACCCATGAGATCTCGCAAATTAATGTTGAATAGAACCACAAAAACAACAACAGTTTGTAACCTTCCAGAGGAGTAGAGAGGAAACAACTCTGTACTGTGTTTTCAAGGTGTAGTGCAGGGAAATATGATCCGCCATGAGCAAAGTCTTATTTTATCTTGAAATTGACTGGATGTTTTATTTTGTTTCTGTGCTCAATTTCCTGTGCTCAATTTCTTGTCCCACACTAAATTGGGGGTTATGTTTAGAGATAAGGTTAGGGTTAGCTGTCTGGAAGGTGACGTTGGAGGCAAAAAAACACCATTGAGCATAAAATTAGCATTTTATGTTTAATTTTCACTTAGTTTTTTTATTTACTGCTCACTTAAAAGCACTGATTATCTATAGAACATTTTAGTCCCAGGGTAGCATTGATAGGGTTTTGCACCGGTAATGTGTTTCGATGCCGCCAAGTGACTTGAATTTGACTCTGGCTACCCACACTGTGGGCTAAGTCAAATAAAAGGAAATAAAGCAAGCACTGTACAAAGGCAGGTTAAGTTCCGTTTCAGTGTACTCATTCAGTCAAATTCCATTGATCAAAACCTTTGTGTGAGGGAAGTTTGGTTTGCAGATGAGGCTTTAAAAGACATAATACCGGTACACATATTCTTATATGTTAAACAGTGTGTTTGAAAAATAAAACAAACACAGCTTGGTGAAACTTTGAAGTAGGTCTAGTTTCTTTTAATAGTGTGATCAAATGAAAATGCATTTAGTTGAGCTTCTTTTTTTTTTTGTGCTTAAATTGACTACATTTTACTTATGAATTTAAGTTTTGTTTAGCACTCTGGCCTCCAGTGTTGCATTGTACTTTATCTATATGTTTCTAAAAAGGGTCTCAATTATTGTGTGTTTTTATAAATAAAGTTAATGGAGCTATTCAGTGGGAGAGAAACACATTGCAAAACAGTGGAAAAAATAGTAAGCCAAAATGGCAAGGTACCAGGCATGGATACCTCCATAGCTGTCTCACTTAATGCTGCCTTCAAGGTTGCCTCAAGTTGTAGCAGTGGGAAATGCAACTTGATGTGCATTTAGGTATTTTAGCCCGAAATTAACAACAGAATTGGCCTGACAATACATGTAGAAGTACAAACCCCAATTCCAATGAAGTTGGGACGTTGTGTAAAATGTAAATAAAACAGAGTGCAATGATTTGCAAATCCTTTTCAACCTATACTTAATTGAATACACTACAAAAACAAGATATTTAATGTTCACACAAACTTTATTTATTTATTTTTTTTGCAAATATTGACTAATTTTGCACGGATAACAATCAGGATGGTCCTTCTCCTCTTTGGCCCGGAGGAAATGGCGTCCATGATTTTTAAAAACAAATTTAAAATGTGGACTCGTCGGACCACAGCACACTTTTCCCCTCCGCGTCAGTCCATCTCAGATGAGCTTGGGCCCAGAGAAGCCGGCGGCATTTCTGGGTGTCGATGACTTTTGCTTTGCATGGTAGAGTTCAGGGCTGAACAATATTGTGTTTTAGCATTGACATCGCAAGGTGCGCATGCGATGTTGACGCTAATCCTTTTTTGCTGCTTGATAGAAAAGTAAACTTTCACCGTTCTCCTTTTACATGATTATTACGATCCAACCCTTCCCCTTTAAGACAGGTAGCCATGCAGGCAATGTGTGTAGGTGACGTTAGTCCGACAGGGGTTTATTGTTATGGGAAGTGAGGCTCTCCGTGTGTAATAAAGTCCCGTAGGCAGTAGCTGCCGCTGACACAGTGATGCGCATATTTTTGATGGGAAGTCAGTGAAGCTACAGTAGTCAGTGTTTTATGTTCGCTGCAAATACGAATTAAATCACCTGATTAATGCAACATAATCACAACGTCTCCCGGCCATTTTCCCCCACAGAAAGCTGCTACCAGCCAGGCTAAAGCTAATATAGTTAGCCTAAAGAAACAAGGGGTCCGTCTGTCCCAACTAACGTTACGCTTCGGAGCCGCGACACTGGAAACGTAACACTAATCTACTACAGAAATATGTGTATGATCTAACGTCATTTACTTATTTAATTGTTCCTGGATACACAGTTTGCTAGTGCGCGTGACGTGCAAGTCTGATCAATTTATCAAAGAAACGAGCTGGCTCTGCTAGTTGACCACAACCTGAAATTTAGAGGAAGCAACATGCAGTCACTGTCATTCACGTTAGCTTGGATTGATTATTATATGAATACAATGGTGTCATGCTAGTCAACCAGCGTATTTCTACCTAATTAACCTCTCCAAAACTACTTCAGAAGAGTAACGTTAGTCACAGCGCTTACTTGCTTTGGTGTTTGTAAAGCATTAAAGTTCAACAAAGAATGGTTCACATTAGAAAAGATCCTTTTTCATTTTTTTCTTCTATGTAGATGCATCCCTCTACAAAATCAGCGCAGTAGTCGAGGATGATTTATTATTTCCAAATAGAGCTATTTATGTCATCTTTTAAAAATTACTTTTTCTTTTTTCATATCACAATATTTATCGCAGGGGAAAAAAATATCGCAATGTCAGATTTTTCCAATATTGTGCAGGCCTAGTAGAGTTTTAACTTACATTTGTAGATCCAGAAAAACATTTTTTGAAATGTAATAACATCCTCAAACTAAGGCATACCTTAAACATACATAAACATTACCTTAAGTTGTGCAACTTTAACTTTTCACAACTACAAGTTCCAACCTGAGACTGTTCTGTATAGGCCTATATGTAAATATTAGTTATACTCTATTTTCATTTATATAATTGATTACAATGTCACACAGCTCTGTTACAAAGCAGATTGTTGATTAGCTGTTTGTAAAGAGAGAGGGTGAGAGAAAATGTTTGCAATAATCAGCTGTTTTCTGGCTCTTTAGATCAAATTGTGGTCACCGCTACATATTTTCTTGTCTTTGTTTTTGGTAGTTGTTGTGTTTTGGTGTAGTTTCCTCATCCATACGTCTCTGTGATTTACTTTTGTCGGGTCCGCTTTGTGGAATGGATGGTTAAATTTCTGTTGAGATGCTGAAGCATTGACATCAGCCCGGTGTGCGAAAGTTATAATCCGTGCGGAAACACCGTGAGCAATACAACGTTGGTAACATTAAACGAAGCTTCGAGGCAAGTCATTTTGCATTGAGGATTTTTATTAATCAAATTATTCGAGTTACTCAAGGAATTGTTTCAGCCAGACTTTTTGGCATAATATGTTGCCAGGACACACAACTGTAAATCACAAGTGAACACACCACATCTTTCTGATTGACAGTTCTATTATTTGTCACTGAGAGTTTTTTTTTCTACCTTTAACTTTAGCTGATGCTTATTAAGTGTAAAATATCTTCATGATTTCACCATTGCTTTCCATCTGACAGTGAAGTCTCTTCTGTGTGCATTGTTTTACAGTTACTAGGAGCTGCATTCTTGGGCATAGGCCTGTGGGCATGGGCGGAGAAGGTAAGTATAAACACATGCACACAAACACATACTGTTGAAGTACAACAGCATAGTTAAAATTCTTCTCCATATTCCAGCGGGAATAAGATGGGAATACAATTTGTAGGCGAGAACAGGGCTTTTAAGAGAAGTGGCGTGGAAAATAGAGGCACTATTCCTGTAATGCTTTGTAGCACTTAAAGGCATATTGCATGATAATAGTGCTGGTAAACATGTCATGCTTGACTCTTAGGAAATAAATTATGATGTTGCTGCAGTTTATGTGTGATTTGTGACTGTTGAAGCTAGTGATAGGCATAGCTACAAATAAGGAGCCATAAGGCCAACATTACAAACTCATATGACACATAGTCACCAGGAATTTAAAGGAGAATTCCGATCGATTCCAACACGTAGCTCTGTTGTTTGTAAATTTGGAGTGCTGTCAGTAGAGAGAAAAATTAAAACAATCATTGTTGCTTACACCATGTTATCCTCCTGCTGGCGTTGGCAACCCAACATGTTTTTAGCCTCTTAACATGTTTGAAATGTCATTTAAAAATGCCTACCCATGTGCAGTGATTCCTTCCCAGTGAACACAGCGTATCTGACTGCTGTATATGTGAAAGAAATGCATACAAGTTGTGCTAATTCAGCTCTGTTCAGTTCCTGTGTTGAGACGGCAAGAGGAGTGCTTAGGGACTGTCTTCAAACTACAACACCGAAAAGAGATACAAAAATATTTTCAATAATAGGCATTTTTTAAAAGTAATTGCTGTAGTACAACTAGCAGGAGAGAAGTTATAATTGAGGTAAGTTTGGAGACACTGTCTTATTTAATCATTAAATAAATAAATATTTTTGTATCTCTTTTTGTTTGTACTTTTATAGATGTCCCTAAGCACTCAGAGCTGACTTAGCACAGCTTTTATGCATTTTTCTTTTTTTTTTTTTTACATTTACTGCAGTCATTCACTGTGTTCACTCTGAAGGAATCAATTCACATGGGTAGGCACTTGAAACCGTAATTCTCCTTTTAATGCCTCTGCCCATCACAAAATTAATGCCTCAAATTTGCATGGGACCTAGTTATTGTTTATTTACCACAGTGTACCAGCTACAAAGATCAGGTGCTGCCATTAGCCTCTCATGTGCAGTGGATCATGGCCACATTTAAAGCTCCTTCCAATTGAGGTAATAGTCAATTTGTTAATTAATTAGCTAGAAATTGTACCAGTCTGTTCAGTAAATGCTGCACCAGCGTGGGAGCATGTACTGATTAGTTACGTCTAGTCATGAACTTTGTGCAAGAAGGCTTGAACCGGAGTACCTTGGTGGAACAGCATGAATAATTTAAAGGGATTAGGCAAAATCATGAATAGTGGGTACTGGAAAGGCATAATGGTGAGTTTGGGTCTCGGTGACTAAGATGATTAGTTTCTAGCCTGCTGCGTTCAGCCAGAAAACAGCCAGACTACATTGTTTCTGGGCTTCATGCTTAAATTCAAATGAGGGCTCTTCATTCTGCATGAGTGCCATAAAAACACAAGAATATAGTTATGCCTCTATCCTATAGTTGTCCCTTAGCTCAGTTCAGTTGAAGCTTAACTTAAGCAGTATGAGATTTCAGCTTCTTGAACTTTAGCTGCAAGTGTTTGACATGTGCATGACACGCAAACAGGATGTCAGAACTGAAAGAGCAGGCACCCACATTTATCCTGGTGGGATCAAATGCATGAACACGGAATGCACGTTCTATATGAACACTTGCTGAAACATGCTTTTGTACACACAAAACTGCACCATGGTGACATTGACTCATCGTGCATGGAACCCATTCTTTGACGTAAGGGTGTCATTTCAAAATCAGAATTGGTTTTGATAGCCAAGTAAGCGTGACACACATACAAGGAATTTGACTCCGGCTTTTTGTTGCTCTCCAAGTACATGCACAGAAATAGACATACGACTAAAAACAAGGACAACAAAGCTGAACAAGGTAAACATAAACACTATAATTGTGTGAATGAGAGGCAGGCATGATGCAGACCAGAGACTGACAGGAAAAAATTTTGGATACACTGTGGCCCAGAGGCTGTGAGGGCAGGATGTGCAGAGAGGAAGGACAGATGTCCGTTTGTGAATGTTTGCTGAAGGCTCTGACTGTGCCTCTTCTGATTAATGTTACTAGTTTCATAGGTTGGACAGAGATCTGCTGGAGAGTGAAATTGTGTTGTAGATAAATTGATCAAAAAACCCTCTGGGGCTCTGTTATTTTATTTAGGAAGCAACATACTTGGTAGATACCATTCTAATCAAATCACACTATTGCCTTTTTAATATCTCTGAACAGGGCAACACCAGCTAGCCTCTCGGCTGTGTGATTAGTTACATTTTCACTTTCTTTTTGATACCACAATCTCTTTTCAAGGTTAACTGTGTGTTTTTGAAGAGAGAGGGATTTGGGACCTTGTAATAAACAGTAAGGTTTGATTTTGGACATATTGTAGTCAGAGTCACCACTCTTTTTTTTGTCTTTTTTCTGTTCCCTCAGGGCGTGCTGGCCAATCTGTCAACCATTACAGACTTAGGGGGCTTTGATCCTGTGTGGCTCTTCATCGTCGTAGGAGGGGTCATGTTCATTCTGGGCTTTGCTGGCTGTATTGGAGCGCTCAGAGAGAACACTTCCCTGCTCAAATTTGTAAGCCTGCTCCCGACATTACCAACACAGACACCATTTTCACCCACTTCACACCCGCCTATTTCTGCAGTTCACACCAGAGCTGAGCTTGTCACAGCAGCAGGTGTCACTTTGTCTCACCCACGCCAAATGCTGGGTGCATGGCACAAATACGTGTTATCTCATCACTAAACCAAGTCCTGTTTCATTAGAAAGCAGTGATCAGAAACACTGATCTGTTGGGTTCAGCTGTATTGACAACTACACGTGACTGACGGAGACAAACTTGCTGGCTCTGATTCTGAGTAGCTATTAAGTCCAGCCGATGTCCATTAGCAGCAGTAAGTCAGGCGTCAGAGCAAGGAGCTAATGTGGCTTTTGTTCATTTATCATTAGCCCCCTCTCCTCCTACATTTACTGTAAAGGGAAAATGTAATGGCACCTCTGGGACTGCGGCTTTTGTTGCCACACTCTCACTTAGCAAATCAGGACAGGCCCCACAACCAGACCTGCACAGGGACATTACATCACAGTTGTTGCTTTTTCATAATTTTACAAGAAATGCTTGAATGAAGAAAAATGTTATTTTTCTGATCCAAAACACGCCCAGATCCCCTGATTGAAGTGAGCGATGTATTGTTTAAGTGCTTGTGGGTTTCACATTTGTGTGTGTGTTGTGTACTTTCCAGTTTTCTGTGTTCCTGGGTTTGATCTTCTTCTTGGAGCTCACTGCGGGGATCCTTGCCTTCGTCTTTAAGGACTGGATCAAAGACCAGCTCAACTTTTTTATCAACAATAATGTCAAGGCCTACCGCGATGACATAGACTTGCAGAATCTCATTGACTTTGCCCAGGAATATGTGAGTCCACACCTACTGACTATAACTTGTGTGTCACTAACAGTAAAACTTTTCTTATCTGGAAGGAGTCCCTCCCTTCTTTAGAAAGGTTGTTTGTTTATATGAGTTTCAACACGGATGTTGAATAAACTTAGTTCTGAGCAGAGAGGAGACTGAGTCAGCCACTGCAATTGTGGATTAAATCTCGTGATTAATTGCATTTCCCTCAAATGATTATCCAATTACATGAATGAGACAGTTTAGATAATTGTCTCCTGGGTTTAAACACCGGGCTCTGTCATGGCGCACTGTAAAGGCGATTAGATCTGCTGTTTGTGTCTCACTATCTGTACCACTGTAAGCTGGCTACCCACCCAAGCTGACTTGAGCCAGGTTTCAAAACCAGATCAGAGAAAATGAATCTGTCCATTAACTGGAGTTGGCTGCCTAATCTCTGCATGTTGTTGCTGATGTCTCAGTGGTCATGCTGTGGAGCTCATGGGCCCGACGACTGGAACCTGAACATCTACTTCAACTGCACTGAGCTGAACCCCAGTAGGGAACGCTGTGGTGTCCCCTTCTCCTGTTGTGTCAAAGACCCTGCAGTGAGTAATTCAACCATAGTAATGCATGATTAATTGGGCATAATGATATATCCGTATCTGAATAATCTAGAGCTGTAAGGATTAGTTGATCAACAGATAATGAATCAGCAACTATCTTGGTAATCAAATAATTGTTTGTGATATTTAAAATAAACATTTTCCGCTATTTTCTGGACAAAAAGATTAATCAAGGAAATAATCTGCAGATAAACCTAAATTGTAGCCCTAAACTAGCTTTGCATTTCTTTTTAACATTTTAATTCATTTTGAAGGCTTGTAGAATTGAATTCAGAAAAATTGACATTATTCTGGAGCCATACTCTGTGGACCCATTGTCTTATCAATACTTAATTTACTTCTCTCGTCACCCAACATCCCAGACATGTGATTAGTTGAAATGGAGAGGATTCTCACGTTTTTGTATTGTTCTTACAGGAGGATGTCATCAACACGCAGTGTGGTTATGATGTCCGGCAAGTTCAAGGGGTTTGTATCTCTGTCTCTCTCTGTCTCTCTCTGTCTCTGTCTCTAATAGTGCGTTCCATTTACCTTCAGAAGCCAAATCTGGGAATGACGTCACACCCGAGTTGAATGCATTCCATTTACAAGTCGGATTTCTTGTTGTGGGGTTAGCTGTAGCCAGGTTAGCCATCCTTAAAAATACCAGTTTATAACAATGCATTACTGTTGATTCACTAGACAGCCATGTTGGATTTGTAGCTCAAGATACTCTGTGATTGTCAGAGTTCCAAGCTCGAAAATCCGAGGTCAGGGGGCGTTTCTGACTTTGACCTTGGAAAATCCGACTTCCGGCTACAAATGGAACGCACTATAACACTTGTGTAGATCTCTAGGGCTCGCTATATATACTTAACCCTATATTAGTTTTACTTCGCTCTCCTGTTATTCTTATTCTCTAAGACCTATCTCTATTGTGTTATTTTTCAAATAATCAAGATTTAAAAAGTATTGAAAAATTATAGCAGTTAAACAGAACCAAAACCTAATTCACAGTAGAGTCAATGCCAGTAGTGGCGCATGATTGTCAGGGAATGTCAACCTTAAAATGACGGTGAAGCTGCTGAGTGGAATTAGTTCTGATGGGGAGCTGATTGACAAGCTGCAAGCCTGTTTGATTGAAACAATCTAAGCATTCGTGGAGGGTGGAGTGGCGATCATGTTCATCTGTTTTAGGCGTAATTGCTTGTCTTAAACTCCCAGTAAAAATGTTTTAATGGTTTCAATGAAATTACACTTAATTGAACTAGTCAAATTGATAGTTGAAAGCATCTGTACTTATATTCTTGATAAGGATGTGGAAAAGTTTCCTTTTTTTTTTACTACAACATACTAAATAGAAGTGTAGCTAGAAACATTTGGCAACAGACACAGAATGTATAGGGTTAAGTCGCACACAGACTCCTCTTCGTGCTTCTTGCCTTAATAACAGATTGTTCTTCTAACGGGGATAATTAGGCTCCAGTTATAGCCTAGAGAGCAGCCTTACTACACTCTGTAATTGGCGACTCAGTGGGTTATGCCAGTCCGTTCCCTTTTCCTCTGTGTGTGGGTGTGGTGGTTACAACTCACTGCACTGCAGTCAAAAAGATTGCTGTTGCTAGGCGCACTGCAATACGGTGAACCTGCCACCTGTATGAATTCATTTTTTTTGTGTGCACTTTTGCTAACGCACTGGCTGTTGACATTTTGTTGAAACTATCAGAGATTTGCAGTAAGTTTCCATCCAGCTTGTTTATGGAGAGCTTGCTGGAGAAGAGGAAGATACATGGGGATGACAGCAGCACAATAAGGCAGAGGGCTGAAATAGCTTTAGAGGAAGTTCCCAGGCAGAGCAACATTGCGTTTCCTGCTTTTTTATTGGCTGCCAAGGGGCTCCCTTTGCCTCTGATTGGTTGACAGCTAGCTTTCAGGTTTTGCGAAGAGAACAAAGGGTTTGTCTGGTTGACTTGTCTTGAGTAACAAAGAGAGCATTGTTTAGGGTCCTGTTCACACCCATTCTCTATCCCCATTTTAGTCCCCTTGCAACTCTAAATTACACCATTTTTATGTCCATCTGTGAATAGACCATGTACATCATCGTTTCAATCTGACAACACAAACAGCCAGCTGTCCGGCAACAGGAAACAGCTTCTGCCTGCCTACAGCCCTGACGGGGTCCTGACTGAATACACTGCCTTGATATTCTCCATGATGTCAAGACACTGACACGCTGTAATTTACAATTGACTAAGCCATCACTCTCTCCTCATGCCCTCCTCAGCAGTGAAGGAGTCACTGGGAAAAAATACTATAAGTGTTAGTTGCTCTGTTCAACATTAGTCATAGGTAAGAATTCAGATGTTTGTTTAAATCGTGCAAAAGGCCAATGTCCTTTCTGGGATCTGATCATTCTAATGTGGTTTTAAGAAACAATGTATTCGCTCACAATTTTAATTTACTTCTAACATTTTTTTCCTTTTAAAAATAAGGACCTGAACCGGCAGAAATATATCTATACCAAGGGCTGTGTGGGACAGTTCGAGAAATGGCTTCAGGACAACCTGATCATTGTAGCTGGAATCTTTGTTGGTATTGCACTTTTGCAGGTAAGATATTTTTTTGTAGGTGTTTTTTTTTTTTGCAAACATTTACATGAGGAAACCTATTGCATTTGAAATTAAGTGTTTACCTAAAAGTAGCAATATGTCTGGGTTCTGAATTTGTATCACTGCCATCTCATGGTGACAACGGGTAACATCAAGCAAATCCCTGCAATACAGCAGTTTTTTGTAACTATCTCTGATCTGATCTCATTTTCTCTAAGCAACACTTAACCTATTGTCCTGGGTTCCTTTTCAGATTTTTGGTATCTGCCTTGCTCAAAACCTGGTGAGTGATGTCAAAGCTGTCAAAGCCAACTGGTGATAGGAGAGGTGAAGTAAGGGAGACCGCCCCAGGTCAACACAGCACAGAAAGAGTCCCGCCCAACTGAGGACGGAGAGCCGACAACCTTTAACTCTGTCTTCTTTGCCGTTGAGCTAAGCAGCACATTCACACTCTCACGCTTGCATACGTGCAGACACAAAGAGTTTACTTCCCTGTTTATCAGTGACACTTGAATGAGGAAAAGAATATCCCACACAAACCAGTCAACACTTTGTCTATCACTCCGCTGGGATTTTAACCCAAATATACAGAGGACGGTCCTGCCTAGTTCATAGTTAGATTCTTTCTATTTTTCTTTTACTGATTTTGTTCTTTGGACAAGTGTATTTATGAGACTCTTATCGACTGGGAGATTGGAAGCCATGGATGAAAGGAGAAAAAGAAAAAAAAAAAAGTAAGTCAAGCATTACATTGTCATAGAGCCTCTTTCCTCTCAGTGAGGGGTTGAACATCTTCGCCTACAAAATGCGTGTGACCACTTCCTGCTGTAGGGAATCGTGGCTGGTTGGCCAAAAAATACATTGATTGATTTTTCTCTCCATGGTGACCTTTTATGACCACTGAAAAGACTCTGAACTGGTCAAATCTGCAACTTCAAACCATTTCAGGGGATTTCAATTCTAACTCAACATGTAAAAAGTGCCATTAATTTCCTGTGATAGGTTTGTCTCCTTCCTGATCTTTACATTGGAATTTCTGCACCCCTCCCCACAATACCTCAGGGCTTGGCCGAAAGATGTGCTTTCTGCCACCGGTTAAAAGCATATCTGTTTTTTCCATCCATGTCTGTTGAATTTAGTTGGACTAACTTAATGCAGAAAACACTGACAGTTCCTTGAAAGTCACCCTACTTGCCCTGCAGTGATTGTATTATCCGTTGATTTACTGAAGGATCTTGTATTTTATTATATGGGATGGCCTGGTGTGTTTAGGATCGTAGGACTATGCTATACAGGGAAATGGGTTTAATGATAGTTGAGATTATTGTTTATCTCTGAGCATCCCTCAGGCACATGGGATTGCTAGTTTTGGGCCTTTTTTACTTGACTTATGTTACCACATTTGTCTTATATTTGTCCTCTGCATATTGAAATATAAGAATATTTGTCTGTTTAATAGATGTCCTTTATTCATCCTTTATTTCCTATTCTTTCATAGCCACACATTTTTATTCTGGGTTCATAGTTTGACTTTACCAGGCACCAGTTTTACCTCTGACTGCGAAATAGCTTCTTATTGTTGACCAAATAATCAGCTGGCCACAAGCAAACTACCAAGGTTTTGTCTGGCTACAATTGTGATTTTTTTTTTTATTAGGAATGCCGGGAAGAAGGAAATAGCATTTCTAGATAGCCAAAATGTGAATTTATTGTCCCTTTTTTATGTGGGAAATGCCAGTTGAAATGAGAAGTCAAACACAAATTAAAATGTTATAATATCCCTTTAATCTTTAATTTAATGTTGTGTCTTTAGTTTGGACTAGTTTTTAAATGGAATACTAAAAACACGCTGTTACTTTTTTGATATTAGCAAAAGCCTCAATATAACATGAATGCTGCTTTAAAAGGCGACCAGATAATTGATAACAAGCTAACAAGTCTAACATTATGGCATTTAAACAATTTGCTATGTTGTTATTGTTTCCAGGCTGAGAAAATATTCTGATTATTTGTTCTATCTCCAGTTTACAATTTGTACTCATGTCGCCATTTGTTGTTAAAGGTCCCATGGCATGAAATTTTCACTTTTAGGTGTAGGTGTAAACAGAGACCTGGGTATCCTGCTCTGCCTTTGAGAAAATAAAAGCTCAGATGGGCCGATCTGAAATCTTGCCCCTTATGAGGTCATAAGGAGCAAGGTTACCTCCCCTTTCTCTTCTTTGCCCACCCAGAGAATTTGGCCCAACCATGACAGAGCAACATCATGGCTATCTAACAAGCAAAGTTGCATATGGACCAAGACCACACCCCCAGGCTCCACCTTGCCGCCCCCCTCTCCTCCTCAAAAGCTACAGACTCAGAAATGGCACATACTAAGGAAATCTCATTGTGGGACTGGCTTTAGTGGCTGTAATTCTGCACCAAGGCTGAATTTTGGGAAAGAGACTTCAGATACAGTATTAGGGGACCACTAAGGCATATATATATATATATATATATATATATATATATATATATATATATATATATATATATATATATATATATATATATATATATATATATATATATATATATATAAGAAACTAAAAACACCATGTCATGGGACCTTTTTAATTTAAAAAAAAAAAAATCCTTTTGGATTCCATTTTAAGTCACCTTCACAGCTTTTCATCTTCATTCATGATCTTCGCGACACAGTGTAGTTTCTGATCATATGACTGGGTTCAATTGATACTTTTGTACTTTTTCTGTCAACACCACTACAGTTGTTTCTGGTTGTAGCAGTATCATTCAGATACACAACATAGGCATGATTTGGGTGTGGTTTACCAGGCCATATAGAGACACACTCAGCCCCAAAAAAATGTTCTTGAATTGCAATACACATAAGTTAAAAGATGAGTAGCATTAATATTTTACGAGCAGTACACCAAAGCTGTTCCTACTTCACTGAGTCTGTCTGTAGAATATAGATATATGTTGGCTATATATGGAGCTTGTTCAGTCTTGGCACCTTATGATCATCTGCTGTGCTTACATGTCACATTGCTTTCACCCACATGCTCCCTCTTCAAAACACTACCTGATCTGACTGCACCTGTTTCAAAGCCTGTCATTGTTATGTATTTTTAACGCAGGGCTTGTTTTGAAAAAAGAGAAACGCAACACAATCATTTGAATTTAGGTGTCATGAATGCGCAAGTTAAATAGATCCAGAGGAGGAGCACAATGCATCTGTTCTGGAGTGACTGAAGTCAGTCTTATTGATTCTACCAGTTGAAATGGATGGGTTTCCATAGGTAAGGCTCCTTCTTTTCAGTGCTGTATGTATACTCAGTGAGTAAGAGCCTCAAGCAATGTGAGAAAACAGACATTTTTTCAGATAGCTTTCAGATCATACATTTACAGGATTAAACACAACTTACAGCTGCCTGATGTAACATGATTTCTCTCTGTTTATTCTAAATGTGTGTGTGGGCTTCATTGATTTCACTAACTGTTGTATATCAATCTGTCCCACTCAAGTCTAGAAGATCAGGATGAAACCAGTGTTTATTTTCTCTCCATACCTTTCTAGCTTAATCTTTTGAAAAGTGGGTTGAAACAAATAATGTGTGATTAATTAGTTCAACAAATCTTTTAAGTTTAAAATTTTTCTTAAATCACCCAAGTGGAAGTGTTTGCTCAGGGTCTTGGACACTCCTTTTCCCCCTCATAAAAAACACAAACCCCTCTGCTTATGTATGCAAGAAGATTCTGTGTTGTACATGATTAAATGGTGGTCTGCTGCCTTTTGAGTGATTCTGAGGATTTGGCTGAAGGCAGATGGATGCCACGGGTGTCAGTTCTGCTGCAGTACAGAGCTACAGCTCTTAAACGAAAAGCACTCCTGCTCTATCTCTGCAGCCACCAGTGTGTCTGGATGGATATGCCAATAATCAGACAGTAACCTTGGTAATAAGGACAATAATGCCATACTAATCTGTTATAGCAGTGTGACTTTCTGGAGTATGTTTGTTTTTAACAGCTTTGGGTGATTCTGGTTTTGTATTCCTGTATTAATGCAGGGGAAAGGAGGAGGGAGAAAACAATGCTCATTATGCTTTGTCCTTTATTGTAATGGCCTAGCATTACAAAACGCCTTCTTAATTTCTCTGCTGTTCCTGTGGGCAGTTAAATCATTCTCAAGGATGTATAAGTCTGTATCAGCACGGACCTACTGCTGCATGCTCAGTTAGACATTCTTGGTCCCCTTGTACAGTGCAATGCACAAGACAAGTGAAGCTTAGGAATGTGACAAAGTGTTGTCTTTAGTGTCTTTACTTCTAGATGTCATTCTGGTTTTTATATATATATATTTTGTTTTTTTGCTCTAGTGAGCATGACAGCAGATGAGCATTCCATTTTTTTGCAGGTGTGTGTGCAGTCCTTATATGCAATCACAAAGAATTGAAATCGGCAGAAACAACCTGTTAAACAATGTTTTGGTGATTGTTTCTCAGTCTCTTCTTCAGTAGCTTTAAACAATATGGATGATGAAGATCATTAAAATCATCTTTTGTTCAGGTTTTGATAATTCTTTGATATAAAACATTTTTACTTTAAAAAAAATCCTTTATACATATAAATACAAAGTAATTGTCACTATCCTGTGATTCTGTTCAAGCTTTGACATCTGCTAATTTAATTATTTCTGTTATTTTTTACACACATGAGCAGCACATGAGACATTTGTAGGGCTGTACCGAATAGTTTGAAGCTTTGTTCATAACGTTGGGGGTGGAACACTTGCATGCGTTCCCTGGGTGAAAGTCTTGTGTTTTCTATGGGTACTACTTAAAGTGACCAGTGGTTTAATCCAAACCACACTCTTATTTCTAATCTTAACTAGTCGTTTGGTGCCGTAACTACACTGTTGCCGGCGTGACATGGCGATCACCTTTTGTCGGCTAAACTCAACTGCAACGGCCACTTAAAAGGGCGGACCTCACGGTGCTCTGTTCCCGGCTCACAGTAACATTTTCTCAGCTAAATTTAACTGTTTTCTTGTCTATGCATTCTGTTTTATTTGATTTAATAAAAAAAAAAGACTAATCATTTAATCCAATTAATCACTTTATTTAAATTAAGCATATGGTTAGATGATTTTTTTTACTTCTTTTTTTAGGGTGATGTCATTAAATATGACAACAGACATTCAAAACTTCATTCCAAAACCTGAATAGAAGCTTTGAATCTAAAAAATATTATATTCGGTACAGCCCTTTTCACAGTCTTTGTCGTGTGCAGACTCTGGTCTAATCAGAGCACAGAGGAGCAGCATAATTGCTGTGATAATATTAACAGCAATATCACAGTTGTTAGTACTGATATTTCCATACCAGGTCGTGATTTGAACAAGTAGACGCAAGTGCGATCTGACTTGAACAAAAAAGTTGAAGATGGGTTTTCAGTTATAGTATTTAATATTTTTTTAGCCACACAGAAACCACTATGAATATCCATTTGTTCAGCTGGGCAACAAGAACAGTTTTCTCCATTTTACTTACAGTCTGTAAGTACAGTTTTAGTTGTCTCAATTTCAGCATCCAACAAACAAAACCATGTTATCTATCCATTCTCTCAGTTTCCACCTGTCCATTCGGATGGGTAGCCTTGTAAAGAAATGTATATGAAAACTGTGGGACGTTGTCTGTTACACTGTACATTGTGTTAAAATATGCCTCTTTCATATATTAAAGGATTTATGATAACAGGAGTGTTTTTCTCTTCTTTTTTTTTAACTCAATCATGGACAGTCATCACATTTATGCAAGTGCTGCATTTACAATTTTGACACCATTGTACTGTATTTTCACTAATTTATACCTTTACTACTTTTACTGTATTTGGTGATATGTATAAGACAACAATATATATATATTTTGCTGCCACCTCAAGCTAATAAATTTAAATGTTGCTTACATGTTACTGCCTCTAAATACTGCAGTAATATTAATGATGTATGTATAATAATATATTGCCGTGAATGCTTTTACTTGTGATCCTTTAAGTAGATTGCGTTGATAATAGCCATGCTGGATTTTACTCAAATAGTTTTACACTTGCTTTTCTGACTTTTACAAAGGCTCTGAATACTTCTACCAGCCAACTCTTTAGGAATCAATCAACTATGTGCTGTTAGACACTGAAGAATGAACGCTACACTAATTGTCCCAGTTACCCTGTTGTTTTTAGGGTTTCTGTGATTAGAAAATGCTTCAATTTATCATATGATGGATGAGTCAGCCAATAGAGGGAGACAAACAGTGACTGTGAGCTCAGACACTTGAACGCTTAGACTGGGACTTCATCTTTTAATCCTATAAGGCAGCAAAAAGGCAATGCATAAAGAAAGCAGGAAATTAAAGTGTGTATTATATTGTTGCCATTTGTGCCTTTTGGAGGGAAGCTATAGAAATCAATTCAGTTACCTGCTATTGCAGCGCTGCCTTGATGTTGAGATCAAAGACTAAGAGTAACTTTTACACAACATGTATCCATCATCTTCAGAGACCATTGACATAGTCTTTTACCATGCAACCCCAAGACACTCCAGCAGGATGCACAAACTGGAGCCGTTTACTTGACAATGAACAAATTAATTAATACACATCCTTCAGTGCTCTTATGGCCTTTATGTTTCAGTTTCTTGCCACAGGGAACGGCAGTGAATGATCATTTGTAAACTTCGTTGTCCTTGAAAATTCATAAATGTAGGTTTGTACCTGTTTACATAAAGCACACTGTTTCATGGCCACAAAGACAGCTACTGCAGCAGAGAGTCCTTTTGATTTGATTTAAAGCAGCTGCTACCATAAATGCCATCTGTCCAGTAACTGGCCATGCGTTTTTTTATCTGCACAGGAAACATCATGAACAGTAAATTCAATCAAATTAAATTTCATACATTCAAAAAGTAGTTCATCTTTGAAAACCAGACCATTTAATATTAAAAGGATACAGTTAAGTGATATCACTGCACGATACATGATCCATTCTCTAAGTAAAGTTAAAAAGACTATTATACATCTGCAAGGTCACACTGGACACGGCTGCAGCTTGTTGTATTCTGCTACAAGTTGCAGGAGAGCACAAAGCATGCTACTGCATCTGATGTTGAGGTTGTGCGCTAGTGTGAGTTGTAAGCTGAAAGATGCAAGCAAAGCCATTTGGTCCATTGTGGTAATGCTGCCAAATATGAACAAGCCTGAGCAAGGACAATCTTTGCTGAGTTTTGTTGGTGGCCATGATGTTGTGGCCTTCCTCCCCAAGGAGTTCGGGAGAAAGTTTGATTTTCCAGCTCACTCCGTTAGTGGTGAAGAAGTTGGCTAAGGCGAACGCTAGCAAAGCTAAGCCGATGTGACAACATGCGTTAGCGATTGGTTATGGCCGATCCAGAGTGGCTCTGGACAGATCTAATAGTTTTAAACATCAACAGAGTACCCGCCTTCAAGAAAGTTACAGCTACATTGTGTAAGAATTTCTCCCATCTAGCGGTGGAATTGTGTATGACAACCAACTGAATTAAATCTTTTTTTTTTACACGCAGCTATTCTAGCTGTAGCTGGTCTGTGTTACAACTGCACGTGACGTTGAGTGAGTTGTCTTCTAGCGAAATCATTACACATATTATGTTTATGTTGCATGGTAGACAATCCTTTTTCATCAGTGATGCTAGGAAAAGTAAATGTCATTTTAGCGTTATGCACAACCATGCTATAGTAAGTAAGCGAGTAGCAACTATAACATTCTAATTTACACAAATAGACAAATTACCTGTTCCTGAAAAGCAGGCAACTTTGGCATCCCTTTTTAAAATCCTTGCTCTTTCCATCTTGGAAAAGCCACTCCAATATTATAATTTCATTAAATTTTATTTATAGTATCAGTTCATAACAAGAGTTATCTCAAGACACTTTACAGATAGAGTAGGTCTAGACCACACTAGGCCACATCATTTACAAGGACCCAACAGTTTTAGTAGTTCCCTCCAGAGCAAGCAACAGTGGCAAGGAAAAACTCCCTTTTTTAGGAAGAAACCTCGGACAGATCCAGGCTCTTGGTAGGCGGTGTCTGAAGGGCCAGTTGGGGTTGAAACTAAGAGTGGCAATAACAGTCACAGTAAAATATAATGGAACAGTGACTAAAAAAGTAGTAGTTTGTAGTAGTTCATGGCATAGCAGGGCACTACAAGGCACAGCAGAGTGTAGCAGGGCACCGCAGAGCGTAACAGGATGTAACGGCATCACAAGACGTGTAGCAGGACCACAGCGACAGCTGCAACCATGATTTTGTAGCCTCCCTGATCCAAGGAAACATGCTGGGTGAAAAAGAACATAAGGACTCAGGGGAATGACTCCCCAGAGCTAGGTTAGTAACAGGAATTTTTGGGACATGGATGCACATAAATGGAAAGATAAAGGAGAAATTAGCTCAGTGTGTCAAAGGAAATCTCCTGCCAGTCTAAAACTATTACAGCATAACCCATAAAGAGAGGAGCCTGGTTAGGCTCTACTGCCCTGCCTCCCTCTAGTTTCATTATATTATTGATTATATGGTAGATGAATCTGAAGACTATAAAGAGAAGCAGAGAAAAGAAGGGGTTCCATGTCTGCAGCTATACACCCTCCCCCGTCAGTCTAGGTGAACGCTGCATCTCCTCACCCCCTAAATATAAGCATTATCAAAGAGGAGAGTTTTAAGTTTGTCTGCCTCCCAAACCCAGACCGGAAGCTGATTCCACAGTAGAGGAGCCTGATAGGTGAAGGCTCTGGCTCCTATTCTACTTTAAGAGAGGAACCAAAAGTAACTTTGAATTCTGGGAGCGTAGTGCTCTAGTGGGACAGTAAGGCACTAAGAGCTCTTCAAGATAACATGGTGTTTGACCATTTAGAGCTTTGCAGGTCAGAAGGATTTTACAGGAAGCCAATGCAGAGAAGGTAATACAGTAAAAATATGAGCTCTTTTCTTAGTTCTTGTCAGAACACGCGCTGCAACCTTCTGGATCAGCTGGAGAGTCATAAGAGTTGTTTGTCCAGTTGTTGTTTTAATTCTCTCGGTTCCAACTGGTTACATGTCCTCGAGATTAGGCGCAACAGGCTTTCAAATCTGTCGGTAGTGTTGTCAATGGAGAGAGGCCAGACTCTGTACAAATGAAATGTACGAGAGTCTGGTAGGACCAGGCTAGGCTTAAAACAACTCTAGAGAACTTTTCCGCTTTGGTCCCCCTACAGGTTGGAAGTGGAATTGTCTCATGTCTTTTTCGAACTACAGATCCGCTACCTGATCTGGCAAACTTGCATAGTGCTGTTATAGCCGGAAAAGAGCAAATGCAGGAGTGCCGTTCACCCTGTTACGAGTTGATGAACCACTGAAACAATTTTGGAAACATTATTTTAAAGGTGCCCTGCCACACAAAACAGTTTTTGCTTGCATTTTTCGAAATATGTGTTTGTGTAGTGTCGTGAATGTGAAAATGAACTGCTACCGCCTCTGTCAGCTCTAGCCACTGAAAGAAATAAGAGGAGAAATCATGTAACTTAGAAAAGCTGGTCAGTCTGACGTCATGTTGCCTGAGCTCATTACTATTCATGAGCTCACCCAGCTGCGCTGGGTAAAGGATGCTGATAGACTGGCTCTCATTGGCTAGCTGTTAGCCAATCCAAGTCAAGCAGCTTTGCTCGTTGAATATTAATAAGAACTGGCACAAATCAATATGTCGTCTTGCAGGCTTTCTATACCACACTAGAATGGCTTGAAACAAAGTAACAAAGGCATTTTTTCCATAACAAATGTTACAGAGTCCATGGTAGAACTTCAGACATTACCTCAAAGTAATGAAATACGTGTAGCAGGGCACCTTTAAGTTACAAAAGTTCTCTAGTGTTGCTTTAAGCCTTGCTCTCTTTTTAAAATGCAAAGTCTGTTGAGTTTGTTTACTCTACAGACTTATTAGTGAGATTGACGGTTCATGTGAATTACAGCAGGGGCCCCAGTTACGTATCCTTGCAACCCTGCAGTCTCACTCAGTCCGTAGCCCAAGAGCCCCTACATTTGTGTTCAGGATTTCACCATGTTGTATTAATCCTTGGCTGAGCAGCTAAGCTAGATCCACACAGTTTGTAATTAGCCAATTAAAGAACATGGTGGAACCACAGTTTGCAATCTGAGTGGCTGGCTGGCCTCTATTTGATGCTCAGAGAACAAAAAAGCCTCACTTCCTGAAAGAATGTCACTCAACCTGAACAACGCTGCATTTAATGTCAAAAAGTGGGGACAAATTTAGATTCTTTCTTTCTATAGTTCAGGTTGAGTATGATAAATGTATGCAAAAGAAAAGTTGTAGGCAATATAAATACAATCCATGGTGGAAATAACCTCATGTGCAATATTTAAGCAACTCCAGTCTTTTTCAATGAAACCCAAATTAACCAGACAGATCTTAACACAAATATGGTTACAGCAGATCAGCAAACCCACAATTTTGGAATAATAGGCAGAAACTCAGATGCATGGAATGTTCAAGCATCAGTCAACTAGGAAAACCAACACATTAAGAGGCAGTGGGAAAGGTTGGTTCTCCACGAGGGAAGGACCATGTCTGCCTGCAGATAGGGCTGTTAGTCCCGCTGGCATGAACAGCAATTGATTTTATTGAAATGCTCTGTGGAGCAAACCATCCCCGCCAAACTGTCAAAGGCACCCATTCAGTAGCAGGAGACGTCACATCTGCGTCAGCTAACTTGGGGAAACAGATATCACATGACAGTACTCAGCTCCTCTCCTTTTCATGTGGTGTTGAAGGCACTCTTTGAGAGAGGGCAGATAGGGAGCGGTACGAGGGGGTTATTGACATACAGAAGTTGCTAGAAATACTAGTATTGCGGGAAAAACATGAACACGTTTAATCTTTGAAGTGGTTTGCTCCTTCCTCATTTCTTATCTAAAAAAAAGAAAATTTAAATGATTACTTTATCTCTGATGCTTGAATTTTGACTCCACATGATCCACAACTTTACAGGTGTTGTCCTCCTAAACACGACAAATAGACGTCAATGTCATTATTTCTGAGCTTTGTGGCATTGGTTGTGGTCTACCAGACTTGATTGGTTGATGATGTAATTGAATGAGTTTCTTTAATTACCTGAGAAACCGTGATTGAATCAGAGCCCAATTTAATTAATCGGCAGTAGGATTGCGACCAAAGCAAAAAACTCACAGCACTGCTCTTAATCTGCTGGCACCTCAGTCACAGGAGCGGGCCGAGGGGTTAAGTTGAAGGATAGAGCTTCTCAGGCCAACCATAATTCACCCAAGTGGCTCTGCTTTAAAGACAGAATCACACAAGAGCTAATTGCATGTCAGCCATTTTTAGCTGGAATATTTATCTGGGCTATATATATTTATAGTGCTTTCAAGGTGCACAGAAGAGCAAGATGTATGTGTGCATGCACGTGTACATGTATGTGTGTGTGTGTGTGAGGTTCTGAACTAGGCCACTTATGGGGACACAGTTTTACATATAAGCCAGGTAGTGGGGTGTGAAATTGTTTTCAGTAGTTCAGTAAAGTTGCATGTTTCTGTTTTCATTAAAGCTAAAATTAAGGCTCGAGGATTGTTTAAGTTGGACATTGTTGAATGTTTTATTTGTCATGGTTAAGGTCAGCCTACACTGAATGAGCATACTGTAAGTCGATGTAGAGTCAGAATGTAAGAATTTTATTTGAGAGTTCACAGTGACAACAAGACTCCAGAAAGTCACTGCATCCAGTAAGATATTCTGACTTTTTCAGGTAGTTTTGCACTTTGTACTTTGTGTTTACTGTAATGTAGCAAATGCTAGCAGATTAGCACATATTGGTTGTGACAATAAGTACTACCTCACAAAGCTGCTAGCATGTGCATAGTGTGCAACACGTGTGCATGTGCAACACTAGACATAGTGTTGTTTAACTATGTTTCAACACAGCTAGGCTAGCTGTTTTCCCCATTCTTCATGCTAAGCTAACCATTCACAGATAAGAGAGTAGTTTTGATTTTCTCATCTAACACTCAGCAAAAAAATGTCCAATAGTATAGTATATAGTATAATACCTTTAGTAAGGCCGGATTTGTGCCAGATGTGATTGCATTAAATACAGTTTCTTAATCAGTCATTAAAGCATTCTATGTTTCTGCTTTTCTTTCAGTTACCTCATGTTGTCTGCTCAATTTTTAGTGCCACAGCAATCCTTGGTACATAATATTGCCTTATATATCACTATATACTCAGATCAGTTCATCCCTGAAAGTAAAATAATCCAATGTGTGTGTCTGCACGGGATCTTAGAGCTTGAGGAAATTGTAACACATTACCTGGTTTACAAACACATACTATACCTCCTGTGAGACCCCTCACTGTAGAGCTCTGTGAGGCCTAAAGAGTGTTCTTCCCCAAACACTAATTAAGAGGTTCCCCCTGAGCGCCTGAACAAAGTCTTATTTCTCTTTATAAATACTGAGTAATTAAAGTCTAAAAGTGAGGCTTTTTAAAGGCCCTGAATAGTAATAATTAGCAAGTTAATGGCTGCCTTTCGAGAATATTAATCATGTCAAACTCCACCATGAAGGGATCAACTAATGGCAATAAGTTTCTTAAACAATTCATGTACCAAAGACTTTAAGCTTGATTTAGCATGAACCATGGAATTCTATCTGAACAGCATTATGCTCATAATAACGTCATTCCACATTCCTCTACATATCACCAAGGCAAGGTTACATTACATGTGAACTGCCAACAAGTTCTACTTAAAGGAGAATTCCGGCCAATTTTTATTTTAATCTTGATCGCTGTAAAAATGCGAGTTCTTTCAATTGAAAAAAACCCCAACCTGAATCGGTGTAGACAACACGGAGCAGCTGCAGCTACTTGTACAAGCTTCCACTGAGCTAAAACGGCAGTTAAAGGGCAAGTTTTAGAGTGCCTTTGTGCCTCTTAACAGACGCACAATGCAATTAATATGTCTGTAGATGCTCCCTTAGCTGGACAGGCAGCCTTCGTCCCTGCCTTCCTCGCCTCCCGCAGCCAACAACAATTCCACGGGCGGCCGGTGGTGTGGTGGGTGTCTTCCATGCCTTTGCGGTGACAAATTGTAGTTTATTTCCTCCTCAAAAATGGGTAATTGAGCACTGTAGTGGTCCATATCATGACCATGATATGACCATATCAGTAACTATGTAACTACATGGAAACGGGCTAAATATGCACGTGACCGTGGCTTGCACAGTAATAACGTTACTGCCAGCAGTAGCTCACGCTTGAAGCAGCTGCTTCATCTGCCTGTTGCACCCATAGACAGTTAAAGAAATGAACCAACAGATACTGTTGTGAAAGAAAAAATAAGCACTTTCTTTTTTACTAGGCGTTACTGCGCAGCCTCCAACTGAGCTTAACGACGTAGATGTGATGTGGGCAACGTGTCTGAAAGTTGTAAGTCTTCTGGTAGCTGTGCCAAGAGAAATCTCAATCATTCCCAATCAGCAGAGATGGAGAGCGTAGGTATGTATGTCAGGAGATAACATAGGCACAGGCTAATTACTGCTAACTAACATGCTAGCTAACGTTAGTAATTAAACCTTAACAGCTGATGTAAGTCAAAACTGTCTGCGAACTTGTCCAGGCAATATGGTGATTTGTCAACTATGCAACAGCAAGTTGCGTGGTTATGACACAATCGTTAGCCTATTTTTACAAAAATGTCTGCTATGGAGCCACAACGTGAGGTACAAGATAATGGAGACTTTTATACATTGTTGTGTTTCTTTAGAAATAAACAATGGACAAATAGTCTTTAAACGCTTCAGATGTAAAGTTATTTGCTGTCAAAGTGGCGTCAAGATTAATGTCAGTCAATGGGATGCTAACTGCAGGGGATGGCTTTGTAGCAATTAAATGGCGCCATGGGAGCTAAGCATAGAGAGGAGAAGCTTACCCCCATGATTGCACTTCTCTGTCTGGTTCTTTCCAACCTTTAGTGAGGCAAGTTCTTCGCCTGTATTCTTAGGTTTGAATAAATAAGGACGACCATCAAACTCAAAATGCTCTTCCATGTGTCGTATATCTGCTATATTCTCCTAGTTACATTACTCCAAGCTTCTTCCCTTGTGAACAACTCCACTCTTCCCTCTTAACTCACACGATCTGCACACTACTGTTTAGCTAGCTTTTCCTGCTACAACTGAATTCCCAGGAGATAGCGCGAAGCAACAGCTAGCCTTCAGTGCCGGTATTGGCTGTTATCTGCTAGTGATAAGTGTGTTCAGCCAGGCTTTTGTGAAAATCATAAAGCAGCAGTTCCTTGTGTATTTATAGCTCATCCATTTTGTGTGTGGTGTTGGTGAGTAGGAGGCTCGGCAGTGTCGATCTGTGTGGTAGTTCCCTTGGCCAGGCAGGTAGCCTTCGTCCCCGCCATTCTAGCACAATTAAAGTGTCATTAATCATTTGAGAAAAGAAAGTCACCCCAAGTTCCATGTATTGGCTGTTCTGGAGCTTTCAACCATATTATATTATATGAGGGGAAAAAGAAGAAATATGAACATATGTGACATGGTTGAAAGCAGCCACTAAATAGACCTTGTGATACATATATATTTTTAATATCAAGCATCAATCTCATCTTACCCTTTGTTTGAATGTATGCAGTAAAGTAAGTAAAATAAAATACTATTGCATAGTTTGCCTTACCATTGTGACATAATGTACATTTTATGTTTTTATATACAAAAGAAATTGTACAGCTCACCTACACACAGGGCCAAATACATGCATTGTACATTCTTTACTTGTATCCTAATAATTCTTATTCATTGCAACCCTTGTGTTCTAGCACAGCCCTATACGTACCTGCATATAGGCTATTTTTTTGTGTGACAGGTGAAACTTTGAATCTGTAAATCCTTAAAATTCTATATATTTCTTTTATTTATTCCATTTTCGAGTAGGCACCAGAAAGCCATAAACAAGTAAACAAAAATAAACAGTGAAACAATGTTCTCCAAAAGCTCTTAACCTACATCTGATGTCATTTGTAAACTTTACAAGTGCTGGCAGTTTTCTCTGACTGACTAAACTTGTTGAACCTTGTTAAAATCCAATCTGTAGCATCACAAAATGCATCAGCCAACCAGGCCATTTAATATTAACTCTCTAAACAAAAGTTTAGCTTGCCAAGACTATTTGAATGATGTGTGGTTATCAATCTGTATACTAAATGATGTACTATACACCGCTTGAGTGAGCACACCAGCCTTGGGCTTGTCATTACTGTTGGCCGTATTTCTTTAAACTTCAGAGCAGATTTGTGCGCTGTCAAGCCCACCTATTAAACTGGTCTACTGGTTTTTGCTGCCAAAACTCTCGCCCTTTGGCCTTTTATTGCCTTCTGAGCTCTGAGCCAATATCTTAAACCATATTCTGCCTGTTAAACGCCATGACAAGAACAGTATGTTCTCTGGCAAGCCCACTGGAACCACCACTACTTAATGATTCTCTATGCAGATTAACTTGCTTAAGTGAACATTAAAAATGCTAATCATGTATCCTCAAGTTGATCTTTGCATTGTTGTGCTCTAAAAGGTTTCTTGCTTTAAAAGGTACTTTTGATTTTATCTGTGGATATATATACTGTACGTATGTACTATATGTATACATGTGTATATATGTACTGTATGTATGTATGTATGTATGTATGTATGTATATATATGTGTGTATATGTATGTATACGTGTGTACTGTATATGTGTGTGTATGTATGTATGTATGTATGTATGTGTATATATACACAGTGTATATACTGTATGTACTGTATGTGTATGTATATATTTATATATACACAACGTATGTATGTATATATGTGTATATGTGTATGTACATGTATATATATGTATGTTTATATGTATATATATATATATATATATATGTATGTTTATATGTATATATATATATATATATATATATATATATGTATGTATATATATCTATGTATATATGTATATATGTATGTATATATATATGTATATATGTATGTATATATATGTATATATATATACATACACATATATACATACACATACGTTGTGTATATATATATATATATATATATATATATATATATATATATATATATATATATATATATATACACATACATATATACATATATACATATACATATACATAGAATACAAAAACAACAGCAAGAAACTTTGAGCAACCTGTATTTATTTATTGGCAGTAGACCTGGGCCACCAGCGTGCACAGTGTAAGGCCTCAGTTGGAGTCCCTCTCAGCAAGACAAACACCCCAGCATCTGACTGTGCGTATGAAAGCGTAAAAGTGTTTTTCAGCACCGAAATTGAATGTCGAAATCGATGTCCAGATTTAGTTTTGATATGGCTTAGGGTTGTCATATCACATTAAGATGGATACCCTTTGGGAGGTGTTGCCAGGAAGTGTGATGAGGAGGATCCTTTCCTCCAGGAGCAGCTAATCAATATGCCTCTCAGACACACTTTTTCAGCCTGAGCACCACTTTTTTTTTTTTTTTAACACTGCTGACACAGTTCAATTAAACTTTTGCTGCAAAAAATAAGGCTGAATTCAGTGGATGGAACTGGATGGAACTCATTTCAGTTTCAGTACACTCAAGCATTTCCCCGCTATTTAATCTACAATTCACACCTTCATTTAAATAGATGATCAAAACAATTAAGTTATGATGCATCTGGAGCAGCACTTGAATGTAACCTAATCTAACTCTCATTGTGTGTGTGTGTGTGTGTGTGTGTGTGTGTGTCCATTGAGTTATGACTAATCACTTCACGCAGTATGGTTGCATCCTCTGTCATCACTCCATCAGCCGCGCTTAGGAGGAGACAGAACAAGTGTGGAAGTGATTATATTGAGGTGCCCCAAGGCTGTACACATCCACCTGATCAATATTCAATCTCACTTATTTCACTGCACATTATCATCCCACACAGGGCTGCTCGATGACTGGAAGGCCTGCTGCAGCTCATTGAGACTGAGAATCGCTTAATCAGAGAGTAACTAGATACGGTGGCGTCAGAAAGTACATGTGAGCTCATGTGTTAAAAGCAGGCGGAAATTTTCTGGTGAGCCTTTGATGCTGTATGACAAATTGAGGAGGAACACCTATAGGATATGAGACAAATCCTTTTCAATAGTTGTGCCAGTGTGTATTTATGTGGGTAGGTGTGTGATATAGTAGATAGCTATTAGCTATAAGCTGTTGCTGTTTGTTTTGTAGATAACTTCTGTCACTAGATGGATGGTTGTACTTGTAAGATCCATTTTCAAGTCTGTGTGCAGTCTATGGTGACAAATCTTACTTTTATCTGGAGAACTTTTATGGCGAGGACAATGTCTTTAGGTTACAAAAGTTTTAAAGGAAGTCATCACTTTTGCTTTTTTATATTCATATATTAATTTTATATTCACAAAGAATGATGAGCTGAAGGTCTATTGTTGACTGTGCAAATAAAAAAACCAAAACATAATGCACTTCTCTGCGTTCAGCATGTTGCACTCATATATAATATAATAAATATGACTGACACTGAACGTTTTGGCTCCTCCAAGCCACTGCGACTTACAGTTAGCCACAACACCCTTCTCTGCCTGGATTTGTCTCAATTTCCATCCACAACTTTGTACTTGTATGCAGATATGATTGTTGGTTTGTTCACATTAGAGTAGGCTTCTGCTCTTCCATTGGTCAGCCCTCTCATTGGCTCACCTGACAAACATACCTCCAGCCCATTGAGTAGTGTGAGTTCTTATTATAATTACTTTTTTCATTTAAATTGTTAAATTTAGCAACAAAACACCAGACTATTGACATCTCATTCAGTTTCTGCTTACTTTATTATCTTGACCCCACAATATTAAATTCATATCCAGCATCTCATCTCAGCCATGCACTGTTTGCTTTATAGGAAGGCGCTTTAGACTACTTATCAAATGATAAAATATGAAATACATCACACAGGAACATAGGCTCCTCTCGGGGTAAGCAGACATTCCAACAATAAAGTGATTAATGTAGTTCACATATCTCTCCTACAGAACTGCCATGTTAAATTTAGTCTTTCTTAACATTTTTAGGCCATGATGTATCTAATGATCTTGTTTACTTGACCTTGCCTAGAAACACTGAAATGGCTTGCTGTTGACTTTGGCTGAGAGAAAGTGAAGACTTATCACTAGTGTGTATGATTTTCCTTAAAGCCTTCATGTGAGCACATTACGGTACACTTTATCATGCATGATTTACACAGACACAGACTTATATATTTTTAAATTTATTTCAGAGTGCATGAACACTAAATGTACAGGCTTTGCTTAGCAAGGCCCGGAGGAAGGTGTTTATAGGCACAAGGCTGGTCATTATGTCTAGATGAAAGGAAGGCATGACTTTATGAGTTTTAGTTCAATGCACAAATGGCTTTCAGTGTGGATCGTTGATGCACACAATTAACCACATACCAGCAGCTTTGTCAGTCACCAACACTAATCCCAGAATAGTTTACTTGCAACTAGAGATTTCTCCGAGGGTATTTTGTAATTGGGACACCATGAAAGAGGTTTTTATCACTATAAAAGTCACATTTTTATTTTAAGTCATCTTGTTATTGCAAAGAATAAAAGGAAGTTACTGTGACTTAAGATTTATTTAGCTGAAAGTCTAGTTTCTACTATTCTGCTGGTATGGTGTGCCAATCATTGTGGAATTGCTTAGTTATAATTGATTAATTCATTTTTTATAATTATATATTTGCATGTTTTTTGAAGATTTTGTTTTAAACATAATTTGCGAATTTTCATTTCGTATGTCGTTACCTATTTTATGTCTTTTTTTCCAAGTGCTTTAATTATGTTTGGTGTTTAATTAAGATAAGATAGAACGACCTCCCTGAACCAGAGTGGTTGTCTGTTGTTGGACTTATGTGCTAGTCATGGATTGTCTATAACAGACACCATGTTCAAACATAGGGATGCTCATAAGTGTACGTGGTACCAGAGCACCCTAGGCCAGATGTCAATGATTGATTTTATAATCGTTTCATCTGATCTGAGACCGTATGTTTTGGACACTCGGGTGAAGAGAGGGGCGGAGCTGTCAACTGATCACCATTTGGTGGTGAGTTGGGTCAGGGGATGGGGAAGACTCTGGACAGACCTGGTAAGCCCAAACAGGTAGTGCGGGTAAATTGGGAACGTCTGGAGGAGGCCCTTTTTCGACAGACTTTCAACTCACACCTCCAGCGGAGCTTTTCGTGCATCCTTGTGAAGGCTGTGGGCATTGAACCTGAGTGGACAATGTTCAAAGTTTCCATTGCTAAGCTGCGGTGGAGAGCTGTGGTCTTTGGGTCTTAGGTGCCTCAAGGGGCAGTAACCCACGAACACCCAGGTGGACACCGGTAGTTAGGGAACAGAGGCAGTTGCAAGGTACCAAATGACCTCTGCTGTGAAAAGAGGCAAAGCAGCGGATGTGGGAGATGTTTGGAGAAGATATGGAGAAGGACTTTCGGTCGACACCAAGGTGCTTCTGGAAAACTGTTTGCCACCACATGAGGGGGAAGCGGAAAACCATCCAAGCTGTGTACAGAAAGGATGGGATGCTATTGACCTCAACTTAGGAGGTAATAGGTAATAGTGAAAGGAACACTTTGAGGAACTCCTAAATCCAGCTGACACATCCTAGGGCCCAGGACTAGGATTATATATCCAACCTGGTCTGGGAACGCCTCAGTCAGAGCTGGTTAATGTGGCTCGGGAAAGGGAAGTTTGGGGTCTCCTGCTGGAGCTGCTGCCCCCGCAACCCAATACCGGATAAGCGGACGAAGATGGTTTGATAGAAGATGGAAGATAAGACAGGCTTTCTTAATCCCACACTGGGGAATTTCCTGTTACACCAGCTCAAAAGAAAAATTCACACACATCAGGATAACACAAATAAAAATTAAATAGGAAAAATATACAAAAAGTATTCTAATAAATAGGAAAAATAGACATAATAATAATAATAATAGTAATATGTACACTATAAACACCCTTATGATAAACAGATATACAGATGAGTAAGGTGCCGATCTAAATGCACTATAGGAGGTGACCCGGCGTAATAAATAAATATGCATTGTGCAGAATATTGTCAAGTGATGGCTCATGCTGCAGAATCAGCTAGCAGTCCTACATTATAATGTTGTATTAAAGAGTGTGACTGCTGCTGGAATTAACAACCTGCCATAGCGCTCCTTCTTGCACTGATGGTGCAACAGTCTTGGCAGTATTAATTTGTCAGCGGTTTTTACAAAGTGTTACACAGTTTTTACACAGTTATTTAGACTAGACAGGCTCCTGATTAACACTAATGTCCTCTGGGAACTCTCTTAAAGCTGACCACGTTTAGTTTTCCCTCTGAGGATTGATAAAGTTATGGATGGATACATGCAAATAGAAGAACTGAAGACATGATGATAAGAGAAAGAGGAAGAGGAAAAGAGAGAAATTGTAAGATTGTTCAGATCCATGTCCATCCATCATGTTATTGTTTTTTCTGATAATGTTTCAGTTGGGTTAGGAGTTGTTTTTAACCCTAACTTTTATAAGCTGGAACAAAATGATACAAAACCAGCATGACCCTCTGAGTACAGTCAAAAGAAGAACATTATCCAAATCACGACAAAGCAATGAAAACAAAACCAAACAGACCAAAAAATACTTAGGTTTAACGGTTTAAAAAGTTTCAACCTTCAGTCAATGCTACTGCACTTGACCTATAGTCAAATACGGGGATGGAAGTATGGGAGAGCGATGTTTAGCAAATTTAGAGTTGCCAAGGATCATCTCCACTGACCTCAGAAGTGTCACTGCCCTGCAGAAACATGCTGCAAAATCCCTCCCGACTTAAATAGTAATATGAAAGTTAAACGTGCATCAGATCTCACTCTGACAGGCTTATTTAAATTCCAAAGCAAAGCAACAAGTGTTCACTCGCATGGCTTTCTGTCAGCAGTCACAAGACCTCAACCCCAATAAACATCTTTGGGAACATTGAGAAAGAATTCAAAGAACATCACAAGACAGTCCCTGGGATGCTCTAAAAGAGAGCTGGAATGTGTGTGTTTTTTTTTTTTTTAATTCTGAATCCCTTGCAAAAAAGTCGGTAACACTTTATAATAAGGGAACAAATCATGTAGTTAGGTAATGATTAACTAACGCATGACTCATGAGGATTTAATGCATGAATTAATGCAGGATGTATCATGATTGCCCGTTGTTCACCATTAACAATTAATCAAGTCACAATGTGATTAGTTCACACTTAAAGGACAATTACGGCGCAAAATTAACCTAGGGGTTAATAACGTGTACATAGACGAGCGTTCTCTGCGATATGTTTTCATGCTAATTGAATGTGACCAGTTTTACTGCAAACCACTAATTAGCTTGTAACGTGAGTAATCGGGGCACTGGTAAAGTAAAAAGACATCCCTATTTCTATACCAATAACAAGGCTCAAACATTGATGTGAATTGATGTGCAGCCAAATTACAGATTCAAGATTTGTAAAAACCTTGACGTCCTTCACATAATTGTGGAAAATTGTCTTAGGTAAGAGCTCTAAAACAGCATAAAAATCATACACCCATTAAATACACATACAATTCAAGCACAGAACCTCAAACTGCGGCGCGCTCAACTGAAAGGAGTGCCCCATCAGCACCCACTCATATGGCACAGTAAAGCCATAATAACAAGTCAACTGGAAACACCTGAATTGTGTGTTTGAACACCAAAATAAGTGATGACTAGAGTTGAAGGTGACATGATGCCCATTTAACCTGCTGAGAACAAGCACAAAGTGTCCAAACATGTTTTTCACGCTTGTCTTCTATTGATTTGAACCCATTCTCTTCCAGATGATGGCTGCAATGCACAATTATGTTGTTAGCAAACTGAAAGAGAAGGAAGCAGGAGACATTTCTTAGTTTCCCTTTTTAAAGTAAACTTTTAAATAACCTTGAAAACACCAGGATGACATTTGAGATTGAGCATTTTCAAATGGATTAGTGTTTACATGGTTACACTTATTTAATTACACTTTTGGAGTCCATGTTAATCAATCAATCAAAATGTATTTATATATCTCTTTACAGCAACCAGCAGGTATCCAAAGTTCTTAACATCAGAATACAATAGAAAGAGTGTAACATATAAAACAGTAAAATCAGAAAAGGTTACAAAGAAACTGAAGAAATGAAATTGTCATACCATTGCTACTTATTAAAAGCAAGAATAAACAGATGAGTTTTGAGTTTGGCCCTAGAAAGAGCTACATCTGTAATAGTGAGAAGATCAAGGGGTAACTTGTTCCAGAGAAAAAAGCCTGATCACCCCACCGTTTATACCTGGACCTTGGGACTGCTAAAACTCGCTGATTTGAAGACTGCAATGACTGGTTGTGCTCCCACAAAGTTAAAATTTCAGACAAATACTCTGGGGCCAGACCATTTAAACCTTAAAAAAAAAAATCTTAATATCTATTCTAAAACGCACCGGGAGCCAATGCAGTGTGTAGAGAAAGGGAGTGATATCTGCACATCTAGATGTATTTGTTAAAAAGCGAGCATGAATGGCCTTGCCTGCTCAGGAAAGGCCATTCATGCTTTTATCAGACTTTAGCAGATGAAGCTAGAAAAAAGCTCATTCTAACACTTACTGATCTGCTTGACAAATTTCACCTAATTTCATGCAGTAATTTGGTTTCTTGTGAGCATGTAAATAAATATAGTCTAGTATAACGGTCTTGCAAAGACGGTCTTTTTTTTCAGTGGGAACCTGAAGAAGCACCTTCAGTCAGTGCAGTGGTGCAGTGTCAGGTATGGAGTCCAGGTTTGTAAGGCCTCCAAGAGCAATTATGTTTAATTTGAACTTGAGTGATAAGATGAAGATCAGCATCAAGTCACACCAGGGCAGTCACCCCCTGCACCTCCAGAAAAGGTAACTTCTCAAACACAACAGGTCTTGTTTATATTTTTACACATCAGACATGAAGCATTTATTCCAGGCAGCTCACTCAAGTCTACTGAAGTCCCTAATTTCAGCCAGATGTCCATAACCTTCTGCTTTCTTTGTGTTGGAATTGTAAACTCCTAAAGCCAGACAGCTAGCTAGACTATTTGTCCAATCTGTGTTATCTATTGCACGATTAAAACAACTTTTTAACATACTCGTTCCACCAAAACAAGATCCTTCCTGAGATTATTTTGCCCTGACACCGTGGCTCTGCGCGGATCTTGGCCCTGCCCAAGACTATGGGGATTGGTTTAAAGAAATGCCAATAAAACAGAGCACTCTTTTCTCCCATCCCAAAGTGCTGTGTGGACTAGCCAACAGTCCGCAGTGCTGTGGTGGAAGGTCTGGCAATGCGAGACTTAGGCTGCTGCAACATTTGCATACTCCTCTCGCTGCAAGCAGTCTTTAGGGACTTGGCCGGTTCAAGTCCCCCTACAGACCAACAACCGACTGTGTACTAGTAGCTGGAGAGGTGCCAGTTCTCCTCTTGGCACTGCTGAGGTGCCCTTGCGGCGCAGCCCCCACACTCTGACATCTCTCCATTAATAGCGCCCCCCCCCGATCAATAATCTTCTTCTTCAAACATACTGAATACACTCTTTTAATTTTACTATTATGTTGGTGTACTTAAGCCCGCTGCCACACTGCTTATACCACCTCCACCTCAGCATCCACCTCTGCGTTCCCCTCTAGGGGAAGTTAGTCGTCTCGCTTGTGGGGAGCCAGATGGCAAACTTCAACACATTCTACTTTCACACAATAATCTATTCTGCTCGCTGACTGAAATGCAGTAGTGGACAACATGTTTTGGTTTATGCTTCCTGACCTTGTATGCAGAGTTGAAGTAGCCGTTAAGGTGGATGTTTTTAACATGAAGGGTAAGGGTGAATGGCTCTCTGTCAGAACAGCGCTCCTCTTCCACTCACACTGTGTCCTGTCCCCATTGCTCTACAGTCTTTACACCAATGCAGCAAGTCGACAGTTGCCAATGATACAGTCAACATCAGACTGCTCCATAACGATGAATCTGAGCACGAGCCAGTACTAGATCTGTTAGTCTAATGGTGGCCTTTCTCATATTAAATGCCACCAAATTAACAATGTATTTTTTCAATACAGTTACAATTGTAAAACAATTCGCCGTCCGAACCCACAACTAAATTTCTCTCTCAGCCTTTGTCGTACAATCAAAAAGCCAATTATATGACATTATCACGGTAGTAGCTCCCATATGTCTTCTTCTTTTACAATGGCCTCCAGATTCTCACATACACCACCATTTTCCCCCTCCCCGTATATGTCAGTTTCTTTATACATTGCACCACATTCTTGATCCAAGCACCAATTGTAGGTGCCTCCTACATTTTCTTAAGATGAGAGATATAGTATTTTTTGCCTGTAGTATAGCAATATCGATACATTTATGTTCTTGGGGTTTCAGATTCAGATTTGTTGGATACAGGTGCAGTAAAGTCATCTTAGAGTCAAATGGAATGTTAAATTTGTTCTTACTTTTACCATGATTGCTTGGTGTGGTAACCTGAACATCAGGGACAAAAATATTGTGAATGTGGCTGGTAAGGTGCTAGGTATCCCACAGACTCCCTTGATGGCTATCTTTGACCAGTAAGGAATCAGCAAGGTGCGCTCTATATTAGACTGCACAAACCACCTCCTTCACTTTGAGTTTGAAACCCTCCCCTCACGCTGTAGAATCAGAGTACCCCGGTTCAAGAGCAATAGGAGTGAAAACTCTTTCATTCCCTGTACAATATCTTGACTTAATTTGCACATGTAATTTAGTTTTTTTAGATATTGCTGGTGTACTAGTGTTCTGTATATTGTATATACAGGAAACTTTCTTTTACTTTAAGTTTTTGTATTGTTGTCTTTGTTTATTTGTACATCTATCCATCCATATTTGTGCGTGTTATTTTTTCTTGCGCTCCTGACTGCAAATCAAGTTTCCCATATGGGATGATAAAGTAAAGTGATGTGTAATATTGATGTTGTTGCGACAGCACTGTACTACAGCAGCATTTTAGTATTAAGTGAAATTTTCATAGTCAGCATTGGTTTGCAAGCTATAACTCTCCACCTGGGCACCTGAAAAGTGCTGTAAAGCCCACTTACTCTACATGCTGTGATTCTTTTTAATGTTTTAGCAACAGAGCAAAGAATTTGTCAGATGTGCATCTTTTATGATCTTGTGATGATAGTGCTTGCTGTAATGCAGGAAGGGGAAAAAAGTTTGGCTTCTTTTCCCCAGGCCTGAGACATGAGTGTAAGGAATCCATAATTTGATTTATGTTGTCTGCAGTGGGACTCGGAAGGTCCTGCTTCACTGAGATAGGAAAGAGAAGTTAGCGCAAAGAAGAGGAGTGGAGAAAATCATGTGAGTTATATGTTTGCCCAGAACATAAAAGGACTCCTGTCCAAGCACATGTTTTTGCTGTTGTACAGGTACTGTCAATACACGCTGTTCGTTCTCTTTCTCAGTTGTTGTTGTTTTCTCATATCTGTAGATGTTTTTGTGTTGATTCAAAAAAATTCATTTTAATTATATTATTTTTTGTTTTTGTGACATGTGATTTTCATCGGCTGATCCTGCCTTGCCAATTTATTTAAGGTTACCAGTTTATTAGTCAATATATAGCAATTATGTTCTGGCAGATGGAGTTTGAAATTTTGGCAAATAAACCAAACTTGCAGAGAGTTAGATTGATAGCAATCTCATGTCTGTACACCAGAAGCCTTACATTTCACAAATTACCATGTTATATGTGATTTGTTTGATCAAATTAAACAAAGAGAAATGTAACTGGTTTCACATGGGTTTAGTGTACTGTTGTCTCTGTGTGTCCAGTGCTGTGGAATTGAATTTCCTCGGTGACAATAAGTAATACAGCCAAAAAACTAGCACTCAGGCTCAGTAACTTCATCGAGTCTTCACTCAGCCTTGGCAATGTCAAGCCTACATATTACATAAACAACACATAACTTGTTAATGTGGCATGTTTTAGTCTGGTCCAGTCTGAATAGGGTTGTCAAAGGTTTACTCAAGGCAATCTTTTTAAATAGGAAAAAGAAATTGCAAAGTACCATCCTAATTTTGTTCAACTGTGTCCACAACTTTCAAATCAAATTACACAGCAGTGGATCCATAATTCCCAAAGCATTTTGGCCTCATGACAAGAAAAAATAAATAAATTCATAAAACTGCTGTGGCGACACATTCATATTTCAGAGTGAATTCAATACAGCTTATGAAATCCTCTGCAGTCTGAATCGGCAGATGTTAACATGACAATCCAGCAAGAACCGAGGTTGAGGTCTCATCCACGATCACTTAAGTGAATGATTGTTTGTTACTCTGAAACTGTTTCTGCTGTTAACCCTCTATTTACTCCAAAAAAGGCATCAGATGTCAGAGAAACTTGAAGCAAATAGACTCCCACAACACCATAAATGCCAGTGCTTCTCAGTTTCATGCAGTCCTTTCTACTACTTCACTTGCCATCCCCTAGCAGCCTGCTAAAGTCATAAATAACCTAAGAGCTTATAAAAAACACTTTAATAGCAAAGTCAAGTGTTTTTGTTTTGTGTGTGTAAGGGCAATCAAAGATAAATCTTGAATATTACCACTGCACCAATCAATGATTAATGGCCTGACTCTCATCCCGGTATTCTTTCTGGTTGTTAAAATAAGAAATAAGAGCACTGATGAATTAAATAAAAATGAAAATAGTTTCTGGATAAAAGTGTGTGTGGCACTGCTTAAATTAGTGACTATCAAAGTACAGGCTGCTGTTCCTCCATTGACAACATTTGGGAAACAATCCATCAATCAATCCACTTTTATTTGTCACATAAAATCATACCACGTATATAATTCCAGTGAAATGTTATCTTGCCTCTGTGCCCCTCTGATGTAAAGATGGAGATAATCTTGCTTGTCCATGTAGTCGGGGTCTCGCCATCTGCACCTGCTGTTCCTCTGTGTTTACTCTGATGTTTGCATGAAAACATCTATAATTTACAATTCACTGTGTTTGAAATTGAAAGTATACAAGTAAACTGAACAATCACCATGACGTGCTAACACAAAAATCACTTCCGGGTAGAGGAATGGCAGTTGATTTGAATTTTGTAGTTATGTGAAATCTGCAAACTTGCTTATTTCTGTTGTCATTTTAGCTGTAACTGTAACATTTATTTATATATATATATATATATATATATATATGTCTGACGTTTCTGCTGTGCTTATATTCTGTACTGTGTTGCTTTGGTCATGTGATAAACCAACTCTAGCGGTTGGATTACCTGCTAGTTTGTGAGAATTTGTTTATTGGAACACATCACATCAATTTTAAACGAACATACATGTAGAATAAGAAAGAAGAGAATAATAACAATAATAGTAATAATCCCAAAAAAAACATACAAAACTTAAAACCCACCCAATCTCCTACCCCAAGTTGATCCACCTTTCTCCATCAATGTATCACATAAAACAATTTGTATCTGTACCTTGACATTGTTGCAACAATACAACTGGTTAGAAAAATAGAAAAGTGTTGTTTCTCTCTAGGTGGCAGGTGTCATACCTACATTATCAACATATGAGAGGAGAGGCTGCCATGTAGGGTGGATTTTCTCAGTTGTGTGGGGTCATTTTTTTTGTCTGTGGCCCAACAAGTATGTTAGGCATCCAACCTAACATTAGTGAAAATGTTGGGATATGAAAGCATCAAACACGCATTTTGATGAATGAGATGAGAGTATATTCAGTTGTTCCTCCTCTCTGTTTTGCTAAGCACCTGTTCAATTGTATGTACAGAATGCAGGAGTTTTCTACCCGGAAGTTATCATGAACACATACTGTAATAGGGGTATATGTTTGAATCTTTACAATGTTTACATCATATATTGATTCATTACATAATACCACAGACAGCAAATATTATTACATAAACTTTGAAGTGGCCAGTGGATAGGCCTACAGTAACAATTACAAAACAGCAACAACTACTAAACAATACCAAACTGCAAAAGACTATATTTCAAAGTCATGGTCGTATTAGTCTTGCTTTGCCAGACCATCCACACGCTGCAGGGTGGAGGAAGGTCTGGCTACTCTAGACAGCATGCCGGGATGGGAGAAAAACAGGCTCTGGTTTATTGGCATGTCTTTAAACCAATCTCAATTGTCATGGGCGTTGCTAAGCGCCAGACGGAGCCGCTGCAAAATAGTCGTAAGAGAAAACTCCAATTGGACAGATAGTCTAGCTAGCTGTCTCAATTTACCCTGCAGAGATCTGAGGATCAGTTAACCAGAGTCCTCATGAATCCACTAGAGTTTAAAATTCATACTAAAAGAAGCTGGGAGGAGGCCTCAGAGAAGACCCGGGACTAGGTGGAGAGATTATATCTCCAACCTGGCCTGGTAACGCCTCGGGATCCCCCAGTCGGAGCTGGTTGATGTGGCTCGGGAAAGGGAAGTTAGGGGTTCCCTGCTGGAGCTGCTGCCCCTGCGACCCGTTTCCGGATAAGCGGATGAAGATGGATGGATGGATGGATGGATGGATGGATGGATGGATGGACAAAAAAGAAAGCGGAAGGAAATGGAAATCGTCAAAAATACATGCATCCGGCAGGAAATTTCCTGCGGCACCCGAGCAAACCTGGAAGTGGAATGTTGTGGATATAGACTAGGGCCGTATTAACCCACAGTGAGGCAATAATAAACTGTCCCTAAGTTAGTTTGTGATAATTTGATTACACTCAACTTTATTTAGGAATACGTACAGTGTATACAGTTATAATATAATGTCTTTGGAGCTTTGTCAAGTCTGAGAAAATAACCCTAATGACATCACAGTGATGTCTTAAGGGGTTATATGTGATAGCCCTGAGAGCTCAATGCATTGCAAATTAAGAAAACATCTTCACCAATTTGCTAACACGTGAACCATTTAGAAAAACAACCCGCTACAACTGGACACTAAAAAGTGATGCATAAATAAAGAAATGAAACAACCTTTTTCTTCTAAGCTTGCCAATTCAAATAATCTAACAAAATGCAAACAATAATTGTGAACAGGCTAACGTTATAACAACACATGTGCTGTCATATTGTGCGTTAGTGATGGATATGACCAAACAAACATGCATATCATCAAATGATCATAAACTCGTATCTACTGAGTGAACCTACGGCCCCAGGGCCCAGTTTCCTACTTTTCCCAGCTGTTAATCCAGCCTTGATCAAAGTAAAAACAATGCCTGCAATCTTTGCACACAGCACAGAGAGTCACCATATATGGAACGTAGCAGGCATGATTTACAGGACACACATTTAGTGCTCCAGTGCCATTGTAAACATACTTATTAACTCTGATGACATAATACACATACATATTTCCTGTACATTGCACCTCAGTTTTCGTTATGCAAATGTACAATCAGACAAAGTACATGATCTTAATGCGAGAGCATCAACTGTCCTTTATGTTTGTCTTCGTTGTCTCTGCAATATCACTGTACTCGTCCTTGAAAACAGGACAGTGGTGGTAAGGTGTGGAGCTCAAAATTATTAGTTTTTAGTAGTAAGAAGGTTTTAAGACTTGTATAAATAAACAAGAGAGAAAAACACAGAATGTCTGATGAATTTTTAAACCAATCCACCAAGATTGTAATACAATAACTTCTATCATGACAATCTGACAGATTCTTGTTGATCTTTATTTTGGTGAGGCAATGAGTGTGAAACAATCCCTGGTGTTTTGCGCTGCATGCAATTAGATTGTAAGACAAACAGAAAGGGGCTGTTCTGCTGAGCAAAACAACAGACTCTGGTCGTTCATCGTGAACGACCAGTACTTCTCGTTAAATGTGAAATGTTTCTCTAATGTTTGACTGCCATGAAATGCCTTTTTTCTTTCATGTATCAAACACTGATTATTAATTGGGATAAAAAGGGTTTATAAGTTGTAACTAATGATTATTATTGGTTAATAAATCATTCACTTATCTTTCAAAGCTCGGTTATGAGCAGAGCAACATGGAATCTGCAAACGCATAATTGTGCAGAATTTTCTGTCGAATATTCCATCAATTTCAGCAGATTTTAAATTTAAAAAATGTAACTTAACTTAGATTGTTAACACATCTCCACCCCAAGCAAAAATAATACTGCAGATTTTCATTCAGGATTACCGCTAAAAACTGTACAACAATCTGCAGATTCCGTTTGGTTCTGGTTATGAGCCATTAATAAGTAGAAATTTTAGGGTTGCAAAAACTACCTCTGGCTAGATTGGCAGACAATCTGGAACAAAATCCATATATTAACAACTTAGTAACATTTCCAAAGGCAGACTTGATTATTAAAACCCTTAAATTATGACTCATTATTAATAACTAAGCATTTATGAATGATCAACATTCATAAATGCATTCTCACAAAATAGAAAGAATAAACACCAGCCAATGACTTTTTTTACAACCTTATAACTATCTATAAAGCATAAGTACATTAGTTATCAACCGTTACTGTTGGTTACAACTTTCATAATGTAAGTATTTGGTTACACTTTACATAAAGGTATCTACATAAGTGACATGACACTGTCATGAACGTGTCATAAACATTATAAACAGTCATAAATGTTTATGACATAACAATCTTTTAGTTAGTGTCATTCAGTTTTGTCATGACAAGTTAGGTTTGGGTTAAAACGCAGCGCCCTGGATGGGCGCTACGAGGGGCACGGGAACAAGAGGACCACCGGTGTGGATAAAACAATTAAGGGTTAGGGTTATGTTAGGGTTAGGATTCATGTGTTATGACAGTGTCATGACAGTGTCATGGGTTCATGATTGTGTCATGACAGTGTCATGTGTTCATGATTGTGTCATGACAGTGTCATGTGTTCATGACAGTGTCATGTCACTGTTATGTAGATACCTTTAAATAAAGTGTTACCAAGTATTTTGATTGAAGACGTTTCAATGCGTGGAGATAAATAGCTTTGAAGTGGAATTAAATTCCATCATGAGCCCTCAGGATGCTGGCTAGTAATAAGCCATTTAGTATATCTAAACATTTCACCCTCGACTATGCTAATGGCGGTGACAGATCTCACAAGCTGCACTTCAGTCTTGACACTAACCAGCATGACACTGGATGTAGCCTGTGGTTGGTAAAGGTTAATGGTAGCTCCCAGTCCAAAAGGAAAACAGTGAACAGTTTTTCGCTCCTCAGCGTCCCTTCTTATCTGTACATCTTTGAAAGTCTGTTCTGATATTCCTTCTAGTTTTGTCTCAGAAACCGTTGCTTTCCTTTTTAGCGTGCTGGCTAAATAAAGGGAGCTTTCTTTGAGCAGTAATTTGTTTCCATTTTCTTAGATTGTCTGTTGAAAACCTTGGTTCCTTTGTTTTGATCCAAAGGGACAGTACACAAACACAGACAGAGGTAGAGACATCAAATATATAGAAAAAGACGGAGGACAAAGGTTAACACATGCAATAATGTGCACATGGAGGAACAGGGTAATAAAATAATGAGCAGGTTGTTGAGACAGGGAGTATTTTGTGGTTTGAGAGGTTTTAGTCCACGGCTGAGAAATGAAACTAATGGGGAAATCAATTATTTAATAAAATAATACAAAAGGATCCAGAATGGCAACATAAGACAATTTTATCAATTAATGAGGACAGGAGAAATTGGGATGGGTAAGTAAATATATAAGTAAGTATAGAGAAGACAACTGTGTGAGTAAAGGAATGACCAGATGAAAGAGTGAGCAAGTGGGTTGACCTTAAGCACATGTGTGATCCTTCAAACTTGCTTGGCTGTGCCTACGACGTTGTAGAAGGAGAAAGAAGGAACAACAACAGTGAGTGAGTGAGTGAGTGAGTGAGTGAGTGAGTGAGTGAGTGAGTGAGTGAGTGAGTGAGTGAGTGAGTGAGTGAGTGAGTGAGTGAGTGAGTGAGTGAGTGAGTGAGTGAGTGAGTGAGTGAGTGAGTGAGTGAGTGAGTGAGTGAGTGAGTTCTGCCCAGTATATATAGAATATGACCTGACAGGCAACACCATTGATCATGCTACATCCTTTTGGGGTGAGCAGCATTTACATGTGTACAGTATATACAAAAAGCCACCTCTCTGATTAGATGACAGTACAGCGGTAGTTGGGATCATTGGTCGTACTGGAACCATCCGTTTTCACCACCGTGCCCTTGGATGAGTGCTGGGAGCTGTGCAGCATGTTCCTGGAGCACAGACGCTCGCGGTAATTCTGAGCGAAGATGAGCAACATGAGCGGGTTGATGCAGCTGTGGGAGTAGCTGAGGCAGATACTGATGTTGTAAGCATAGACAAAGGCAATAGTCGGGGTGTTGTTGGTCAAGTTGACCACCTGAATGACGTGGTAGGGCGACCAGCAGATCAGGAACAGGCCAATAACCATCAGCACCATCTTTGTGGCTCTTTTAGCCCAGATCGACTGCTTTCGTTTGACGCGGCGGATAGAGCTGAAGACGTGGTAGAGGGTGAGTGAATAGAAGGTGCTGATGATGATGAGAGGGATGATGAAGCCCAGAATAGACTGGTAGAGAGTGTACCAGTACATATCCTCAGGGCCGTCTAGGTACATCATGCACACCTCCAAATGCTGTCTGCGCACAACCTTGGCGTACAGCATGACAGGAACGGTAAGGAGGAAGCTGCCCAGCCACACCAGCAGGTTGATGATGATGGTCCACTGGATGGTCCTCTTCTCTGATGTGGGGTGGACAATAGCTATGTACCTAGGAGGAAGAAGTTTATTTTAGAGCTGAACTGCAGTCAGAAACACATATGACAAAAGCAACTTTGCCGAAGTGCATGGTAAACAGCATTTGTTTTGCTTCAATAGGTAAGACTCAAATCAAGCAGAAGGGATATTATGAAATCAGGTGCCATGTCAGAAATACAAGTCTAAATATAATATGTGCTCATCAGAGTAATGAATGCTGTGAAAAGCTTATCTAATTTAAATAGGATGACAGCCATGGAAAATGAACACATTTCCATTTGGAGTTTGCATTTCATTGTGTTTCTTTTGAGGAGCTACTCAGCTAGTTATAATTTCTGATGACATTGGCTTCTTCAGTAGCCTGGAAATCCAGACCCAAATCCAAAAGATTAAGGGTCTGGCATCAAGTAATGAAAGTCGCCCAACGTTTGTGCATTTGAAAAAAATACACGTGGGTGACGTATCCAGAGCCCCATACACTTAGCTACCAGTGTAACTATAACTGGTAGATTAGACTGTTATCATCTGTTTAGCTCGCCTCTGGCCCGCCTATATCAGATGCACCGATGTGATTGGTGCAGCTCGGCTACAAGGCTATTGTTAATGAGCAGCATTACTTAATGACAGAGTAACTCGCTGAGCAAATTCAAATTGTGCTCTCACAAGAACTATGGATTTCCAGGGTAAGTCATTAGGACTTTTGCAGTAAATGAAGGACCACCAGGGGTGGACTGGGACAAAAATTCAGCCCTAGCACTGTAGCCACACCAGCCCACATTACCACTCCCATGTAGCCCCACCCACGGACACGTGCATTCACTAATTACATTTGTGTACAGATGGTGAAATAATGTAAGCAGTATCTATATAACAGATGTTTAAACATGTAATGTAAGTAACTGGCCAACAACTACTTTTTAAGAGTACACGTTTATAACAAATTGACACATGTTGCCTATTTATGCTGTTTGTATGCTGTTAAATGCTGTCATTCTCTACAGTATGTTGTTCTCTGTTGACACTGTACATATTGTCTGTCTGGTTCTCCATATTTTTTACCTATTTATCTATCCAACTGCAATCTGAATATGTTACTATAATTTATATATATATATATATATATATATATATATATATATATATATATATATATATATATAAAGACTTTCTAAAAGAATTCCTGCATTCTGATACATTTTTAGGCACCAATGTATGGTAAAAACGACAATATTTATGACAAGGAAATCATAAAATTCTATAGGCCTACACGTTGCATCAGGTGTTAAAACCAACTGTACCAAAACATCAAATTAGACTACTATTTAACTATTTATTATTATGAATATAATTATTATTATAACCATAGTGAAATCGTGCAAGTGATAAAAACCCGTTCTATGCGCTGTCGGCCTGTAAAAAAAGAAATCTGACCGCCCCACATTTAAAAAATTGTCCGGCCCCTCTGGCATTTGCCAGAATTTCCAGATGGCCAATCCACCCCTGAGGACCACTTTGTCATCACTTAAGTGTCATTTAAGTGGAGCAAATGAGGTGTTTCCAGTTGCTGTCTACATGTTACATGTTGATCTGTGTTCATGTCTGACCACTCTGGTTAGATTTAGCAGTCGTGTAAACTTATAAGACTCCCAACTTCTCTGGGACAACCTGCTGAATTGCAATTATCTTAGACAATAAATAAATTGTTTAGAATTCTAATCAAGCTGGCATCCTCTTTTGAAGTTAAATAATTATACTTTGTGTGATGGTTAAATCACTAATTGCAGATTAATACCCAGTGTCTGGCCAGAATTCCAGCCCACTAAATGTTTTATGCTTCGTAGTTGTCTCGCTGCTGTGTGAGGAAAAATATTTAAGCAAATGTCTTCAAGTGAAAAAAAGGTTTCTTTTGACAACATCCACAGGAAAAGTAAGTTTCTTATCAATAAATACTTCTTATATTTATTGTATTTCCATATAAAGTTGTCCTTCAACAAATGCATTACAAATATTTTACTCTGCTGTGGTTTGGAAACTGGACATGTTGGTATCTGCAAAAACTGCCATTATGTGAAATTACACAGTGTTCTTAAAGTGGAAGACATAACTGTTTCCTGTGTTGATTTAAACAACACTGTTTTTGTCTAACAGTCTAAATATAATGTCAGTCTGGTATGTGTCTAACAGCTGAGAGGGAAACAATTAGAGAGAGTTTTAGCTGTTAATAGCTGGACATATATGATTTTATCAGAGAAAACTTGGTAATATTATATTGGAAATTAACTTTTTCAACAGGCCTAGACTGTGCTCCTAAACTCAGATAAACAACTGCAAAGAACTGTGATTTTAGGAAATGAGTCTGAGGGGTGTAATTGGAGCTGTCAAGTGGAAAACTCCAATCATAATTCCAATAATTCCAAATGCATTTAATCAGCCCTGGGACAGATTTCAAACACTAGCATTATATTGACTTTTTGCACACAAGACTGCTTTCTGTTTTTTTCTTTGTTATAGGTTATCATTAATTTGATGTGTATTTAAAAGACGAGCCTATAATTGCTTGTTTTGACGGTGCTGGAGTTTAGTTTCTGTTTGATCTATTTTTCAGTATTTGCTGCAGCAAAACCTGTGTTAAACCATTTTAAAAGGACAGAGTTGAATTGAAAGTAAAGTAATGCCACGGCAAGATACACAACACATAACAGTATTGATAAAATGATAATGATTAAACTAAAAGTAATACGTCCAGTACTAAATGTGAAAGAACTAGTGAAGGCTATTTTCAGTACAGGTGGTGCTGCTCATTAAAACACAATTAGCTGGTCTAGTAGCCCTATACAAATGCATTATCTATATTAAACTGAAGATGTGTGGCATTATAGCTCTGAGAACTACTCCTGCTCCGGTAATTACCTTCAAATGGAGATGTTTATCAGTCTAACTCTTGGCACACAGACTCATTTTAATGTCCTCAATGTGTTCAGGTCATAAACATAACACATACATAATTTAAGCAGGGAACAGTATGTTTTCACATCAAGTATGATTACTCTAATTCATTAGAAAATTTTCAGATATTCAGTTATTACCTCCTTTTTAAATGATGACACCTGTAAATACACTAACAGGGAGAATCAAATAGGCAATGTGTACCTTTATTCGCAGGGAGTGTATTATTATGAATATCACAATTAATGTAATTATATGTATTTATTATATATTTCTAAATATTCAGATTTATTATTGTTTATTATTACCATTATTATTGTTATTTATAACCGTATTTTTTTATTACTTTAAAACATATATTATTTATTCTATATTTACAAATACAGTATTTTCATGTAAAAATGTGGTACTGTGATGCGCTAAAGAGCAGCTCTCACTTCTAAAATAATTATAATAAACCATTGACAAGAATTTGCATCCAATCTGTGATATGGATAGATTTAACACTTACCGGTCAATGCACAACACAGTAACAATTCCTACTGTGGTAAACTGGTTGCTGACATCCACCACTACGACCGCTTTGCACATGAAGTTTCCAAAGACCCACTGTCTGTCTCTGACCAGCTGGTGAATGTTGAATGGCATCACAAGCAAGAAAAGCATGTCGGCTATTGCCAAGTTCAGCACGTAGATGTCTGATACCATTTTCTTCTTGCATGCTTTCACTGCGTAGATGACCAGTCCATTGGCTACAACTCCCACTGAACACAGGATGCCATAAATTGAAGGGAGTATGTGCATGAAAGTGGTGATGTTGATGTAGTTGTAGGATGAGTGAGTTGAATTCCGACATAATGTGTCAGTCAGGTTCTCTGTTTGGTTGTTTTTGCAAAAAACGCCCGTGTCATTCATCTTCAAATCCTCTTAATAATCGCCTAGGTGTGTTGTTGTGTGTAATTAAAGCGCGCACTCGGCGCTCTCCAGCCGGCGTCTGGTCTCCAAACTTGGACGGCAAACTCGCTCACTGTCCCCCTGAGTTTGTCCGTGTATTTCCCTAACAAATATTATATGACTGAAAACATGAAAACGTTAAATCTAATCAAGTCTGGCTACAGGAGCAACGACGGTGCCTGGAACATGTTTATCTCTGAAGGCAAACCATGATATGACCGTTTGCGGTGCGCATCTGCTGTGCGCTTTACCAAACACAGAGCGCGCTTCAGGGGACACTAGTTCCCTCCCTTCAAATATAATTCGATGTGTCATGTAAATTGACAAGCAAATGAAAAGAAAGGGCTTTAAAGTCTAAAAGCCAGAAATCGTGACTGGCTTTACACATTGATTAAATTAAAAATTAAATTAAGAAGGCGAGTAAACAATCTGTTGTTGTGATGCATTTTGATGCAGTTTGCATTTTAAGGCATTCCTATTCGTCTCCTCTCCGCTAAACGTTTTGGGCTATTGTATACTTTCATAAGTGTAAGTAATGTTCATTCTGCAGTGTGATAAATACATAGATGACAAAGACTGCCATGTTAAAATAGCAAAATGGAAGAATCAATATGACTAAAGATGACAATATTACTACAGGGCAGGCACTGGGAAGATAAAACAGGAAGAAATCTTCAGCTACAGAATATGCCTGCAAAATTAGGCCACATGCTTCAATTACTTTTACAAAAAAAGAGATGCCTGTATCTTTTTGCATTTCAATTAAACCACATTTCCGGGGAGCTTTCAAACATTGAGCTTTTTGTTTCCTCTAAAATTCTGATTAGTTTCAGCTTTATTGAACTGAATTGGGTTATCACAAGCAATTATGTTTTTTTTTCATGGTGAATTTGCCCTTAAGGCTGCAGTATAACCCTAATACCAAAGATCTGTTTTTTTCTCTGGAGGATTGCTCTGACACCATTGGGAATCAGCTTTAAAGGACAGTTTGGTCCAGCTCAACTGCAAGGGCTCTCCCCTCAGGTCAGGTGATTACATGAGAGCTTTCCTCGACTGGCTTTAATTCCCTATTATGCTTCCTTTCTCTGTTCAAAGTGCACCATAATACAATCATTTTAACCCAAGCCGTCATAGAAAATACACTTTATGACTTTTGACCACTTTCAATGGTCTAGAACAATAGCCGACCTGCTTCAATGAGCTCTTTGACTCAGTTCTGTCAGTTACTGACAGCAAAAGAAAAATCTCTGAACAAAATTAATTATTAATTATAAATTATTATTCCTTTATAGTTTATCATTTTAGATCTGTGAGTATAAATCCCACTTTGCCAGAGATAGACACCAAGAGCCATCAAGTTAAAAACATGTTAGACTAAAACAGCATTTCCAGTTGGTTTTGACTTAGAACTCTTAGATATAGTTTCAAGGGATGTTGAAGGTTATCTGCTTTGCTATAAGCTTGAGGCCAAGTACTAATCCATGTTTTGTATGATCTTTCCAAAAGCTATTAGATGGATTGCAATGCAACTTTGTAGAAGTATAGCAATGATGCTGAAGGAATAAGGATGCAAAACTCCACCGCAAAGAAAGTTTGCCAAGCAATGAAACGTTAAATTCCATTGGCAGCGTATTAAACATTCTCCAGTGCACAATACATTCAGACATACACACATATAAGCTTAGAACGTCAACAGCCAGCTGTCGGGAAAATGTGGCATAATTGCCGCAGGATGGTGAAGTCAAGATTAAGCTAAAGACTCATAAAACATGTATACACAGTGGAGCTTTCTTTGCACTTAAAAGGTTCCCTTTTTCCCCTATTATTCCTACTAACATAATCATTTTGTAAATATGTCTCATGTTTTATAATTTAATGTCTTAATTTACAGTGCTTCAGATCTGTTTGTGCATCATGTGATGAGTCATTTCTTAAAAGGCGCTCATATATCGGTTATTCCCAGTGGGAAGATTAAAGCATTATGTGAAAAAAATAACCAAAAATCTTATTGTTTGGTTATGTGCTGCCTGCTACTGCAAAGACAAAGTTGAACTTTCTTCACTAGACAGCATTGCTGTTGTTGGCATTGGTATGAACTGTAGTGTGCTGCAGTTACCAAACATTTCGAGAACTGGGATTGTGGCTGATACAAATTTACACAAGTCTCCACAATTTCTTTCCTTCAACAACTGCCACTGTGAGAACTAGTGCAAGACGGGGATGGTAGGGTCGTAGCTCCCATCTGCTCAGTGATTGACAGTGGAGGGCGGTGCTTGCCCTGGTCAGCTCCTGAGTGTACAGGTGTGCACCTGTGTAAATGTGAAGCAGGACATTGCTGAAAAAAGAGCACACGCACTCAATAAAACTTCAGCCTGGATCAAGTGAGGAATAAACATGATGGCTTATTAAAGTGTGTAGTCTTTTATGGCAAATTCAGAGTATAATTAAAACCAAAGTAGGTCTGAATCAAGAATAGTTAACTATAGCTTAAAACTGGCTTTTTGAAAGACATAAATAAATATGGTTTAGCTACATCTGGACAATAGAGTCCTGGACTACTTTATTATGACCACCTACAGTATGGCAGTCCTCATTAATGAGATAATGTGCACACCGCACTGGCCTGATGTGGCCCATAAAAGCTGGAACAGATCACATAAAGCATATAGTATGGTGGAATCAGAGGAGTAAAACAGGAGCGAAAAGAACACAGTCACAAACGCAAAACCCGTAAAGTAAGCACGTGGAGAGGGAATACTGGCTCAATTCTTTATGAGAACGTTGTTATCACACAGCAGTATGTGTCTATAAAAACACTTCCATCAGCAAATTGACAGCATGGGTTGTTCCTGTCACTGACAACTTGTCTTGATTGTTCACTGAAATAGATCAAGTAATCCATGTGAAAAAAAATAATGATTGTAAACGTTAAACCTGCTTCTTTGAATGTTTTAGTCACTAAATTGACAATGAGTTTACTGTCTTCATATTGATTCAGAAAGTCTGGAACTAGGTTTGTTACTGGACAAGAAGCTTTCAGACCACCCACTGTCACTAATTCACTTGAAGGTTTAAAAGACATCACATGTTGGGTGTTGTTCTAGTTTTGGCATAGCTTTACTTTGTAAAATGCAGCTCACTGGTTTAAAAAAATAAAAATAAAAAGGTATTGAATACAGCTGTGCAAAGAATATCTCTGACAGCAAAGATGGAAGAAAGTGCAAAGGCAAGCACAGCAATACAGCTTCACTCTTCTCAGCCAACAAAAATCTGGCCAGAATTTGCGCAAACGTCGCAAATCATCAACTCAGCTAATCGTGAAGGAACATACGTGGCAGGAAATCTAAAACACAATCCAGTAAGCCAGAGCATTAGCTGACCCAGGCTAAAGCGGTATACCTTATAAGCTCGGCAAGAACTGCCCAGCAGCTAGTGCATGCAGGAAACAGCTAGCCTGGCTCGAAATGTTGCTGGACTGTTCTTTAGCTGGGACCAGTAACTTCCTGGATTCATTGCTGTTGGCAAACTACTCACAACTAAGTACTAGTCTGGCACATAACACCACATAAAACAACAAACTATAATTTTTTATCATTTTCATTTGTACCATCCAGGTACAGTATGTTAACTAGTGAGCTACAGATTTGCCTGTAGGCAGATTTTGCTGCCTTTGGACAGAACCACGCAAGCTGTTTCGTCCTGTTTCCAAACTTTATTCAAAACTCTGAATATATTTACCGTGCAGACACTTAAGTGGTATCCATCTTGTCATCCAACAATAAAGGGAATACTATGTTGTTATTTTCTAAAATGTCAAATTCTTTAAAGTACTACATTCCAATTTCCCTGGGACCCCAAAATCACTGCTGCTTGTTTTGCCTAGTAAGTAATCCAGCATTGAATAAATAAAGCATAAATGTCAATTTCAAAAGGACAACATGGGAAACATGCTTGTCTTACTGTGATGTCGCTGCATGTGGCGGTTTAACATCCTCCTCTTCATGCATTTGTCCTTTCAGTCCTGATGAGCTCTCATCATAGTGAATGAGGATGATTGCCTGGGACATGAAGTTATTTGGTAGGATTAAGGAGTTTGCACTCATTTCATCATCCTTTTATTTGAGAGAGAATGAACGCACTGTCACTTCACTCAGGTAGAAAGGTAAAGGGTAATTTAGAGCGGTTTAACCCATTATATGTGCTGTGGAGGTAACATTTAGTGTTTCCATGGTGAAGGGGGATGCTCTTTCACTGCAGGTCAAAGGTGCATGTAAAAAAGATAACTCTAACAACACCAGTGTGTGTTTTTCATTGTTTATTTTTTATTATTTTTTCACTTCAAGGGTAATAGGATAACAGCATGTTCTTGGTGTTTTTTCCCTTGATTGACTGTTAAAATCATTATTGTGTAGAGAGCCTTATGTGACGTCAGATTTACCCTATGTCATTGGTCGCAAGCAAGATAAAATATGCTCAAGAGGAAATGATATTATTTCACACACTAAAAACTAAAAACTCAGTTTTTGGGTTATTTGTATTGGGTTAAAATTATGAGTTATTTTTTCAGCAAGTAACCATTTTCTGGTTTATTCCTAATGTATTTTTTGTTGGAGGGGTGTATTTTATGGAGTTATTATATTATCATGTCAAAACAGTTTATAATATGAATAATCACACTTGTGTGTTGTGTACATTATGATAAAACAGTATCACCATTTGTAGGAGAAATAAAGTGACACACCCTCTAAACATAGATTAACTAAGAAATAGAAGAAATAAGTTCATATATTACATCCTTGTCCCTATAACATACACATCAGTCTGCCAGAAGTTTAGAAGAAGAGGAAGAAGAAACACCTCCTTCTGTCTCTACCCCCTTAGAAGAAGAACGCACCCCCCCCCCAATTCTTTTCTTTCTAATATTGTTATTACAGTGTCACCTAAAATAAATTGGAAAAATAGGTCCAAGTGTGTGTTTGTTTTATATACATTTTAATTTAATTTAATGCAATGCAATAAAAATGAAAAAGTGCTTCAAGTGTGTAATATAATGTAAAACAAAGTTTTCTTTTCTGAAATATGGCATACTGGCATAGCAACCCAAGCTAGGTTATTTTTCACGCAACTCCTGAGTTAAAAAGGCAACAACTGATTGCTGGGCAACATGGTGATCCAATGGTTAGCACTGTAGCCTCACAGCAAGAAGCTTCTGGGTTTAAATCCAAGATATTTGGGAATTGGGAATGGGTTATTTTAGTAGTGTTTAACCCAGAAGTTGGGTCAGAAAGAATAACCCAATTTTCCGGGTTGAAATAACCCAGAAATTAGTTGGTCCCTTTTTAACCCAGGAGTTCTTAATGTGTAACTGCCTGCCACACGATGTACGTCCTTGTGCACCAATTCAACAACAGAGAGTTGAAACTATGCAGCAAGAGCACAGAGTAGCCACCCCATGCAAGAGAGTGTATGCTTGAGGAGCACTTGATGGCATGAACACTCTCACAGGTAACTGTGCTCTCAAAGTTGGTTTCTGCACGCACAAATTGACCTGACTTTTGACAATTTGGGCTAGAAACAGAGGGAGGCACTGACCCTCGTATGATTGGCTAACAGCATCACACCAATCAAAGGTGACTAATCATTAGCGAATACCAGTGACTCCCTTGAGTATTGAATTGGTGTGCAAGAACTTATATCAATCGTGTGAGTGGAAGTTAATCTATGTGACTGTAAAATAATATAATTGGCTCATGAGGATGTTTTTTCGTGCTTGCAACATTACATAAATCTGATGCCACAGCCATCCGTCTACAGTAAGAGAATACGCAATCATTTGCACACACTATAAATACATGCACACATAAAATGTGTTTTAATGTCCCCCACCACATTTCATTTGGATGATTTAACAAACTTGACACCCAGTCACCTTTTAATAGACAGAATCTAAAACTGATCAGTGACTTGCCACAGCAAATCATTTTCTATCACATCGACATACACAGACCTAAGAGCATCCTGCCCTTCGTGTCCATAAATAAACAGTGATTGCTGCTTGTAAATGAGTAAAATGTGGACAAAGCAGAGTGCTTTACTAACTTTTCTAAGAGAACTTCTTTAATTGAATAGATGCTGGTATGCCTGAGGCCTATAATTGAATTAGGAAAATGTGAACTGAAATGTCAGTTGCCCCAGTGTCAGTTTGTATTATAGAAAGGGACTTTAAAATAAGATAATGATTTTTTTTTTCTCATTTTCCACAAATGTTAGACCAGACATGTTGTAATTTGTTAATACGGTAATTTGTGGGTCGCATTTATACATTTGCCTGTGCTGCACATTCAACTGAGCCTGTCTATAAGTGTCTGTTTATGTCAAAGCTGAGCACAAATCTTGAGAGAAAACATAAAACAGCAACAAATATGAAACAATAGCCTGCCCTGTCTGGTTCCTAGTTAATAGTATCACATGCCTAGGATGTCATATGATTTTTTTTTTTTGTCAAGATAAGATAAACAGCTCAATAAATTCTCCAGACCTTTGCTAATGATAATTGCATGCTCTAGTTAATGTTTAGTTTGTATTTAACACTTGAGGAAAGACGATGCAGTATTGTGTTCCGAGGGTTCAGACATGTGATGAACACAATGGGAAAGGTCAAGATGAGCTGAGAAGAGTCCGATGTCAGGATCCATTCTTCAGTGTTGTCTGGGGGATCCCCACTGGTGTGCAGCCTCATTTACATATCTCCTTGGGGTATGAATGTTGTTATGGAGTTGTGTTTCTTTCTTTCGGACATAACCAGAGAATGTTTAGCTCTTGTACATGTACAGTAAATGCATTGTATAGCTTTTTGAGGTTGTTTTCTTCTGTCATTACATAAAGAACTAGTATCCCCTGTACAGTGGCTTGAGAAAGTTTACACACCCATTCTAAAGTTGATTAAGAAGAGAAAATTGATCTTAATGCCTTAATTCAAAAGATTTAAGAAAATCCAACATTTAAGGACACCAATTTTCTTTGTGAATGAATAATGTATTAAAATACAGGGGGCATAAGTATACACACCCCTGTGTTAAATTATCATAGAGGCAGGCACATTTTTATTTTTAAAGGCCAGTTATTTCATGGAACCAGGACACTATGCATCTATCTATGCACTATGATGAAGTTCCCTTGGCCTTTGGAATTATAGCCCGACATCATCACATTCCCTTCACCATACATAGAGATAGGCATGGGGAACTTTTCATAAAATCATCTCAATGCAAATCAAACCAGCTATTAGGCTAACTGAAATAAAACCATGCCAATCTCTATGTATGGTGAAGGGTATGTCATGATGTGTGGTTAGTTTAATTTCAAAGGCCAAGGGAACTTTATCAGGGTTATTTATCAGGGTGCATAGTATCCTGGATCCATGAAATAACTGGCTTTTAAAAATAAAAATGTGCCTGCCTCCATGATAATTTAACACAGGGGTGTGTATACTTATGCCCCCTGTATTTTAAAGGAAGAACATCTATTTATGTACAATACATTATTCATTCACAAAGAAAATTGGTGTCCTTAAATGTTGGATTTTCCTACATTTTTTAATTAAGGCATTAAGATCAATTTCCAATTTTTTTTCGTTTTTTTATTCCTCTTTTCAATCAACTTTAGCAGGGGTGTGTAAACTTTCTCAAGCCACTGTTTGTGCCTTAGCATGCAAGTTGCCATTATAATGTACATTTCCTTCTGATTATTAGACAGTCGATCAGATTATTACTCGGTTCAATATGAACCAGTGTCAGAAAAACTCTTCATCTACATCCAATCATGTCTATTATCGGAATGTATGCCACTCACGCTCACCTCAAGTTTGATTACTTTGTTTGTTTGAATATAAAAAGCAAATAAGCTTGGACAGGCCTTTCCTTAAAATGAGTCCGATCATAGCGTTTGTCCTGATGGGCTTGTTTTGTTCTCCAATGGCTGCTGAATGACACAAATCTTGCGGGCGATCTTTGGACAATCATATGATCTCCGTCTGCAGCTCCTCCAGGGGATTGAGCAAGATGAATACACTCAATGTGGTGAATCCATTCCTTTATAAAGTAACCACATACAAACTCCAATTCACCAGAGACTTATTTTCTAAGGATTAATGATCATAACAACTTTATTTCTACTTAGAGACTCTTGACAAAGTCAGGATTTGCAAATATTTTAGAGTACTCATATTTCTTCCAAGTAAATAGCCTGTTGATTTAGACCATAAAAGTACTGTATGGCCTTAGAAAGAAAGTTTCCATTTGCAGAAACATCAGAGACAGGATGATGCAAAATAATAATAATAATGAATTGCAGCTAACGTGTGTGTGTGTGTGTGTGTGTGTGTGTGTGTGTGTGTGTGTGTGTGTGTGTGTGTGTGTGTGTGTGAGTGTATTTAACGTATCAATGTTTAGCGATATAATTAATTGGTGAAAAGTAAGACAACAAATCGTAACCATAAGTTTATGAGGCCTTTTACGGGGGTAGCTTGGGGCTGAAGGCAATTGCCTACCTTTGCCTAATGGTAAGTCCGCCTCTGGTAGCATTGTAGATTAGTGGTTGTAACTGATCTACATGGTAATTTTCTTGAATAGCCTAACATTAGCTTTTGCTCACTTTTAAAGCTTTAGTGCGTAACTTTTTTATATTAATGAACATCTCTTTGTATTTTTTAGTATGGCTATGTTTAGAAATGGTGAGCAAAGATAATTACCTCTTCTGAAGAGTCCATCATGATTTTTTTAAGTCCTTGATCCCATTAGCACATGCAGTAACCCCTGGACAGGTCACCAGTCAGTTATAGCGCAGACACATACAGGCAAGTTTAAACCAGAACCTCGTTGCTGTGAGGTGTCAAAAGTATTCACATTCATTACTCAGGTAGAAGGATAGATACTGGGGTTTAAAGTTTACTCAAGTAAAAGTGTTGTGGTTTCATGGTTTAGAGTTTGTGTTTCTGTTGGTTTTGAGGTTCTGTTGTTGTTTCCTGTTATGATTGTGAGTTTATTCTGTTTCCTGATTCTTTTGTTGTAGTCCGTGTTTCCTCCCTTGTTCTCCAGTATTGCTTCCTGTCTTGTGTTTGTCCCATGAGTGTCTGTATGTTCTGTTTCCTGTTTTATTTTGATAGTCTGTTATTCTTTCTAGTCTTGTCTAGTTTTACTTCCTGTCTTGTGTTGTCCCACCTGTTTCATTGTTCTGCCACGCCCCAATGTGTTTCACCTGCTGTATCACCTGTCCCTTGTTTGCTCGTTACCTCTTGTATTTAGTCTTTGTGCGTCCCTTGTCTTGTGTCGGATCATTGTTTGTAGCATGTCCCTGCGTCAGCGTGCTGTGTGTTTCTCTGCCAGTTAGCTGACATGTTTCCTCGGTTCCTGTTCATCTTGTTTCTTCTTTTTTTGACCCGCTGTTTTGTGGACACCTTCTGTTTTTATGGATATTTGTTAAAATAAAGACTCAAGCTCAGTACTTTGCCTGTCACCTCTGCATTTGGGTTCAACCTTCTCCACCACTCACAACATAAAAGTGTAAAAGTACTGTTTACAAAACTACTCAAAGTATAAAAGTAAAAGTAATGTAAGGGAAAAAAGCGTAGGTGGCGCCACAGGGGCCTATAGTGTACTCTATCTGGATAGCGCGATTTATCTGGATAGGTTTGTTTTTATTGGTGATTTTTTTTTGTGTGTTTTTTTTAACGATGACAAGCCAGAATGAAAACAAGCTGAACTGGATGTATTTCTTTTAAAAAAGAGAAAGAGGCGTTGATAACTAGTAAAGTGATTTTTCCATCAATCTTTCATTTGTTCCATTAATTAAAAAACCTTGAAACCTTTTGCTTGAAGAATAACATTGTCTACCTATTTTGCTCCATAATTCAATTCAAACTCAGATTTTCCATAGAGTGGAAAATGTGCTCGGTTTTTCAAATTAATATAGTGCTGATCAGTTACTAACAGCACACACTGATACAAGCTTTAACCCTGCATTACAAATGTTTTACCAAAAAGTATATTAAAAGTACTTCAATTGTGATTAAAAAAAACAATGTAGCACACGCACACACAAGTGCGCACACACACACATACACACACACACACGCATACACACACACGTTGGGTTAGATGATGAAGTGAGACAGGAAACTCGTTCGTGACAGAAGAGGCACACAGTTTCACATAGAGATCATGGACTTTTCCTGTGATTTGCAGACTGCCATGGCTCCTAGGGGATTCTTTTAAAGGGAACTGGAAGGTATGCTCAATTATCAGTGAGGGTTTATCTCATTTGGGGCTACTCCAACTGAAGGAGTTAAGTTACTGTTTTTTTCCATAAGGGAGAGTAAGTTAGAGCACTACATTTACAGGAAACTGGTCAATTTTATTGTTAATGATCCTGATTGTTGGGTACTTCTTTAATTGAGTTGAGGAGCTGAGATATACAGTATGTAAAGAGATTAGAGTAGGACCACCTAACAAACCAACCTAACTAGAAAGAGATCCTTTGGCAGTTCTGGAACCAACTGGAGGAATTACAAATCTATGTTAGCCTGGGAATACCTCAAGAAGACTCAAGAAGAGCTGGAGGATAGGAAAGAACTAAGTCTGTTTAAGCCTTCACATTTTAGCGTGACTCATCTCCATCATGCTGCTCTTTTTATTCACAAAAAATACTTTTAGTCTACTATCCACTGCATGAACTGGAAAACCATTGAGAATACTGAATCATGACCAATCAGTTTTATGTGCAGATAAGCATAGGAAATGTGTGTGGTCTTATGCTGGGTGCTCAAGATTGAATCTAGGAGCCACAATAGATCTGGCATGCATAAACATGCTTTGATAATGTGCGTTATTCAACTCAGGGACAGCAGAGGGAACACATACCTTCCATCTTCATATAACTGTAGAGAGCAAATCAACTGAAGTTATTGCTTATACTAGCTACAAGCTTGCATTCTCAGCCCTAAAGTGAGCTGTTTGTGGGACTACCTCTATGGCACTAGCTTCACAGTACCTACCGACAACACTCCCCTCACACACGGTATATGTCAACATCTGCCAACCTGGATGCTGCTGGACAGCCGCTCTGTCCATTTCGCTCTGTCCATTTGCCAGTTTCCATTAGGTAAGTAGCAGGGCATGCCAACTCTAATGCAGACAGGTTATCCCAGCAACCTCAAAAGAGAAATGATGACATGCAAAGATGGCTCATGGGTGTGAGAGATGAAATGAGTCATAACGTTTTCTCAGCCTTATGTCAATGTCATCATGTGACATTTAAAGGTGAACACCACCACAACGCAGAACTCTTGCCATTGACCACTAATCAGCGCCTGATGTTTTTGTTAACGACACCTTACCTTGACTGGTGAAAAGCTCAAAAAGTCGCAATCTCACACATATGTTTTAAGCCCCAGACCCAGAGAGACAACCCCTGAGCATCCAGGAGTGTCTCTGTATCAGGGAATGGAAAGAAAACGTGAACTTTGAGAACACATTCTGTACACAAGGTGGATTGAGAGAGGCAACCTCATCTAGCAGTTGGTCTTACCTAAACAGTTCAGAAGAAGAGCATAAAAAGGTGCATATGATGAGGTTGGACATCTTGGTGTCCAGCATGCACTACATCTTGCTCGTGCCAGATTCTACTTACTGAAAATGGCCAAAGCAATCGAGAAGAAGTGCAAGAAATGCTGCTTCAGCAGGAAGGCTTTTTACATTTATGCTACCTAACTGATCCACTTGGATTAGGTCAAAGGCCTCCATCAACAATAAAGAGCTATTCACTAGCTTGATTGCTAAACTGTGGAGTAGCTGTTGAAAGAGAAGTTATCATCAGGACAAACTCCATTGCGCTACCAAATCCAGGGAAGCTTAACTAAGCAGGATTATTATTATTTTTTTTTGTTTTTCTTTGTTTGTTAAACCCAAACCTAGTCTAGATCCTTCGCGTTCCACTTCCGGGATTGCTCTGGTGCTGCAGGAAATTCTGCCGGATGCGTGTATTTGCTGTTTCCTTTTGCTTTCTTTGTGTTAAAATTGTAAATTTGGTGGATTTATCAGGACTATGGTTGACTGCTCCTCAGATCTCTGCATGGTAAATTGAGACAAATAGCTAGACTGTCTGTCCAATCTGAGGTTTCTCTCGCGCAACTTTTTGCAACGGCTCTGTGCAGAGTTTAACACCGTCCATGATGATTCTGATTGGTTTAAAGATATGCCAATAAACTAAAGTTTTCCTCCCATCCTCAAATGCCATGTGGAGTAGCCAGACCCTCCTTTAGCACGCTTTGGATGCGGGTCTGGCAAAACGAGACTAGGCCAGGCCACACCTGACTATAACTGATACTTTAATAAAACCCAGGGTTGACGCACACCTTAAAAGAAATATTTAAAGCAAAAAACCTCAAGACTGACTTTTTTTTTAAAATTATATTTCCATGGTATATTTAAGTTGGTAGGTCTTAATCTCTGTGACCAAAAGAGAATTTAGTCAACCTAGATAACCAAGTGAACCTGTAACCAAATCGAACTGTAACATCATTGGTCTAAGGTGTATTTTGGAGGATCCCAGATTATTGATACCTTAGATGCTAAACCAGGATCAGCAGTGTAGACTCCCAACCCGAGGAAGGGTTACATGTCAGACAACATCATTTGACTTTGCCTTTCAAAACAGCTACAAATCATCATTGGAAAAGTACATCAGTTTTATCATGTAACAAAACACTGTGGTTGAGGTTTGGTGGAATTATGCACAGAAAATAACTGGTTAAGTTTTAGGAAAAGTTACAATTGCTGATTTGTGATTTGGTTAGTGGAGCTTTGTTGTCATGGTTACATTAATAACCATGTGGTTAAGATTAGGGGACAGGAAACAAACAAGGATGTTGAAGTCCAACAATTTGTTGACCCATCCATTTAACCCAACCTCCTCAATCTAAACAAAGTACCACATATGTATATATATATATATATATATATATATATATATATATATATATATATATATATATATATATATATATATATATATATATATATCAGTATGAAAATAGCCATTTCTTGCATGAACTAACATATGATGCCTGGAATTGTTTATCCTACTGAGCAGATAATGACCATTTATAAACGGTCACAGCACAGTTAACATTGTTATCCATAATCTAAATTAGATACGCATATGTACAGTATATTTTTAAACATAGAATCAGTGGTAGTCTAAATGTTGTGTGTGGGATGACATGACGTGTGTGCATGCGTACATGTGTACATGCAATTATTCCAGGAAAAGAAAAGTGACGATGTTGAAGGGAAGTTAAAAGAAATTTGTGGCAATCTGCCAAACTTGTGTTAAAGAAAGGTAATTACTGCAACAAATCGTCTATGATTTAACTCTTTTTGACACTACTCTGTAGTGACATTTGTGTCAATAAAGCCACTGATGGAGAACTTTGATTTGCTGTTCTTTACTCACAGCTTCTGAGTAAGCCCCTGTTATCCCTTTATCTTTATTTCTTCTGTCTGGGCTTTTATTAATGTCCTGGGTACAGAAGACCCGTCGAAGCACCAGGCAGTGACTGATTGCCTTTCCGTATTTAAAAAAAAACATATCTATTAATATGTTTGCTAAATTTGCTGGATGGAAAATCTGGATGGAAAATCCATCAGTCATACAGCAGAGTGGTGCATGGTTTGGTTTGGAACATTTGGTTACAGATTTTTACAGAAAAATCACAATTTGTCTTCCTGCCATGCCCGTCGCTGTTTGACCATGTGCAGTGCCAAACCCAGCGTTATTGAATTGAGAAAAGTCCCGGCCTATTCTTTTTTAGGTCATTCTGAGTATTTAATGGCATAACTATTCAATTCCTCATGCTTTACGGAGGGCACAAATGTGTTTTTTTCTGACAGTGTTTTTGGTTGAAAGTATAAAATGCCTCCATGCCGTTTATCCTTCACAGGTCTTTTGATGGTTGTGTAAAGAGTGTAAGTGCACATCAGACAGCTTTTTTTCACCTCAAAGATGTAAAAAGAAATCTGTATGCTGTATTGATCCCGCTGTGCCCGGTGGGCTTTATGATTAGTGCTCGCCATCTCCATCGCTCCATCCACAGCGAGAGCTCTCACCTCTCTGTAGCATCTGACGATTCATAGTGTCTGTGGGGTTTCAGCATTATCAGTATGCAGCACATAATGCCTGCGGGTCTGCAAATAACTCTGTGACATGCCCCCTACCCATCCACCCCGCCCCTTTGTTGATCTACACTTTATTGCTATATTTATGAGTAATACACAGGCTCCAACACAGTCGTTCCAATCAACCAGGGGTTGTGCAAATTTTTTCCACACTAGCCATAAAACTTGATGAATAATTTGAAAAGGTGCTGATGCAGATGGAGCTGGTGGTCAAGTGGGTTTATCTGATTAGTTTTTAAATATACTGTGTTGAAGCAAAGGATAACATTGGTTTGTCTACGACTGTTAGCTTGTAAGATAAGAAAAAAGGTAAGAAAAAAATGAACATGTCAAACAAATTGTGATTCAAGATAACATCTCTTTGCCGCCTTTCTTTACAGAAGTAGATACTGCATCAGTGCAAATGATCACAAGCAAATCGACCTGCAGCCAACATAAAACATAATCCTCTGTGGACTTCAGTGATTTCACCATGGAGATATAGTTATGTTCTAAGCCTATAGAGTTGTGGGAATCAATAGTAATTGTTTCACCCCAGGGGAGTGGCTTATATCTGACAAGTGACAATCTTTGTTCTTTTAGACATTCATTCACCTCAAAATGTGAATGGGACTGTATTTATATCTAAAATGTTCATATTAAACATGTATTTTAAATGTGAGTTAGAACAGATTTGTAGTCATTTGAGGCATATCAGATTTAGAAGCAGACCGGAACAAAGGAGTTCTTCTCTGGTATCCAGCAGATATAACATGATAACGACATGGTCCTGTGTCCCACAAATCCTTCGTAGTCGTGTTTTATCATTCTGAGTGAAGGTCTCCTGTTTAGGATTACCACTGAAGTATTGTTGTGTTGTTCTCTATTTTGAAATAACAAAGGAATAAAGTGCAACAGTGTCGATCGTAGGGACATATATATATATATATATATATATATATATATATACAAAAGTATATACTGTACGTATATATACAGTAAATACTATGAATATATATGTATACTGTGTGTATATATACAGTATATATATATATATATATATATATATACTGTATATATATACTGTATATATATATATATATATATATATATACAGTATATATATACTGTATATATATATATATATATATATATATATATATATACAGTATATATATACTGTATATATATATATATATATATATATATATATATATATATATATATATAACAAAAATATTTACAAACAAAAGCACATTCCCATGCTCACATGTAGTATAGATAGAGATTTTTTGGTCAACTGCTGTTTCCAAGGGCAAGGTGCTTGCATCATGGAAAGTTTTAACATTTACATTTCCATGGCAACTGAACAAAATCACTCGACTGGTGAGGAGGATGGTGTGATATTGTCAAAAGCTACTGAGCTTGTGAGACTAGATTAAATTGTTTCTTTAAAACTTAACATTACTGTGAGGCTACTTATGAAATTAGGATACAATTACCCAAAACTTTCAGCAAAACACCTGAGTCTTGTTTAATGAAAACAACACTGTTACATATAGTGAATATATTTTGTGTATGAAAAGTTCATATATATCATAGCATTCTAAAATCAATACCTATTTTCAATAATTGATATTGTTTGTAATACAAGGTGTGTGTTTGCCTCAACATTTTAAAGGTTCCTCTTCCTGTTCTGGACACTGCAGTAAAAGCTCTTTGGCACTGACTCAGCCACTTAATATGCATGCATTTCCACCTACTGGTCAAGTGATAACACTGCACACATCCTGCTTGTCTCCTTTTTATTTTCCAGCTTGTGATAAAAATCTAAATTACTGCTGCAAAGTAGAGATTTGGGCAGATAGTAGACATGCATGTGAAATCTCAACATATTTATATAATAGATTGCAGTCAGCGGAGCATATCACTGGCAGCCCCTGGGGTTTATAGCTGTTATCAAAAGACTGAGACAGGTCTGTGTTGATTTGTATCCCTGCATGTAATTTAACTGGTACATCTTTCTTTTTATCCATGCTGCAAATTCCTTTCATATAGGACGACACAACGTGCAAGCTATTCTTTTAATGCATTTTACATCAAGCCATCCGACTCTGATGTTCAGCTATTGGCAATAAAATATATGGTGCCTCCCTCTTGTGGTTTGATGTAATATTACATTGGTTTGAAGTTGCAGTTCTTAACCGTGCCAAGTCATTAGAGCTTTTGATAACCATATTGATGCTGAGAATGAGCTTTGCATTTCAATCTGCAGTTCATGAGAAAAATATTAGTGCATGAATAGCATCACATGTTTCAAAAATATTACTCATTTCTGTGAGTAAAATGTGGAGTTATGTGACTGTCTGTGATCATGAAGACAATGTTTGAGAGGTGAGAGAGAAAGAAATCAATGTCAGGATTGAAGTGGTTGCCTTATTTCCTTTGGAGTGCAGGGTATTGCTGATTGAGCGTTCAGACCCATTCAGAACCAAGATTGCCTCTCCTCTTTATAGGCAGCTCCAGCTTGGATTGACTCTCAGTCTCATGATGCTGGTAAAAATAGCTTATTCTCCACAGGCTAGATCTAATTTAGCAGGCCCGTGTTTTCGCAGTGATAGCTGATGGGAAGAAGTATATTCATAACAGAGGAATGGACCCATTTTGTATATGTTTTAATTTAAAAAGCTGCCTCAGTAACTGCTATAGCAGAAAACACAATAGCTAACGTGGGATTTTGCATTGTTTGCATCTGTGTGCATGTGGACAATTCCCTCTACCTTTATACATCACTGTGCATGTGTTTTCATTTGACAGTGAAGTGTTCAGAGCAGCAATTGTTTCATGCGTCCTGAATTTTCTTCTTTAATCTCCTCCAAGGAAGCTCCTGGGCTTGGCTGCAAAGCATGGATGGCTGTGTGAGTTATGGCATGCAAGCTCTTCAGGAGGGTTTGGGAAGAAAGAAAGACTTTCTTCCAATAGTGAAAACGTATTATCACTGTGCAGAGCAAGATCAGTCCTCCCTGATACTTTCCAGATATGAAAAAGCTACAATATAGGACAGACAGTATCATGCAAGGGAGCATTGGTCCCTCAGGGTGACAGTAAAAAAAACACAGGAAAGTGTGTCTTCTCTGGCAATGAAATGGTGTGCAAGGAATCATGGATTCATTCTTCTGCACCTGCCTAAGGGCAATACATTCATGCCTATCTTTCTCTTTCTCTCCCTCCTCTTGTGTGTTTACGTGATTGTGCTGGCAACACTCATGTGTGTATAGGGTGAGTGTGCTGGGGCATCATTGGGTTAAAGCTATGGGGAATGGAATTTATCAAAGTCAGTAGAGCATTGTGATGAAAGCTTTGTGAGGGAATTTCAACCATGAATATAGCCAGGGTCCATGCAAAGTGGTTAGTTTTCTCTTGCTTTTTAATGAAAATTCTCCCCAGCTATTTTGGTTAACAGGGTCTCAATATAGCTTTAGCCTTTGCTGTTTATACTGTCAGTTGAATTAGCTGGTGCCATCCATCGGCTGCGTAGTGAGAATTAGAATGATACAAAAGTTGTTTAGCATGCTGGGAATCTGACCCGGTCTTTATCTATCTGCTGTGTTCCTCAAGACTGATTCTCCATATTCAATTTGCCTTTGTTCCATCCAGTTTCCATTTAGAAACTGATTGACTCAGTGTTTTGCCATCCACCATAATCACCAAATAATTTACCTTGTTGTTATCAAGACGCAGATAATGGAAAAAGAAAAAGAAATCCCAGTCTCAACTTTGTTAGGCCAAAGCATTACAATCAAATGCTTGAATTGTTTCCTGGAAAACAACAACGGAAAAAGGAAAGACAATGCTCTCTCTCTGTAATATGGTAATAGTTTCTTATCTGTGTTCTGTGTCTTTGTGTCCAAATAGCTTCACATACCTAAGGCCAGTCATTTATTTAATAACCCAGCATCTTACTGTAAATGGTACGGCTGAGACCAGCTATGATGTCCTCTGCTCCTCGCAAAATGAACACAGCCCATTGCCTATTCATTTACAACCTCCAGGTAGAGCACATTATATACAATTGACATTAACTCATTACCGCTATAAATGGACTACGGTAAACACATTCATGATTGCAGCACAATAGCCATGCGGTGGAGCATGATGGATCATTAGCCATCAACGTTCTTTTTTTGATGGCAGATTTGCTCTAACCATTTTTATGCTGCAGGTTTGCCAGAATGTGAGGCAGACAGCAGCTAAAAAAAGTATGCATCAGTACTGCACTGTTAGCAGTCACATGTCGGTTAATATGATTTTGATTCATTTTTTTGGCAATGTTCAATCTGACACGTTGCAGTATCTTGCGTACACTGATGTGCAATTTAATTTTTTCATCTGTGAACAGTCTCTAACTTAAAAAATCCGATTGGATAATTAAAATCATACCATCCCTGCAGATACAACATGATTAGGTGTGATAAAACTGCAGTTTCATCAGGTGCACAGGTGAGCATGTGGGGACAGAAACAGCTTTAAGTTATGCACGCAGAGAAATCCTCCTTTCTTCTGCACACACATTCACACACACCAGAACAGAATGTTCTTAGGTTTAATATAGCACATTCATGCCAGGCTCCAGCAGAATTCACAACACATCATTGACTGCTGTCTAAAAATCCAGTAATATATTTTCACATTTATATAAGACTTGTATAACATGATGGATATTATTGTTAAATAAATACTCCAATATGTACAAAATGCCAATCACCTCATACTATTCATCCACTTTCTCCTACACATTTAAAACGCTACAGATTTTTGCAATCCATTAGCAGAAATACTTGTTCAAATACCCATTAGCTAACAAGTAAAGACAATAGCATTGCTTTCTCCCACTCATACCACAGGCTATCATATCTGTATTTGAACTCTGGTCCTCTGCTACTCCACATTCCGGACCACTCTGCAGTTGACAACTTTTTATTTCAGTGCAGTGTATGGAGGAAGGTTAGAGAAAGACCATATTGTAAGCCTATCAATGAGCAAACTGGTGTCAAAGATCTTTCTTCAGCTTCTTTATACTCATCTTATTTATTGTTAGGATGGATTTGGCCCAGTGTTTTTCAACAAAGTTTCAAAGTGTAAAATGCAAAGAAATCATCTGAAATGCTAAGATATAAACTTAGTTTACTTAGTACACAACATAGATTTACAAGGTTAACTTTGGATGGAAGAACATTTTTACACTGCACTGACCAAAATTATAAACGCAACACTTTTGTTTTTGCCCCCAAGACTTTTTCAATGTACACAAAAGGACTATTTCTCTCAAATATTGTTCACAAATCTGTCTCAATCTGTGTTAGTGAGCACTTCTCCTTTGCCGTGAAAATCCATCCACCTTACAGGTGTAGCATGATAATTCCACAGGTGTGCCTAAGGCTGGCCACAATAAAAGGCCGCTCTAAAATGTGCAGTTTTACTCTATGGGGGGGGGGGTTCCAGTCAGTATTTGGTGTGACCACCATTTTCCTCATTCAGTGCTACACATCTCCTTTGCAAAGAGTTGATCAGGTTGTTGATTGTGGCCTGTGAAATGTCCACTCCTGCTCATTGGCTTTATGAAGTTGCAGGATATTGGCAGGACCTGGAAGATGCTGTCTTATATGTCAATCCAGGGCATTCCAAAAATGCTCAATGGGTGACATGTCCCCTGAATGTGCTGGTCACGCAAGAACTGGGATGTTTTCATCCAGGAATTGTGTACAGATCCTTGAAACATGGGGGCCGAGCATTATTATTCTGCAACATGAGGTGATGGTTGTAGATGAATGGCACAACAATGGGCCTCAGCATCTCATCACGGTATCTTTGTGCATTAACAATACCATCAATAAAATGCACCTGTGTTCGTTGTCCATAACATACACCTGCCCATACCATAACCAAACCGCCACCATGGGTCAATCGATCCACAATGTTGACATCAGCAAACCGCTCACCTACACAACACCATTCGTGTTGTCTGCCATCTGCCCTCTACAGTGAAAACCGGGATTCATCCATGAAGAGAACACCTATCCAAAGTGGCAGATGCCATTGAATGTGAGCATTTGCCCACTCAAGTTGGTTTTGACGACGAACTGCAGTCAGGTCTAGACCCCAATGAGGACGACAACCATGCAGATGAGCTTCTCTGAGACGGTTTCTGACAGTTTGTGCAGAAATTCTTTGGTTTTGCAAATCGATTGTTGCAGCAGCTGTCCGGTGGTTGGTCTCAGACGATCTTGGGGGTGAACATGCTGGATGTGGAGGTCCTGGGCTGGTGTGGTTACACGTGGTCTGCGGTTGTGAGGCCGGTTGGATGTGCTGCCAAATTCTCTGAAACGCCTTTGGAGACGGCTTCTGGTAAAGAAATAAATTTTCAATTCACGCAACAGCTCTGGTGGACATTCCTGCAGTCAGCATGCCAATTGCACGCTCCCTCAAAACTTGCTCCGTAAGGCACACCTGTGCAATAATAATGCTGTCTAATCAGCATCTTGATATGCCACACCAGTGAAGTGGCAGCCCAGGCTCATGGCAGTTTGTGAAATGGTCACGTTATTTAATCTATTGATTCATGTACAGGTCACATTAATGCTGTTATTTTTGTGTGTTGATTATGAATTTTGAAGTAATGTATTTTAATGGGAAGCCTAGTTTGTGATCATAGAACGATTACGGTAGCGAGAAGTATTGAAAAGCCGTTGGTTGGGGTGGTGGACAGGTCAAACAACACAGGACTTTCACCCAGGAGACCGGAGATTGCATCCCGCGTGTTGCAGTTTCTTTCCACGATATTCTCTTCCTAATCACAACCATCCCGTTGTTGTTTGTGTGTCTTGCGTGAGACAGTTCCTTTCCCCGTTCTTTTTTCCTAACCAAAAACTGTCACGTTGTTGTAGCCGCAATGTGGCGTTTCATTTCCCTGTGGATCGTGTCCTGGCACAGGTTGTTGTCACCGTTGTAGCGTCCCCCAGAACAGCCCAGTGTCATGGCAGTTTGTAAAATGGTCAAGTTGGAAAATCGTGACATGTACACGTAATAAAAGAGAAAATCATGACATGTGCACAGACCAATACATTTAAATAACGTGACCATTTCACAAACTAGCGTGAAACTGATTGATTTTCTTGCCTTTTGTGTACATCAAAAAAGTCTTCGATCTTTGAGTTCAGCTCATGAAAAATGGGGGCAAAAACAACAATGTTGCGTTTATAAAGTTTGTCAGTATATATATATATATATATATATATATATATATATATATATATATATATATATATATATATATATATATATATATATATAATTATCCGAGGCTTACTACATGCCTGAATGCTAATTACTTATACTAAGTATACTCAATCATTACATGTGTTTTTAATCATGCTTTGTTCCCAACAACACTGGCCAAGTTAATAGCACTTCAGCATAATTAATACAAGATGAGTTTGTAGACACACACACACACACACACACACACACACAGAAGGTGCATTTAACCTTGTGCCTTACCCTCAGTCGCACTAAAAGTAGCATGTATACATTTTAATCAACAGAAACATACAAAACAGGAAAACAGAAAAGGTAAAAATCAATTCTAATCAGCAGGCACCTGACCTATTGCTAACTACGAGGTGCTGAGTCACTTGCAGTAACTGTGTAAAGTGGAATAAATAACATCTTTTTAAGAAGATCTACAGAGTTTGCTTCCCATCTCAACAGACAGACCATTCTAATGCAAGGCTACCTGGTGACATTAATTGATAGCAATGACCCTGTATGGCAATGTATATGATTCAACAAGATCTGATAAACAGGATGATATTAATATTATAATAGTACATATGCTAGTTGCACATAAGTGTCACCTCCCAGCAAAGATTGGACAAAAGACCCCTGGACTAGTTGCCGTTCTCCTGTTAAGCTAACTTGAATGTCATGGGACTGTGAGAAGGAATCAAAGCATCTTGGAGAACACAGATATTGTATAGGGAGAATATGCTATCTATGCACAGAAAGGATCACTTTTCAAATTGATACCACCCTGAGACATTCTTGCCGTGACAACTAAGAGGCTACGGGAAATCTTGCTGTTGTCAAAACAAGTAAGCAAAATGCTGTTATGACTGAGAAGCATACTGTAGAAACTGGCAGACATCTGTTGGTTGAATTCAGTACAACTCAACGATTAGATGCAAATAAGTTATTCTGTATCATATTTAGATAAAGTTGAGAGACATCGCAGTCGTAAAAAAAAAATGAAAGCAGAATTTACAAAATATTTCTCAAAGCAAGGGATAGAGAACTGTAATCACCCCTGAACAAAGGTTTATTATGCTTTAAGGTCATATTATTTTATACTTAAAACCTCCATCCCTGCCTAATTGAATAACATTTCTCTACTTTCGCTGTTCAACACCACAATAATGTGGGCATGTTCCAATGCTGTTAAAGCCTTTTAGAAAAACTTGTCAGTCATGCATTAAAAGCAACACTTCTGGGATGTGAAATTGGCCCTAGTTCACAGTCCCGCTTTAGTTTTAGTTGATGGTTATTTTTTTACATTTTCAACTCAGTTTAAAGCAGTTCATCTTAAAGTCTTCACTGTTATGGTTGTATGCGTTTCTGTTCCTGTTTTAATTAGGTAGTCTGTTTTTCTGTCTTTTCTTGTCGTGTCTTGTTCAACTTCCTGCCATGTGTTTTCCCGCCTTTTGTGATTGTCATCCCCACCCATTTGTTTCACCAGTTCCCAGCCCTTGTGTCACCTGTTCCTTGTTTCACCTCGTTAGCCCCATGTACAGTATATAGTCTCTGTGTTAGCCTTTGTCTAGTGTCAGATCATTATATGTTACTGTTTAGTGGATTTTACTTGCCACTAATTCTGTGTTTTACCTATTCCTGTTTTTGGATTCTGCCTGTTCCCATTTTGGGATTCTCCTGTTCTCTCTCTGTTTTCTGCATTTGAGTCTGACATTCCCTGTTTTCACATACATCCACCTTGTATTTATAATAAATTCTCTAGCACCAAAAGCATTAATTCTGTGCAATATGTATAGTATGGCGCATAGTGTTAACAGCAACAAAAAAGTTTTGTTTTATGTTCAAAAGTTTTGCGGAAGGACAAAAATGTTGAAATAATTGGGTACACTGGAAACTGTCAAGAGTATTAACTGTCTATTCTATTTTTTCATTAAGTGATTAGGAAGTGGCTCATCTTTCTGTAGAGAATGGCATCTCATATGAGTGAAGGGCACTTATTATGAAAAATGTGTGACTCTATCTACCAGCTTAAAACACAGACACACAAAGATGCGCATGCACGCTCACTCACACACACAAACACACACACGCTCACACAACACTACCGGTGTCATCACTGTTACAGAGACTGGGACATTTAGTTGGCATTAAAGGAATCGCATTAAGTTGGTTTAAGTCATATTTATCCGGTCAATCTCAATTTGTTAATGTTAACGATAAGTCCTCCAAGTACGCTAAAGTTAGCCATGGCGTTCCACAAGGATCAATGCTTGGACCAATTCTATTCTCCTTCTATATGCTTCCTCTAGGCAATATTATTAGGAAACACTCAATTGACTTTAACATGACATGACATGACACCCAATTATATCTATCACTCAAGCCAGATGTAACCAGTCAGTTAGCTAAACTTCAAGCCTGCATAAATGATATAAAATCCTGGATGACCTACAATTCTCTGATGTTAAACTCAGAAAAACTGAAGTTATTGTGTTGGGCCCTTAAACACCTCTAAACTTCATTATGTAGGGATATAGCTACTCTGGATGGTATTGCCCTGGCCTCCAGCACTACTGTCAGAAATCTAGGAGTTATTTTTGATCAGGATACAGATCCTTTAAGGCCCATCTAAAACAAACCTCAAGAACAGCCTTTTTTCATCATCGTAACATTGCCAAAATTAGTCTCAAAACAATGCTGAAAAACTAGTCCATGCATTTGTAACTTCCAGGCTGGACTACTGTAATTCTTTATTATCAAGATGCTTAAATAATTGGCTTCCTGTAAAATCCAGGATTTAATTTAAAATTCTTCTCCTGACCTACAAAGCTCTAAATGGTCAAGCACAATCTTATCTTGGTAGCTCTTAGTGCCTTATTGTCCCATCAGAGTACTACGCTCCCAGAATTCCTTACTTGTTACTTGTGTTTCCTAGAGTCTCTAAAAGGCAAGGCAAGGCAGCTTTATTTGTATAGCACATTTCATCAACAGGGCAATTCAAAGTGCTTCACACAAAATCAGTTAAAAGAAAATAAAACCGATAAAACACAGAAGAAACAGTTAAAAATAAAAACAGTTAAAACACAAGAATAAAAGTTACAGTGCAGTATAAAAGATTAAACAGTAAAGAAATGAACATCATTTAAAGAAAGGCAACATCGAAAAGAAAGGTCTTCAGCATTGATTTAAAAGAACTGAGAGTAGCAGCAGACCTGCAGGAAAAGTGGAATGGGAGCCAGAGCCTTCAGCTATCAGGCTCCTCTACTGTGGAATCAGCTTCCGGTCTGGGTTTGGGAGGCAGACAAACTTAAAACTCTCCTCTTTGATAAAGCTTATAGTTAGGGGTGATGAGTTGTAGCGCCCGCCTAACCCGCCCACCTGCTTCTCGTCATAGTCGTCAGATTCATCTTCCATATAAACAATAATATAATAAAACTAGAGGGAGGCAGGGCAGTACAGCCTGACCAGGCTCCTCTCTTTACCCTGTCTCTCTTAGTTATTCTGTAATAGTTTTAGACTGCTGGGGTACTTCCTTTGGCTGAGCTCATCTCTCCTTTATCTTTCCATTTATGTGCATCCATGTCCCAGAAATGCCTGTTACTAACCTAGCTCTGGGGATTCATTCCTGGAGTCCTTATGTTCTTTTTCACCCAGCATGTTTCCTTGGATCAGGGAGGCTCCAAAATCATGGTTGCAGCTGTTGCCGTGGTCATGCTACACGTCTTCTGATGCTGTTACATCCTGCTGCGCTCTGCAATGCCCTGCTATGTCCTGCTGTGCCTTGTAATGCCGTACAGTGCCCTGCTATGCCACTACAAACTATAAACTACTACTACAAACTACTATTATAGTCACTGTTCCATTATCTTTTATTGTGACTGTTATTGCCACTCTTCATTTTAACCCCAACCGGCCTGTCAGACACCGCCTACCAAGAGCCTGGGTCTGTCCGACTGTTGCTTGCTCTGGAGGGAACTACTAGAACTGTTGGGTCCTTGTAAATTATGGAGTGTTGTCTAGACCTACTCTATCTGTAAAGTGTCTCAAGTGTCTTGATACTATAAATAAAATTGAATTGAATTGATTTGATAATCTTTTTTAGTTAACAATAACTGAGGAAATGTCAGTATTTGTACTCTATATGGAATGTCATAGTATGCATCCCAATAAAGAAATTGAAGCGACTCATGCTCCAATGCCATAAATCCATTTACATGTAAGCTGCATTCGTGCTGACTTTTGGCCAGTAGGGGTCAGCATATTGATGACAGCCACACAGTCCCTACCTTTCAATGCCAATATAAAGTTGTAATGGCTAACATATTGGCAAACAACTGCTACTTACACATCAGGTAGAGCAACATAACAAGTGATTTGGACTTTTTTTTTTTTTTTTTGATAACTGATGCATACAAGTCCCATATTTACTCTCCTTTTAGCCGCACTTTGAATTGCCCTGTTGCTAAAATGTTCTATAGAAATAAAGCTGCCTTGCCTTGCCTTGCCTTGCCTTGCCTTGCCTTGCCTTGCCTTGTCTTCTTTGGGCTCCTTCAACTTTTGAGAAAAACATCTGGGTTTTTAGCTGCTAGGTGTTCAAGTTTCTTCACCAGCTAGTAGCCAAAAATTGTTTGTGTTTAATTAGAATGGCTCCTACTCAACCGTGCAGTAAATGTGTGAGTCGTAAAACCAAAACAATGAGTAAAAAGAGCCTAAAACGTCTGTCGAGGTTAAGGGCTGAGTATTATTTCTCAATGATTTTGGCACCTTACATATAAAATGTTGATGAAGGGTTATACCAGTAGCATTGACTTATTCATGTTTGGAAAATATATCTTCATTCCAAAATATTTATAATAGCATATATGCATTATTCCAGCCCAATTTGCAATTGTGCAACTTAGTGGCTCAACAACTTCAATATTAATGATTTGCAATTATATTCTTCAAATGCTTTTGCCTGCAAGGTAGCATTTGAAGAATGTGTCCTCATAGTGAGCACAGATAGCTTTCTAATCAATTCTCTGTTGGCTTAGAGGAGCGTTACATAGCAAGTAGAGGCAGACCTAGACATCTGTTGGCATACATTTTTCATAGGGAAGCCCTCCTTGTGGGCATACCCTCTCCAATAGTGTATGAAACATTTACCACAATCAGTGAAATGAAGCTAAGTAATCAGCAAGAAATGAGTCAAAGGTGCAGACTGTGGTCCTGCATGTGAGAAAGGGGCCAACTAAAGCTCTTTGACATATACGCAATGGAGGACATGATGCTGCAACACCCAAGCTGGCTGCAGACTCCTTACATAGTCTATGTGCTTTGATCACTGCGTCTACTTAACTTGGACCATCTCTCATTTTGCGTTCTCCTTTTATTCTAAACACTTCAAACCCATTTCCACTCTCCGATTCTGTAACAACACAGCGGGGTCATTCTTCTCATTTCACTTTTTATTCTCATCTTTCATGCTTTATGCTTAATGGTTTCATTATAGTTAAGAGAAGACATATTTTTGGATAAGTTGCATTATATTCGTCACACGCTGGTTATATTTCTTCAGGCTTGTCTCCTGTCACTAGATAACCTTGGTATGTTAAATGGAGCAACAATAGTTCTTTCCCAATGAAATTGCAATGTGACAGTGTCTTTTATTATCACTTTTGTCTCGTCTTTGCCTGTCGTCAAAGACATGTCAGCACTACAGTCAACTGTAGTTTAACCCTGGGATTAGTTTTCGCTGCCATGCACTTTCCTACCGTAGATGTGCTGTTGTGGAGTGGATGTCAGGTCTGTCACACAAAATGAAAACTGACAGGGTGTGATTAGTGTTTTTCTGGACGTTAATCCTTGTCTTTTAGTTTAGCTTGTTTGTGAACATCCAATTGTAATTAGAGGACGTTTCAATGAAAAAGGTCACTAAGTGAAATGTATTTTTGCAACACCTCTACTTACTGGACAATTTATTACAGTTTATTAGTGTTAGGACCTTGGTTTTTAACCTGTGCCAGGCATCTGAATTGTGTTCAAATTTGCAAACTGTGTACAATAATAGAGATGTGACATTACTACGGAAAGTGCTAAACATTTTCTTACACTATTTGACTTTTTGTGTTTTGTATGTCAAAATGAATATCTTACAGTAATAAAATATTGGTTTTGTTTTGCTTGTATTTTGAACTGATGAGACATGCCTATTTACTGTATTTATCTTCCTCTCCATCTTAGACTACAGAGTGAATATTAAATTAGAAGTTGTGAGCACAACACTGACACATCATCAACTTTTAAGTTGATATGGCAAACTTGCCTACAAACAGTTGCTTTGGCATTCATTTGGAGTTGTGTTTATGACAACTTGATGAATGTAAGTCCAATGGTAACACCTTTTACCTGTGATTTTGGGCTCCATCAATTCCTGAGGGGAATATCTGGCTCTCTAGCGGCTAAATGCTCCACTATGTTCAGCAGTTAGCTTAGTGTGTCTGCCTGTGGTTTGATCCTGAGCAGACTTGGGCTTTTTATTCTGAAAACAGCTTCCTGCTGCAGCTGAAATCAATGCTGTGAGATCAGTAAGAGAGAACCAAAACAGTGCGAGCCAGACAGCTAAACAATAAGCTGAACTCCAGATGCAGATTCAGTTGATACATCTCTATAGGTTCATCACTACGAGCAACTTTCACAGTCATTTTCTACATTGTTATTATTTAAAAATTATAGCCATTTTAAAGTTTCTCAGTAAATGACTTACCCTATTGTTACTCGATAGCTGTATACTGTGTACAGTATGCTGAGTCAATTAATCAATGTATTCTGCTTGTTGGATAATGGATTAATCATTTGAGTAATTCTTTTGGACAAAGATGTAAAAAAACTACCTGTTCTGGCTTCTTAAATGTGAATATTTGCTTTTTCTTTTCTTATTTTCTTTAGTCTTCTCTGATAGTAAATGTGAATTGCTTTAGGGATTGTCTTTTGCTGCATAGACCAAATGTATAATCAAGAAAATAAGATTAGATGACATTAATCAATAATGAAAAAACTCATAACTCAGATGCAGCACTTTTATGTATGATAGGAGTAAAATTAACAAACTCATATTAAGGTAATATGATGTCCAAAATCAGTGAATTAAAAAAAGTCTAAGAAATCTGTTTATTGATTATTTGCTACAACAGAATTTATCTCCGTTTATAAAATATCATAAAACTTTGTTAATAGACGCATGGGATTCCCTGTTATTGGCAACATTGACGTGTCAAAATAGGAATCCATAAACCTCCCTTGACAGTGCATTAAAGTGGACACATCCCCATGATTGATTAGATATCCAGCTGACAGATACCCAGCAATTGTTTACTGTGGTGGACCCTGGCAACGGCTGGGCGTTTATTGCTGTCTGTTCCAGCAGTATTTCAACATTGCATCTCACTCCTCAGAGCCATCAGCAAACAGGTTCAACCACACACTCCCAAGTAAGCAGCACTGGTTTGTTACCAAACTGCAGCACAGACCTGCTGTGCTTGCCACTTCTCCAAACTGATGCTTTCACTTGCAGGTGTATTGCACTTAAAGAGAGAGTAAGGATTTTCACTCTGTATAATTTATGGGTAATTATACACTTTGATGATCAACATTTTCACTAAATTCAGGTTTATAAGTACTCATAGAGCAATACAAAACTGGTGTTTACCATGTTGGTATTGGGAAATGGCACGTAAAACATTCAATGGATAATCACTTCAGTTGCATTTGTGGTTTGTGTATTTTTATTTTGGACAAGATTCTATGCATATGAGTGGCTCAGCTTCTTTCTTTTTTTTATCTCGTATTCATTATTTAACACAGCTATTTTTGCAAAAAAAATGCTTCTTGAATTTTAAAACCTAAAGGGTGGAGAGGCCTTTTGCAGCTCTTGGGTGCTGCTAAAAACTGACAACTACACCTCTTCATCCATTCAGATCCCAACAGCACATGAGATGAAAGTGACTGACAACAGCTCAACATGAAAACCACAAATAAACGATGATACTGGTGACATCCTCCCCACCAGAAGTCCCTGCATCATAAAGAATCAATGTCAAACTGATGGAGCATCACGTTCCTCGCTGCACTTTCTGTAATGTGTGAGAATTTTATGCTTTCAATGACCCAGGCTTTGCATTGTGCCAAAAACAAGGCTCGGCCGATTACACAGAAAGAGCAACATTACTTCCCCTTTTACCTCTGTTTCATTGCCTGAAGAAAATGTAAGCTGTTCTGTGAAGGTGATTGCATTTGGTGTGTTTGGAAAAAATGTATGCTTCAATACATTGTGTACGGTAGTTTCTAAGCAGGCCAGTAAACAAGCAAATGTTTGGGCGTGTAAGTTCTGCTTGAGCTAGAGGAAAGAAAAAAAAAATACTGCTTTTCAACAAGACATCAACAGCAGTGTGGAGAGTGGGAGGATGTGCTCATTGAATTACTACACTTCTGCTGCTGCCTTTAATATAGAATGACTCATGCTTAGAGTGTGGTACTTGGTTCGATACATTTTTATTAAAGTAAAAATGGTGACAATGGTTCTGTGGGTGAGCAGATATTGTCATACAGTCACAACTATTCATTTCCTATTTATCACATGTTCCCAAAGAGGTCCTGATGATGTCATGGCTCTCTGCATCATTAATATTGAAAGGTCATTTCCCCTACTTGGAAGTCGTGTCTATCACACTCTGGGTTCAATTTCCAATTTGCCACAAGACTGCCTGGGTCATTTCAACTATTTATCTGGGAAAAGACTACCTAACAGTGTTATAGAATTCCTCTGGAAATTAGCTGACTACTTCTTTTATTGTATCCTGTGGTGCCCTTGACTCGGACAGGCAGCACTATGTACCATGTACAGTCCTGTTCCTACTGCAGTCTGACTCAAGTCACACTATTTTCAGTAGATAGAATATGTTCAAAAAGACGCACATATTATAAAAAATGAACATAAGTAGAAATATGCTTTGATTTAGTGTAACAAAAAAACACCATACCAACTTCATATGGAATGTAAAATGTGTCAGGCCTGTGTCAAGATCAAGTTTCTATTGTTTTATTTCTTATATAGGTAACATAGTTCAGATAGTATGGCACATTAGAAGTCACAAGCAATAACACACAGACGTTTTTTCACAAATCCAAAACTAACTCCAAAATTATAGTTTTTTCTTAAGGCTGCTTTGCAGTGCTCTAATTGGGAACCTAAGGCGACAGGGTTACTTTTATAGGCGTAATTAGTTTTGAAACCTCAAAGAAGTCTTACTTTCTATCAGCCCAAATCCTTCTATGTAGTCTACGTTATTCTATTTCCATTCCAGCTTTATTTAGACACTCTACACAATTCTGTAATGTAATGTAATGCTCTACAAATACATTTGTATTTACATTTGCAGACTTTGTGAATAAAAATATACTTAGCTACTAAAAGTCACAGATCACCTTTTATTTGAAAGCCTCCTTTTCAAGGTCCTCATTAAAAAACTAAAGCCATACAGTAATGTGCCATTTGAGGTTAAATACGCTGTATTCAGCTCTTCAGTGCCAGTTGTGACCTTGTGCATGTTTGGTGCTTACAACAGCAAAGTGTACAATGTACATTGTATATCTGAAGCACACAGGTATTCCATGGTGTCTGCACCTGTAACTCATTACAGCTTTGAAATGCATTATGTATAATTTTGTGCATCCTCCACAATCTCCACCTTCCTTTTAGCTTGAATCCCATTTGGAAAGCAAGAAATTAGGGCAGTAGCTCCCTGGAGGATTTTGGAATAAAACAAGGTTTCTGGAATAGTGTGTGCACTGTGAGCGACGAGTGTGTTTTCAGTCGGTGGTCTGCTGGTAATTGCATTTCAGTCAGTAATCATTGATTGTTTCAAAATGATTATGAACATGCTACAGCCTCCCCATCTGTGAAACATATCTGGAAACAGAGGTAATATGATCATACAAACAACTGCCGGGAGGGCAGAAACAGCAAATTGCTTGTTTATATATTGTCAACCACACTATTTCCCATAAAAGTCAACATCACTTCTTCAAGTGGAACTCACTGCCTTGTAATAAACACTTGTTTGATTTTAAAGACCCCGCTCAGACTAAATACAAAGCTGGAAAGATAGGCACTTACAGATCTTAGTTTTTTTTTAATAAGTTAAAAACAGACCATCTGAGGGAAATTATTCACTATAAGAGGTTAAACAGTGGTCCCACAACAGGCACAGAAACATGTCATTCAGTTCCTTTCTGCTCCTTCTAAAGCTGAGAAGAGTCACCACACAGAACAGAAGGCATCAGTCTGATGCCGTAGTCTAAAACCAGCAGGTGGAGCTCAGACTGCTAACATTGGGTTAGCAGATTTTGTTAGCAGCAGTTGAGTCATGAGAGCTGTGACCTTCTTAATGTTCCAATCAGATGGCAAGTCTGCCTTCTGAAACCATGACATCACTGTCCTAACATCTAACTGTAAACATGTCTGATATGTCCTCCCATGGGACTTTTTGTTAATTCACTACGATAGTGTAAGTTTCTTTTCACCTATGCAAGAAAGTCACAGTGAACAACTGCTATCGAGGATAATCATTAGTGTTGCTGACCTGTTGACTTTCTTTTCCACCTCTTGGGTATTGTCGAAGAGTGACGCCTACATTGCACCACACTCAATTCCAATCATGGAGGTACAAGGCCTTACTGGGCAGGAAGGGCCTGCAGATGATATCATGCAGCTCCATGGACAGCTGTCAGGATGACTCAGGTGGATGTGGGCAGAATGAAAGTCGCTGTGTTCGTTATGTCAGGGAACAAAATCCTCCTTCAGTAAAGGAGCTTCCAATTCAGTCAACGTCAAAGTATGAGAAACTACTCTGACAGAGAGCTATAATGTAGAGTAACTTCCATGTCTGCAAAACAATAGATAACGCAATCGTGAAAGAAGCTCACCTGTGGCTGCAGTCACGAGTCTTTCTCTTATCAGCATGGAGCAGTGCCAGCCCAAGACTGCCATTCGATAATACATTGTGTTTCCTGAATAGAAATGTAAAACTAATCTATATAGTATTACTGTGCAGTAAGTTCAGAAAACACATTTGCATAACATAAAAAAATTTTATTTTTATTTTACATCATAGCAAAAATAACATATAGCCTAGTTACCATCTTTTTTTACTTTTTTTATGCACCGTAGTGCCACTACATATTTGCATGTGCTGAATTATACATTCAGTGTGTGACAAACATGTGCACTTTCTCATAATGAGAAGGAATTATTTATAGCATGCTGTGCTCTTATCATTTGTCGGGCCCAATAGGTACAAAAAGATTAGAGTTCAAGGACACTCAAACTTGTCCTCCCAGCAAGCTGTTACTTGGACAAACATTTATCATTCAAGCACACAACTGCAGCACATCTAATCCCTCTTCACTACACAATATTAATTTGATAAACAAATCTCTGGTACACTATGCAAGTGGCAGGTCCTCCTGTGTCTGACTGAAATTAATATTGCACACAAGATAGTTCACTGATATATCTCAGTTTGCAGGAATTTAATATCCCTATTTAATGTACGACCCTTTAGTTCCGGCATGGTCAAAACTCTATGGAGAAAACAATTACTTGGCAAATTATTATTGCACAAAAACTTATTCAGGAGTGCCTTTCCAGAAGATAATTATATTCTGAGGCCTTCATTAAGAGCTTTGTGAGTACATTTGTAAGCTCATTCTCTTCAGAACTGTAATTCATGCTGCACTGGTGCAGCTTCTTAATTAACACCTACTCCAGCCAACAAATAGAAGTGTGTTAGTTGTACTTGCTTGCAGAACAAAACACCATTGTTTTTTGTAATGTCCTTTGTGGCCACCTCCTTGAATTGCAGATGACTGTCTCCTCTTTTTGATGTATTTTTCTTTACATACTGTATATAATGTGACATATGACCCATCTGCTTGCATTGCTTTTCTATATTAGATTGTATATTTTTTTTGTAAGTAGACGTATCTTTAGCCAATGAGTTTTACTTAGCACACACACCAATGAAAAGGTCCTAAAAGGATGCGGGCTGAAAAAAATCAATTACCAAAATACTTAAAGTAAAAGTCAGACTCTTTCCTGTTACTGTATGTGA